>LR738715.1:318077670-318180190 GCA_902687465.1 Secale cereale
AGGATCCCTTGGGAGGGGGCGTGGCCAGCCCCTATGGGCTGCCTCTCACTTTCCCTCATGGCCCACTATGGTCCAATACTCCCCCGGGGGGTTTCGGTAACCCCTCCGGCATTCCAGTTTTCCCCGAAACCACCCGGAACACTTCTGGTGTCCGAATATAGCCGTCCAATATATCAATCTTTATGTCTCGGGCATTTCGAGACTCCTCGTCATGTCCGTGATCTCATCCGAGACTCCGAACTACCTTCGGTACATCAAAACTCATAAACTCATAATACCGATCGTCTTCGAACGTTAAGCGTGCGGACCCTACGGGTTCGAGAACTGTGTAGACATGACTGAGACTCATCTCCAGTCAGTAATCAATAGCGGAACCTGGATGCTCATATTGGTTCCTACATATTCTACGAAGATCTTTATCGGTCAAACCACATAATAACATACGTTGTTCCCTTTGTCATCGGTATGTTACTTGCCCGAGATTCGATTGTCAGTATCATCATGCCTAGTTCAATATCGTTACCGGCAAGTCTCTTTAATTGTTCCATAATACATCATCTCGTGACTAACTCATTAGTCATTTGCTTGCAAGGCTTATTATGATGTGTATTACCGAGAGGGCCCAGAGATACCTCTCCAACACTCGAAGTGACAAATCCTATTCTCGATCTATGCCAACACCACAAACACTTTCGGAGACACCTATAGAGGATCTTTATAATCACACGGTTACGTTGTGACATTTGATAGCACACAAGGTGTTCCTCCGGTATTTGGGAGTTGCATAATCTCATAGTCATAGGAACATGTATAAGTCATGAAGAAAGCAATAACAGTAAAACTAAACGATCAAGTTGCTAAGCTAATGGATGGGTCTTGTCCATCACATCATTCTCCTAATGATGTTATCTCGTTGATCAAATGACAACTCATGTCTATGGCTAGGAAACATAACCATCTTTGATCAATGAGCTAGTCTAGTAGAGGCTGATAGGGGATCAGTTGTAGCCTCTTTCGATAAGTAAGAGTGTCGAACCCAACGAGGAGCTAAAGGTAGAACAAATATTACCTCAAGTTCTATCGACCACCGATACAACCCTACGCACGCTTGACGTTTAATTTACCTAGAACAAGTATAAAACTAGAAGTACATTGTAGTTTTTATGGGATAGGTTTGCAAGAACATAAAGAGCACGTAAATAAAAAGTAGGGGATGTTTAGATAAAGAAGCAATAAAGTTAATATAGCGAGTGTGGAAAAGTGGTGGTAGGAGGTGCGAAATTGCCCCTAAGCAATTTACTATGTTACTAGACCGATAGCAAGTTTTATGTGGGAGAGGCCACTAATAGCATGTCATCCCTGACTTGGAATTCTATGCACTTATGATTGGAACTATTAGCAAGCATCCGCAACTACTAATGTTCATTAAGGTAAATCCCAACCATGGCATTAAGATATATTGGACCCCTTCAATCCCGTATGCATCAATTTCTATGCTAGGTTGAAGCTTCTGTCACTCTTGCCCTCCAATACATAGTCCTATCAACATACAGCTAACCCTATGGTGTGATCCACGCGCATGCTCATATGATTGGCACCAAAGGACATCAACATAACCACAAGCAAATTAAATCAATCACAACAATTCACCAATCATCGATAGGACAACGAAAATCTACTCAAACATCATAGGATGGCAACACATCATTGGATAATAATATGAAGCATAAAGCACCATGTTCAAGTAGAGGGTACAACGGGTTGCGGGAGAGTGGACCGTTATAGATAGATGGGGGAAGGTGATGAAGATGTTGGTGAAGATGACAGAGGTGTTGGTGTAGATTGCCATCACACGATGATGGCCCCGGTGGCATTCCGGCGCCACCGGAAGCGAGGGGGAGAGATCCCCCTCCTTCTTCTTCTTCCTTGACCATCTCCCTAGATGGTAGAAGGGTTTCCCTCTGGTCCATGGCCTCCATGGCGGCAGAGGGGCGAGAGCCCCTCCGAGATTGGATATGTCTCTCTGTCTCTCTGTGTTTCTGCGTTCTCATATTCTGGCCTTTCACCGTTTCTTATATTCCCGGAGATCCGTAACTCCGATTGGGCTGAATTTTTTACACGATTTTTATCTGAAAATTAGCTTTCTTGCGACGAAAGAAGGGCACCAACCGCCTTACGGGTGGCCACGAGGGTCAGGGGCGCCCCCCTTCCTCGTGGCCCCCTCGGGCATCGTCTCGCGTTGATTCCACTTCCCAAAATTCACATCTATTCCAAAAAAAATCTCTGTCCGTTTTTATCCCGTTTGGACTCCATTTGATATGGATATTCTACGAAACAAAAAACATGCAACAAACAAGAACTGGCACCAGGCACTGGATCAATATGTTAGTCCCAAAAATAGTATAAAAATTTACCAAAAGTATGTAAAAGTTGTAGAATATTGGCATGGAACAATTAAAAATTATAGATACGACGGAGACGTATCAGCATCCCCAAGCTTAATTCCTGCTCGTCCTCGAGTAGGTAAATGATAAAAAAAGATAATTTTTGATGTGGAATGCTACCTAGCATACTCTTGATCATGTAATCTAATCATGGCATGAATATTTAGACACGAGTGATTCAAAGCAATAGTCTATCATTTGACATTAAGACAATAATACTTCAAGCATACTAATAAAGCAATCATGTCTTTTCAAAATAACATGGCCAAAGAAAGTTATCCCTACAAAATCATATGGTCTGTCTATGCTCCATCTTCACCACACCGAATATTTAAATCATGCACAACCCTGGTTTTAGCCAAGCAATTTTTTCATACTTTAGTATTCTCAAACTTTTTCAACTTTCATGCAATACATGAGCATGAGCCATGGACATAACACTATGGGTGGAATAGAAAGTGGTGATAGACAAAAGGAGGGAGAAAGTCTCACATCAACTAGGCAAATCAATGGACTATGGAGATGCCCATCAATCGATATCAATGTGAGTGAGTAGGGATTGCCATGTAACAGATGCACTAGAGCTATAAGTGTATGAAAGCTCAAAAGAAAACTAGTGGGTGTGCATCAATTTGCTTGCTCATGAAGACCTAGGCATTTTAGGAAGCTCGTCGTTGGAATATACAAGCCAAGTTCTATAATGAAAATTCCCACTAGTATATGAAAGTGACAACATAGGAGACTATCTATCATGATGAACATGGTGCTATGATGAAGCACAAGTGTGGTAAAAGGATAGTAACATTGTCCCTTCTCTCTTTTTCTCTTTTTTTCCTTTTTCCCTTTTTTGGGGCTCTTTGGCCTCCCTTTTTTTGGTGGGCTTCTTTGGCCTCTTATTTTATTTGGGCTTCATTCGCCTCTTTTATTTTTTATAACCTCACATGGGACAATGTTCTAATAATGATGATCATCACACTTTTATTTACTTACAACTCGATACTAGAACAAAAATATGACTCTATATGAATGCCTCCGGCGGTGTACCGGGATGTGCAATGATCTAGCATAGCAATGACATCAAAAAACGGACAAGCCATGAAAACATCATGCTAGCTATCTTACGATCATGCAAGGCAATATGACAATGATGGTGTGTGTCATAATAAACTGAACGGTGGAGTTACATGGCAATATATCTCAGAATGGCTATGGAAATGCTATTATAGGTAGGTATGGTGGTTGTTTTGAGGAAGGGTATAAGGTGGTTTGATGCATCGGCGAAAATTGCGCGGTACTAGAGTGGCTAGCAAGGTGGAAGGGTGAGAGTGTGTATAATCCATGGACTCACCATTAGTCATAAAGAACTCACATACTTATTGCAAAAATTTATTATCCATCGAAACAAAGTACTACACGCATGCTCCTATGGGAAGGGTTGGTAGGAGTTAACCATCGCGCAATCCCGACCTCCACACAAAGGATGACAAATCAAAAAATAAATCATGCTCCGACTTCATCACATAACGGTTCACCTTACGTGCATGCTTCGGGAATCACAATCCTCAACACAAGTATTTCTACAATCCACAACCACCCACAAGCATCACTCTAATATCGCCATCTTTATATCGCAAAACTATTGCAAGGAATCAAACGCATCATATTCAGCGATCTACAAGTTTATGTAGGATTTTATCACTAACCATGTGAATGACCAATTCATGTCAACTCTCTAAATATATATATAAGTGAAGCTAGAGAGTTTTAATTCTTTCTAAAAAAATGTGCCCACGCTCTAACAAATATAAGTGAAGCAAAATAGCATTCTACAAATGGCGGTTTTCTATGTGAGGAGAAACAGGCAATCCAAACTTCAAATGATATAAGTGAAGCACATGAAGCATTCTATAAAGCCTTACTCAAAAGATATAAGTGAAGTGCAAAGAGCATTCTATAATCAACCAAGGACTATCTCATACCAGCATGGTGCATTTATTAAAAGAAAAAGTAAAAGCACATGATGCTCCAAGAGTTTACGCATATCATGTGAATGAAACGAATCCGAAAACATACCGATACTTGTTGAAGAAAGATGGGGTGCCTTCCGGGGCATCCCCAAGCTTAAACGCTTGAGTATCCTTGAATATTTACTTGGGGTGCCTTGGGCATCCCCAAGCTTGAGCTCTTGCCTCTCCTCCTTCTTCTCACATCGAGACCTCCTCGATCTTCGAACACTTCATCTACACAAAACTTAACCGAACTTTTAGTGTAGGGGTTAGTGCATATGATCAATGAAATCCCATCATGTACTGCTCTAACATTATTGTATAATTATGGACAAACATTACCCACTGTATGCTATCACAATTCTATGGCCCCAAGTCAAGGAGGCTTCAACAAGAATTCAAACATATGCAAATAATGAAGCTATAACAGCAATCTGTGAAAACAGGACAGTCTGTAGTAATCTGAACATTAACCATACTTCTGTAACTCTAAAAATTATGGCAAAATTAGAAAAAAAAAATCAACAATTTGTATAGAAAGACTTTGCAAAAAGTTTCAGATCCTTTCGATGTTCCAGTAAAAAATGTAAAATCGCGCACTACAGCTACAGTTCCTGTTTTTGCACCGCACAAACCAACAAGCAGTTTAATCATCCTAAAGGAAACTTGTCGGGGGAAACTGTCCTCCCACGAGCACCTATGGGACCGGAGCCCCTTCTACGTTGCGGTAAGGGAGCGGAGGGAGCACGAAGAGCAGATCGAGGAGAGCACGCGGGCAGTTTACCCAGGTTCGGGCCGCGACGGACGCGTAAAACCCTACTCCTGCTTGGATTGTATTGAGTTTTTGAGCTCGGGAGCTGGAATAACTAGCTACACCAAGCAAGAGAGCTATCTAGGTTACGAACCCTTTCTACGTTGTGCATGGGCCTCCTTTTATAGCTCAAGGGGTCACCGACAGGTGTCAACGTAGAGGAGGGCAAAAATGTAACTGTGGTGGTAGTTGTAACAGTGCGGGAATAGTGCATGAACAGTGGATGAACAGTGGTCATCATCTAACTTTGACAGTGGGGGACAAGGGCATTAAATGCCCGTCACCGTCGACCCCAAAAGTGTCCGTCCATGCTTCTCCATTTGACACGACGGTAGCCTCGTCACCGTGGATCGCCACCGTGTCCCCCAGGCTGCACAGCCATCCGCCACGCGTCCCTGGAAGGGCCCCAGGGCGACGCGTGGGCAGATGAGCTGGAGCGCGGGCACACAGCGTGAGTTCCCCCCCCGGCAAGCACCTTGCCGGGGCCTTGACTTTGCCGGGCCCGGAAGCTTGTCGCTCCCCGGGCCCTGCCGGGGCGCAGGGCGCGCCGAGGCATGTCTTCTGAGATGCAGTCTTCTGGTCTTCCTGGCAAGCTCCTCTTGCCAGGGTCTTGTGTTAATGTGATAATCTTGAGCCTGGGACGGCCTTCCCGGCAAGCTCCACTTGCCGGGGCCTTGATCTTCTGTCTTGTATACTTTGTTTTTGAATGGCTTAATAAGGACCGTAAAGGTTTCCGGCAAGCACGTGGTAAACCCCGCCGCGGGAAGCTGCTACTGCCCGTGCACAAGTTGGGGTACTAAGGTACCCCTATCTTAGTACACCGACAGGAGCCCCGGGCCTGGGCCACACACGGTGCCGAGCGCTGTTGGGCCAGGCCCAAAACAGTGCACGGGCACACGCGGCCCACGGCAAGCCGTAGATTCCCTTCCGCATCCGCCGCGCCCCTCCCTAACGGCACGCGTCGATTGCGGCGTCGTGGGAGAGATCGTGGCCTCGTTCTTTAATGGGAAATGCGGAGCGTCCCCCACTCCCCCCTTAAAAGCAGAGGAAGCAGGGGCAGTTTCCCTCCTTCGTCTTCATTGCGTCTTCAACCTCCAGAAATCCTCCGCTGCTCTTTGCCTCCACCCTCTCCCCCGCTGTCTTCCGCATCCGCAGCGCCGTCGAGCTCCTCGCCCCTTCCCCCGCCGCCTCCGCCATGGCTCCGAAGAGCGAGAAGGCGAAAGCGGAGAAGGCCAAGAGGGAGAAGTCCGAGCAGGCGGCGAAGCTTGCCGCCCTGCGGAAGAGGAATGTGGTCTTCGCGCCGAGGCTCAGCGCGAGGGAGCTGTGGAACAAGTTCTACCTCTTCTGGTCCAAGGAGACCAAAGCTCATCCCCGCACCAGAGTCTACCCCGCCGTCGCCAAAAATCTAGTTCCCGGCGGGTATTTTTTCTTTGCTGTCTTCTTCCACTGCGGATTGTGCCCTCCGTTCTCGGAGTTTTTCTGTGACATTATGAACACATACGGCCTCCACCTTCTAGACTTTACCCCCAACGCCATCCTTACGATGGCGGTTTTCGCACATCTGTGCGAAAACTATGTAGGGATTCATCCCAATGTAGCGCTCTTTCGCCATTTCTTTATGCCTAGAGTAGATGCTGGCGCTCCCCTCTCCGGAGGTATCTCCTGGATCTTCCGATTGAATAAGAAGGACTCATATCTGAAAGGAGAACTCCGCGGCAAGTGGGAAGAGTGCCGCGCAGATTGGTGTTGGATAGTGGAGAACCAGCCGGAGCCTTTTACCGCGCCGCGCACAACAGCCATAGTGCGT
Organism: Secale cereale; assembly: GCA_902687465.1. Classification (NCBI taxonomy): domain Eukaryota; kingdom Viridiplantae; phylum Streptophyta; class Magnoliopsida; order Poales; family Poaceae; genus Secale; species Secale cereale. The sequence continues at coordinate 318,084,739 of LR738715.1, forward strand.
GGCAGAGACTGGAGCGAGTTGGCCCCGGAGGACGGCAAGATCAACATCGCCCTCATCAGGATACTTCGTCTCCGGGTAGCCAAACTGACCATCGGAGAGGTAGGGGCAGATTTCCTCCGCCGCCGCATTGCCCCTTTACAAGAGAGGAAAAGGCCGGCATGGGAATTTGGCAATGCGGCGGATATTATGAGGCTGCGCCCGGGATTGAATTTCAACTTCACGGCTTTGGAGCTGAAGGGGATGGTCCGGGAGCTTTTCAAGCACGACCCGGCCCACCCGGAGTGGTTTAGATCTCCCCGGGGAGTGGTGCCGCTGTGCAACAGCACTGCCCGGGACTCCTTGCGCGCGATGATGCCCGCGTGTGACTCTCACGGCGTCGACCCCACCTGGATAGAGCCTCCGCCAGACGCAATTCTGAATTTCTTCGATAATCTGGTCGAGGTGCCCAAGAACACCGAGGAGAACAAGGGTCTCACTCGGGCCACCACAGAGCGGGATATAGCCTATATTGCTTCCCGGATGGAAGAGGCCGCCGCAGCTGCAGCGGCGGGAGACTTCGGATTCACCGTCGACGAGGCGCAGGCCGCGGACGAGGTGTGCCAAGCAGAGGAGGCAGAGATCCGCAGACTGCTCAAGCTTCCGCCCGACGAGCTTGCCGGGGTTCCTTCCCTGAGGCATGCCGGGATTCCCGGGGTTGTGAGCGAGGCCGCCGCAGGAGGCGAGGTTGCCGGAGGGAGCAGAGGTGCCGGGGGGAGCGGAGCCGCCGGAAGGAGCAAGGCCGCAGGGCAGGATGCTGGACCCAGCGGGCCTGCTGGGGAGGAGGAGGAAGACGTCGAGGCCGATGAAGACACCGGCGGATCTCTAGGACTCGACGACGACGCCTCCTCGTCGTCGGAGAACTCCCCACCTCCGGCAAGTCCCAAGCAAGCGCCGGGGAAACGCCTCCGCAAGGCGGCCACAGCGACGAGGACGCAGGCGCCCCGACAACAGCCTGCTCGCCGGGCGGCGCGCGCCACCAGAGCGAGCCAAGCCGCGACGGAGGCGCCCCGCGCACCAGCCGCGGCGGAGGCGCCCCGCGCACCAGCGCCAAGCGGAGGGGGATCCTCCCGGAGCGAAGCGGCCGCTCCGCCTGCTCCTCGGGCCTCGGCGTCAACGGAGGCGGGGTCTTCGCAGCCCCCAGCCCCGGAGACCGCCAAGCACCCGAGGGAGCCTTCTCCTCCTGCTCCTCGCGCGGGAGCAACTCAGGTGGAGTTCGATTTCTCCGCCCTCAGCTCCGACGACGACGAGGAAGAGGAGTAAGCACTTGTAATTTGTAATTTCTTCGATTCTGTCTTGATTCTTTCGTTGATGATTCTGATCTCGTTCTTGCTTTGCTTTCAGGACCCTGACCCAGCGGATGGCGAAGAGGGCCAAGATCCCAGTGGTTGAGGTTGACGACGACTCGCCCACCGCGGCGACCGGAGATGTGCCAGCGGCAAGCTTGCCGGAGCAACCTGCTGCTCCGAGGAGCAGCCCCCAGCGCAGCCCCCAGCGTAAGTCTGGTTTTTGTCTTTTTGTTCGTTGGGCGCGCTTGAGGTTTTAGCTTGTACTAATGTCTTGTTGCCTTGTTTGTCTTGCGCAGAAGTGGAGCCGCAGCCGCAGGAGCAACCGGAGGTCACTCCCGAGGAGCTGCAGATTCCACCCTCCCCGCCAAGGGCGAACTCCCCGGCGAGGGAGGACGCTCCGCCAAGGACGGGCTCCCCGCCAAGGGCGGGTAGCCCGACAAGGGTGGCCACCCCGCCAAGGGAGAGCACGGGCGGCCCTCCGCCAGCAGGGGCCACCGCTCCACCGCCAAGGGAGGACTCCCCGGCGAGGGAGCCTGTCGTCGACGAAGGCCGTGAAGGTAAGTCTTGTAGCTTCTTCTTCTTGGACTTGTCTTTTTGGATATTTGCTTGATCTTTTCTTTTATTCTTCTTCTGCTAGATCCTCCTGCGCCGGAGCAGATGGAGACTGAGGCGACCGGCGAGGAGGGCGCGCTAGGCGACGGCGGCAACGCCACTGCCGCTGAGGGCATGGCAGGAGCCGACAAGCCTGCCGCTGAGGAGACTGCTCCAACCGCAGACGCCGCGGCCGGGGAGGGGGACGGCGACCACACTGCCGGCCCGGAGGCAGCAGGAGCGTCAAGCGCTGCACCGGCCGCCGACCCCTCCGCCGCTAAGGAACAGCCAGGCATTTATCTCGAGGCCCCCAATGGAGTCTTCATACAGGTCCCGTGGGGGTCTTCGTCGCGAGCCCCCGTGGAGGGAGAGACCTTTGATGGAGAGGTCCTCGCCTCCGCGGGGTTGAAGATTGTTGAAGCGCCTAGCGGGAGCGACGAGCCCGAGGAGGAGAAACTGCTTCGCCGGCTCCTGGCCCTTTACCGGGCCAGGCAGGCGAAACTGGAGTCCCAGGAAGCCCTCACCGCCAAGGCTGGAGCAGACTTGGAGAAGCGCGCCGCGGAGCTCCGCGCCGCCAACCAGGCGGCCCTCCGCGACTTGGCGGAGGAGCGCGAAAGGCTTGCCGGAGAGCTGCAAGAGTTCCTCCTGGAGAAAGTTGAGGCCGAGGAGCAGCAGCGACTGGTTGGTGAAGAGCTGTCCCGGCGAGAAGGAGCGCTCAACCAGCGGAAGGTTGAGCTCGACGCCCATGACGACGAGCTCACCGCCCGGGAGCAGGCTCTTGGCGGGGCCCTGAAGGAGGCAAAGGAAGCTGCTGCCGCCGCGGAAACCGCCAAGAGGGACCTGGAGCTCAAGGTGGAGCAACTGGAGCAGTACCTGAAGGCGAGCGAGGACAGGGTTACCGCGCTCAACATAGAGCGGGAGAAGGACGCCCATACCAACTCAGACTTGCAGGTACGCCTCTCCAAGAAAGGCGACGAGCTTACTGCCGCCAAGGATTCAATCGCTGACTTGGAGTTGAAGGTCTCTACTTTAACTGGTTCGCTTGACGCTGCCCGGGATCGTGAAACGAAGCTGAATGACGAGCTCCGCAAGGAACGAGGCCTAGTGGAGAGCGCCGCCACTTCAGCGAACAAGTTCAGCCGAGCCGTGGAGCAGTGGACCGACGACCTGGTCGCTTCTGCTGCCAACATCGACAAGGAGCTGATGGCGCTGAGGGTGGAGCACCTCGTGTACTCTCCGGACCCGAATCTCCCCAACAGCGCCAAGCTAAGTCTCTTCTTCAGGGGGATCGCGCTGGCGCTCGCACGTCTGCAGGAGAAGCTCCCCGCGCAGCTGGCCGAGGAGTCGCGTCAGCTCTGCGCGGGTACCTTGGAGCGCGTCTTGACGAAGATTGTCTACCGCAACCCTGGTATTAATCTTGTCAACGTCCTCCGCAGCTTGCCGGCCGACGCAGATCAGGAGGCACTGAAGGCGCAGGTCGCCCACATCATCGCCAAGGTGAACAAGATCTCCAGGCGTGAAGGCGATCGCGTAGATTAGGCCTCTTTCTTTCTATTTCATTTACTGCTGCAAAGTGTGTTATGAACATGAATCTATTAGTCATTGCAACAAGTTATCTCTGTAATATATTATCTTATTTTGATCAATCAATGCAGTGTTATCTCCCTTGCTTTGGTCCTTTACTTTGTATGCTTTTTACCCTACGCTTTTAGGAAACTTGCCGACAAGGGGCCCTTGCCGCGAGCGCTGAGTGCTGGACTCTGAGCAGCCTGCTGGCAAAGGCCTTACCGGCAAGCAACCTTGCCGCAGCTAGTCGCAACGCACTTAGTTTGCTGAGCGAACTCGGAAACGAAGCAAGGGCGCGACACTTGTCGTAGCTCACTTAAGTCGTTGAGCGTACTCGAAAACAAAGTAAAGGTGCGGCTAGCCACGGGTAGGTTCCTCCGCGCACAGGTTTACCATACAAAGTGTGGTTGTTCAAGGAAGATAACTAAAATTTAAAAATTTAAACTGCTCAAATTCTGGTTACTTAGCTTTCATAATCTGTTCGTTCTCCGGTAAGCTTCTCTTTCTTGAACAACACTTGGCTCACCCTCCACTTCCTCTCCCCCCCGGCAAACTTGTGCGCGGGGAACATTCCTTCTCCTTAAGAGGGAAAGAAAAAGAAGAGGGAAAACAAGTATAGGGCCTCTCGGCGTGCTAATGCTTACCGGGTATGTGTGTTGCACAAGATGACAAACAATGCATGCAAATAACGAAGAAAAGCATGGAAAAGGCAAATAGTGCGAAACACAAAAAACTTTACTGATGCACGGGATCTGCGCCCGGCTTTATACAAAGGATTACATGCAACAGCGGCAAGACTTGTACAAAAGGTGGTTGCCGGAGCGGATCACGGCAACCGCGCCTTATGGGTGAAACTGGTGAAGATGCTCTATATTCCAGGAGTTGCTCACCGGTAAGCCTTCTTCGGTCTCAAGGCGGACAACGCCGGGCCTTGTGACTTGTCTCACCCGATAAGGGCCTTCCCACTTCGGCGTCAACTTGTTGGAATTCTTGGCGGACTGAACACGCCGAAGAACAAGGTCGCCTTCCTCAAGACTCCTGGCCTTAACCTTGCGGCTATGATAGCGGCGCAAGGCTTGCTGGTATCGAGCAGCTCGTACAGCAGCCTGGAGACGTTCCTCCTCAAGGAGCAATGCATCATCTTGACGCAGTTGCTCTTGCTCGAGCTCATCATAAGCGAGTACTCGAGGAGATCCGTATACGAGTTCCGTGGGGAGAACTGCCTCTGCTCCATAGACTAGAGCAAAGGGTGTATGTCCGGTGGCTCGACTTGGTGTCGTCCTGATTGACCAAAGAGCCGCCGGTAGCTCCTCTATCCAGTTTCTTCCGCACTTGCGCAGCCTGTCGAAGGTTCTTGTCTTGAGTCCGCGCAGCACTTCAGCATTGGCCCTCTCCGCTTGACCATTGCTCCTCGGGTGAGCAACAGAAGCGAAACAGACCTTGGCGCCAAGGTCTTGGACATACTGCATGAAGGTGCGACTAGTGAACTGCGTGCCGTTGTCGGTGATGATCCTGTTAGGGATTCCGAAACGGCAAACAATCGACCTGAAGAACCTGACCGCTGACTGTGCTGTCACCTTTCTCACTGGTTCCACTTCTGGCCACTTTGTGAACTTGTCGATTGCAACGTACAAGTACTCAAAGCCCCCGACAGCACGAGGGAAGGGACCGAGGATATCGAGCCCCCAGACCGAGAAGGGCCAGGACAAAGGGATCGTCTGGAGAGCTTGAGCTGGCTGATGAATTTGCTTGGCATGGAACTGGCACGCTTCACACTTGGTTACTTGTGCAGTTGCATCTTAGAGGGCTTCTGGCCAGAAGAACCCTTGCCGGAACGCCTTTCCGGCAAGTGCCCTTGCTCCAATGTGGTGGCCACATATGCCTCCATGTATTTCTGCCAACAGCTTCTGTCCATCTTCCCTGGAAATGCACTTCAACCTGACACCATTGATTCTTCTTCTGTACAGTTCATTGTCAACGAACTGGTACATACTTGACTGCCTAGTTATTTTCTCTATCTCTTCTGGGTCGTCGGGAAGTTCTCCAGTTTGCAGAAGACGGACGATCTGCTGCGCCCATGCTGGGGCTCTAGGCTCAACAGCAAGGACTAAAGGCATAAGGGCTGCTGCGGGAACCTCAGCTTCTACGACAAGAACCTGTGGTTCTGCCGGAGCTGATGGCTCCCCGGCAAGCCTGCCGGGGCAGGGCTTGTCGGGAACGCTTGCTTCAACTGTACAGACCCTAGGGTCTGCAGGAGCAAACTGTTCCTCAGCATTTTGGTTGTTGATCTTGGGGGCCTTGGCGGCGGCTTATGGAAGATCCGCCGGCAAGTAGTCGCCGGAGACCAACTTTCTTTTCTTACTTTGCCCAACTGATGGTGTAACGGACGGTTGAGTTAGCTTGAGCAAGAAGGTCCCTGGTTCCACAGGTAACTTCATCGCAGCACACTTTGAAAGTCCGTCTGCAATATCATTCTGAGCTCTTGGAACGTGCTCCATTTGCAGACCTTCAAAGTGTTCTTCAAGCTTCCTCACTTCATCAACATAGGCTTCCATCAAAGGGCTCTGGTAACTCTTGTTAACTTGTCGGACCACCAACTGAGAATCTCCCCGCACAATCAACTTCTTGATCCCAAGTTCGGCCGCAATCCTGAGGCCGGCAAGCAAGCCTTCATACTCAGCAGTATTGTTTGTCGCTTGCTCCCTGGGAAAGTGCATTTGGATAACATACTTGAGGTGCTCTCCGGTGGGCGCTATGAGTACCACGCCGGCACCGGCGCCTTGCAGCGAGAAGGCACCATCACAGTACATTACCCATTCACTGCTCGGTTCTTGTACGGGAACGCTTGTCTCTGGGACTTCTTCATCTGGCGTTGGGGTCCATTCAGCTATGAATTCTGCCAAAGCTCGGCTCTGTATAGTTGAAGTACTTTCAAACTTGAGACCAAAGCTTGACAGCTCCAGTGCCCACTCGACGATCCTGCCTGTTGCTTCTGGATTCTGCAATATCCTCTTCAACGGAAAGCGAGTGACCACTGTTATCTCGTGTGCCTGAAAGTAATGGCGCAGCTTTCTCGAGGCCATGAGGAGGCCGAAAAGCAACTTTTGCACCCCAGAGTATCTTGATCTAGCCCCCTGCAAGAGGGAGCTTACAAAATACACTGGGCGCTGCACCATCTTCTTTCGCACTTCTCCTTGTTCCTGCGCAGACTTGTCCTTGTCGGAGCCAGAGCTTGTCGGGGAAGCCCCCTGCTTGTCGCTGGATTCACTTGTCGGTGGTGTAGACTCCTCATCGGCCTCCCTCTCCGCTACTAACGCAGCACTAACCACTTGATTGGTTGCTGCTAGATACAGCAGCAACTTCTCTTGTGGCCTAGGTGCGACAAGTATTGGAGTGGAGGATAAGTATCCTTTCAAGTCTTGCAGCGCTGCCTCCGCTTCCGGAGTCCATTTCATGGGACATGCCTTCTTCAAGATCTTGAAGAAAGGCAGGGCGCGTTCTGCAGACTTTGAAATGAACCTACTGAGGGCAGCTACACAACCTGCAAGTCTCCTTACGTCCTTGACGTGCTTCGGGGCTTCGATCTGCTCGATGGCTTTTATCTTGTCGGGGTTGGCTTCAATCCCCCTCTGGGACACAAAGAAACCGAGAAGCTTGCCGGAGGGGACTCCAAAGACGCACTTCTCGGGGTTCAACTTAAGCTGGATCTTGCGCAGATTTACAAATGTTTCTTCCAGATCTTGTATCAGGGTATCTTTGCTCTTGCTTTTGACCACTATGTCATCCATGTAGGCTTCCACATTTCTGTGAATCTGTGGCTCAAAAGCAGTGTGCACCACCCTTGCAAAGGTTGAGCCTGCATTCTTCAATCCAAAGGGCATGCGTATGAAGCAATATGTGCCGCATGGAGTGATAAATGCAGTCTTCTCTTCATCTTCCTTGGCCATGAAAATCTGGTGGTAGCCTGAATATGCATCAAGGAAGGAGAGCAGCTCACATCCGGCGGTGGAGTCAACAATCTGGTCAATACGCGGCAAGGGAAATGGATCCTTGGGACATGCTTTATTCACATCAGTGAAGTCTATACAGAGTCTCCACTTCCCATTAGCCTTGCGTACGACAACTGGATTTGCTAACCACGTTGGATGGATCACGCCCCTAACCAGGCCTGCCGCTTCTAGCTTCTTGATCTCTTCGGCGATGAATTCTTGGCGCTCCACGGCTTGCTTCCTGACCTTCTGCTTGACGGGCCGCGCATGAGGACAAACAGCAAGCTTGTGCTCAATTACCTTCCTGGGAACGCCGGGGATGTCAGATGGTTGCCACGCAAACACATCGACATTCGCCCGCAGGAAGGCAACGAGCGCGCTTTCCTATTTGTTGTCAAGTGTAGCACTGATGGTGAAGGTACCACCAGTGCCGTCCTCCTTGGCGGACACCTTCTTGGTTGCCGGTGGAGCGGCCATCCCTTTCTTACACTTGCCGGTGGAGCTCGATGGAGCGTCCTCGATGGCAGCGCAGCACTCCGAGGAGGTGCGTTTGCCGGAGTGGGCCCCAGAGCACTTGCCGGACTTGGTCTTGGTCTTCTTCCCCTCGGGAGCTTCAGCGGCAAGTGTGTTGCTCTCCGCTGCGGCTGCTGCATCCCGGTATATCTTGTCGGCGCAGATAAGCGTGTCCTTCTTGTCGCCAGGGACAGAGATGACGCTTATCGGCCCCGGCATCTTGAGTACATTGTAGGCGTAGTGGGAAGCTGCCATGAACTTGGCTAGGGCAGGACGTCCAAGTATCCCATTGTACGGCAATGGGATATCGGCTACATCAAAGGTTATCCTCTCTGTCCTGAAGTTGAGCTCCCCGCCAAAGGTCACTGGCAGAGTGATCTTCCCCTTGGGCTTGCTCCTCCCCGGGTTTATTCCTTGGAACGACCCGGTTTCTTCGAGCTCGCCGTCTGGGATCTGGAGTTTCTTGATCACAGCCGAGGAGATCAAGTTCAGGCCGGCCCCGCCGTCAACCAACATTTTGGTGACCTTGAGGTTGCGGATGGTTGGTGAGACCAACATCGGCAAGCACCCGACCGCAGTGGTGCGGTCAGGGTGATCCTCAAGATCAAAAATGATGGGCGTGCTGGACCACTTCAGGAGCCTGCGTGACTCAACGGGCGGCTCAGCTGCGTTTACTTCCCGCACCCACTGCTTGAGTTGGCGGTGGGAAGTATGCAGAGAGGCACCCCCGTCGACACACAGAACTTCTGTGGCCTTCTGGAACTCCTGCTCGCTGTTATCACCTTCCTCCATGTCATCGTCGTCGTCTTCTTCCTCATCCTTGTCGCGGCCCCGGGGAGGTCGATCTCCTTGCCGCTGCTTGGCCTTGCCGCGGCGTCCTCCCCGGCCATTGAATGGCCGCTTCTTGCTTGGCTCTCCTCCGCCACCTTGGGCCTTCTCCTTGTCGCGACGCTCGTATTCAGATTTCTGCTGTTCTACGAGGTACTCGACGCGCTTGCAATTCGAAAGGTCATGACCCTTGGTGCGGTGGATCTTGCAATATTGCTTGTCGGAGCCATCCTGCTTGTCGGCTGCCGCTATAGGGGCAGGCTCCTTGCCAGAGCCGCCAGCCTGTGCCTTCTTGGCGGGAGCCTCCTTGTCGGACTGCTCGACGACTAGCACTTCCTTGCTCTTTTTTCTTCTGTTGTTCCGCCGCCGGCTCTTCTTTGCCGGGGCGGCGTCCTCACTGTCGCTTCCCCCTGCGCCAGTATCCTCTCCGGGGAGTCTCCTCCCCTCTTCAGCGCGCGCGCACTTGTTAGCCAGAGCGTAGAGCTCGCTGACATCCCGTATCTTGGTCATGGCCATCTCTTCCCGCATGCGACGGTTACGCACATTCTGGTGGAACGCGCTGATAACCGCAGTGGGGTGGACGTCGGGAATGTTGTGCTGCATGCGGCTGAACCGTTGAATGTACTTGCGCAGGGGTTCTCCTTCCTTCTGGGCCAAGATGTGGAGATCGCTCTCCTGGCCGTGGGGTTTGTGGCCGCCCGTGAAGGCGCCAACAAATTGGTGGCACAGATCTGCCCACGAAGAAATGGAGCCTTCCGGCAAGTGCATAAGCCAAGAACGAACGTTCGGCTTAAGCACTAGCGGGAAGTAATTGGCGAGTATCTTCTCGTCGCGTCCCCCGGCAGCCTGCACCGCGATGGTGTAGATGCTGAGGAACTCCGAGGGGTGCGTCTTGCCGTCGTACTTCTCGGGTACATCGGGCTTGAAGTTTTTCATGCTGGGCCACTGGACGCGCCGCAGCTCACGGGTGAACGCAGGGCAGCCTGCCGCGTACGGCAAGTCGCCTGGTTCACCGGGCGTGTGCGTGTCGACAGCGGTCCCAGCACGCTGATCCGATTGGCGCCGGGCTTCTCGTCGGCGCTCGATTGTCGTCCGAGCATCCTCTTGTCGCCGATCGTCAAGGACTTGGCGCTGGTCCCGATGAGCCCGCGGATCCGACGACGCCGTGGAGTCGTCGTCGACGTTAATCCGGCGGGGAGGCGTCTTCTGCTTCCTCGGCGGGGAGTGCACGGTGGTTGCACCCCCGGCGGTCTTGTCGCCGTCGGCCTTCGTCTGGTCGACTTGCCGTGGCCGCGATGTCGCCGGCTGCTGCGGCGTGTCGTTGTTGGCGAAGGCGATGAGGCTTTGGATCGTCACCCTCCAGTCTTCGGCCTTGTCTGCCGCTGGAGGGAAATCGAGGAGCAGTTGCGCTCTTGCGAGAGCTTCTTCTGGAGAGGAGGGGAGCGGGGGCGAGCGGTGCGAGGAGCGGGATATGCTCGGACTCCTAACGGCGTTAGAAGGAGCAGTTTCCCGCCCCGGCGACCGCGCCTTGCTCGTGCCAGGACGGTGGCCTTGAGCATCCCGCGAACCTCCGGTTTGTCCTTGGCCCAGCAAGCGGATGGTACCTCCTGTACCACGGCGCTGCTGGCCTGTCGTCTGCTGAGATGGACGTGGCGCGTCTACGGACACCGAGGCTCGGTCGTCCGTCTTGTCCTTGGATTTGGTGGCGCCGCGAGTTTCCTCGCCGGCGACCACCCTTCCGCCAGCATCTCCTCCACCAACCGTTGGTTCTGGTGGTGGTGGGATCGATGCAGACGGGCCTGCGACCTCCGAAGCTTTCTTCTTCGGGGCCATGTTGTTGCTGATGAAGCTGATGTGGCTGGAGAGGTTGATGAAGAATGCGCCCGCGTGAGCGCCGGATCAGGTTCGCACAACCTCGACGCCCCCTACCTGGCACGCCAAAGATGTCTGGGGAAACTGTCCTCCCACGAGCACCTATGGGACCGGAGCCCCTTCTACGTTGCGGTAAGGGAGCGGAGGGAGCACGAAGAGCAGATCGAGGAGAGCACGCGGGCAGTTTACCCAGGTTCGGGCCGCGACGGACGCGTAAAACCCTACTCCTGCTTGGATTGTATTGAGTTTTTGAGCTCGGGAGCTGGAAGAACTAGCTACACCGAGCAAGAGAGCTATCTAGGTTACGAACCCTTTCTACGTTGTGCATGGGCCTCCTTTTATAGCTCAAGGGGTCACCGACAGGTGTCAACGTAGAGGAGGGCAAAAATGTAACTGTGGTGGTAGTTGTAACAGTGCGGGAATAGTGCGTGAACAGTGGATGAACAGTGGTCATCACCTAACTTTGACAGTGGGGGACAAGGGCATTAAATGCCCGTCACCGTCGACCCCAAAAGTGTCCGTCCATGCTTCTCCATTTGACACGGCGGTAGCCTCGTCACTGTGGATCGCCACCGTGTCCCCCAGGCTGCACAGCCATCCGCCACGCGTCCCTGGAAGGGCCCCAGGGCGACGCGTGGGCAGATGAGCTGGAGCGCGGGCACACAGCGTGAGTCCCCCCCCCCCGGCAAGCACCTTGCCGGGGCCTTGACTTTGCCGGGCCCGGAAGCTTGTCGCTCCCCGGGCCCTGCCGGGGCGCAGGGCGCGCCGAGGCATGTCTTCTGAGATGCAGTCTTCTGGTCTTCCTGGCAAGCTCCTCTTGCCAGGGTCTTGTGTTAATGTGATAATCTTGAGCCTGGGACGGCCTTCCCGGCAAGCTCCACTTGCCGGGGCCTTGATCTTCTGTCTTGTATACTTTGTTTTTGAATGGCTTAATAAGGACCGGAAAGGTTTCCGGCAAGCACGTGGTAAACCCCGCCGCGGGAAGCTGCTACTGCCCGTGCACAAGTTGGGGTACTAAGGTACCCCTATCTTAGTACACCGACAAAACTCTTAGCCCATTATTTTTATAATACAATGGAATTGTACAAGGGGGTAATTATTTTTGTTGAAAAGTTTCTGTAATTAAGATTTGCAAAGTTTCCATGGGCATGAACAAAGTTCAAGGAGCTCCCCCATTTCAACGGTGCTCGTCCTTCTTACTTTCACTTTTCTTTTTGAAAAAGTTTTAGGTTCCCATCTTTATTTTTTTGTTTTTAAACTTTATAAAAGCACTCAATAGAAATAAATGACTCTCTAAAACTTCCGGGTTGTCTCCCTGGCCGCGCTTTCTTTAAAGCCATTAAGCTAGGCATATAGTGCTCAAGTAATGGATCCACACGGATCCCAAGGTATATCAAAGTCAAATTTAATTAGCAATGATTTGGCATTTAGTAGTGAGCACAAAGTGATATGTGTCATGCAAAAACGAAGTCTAACTCTCTTCCTATGCATAGGCATGTCATACAAGAACAATTCATGCACATCAAGTAAAGGCCAATGCATAGTATAAGCAGATTCTTGCAATTTTATCATGTTGGAAACATAGAGAGGCGGAGATGTAGTTCCTCTCTCATAATAATTGCAAGCAGGAGCAGCAAGCACATGCATATTATATTCATCAAAAACATCATGTGCAACTGAAAAAGGCAACCCATCAATATAATCCTTAATAAGTGCAAACTTCTTCGATATAGTGTAGTTTGGAGAATTCAAAAAGATAATAGGACTATCATGTGTGGGTGCAATAGCAACTATCTCATGTTTAACATAAGGAACTATAGCAAGTTCATCTCCATAAGCATAGTTCATATTGGCATCTTGGCCACAAGCATAGCAAGCATCATCAAAAAGGGATATTTCAAAAGAATCAACGGGACCATAACAATCATCATAGTATTCATCCTTCGGTAAGCACGAAGGGAAATTAAACAATGTATGAGATAAAGAGTTACTCTCATTAGAAGGTAGGCACGGGTGATCAATCCGCTCTTCCTCCTTTTGTTCTTCGCTCTCCTCCTCATCTTTTTCATCCAATGAGCTCACAATGTCATTAATTTCTTCTTCCATAGACTCATGCAAAATATTAGTCTCTTCTTGGACAGCAGAGGAGTCTTCAATATATGGTTTAACATAAGGATTTGAAGCATAATTATCATAGAAATATTTAAGTATGGCGAAATTTTTAGATTTATAGAGAGTAGTATCACATTCTTCAATAAAGGAAGCAATTTCACAAGCACCCCTAAAACAACAAATTCTTCAATTTGTTGAACATCATAGTAATTATAAACACCCTTAGTATACGAAGATAAGATTCCATCATCACTAAACTTACATTGGTAAGGAAGGTGTTTCTTAGGGTCTTTAGAACAACAAGTACACTCATGTATTTCACATAAATTCCAAGCATAGCACTGCAAACAATGAATTTGATCCAGTAAAAGTTTCCCTTTTTCAGATATGCGGTGTCGCACATAACAAGCATGCTCATCTAAAGATTGGCCCTCAACTAAGCTAGTTGGGGTTTCAGCCTGAGCACATAAGGATCGAAGATGATCCAAGTAAAAAGCTTCAGGAGTGTGATAGATTTTGAGTGGTTCTTCAACCATTGGTTCAGTAGGTACCACTAATTTTTTTTGGTATTTTGTGTTTCCTACCGATAACTAAAGATAGAAAACAACTTAGAACAACAAATAAAATCTACTCAGTGATAAAGCAAACAAGCACGCACGAAAATATTCACCCCACGCTATTGCTCCCCGGCAACGGCGCCAGAAAAATGTCTTGATAACCCACAAATGTAGGGGATCAGTTGTAGCCTCTTTCGATAAGTAAGAGTCTCGAACCCACAAATGTAGAACAAATATTCCCTCAAGTTCTATCGACCACCGATACAACTCTACGCACGCTTGACGTTTACTTTACCTAGAACAAGTATAAAACTAGAAGTACTTTGTAGTTTTTATGGGATAAGTTTGCAAGAATACAAAGAGCATGTAAATAAAAAGTAGGGGATGTTTAGATAAAGAAGCAATAAAGCTAATATAGCGAGTGTGTAAAAGTGGTGGTAGGAGTTGCGAAATTGCCCCTAAGCAATTGACTACGTTACTAGACCGATATCAAGTTTTATGTGGGAGAGGCCACTTCTAGCATGTCATCCCTGACTTGGAATTCTATGCACTTATGATTGGAACTATTAGCAAGCATTCACAACTACTAACATTCATTAATGTAAAACCCAACCATAGCATTAAGATATATTGGTCCCCCTTCAATCCCGTATGCATCAATTTCTATGCTAGGTTGAAGCTTCTGTCACTCTTGCCCTCCAATACGTAGTCCTGTCAACATACAACTAACCCTATGGTGTGATCCACACGCGCGCTCATATGATGGGCACCAAAGGACAGAAACATAACCACAAGCAAATTAAATCAATCATAGCAATTCACCAATCACCGATAGGACAACGAAAATCTACTCACACATCATAGGATGGCAACACATCATTGGATAATAATATGAAGCATAAAGCACCATGTTCAAGTAGAGGGTACATCGGGTTGCGGGAGAGTGGACCGCTGTAGATAGATGGGGAAAGTTGATGAAGATGTTGGTGAAGATGACGGAGGTGTTGGTGTAGATCACCGTCACACGATGATGGCCCTAGTGGCACTCCGGCGCCACCGAAAGCGAGGGGGAGAGAGCCCCCTCCTTCTTATTCTTCATTGACCTTCTCTCTAGATGGGAGAAGGGTTTCCCCTCTGGTCCATGGTCTCCATGGCGTGGGAGGGGCGAGAGCCCCTCCGAGATTGGATCTGTCTCTCTGTCTCTTTCTGTTTCTGCGTTATCAGATTCTGGACTTTCACCATTTCTTATATTCCCGGAGATCCGTAACTCCGATTGGGCTGAATTTTTGACGTGATTTTTATCCGGATATTAGCTTTCTTGCGGCGAAAGAAGGGCACCAACCTCCTTAAGGGGCAGCCATGAGGGTCAAGGGCGCGCCCACCCCCTGGGGCGTGCCCCCTGCCTCGTGGCCCCCTCGGGCATCGTCTGGCGTTGATTCCACTTCCCAAAATTCACATATATTCCAAAGAAAATCTCCGTCCATTTTTATCCCGTTTGGACTCTGTTTGGACTCCGTTTGATATGGATATTCTGCGAAACAAAAAACATGCAACAAACAGGAACTGGCACTGGGCACTGGATCAATATGTTAGTCCCAAAAATAGTATAAAAAGTTGCCAAAAGTATGTAAAAGTTGTAGAATATTGGCATGGGACAATAGAAAATTATAGATACGACGGAGACGTATGACAGGCATACTAGGGACACTCTATTTTGTCTATGTATTCACACATGTACTAAGTTTCCGGTTAATACAATTCTAGCATGAATAATAAACATTTATCATGATATAAGGAAATAAATAACAACTATATTATTGCCTCTAGGGCATATTTCCTTCAGTCTCCCACTTGAACTAGAGTCAATAATCCAGATTACATAGTAATGATTCTAACACCCATGGAGTCTTGGTGCTGATCATGTTTTGCTCGTGGAAGAGGCTTAGTCAACGGGTCTGCGACATTCGGATCCGTATGTATCTTGCAAATTTCTCTTGTGAAACCTGGATTCCTTCGCCAGGCGTAGATCCCGCCATGACGCCCTGCTTGGAACTGCACCAACTGATAGCTCCACCGTTCAATAAAAAAAATACATATCCGGTTTGTGACTTAGAGTTATCCGGATCAGTGTCAAAGCTTGAATCGACGTAACCATTTACGACGAGCTCTTTGTCACCTCCATAAACGAGGAACATATCTTTTGTTCTTTTCAAGTACTTCAGGATGTTCTTGACCGCTATCCAGTGATCCACTCCTGGATTACTTTGGTACCTCCCTGCTAAACTTATAGCAAGGCACACATCAGGTCTGGTACACAACATTGCATACATGATAGAGCCTATGGCTGAGGCATAGGGAATGACTTTCATTTTCTCTCTATCTTCTGCAGTGGTCGGACATTGAGTCTTACTCAACTTCACACCTTGTAACACAGGCAAGAACCCTTTCTTTGACTGATCCATTTTGAACTTCTTCAAAACTTTATCAAGGTATGTGCTTTGTGAAAGTCCAATTAAGCGTCTTGATCTATCTATATAGATATTGATGCCTAATATATAAGCAGCTTCACCGAGGTCTTTCATTGAAAAATTCTTATTCAAGTATCCTATTATGCCATCCAGAAATTCTATATCATTTCCAATCAACAATATGTCATCTACATATAATATCAGAAATGCTATAGAGCTCCCACTCACTTTCTTGTAAATACAGGCTTCTCCAAAAGTCTGTATAAAACCATATCTATGATCACCTCATCAAAGTGTATATTCCAACTACGAGATGCTTGCACCAGTCCATAGATGGATCGCTGGAGCTTGCACACTTTGTTAGCACCTTTAGGATCGACAAAACCTTCTGGTTGCATCATATACATCTCTTCTTTGAGGTATCCATTTAGGAAAGCAGTTTTGACATCCATTTGCCAGATTTCATAATCATAAAATGCGGCAATTGCTAACATAATTTGGACAGACTTAAGCATCGCTACGGGTGAGAAAGTATCATCGTAGTCAACTCCTTGAACTTGTCAAAAGCCTTTCACAACAAGTCGAGCTTTGTAGACAGTAACATTACCGTCGGCTTCAGTCTTCCTCTTGAAGATCCATTTATTTTCAATGGCTTGCCGATCATCGGGCAAGTCAACCAAAGTCTGCACTTTGTTCCTCATACATGGGTGCCATCTCAGATTTCATGGCCTCAAACCATTTTGCGGAATCTGGGCTCATCATCGCTTCCTCATATTTCATAGGTTCATCATGGTCTAGTAACATGACTCCCAGAATTGGGTTGCCGTACCACTCTGGTGCGGAACGTACTCTGGTTGACCTACGAGGTTCAGTAGTAACTTGATCCGAAGTTTCATGATCATCGTCATTAGCTTCCTTGCTAACTGGTGAGGAATCACTCGAACTAGTTTCTGTGATGTGCTACTCTCCAATTCGGGAGAAGGTACAATTACCTCATCAAGTTCTACTTTCCTCCCACTCACTTCTTTCGAAAGAAACTCCTTCTCTAGAAAGGATCCATTCTTAGCAACCAATATTTTGCCTTCGGATATGTGATAAAAGGTGTACCCAGCACTCTCCTTTGGGTATCCTATGAAGACACATTTCTACGACTTGGGTTTGAGCTTATCAGGTTGAAGCTTTTCCACATAAGCATCGCATCCCCAAACTTTAAGAAACGACAACTTTGATTTCTTGCCAAACCACAATTCATAAGGCGTCGTCTCAACGGATTTAGATGGTGCCGTATTTAACGTCAATGCAGCTGTCTCTAAAGCATAACCCCAAAACGATAGTGGTAAATCGGTAAGAGACATCATAGATCGCACCATATCTAATAAAGTATGGTTACGACGTTCAGACACACCATTATGCTGTGGTGTTCCGGGCGGCGTGAGTTGTGAAACTATTCCACATTGTTTCAAATGAAGACCAAACTCATGACTCAAATATTCGCCTCCACGATCAGATCGTAGAAACTTTATTTTCTTGTTACGATGATTCTCTACTTCACTATGAAATTATTTGAACTTTTCAAATGTTTCAGACTTGTGTTTCATCAAGTAGATATACCCATATCTGCTCAAATCATGAGTGAAGGTCAAAAAATAACGATACCCGCCGCAAGCCTCTACACTCATCGGTCCACATACATCAGTATGTATGATTTCCAACAAATCAGTCGCTCGCTCCATTGTTCCGGAGAACGGAGTCTTAGTCATCTTACCCATGAGGCATAATTCGCAAGCACCAAGTGATTCCAAAAGTCCATCAGTATGGAGTTTCTTCATGCGCTTTACACCAATATGACCTAAACGGAAGTGCCACAAATAAGTTGCACTATCATTATCAACCTTGCATCTTTTGGCTTTAATATTATGAATATGTGTTTCACTACGATCGAGATCTAACAAGAATAGACCACTCTTCAAGGGAGCATGACCATAAAAGATATTACTCATATAAATAGAACAACAATTATTCTCCGATTTAAATGAATAACTGTCTCGCAAAATAAAGATCTAGATATAATCTTCATGCTCAATGCTGGCACCAAATAACAATTATTTAGGTCTAATACTAATCCCGATGGTAGATGTAGAGGTAGCGTGCCGACGGCAATCACATCGACTTTGGAACCATTTCCCACGCGCATCGTCACCTTGTCCTTAGCTAATCTCGGTTCAATCAGTAGCCCATGTTTCGATTTACAAATATTAGCAACCGAACCAGTATCAAATACCCAGGTGCTACTACGAGAATTACTAAGGTACACATCAATAACATGTATATCAAAATACCTTTGTTCACTTTGCCATCCTTCTTATCCGCCAAATACTTGGGGCAGTTCTGCTTCGAGTGTCCAGTCCCTTTGTAGTAGAAGCACTCAGTTTCAGGCTTGGCTCCAGACTTGGGTTTCTTCGCGGGAGTAGCAACTGTCTTGCTATTCTTTTTGAAGTTCCCTTTCTTTCCCTTGCCCTTTTTCTTGAAACTAGTGGTCTTGTTAACCATCGACACTTGATGCTCTTTTTTGATTTCTACCTCAGCAGCTTTGAGCATAGCGAAGAGCTCGGGAATTGTCTTTTGCATCCCTTGCATATTATAGTTCATCACAAAGCCTTTATAGCTTGGTGGCAGTGATCGAAGAACTCTATCAATAACACTATCTTCGTCAACTTTGCAACCAAGTTGAGTCATATGATTATAGTACCTAGACATTCTGAGCAAGTGTTCACTGATAGAACTGTTCTCCTCCATCTTACAGCTATAGAACTTATTGGAGACTTCATATCTCTCAATTCGAGCATTTTCTTGAAATATTAACTTCAACTCTTGGAACATCTCGTATGCTCCATGACATTCAAAACGTCGTTGAAGTCCCGATTCTAAGTCGTAAAGCATGGCACACTGAACTATCGAGTAGTCATCAGAACGAGCTTGCCAGACGTTCATAACATCGGGAGTTGCTCTGTAACATCCCAAATTTTCAATTTGGAATGTTATACATAGATCATACTGCATTGCATGTTTATTTGCATTTTTGTTTGTG
Source organism: Secale cereale (assembly GCA_902687465.1). Classification (NCBI taxonomy): domain Eukaryota; kingdom Viridiplantae; phylum Streptophyta; class Magnoliopsida; order Poales; family Poaceae; genus Secale; species Secale cereale. The sequence continues at coordinate 318,103,648 of LR738715.1, forward strand.
GCGATCCTCGAAATTCTAAGCAACTCAAGGACCTACGGAGAGAGTTGGGAATTCTACCGTTTTCGTATTTGAGTTCACTCGAATACCGGTAAGAGGACAGTGTTGGTTTTAATTATTTTTCTCTCCTAAAAATATTTCTAAATACAATATATGAGCGGAGATAATATGACTTCTCCAAAATAACAGAAATATTGGAGGAAAAATGTTAAAATCACTTTTGGTTTTTTTCTGGATTTATTTGCGATTTTATTTGCATAGGAAAAATGCGCGTTTTTCAAAATTGCATTTAGGTCCGGGAAAAATGTTCACTTTGTCCTAAATATTATTAGAGGACGATGAAAACTTATTTCGGGATTTTTGGAGTCCGTTTCGTATTTCTTTCGTTAGTTTTGCTACGTCAGGACTCTTTTGAAAAAAAGACGAACCGACTCCGGGCCGTAAGTGGCCAGGACTCTGACCTTTATAAGCCACGTCCCCGGCCCGCTAGCACCCCAGCCCGTTAGCCGCCGCCCCCGAAACCCTAAGCCGCAGCCTGCCGAGCCGCCGCCGCCGCTCGCGCTCGCCGCCCGCGTCGCCGTCCCGCGCCGCCGTCGCCCCGCCGCCGCACCGCCGGAGACCGCCGCCGCCGCCGGATCCGTCGAGGTAGCCGCCACCGACCTGCCGCCCGGTTTTCTAGACAAGTCGATCGGTTTTTTAGAAAACCCTAGATCCGTTTTTTTTATTAGATCAGTTTTTCTCCGGTTTAGTTATTTAGTGGACGTTCGTCCGTACGTTCGTTTTAACGAACGCTGTTCGTCCGTTAGCCGCAGACAGTGAATGTTTGTTCGTTAGCCTGTTCGTCAGTTTTCTTTTTCGGGGTATTTATCCGCGATTATTCCGATCGTGATTTCTGCCCTGATCTTGTTTTTCGTTTTTCTTTTCGCTCGAGAGTCGGAATCAGGTGATTCAAAATCCCAGATCTTCTTCTCGACGCCCTCTTTCCATTTAACCAACTTGAACAAAGTTTTAGCTACTGTAAAATTTGACTTTAGATCAATTAGTAACCGGAGCTCGTTTCTTTCGCAGTTTGAGATTCATTGCTTCTTTCGATTTGATTCTTTTTGCAAACCGGAGTTCTTAAGTTGAACTTTCTGGTTAGATCTTATCTTTTGGAGTTTTGTTTGTGCATCATTGCTTGTTTGCTTATGTATGCTATTGTTTGCTTGCGATAGAATACCCGGACTGTGAAGCGTGCTACTACGAGTCTCTAGGTTTTGCGAATCGTCGGCAAGGCAAGTAACACTTTGATCATACCCTTTTATTACCCAGTTTTTATGCATTAGATCAAACCCTCACACGTTGCATGAGTAGGATCTCTTAACTTGTGGGACTGGGAAGTAGATTGAGGTAGAACCTATTACCTGCATTATTTTCAAACCCTTGGGAGTTACTTCTACATTTGCTTAGGTTGCTATGCTATGCTCGTAGACGTGGGTTGGGTTTGAGTGAAATCCATGACAGATGTGAGTTGTTAATTAAGGATTCAACTTAAGGTGGCTACTTGAATACACATCTGGGTGGATTGGTTGCAGGGCACCTAGGCAATCCAGTGTTGTCCTAGGAAATCTCGGGGTTCCGTGTGATTTTTCCTATGGAATGCCACCCAGGCTCAAAGGGATCATAAAACTATTCATGCTAGAAACTTCTGTGTGCAGCCACATGCCAATATGGGCTCTGGCATAGTTGAGTGAGTTGTGGGAAACCTTTCCATGATGGGCTAGCAGATGTAGAGGGATTGTAGGTGTACCGGCCTATCTATCTGGTTAAGGGGACCTCTTCGGAAAGACTGTGTCTCGGTCATCCGTTTCTCAAACACCATGCAGTGCGAGAAACCAAACGGAGGCGATCGAGTCTTGTGGGAAAAGTGCACAAACCTCTGCAGAGTGTACAAACTGATCATGATTAGCCGTGTCCCCAGTTATGGACATCTTGAGTATCTGGTACTTGAATTATTGGTTGATCTCATCACTCTATAATTTAATTTGTTGGGTTAATGATAACTTTAATTTGGGATTGAGTTGGAGGTACCATCTCAATGATGTTTCAACTACCATGATAGTTAAAAATAAAATTTATTCCTTTGTTGTAGGGAAAATTGGCTTTACGCAAAAACTTTAACCTTAGAGCCTCCACCAGCCAAATATGCATATAGTATAGCCTTTATTCTGTTACTTGCATCTTCTGTGTTATCTTGCCAGCATATTCCATGTGCTGACCCGTTTTCGGGCTGCAACATATTACGTTGCAGACTTTTCAGACGAGGAATAAGATGTGCTAGGTTGTTTGTCATGCACTCAGCTATGCCGTTGGAGTTGATGGAATCACTTATCTTCCAAGCCTTCCGCTGTTATTTTGTTAGATGGCCTTAAGCCATAGATTTTTGTAATAAATTCTCATTGGAGACATTCGATGTAATAAGTGTGTGATTGCCACTCTGTAATAAATCCTTCAAGTAATGTGTGTGTCAGCATTACCGATCCAGGGATGACACTGAAACACAGAGACTTCGGTCCATTCGGATCATGGTCGCTACAAGATGGTATCAGAGCACACGCTGATTGTAGGACACGACCACTAAGACAGACCCTAGATCACTCTTCTCTACTCATTTCTGACTTCTCTCCATTTTCTATTTCTTTCGGATGGTGGACCCAAGGAACAAGTTCACTCAACCGGATGAAGACACACCATTTGGACGACACTTGAAGGAAGTCACTAGGTACCTGAACATAGGAATACCAAGCTTTACCGAAACCTACACCGCCACCTTACCAGAAGAGGAGCGATGGAGCATTCAAGTTCAAATTCCCGGAAGAACCTTCGCACCATCCATCGAGCCAATAGAGTTTTCTTTTGATGCGCCAACCTGGAGCCTAGGCAAGAGCATGGCCGCCCACATCATGATGGGAAGGATCGGAGAAGTCTACAAGCAGGAGCTGAAGGACACCATCTACCAGATTTGTGGACGCCGAGATGAGCGTTGGGATATGATCAGCACCCGGAAGGATAGGTCCATTGCAGCGTTCATCCAGGAGTTGAACCAGCACATTCGACGGCAGGAGCACCAGATGTGCGCTGGGATGATAGAATTGAAGAAGGCACTAAACAGGAATTTGGAGCTAGAAGAAGAACGTAAGTCTACTCGTGACGGATACGAGGAGGAGATGTTGATACTAGTAGAGAAGAATGATGACTTAACTAGGAAGCTAGGAGTATTCATGGGAGATCCCGCACCAGGAGGTGAAGAAGAGGAAGAAGAACCCAAGGAGATTTGTCCTGAAGATTACATTATCATCGACGACACGGATTCAGAACCCGATGACAGTAAAGACGAAGACTATGAAGATGAAGCTGGAGCAGACATCATGGAATCTTCCGCCGAACAATATTTTTAGATGACCACCCTGTGACTAGTAGTTACCCCCACACAGTAGTATTTAGAGCACTCTTTGTAACGGTAGTTAGATTTGTAAGACCTTGTTTGAAATTGATTGGTGTGATATGAATGTGTTTGTCTCATGTGCATATGGATAGTGATTTTCCCTTAGACCTCAATTCTATTCTAATCTCTTCCCTCTACACCCATCAGATGCCTCCAAGACGTGAGCCCGGATTTGAGTTTCCCCCTGAGCTCACCCAGTTGATCCAGCAGAAGAACACCCTGATGCAACTACTTGTCCAGAACACTCAGAACAACCAAAACAACAACAACAACAACAACCCTCCACCACCACCACCCGTGGACAACCTGACACGTTTCTTAAGGTTGCAACCACCAGTGTTTGCTAGCAGCATCGAACCAATAGTGGCTGATGACTGGCTACGCAAGATTGGAAGGGATTTGACCACCGCCAATTGCTCTGACGCTGAGAAGGTGTGATTTGCCGCAGACCAGTTGTCTGGACCAGCCGCAACATGGTGGGAGACCCCCATAGCCAATATCACTTGGGAGCAGTTTCAGCAAGCTTTCCGTACTGCCCATGTCTCAACTGGATCTATGAGCATGAAGAAGCGGGAATTTCGCAACTTGCGCCAAGGAAACCATACTGTAGCTCAGTACGTGGATGAGTTTAGTACCCTATCTCGTTATGCCCCAGATGATGTGGCCACAGATGCCGCTAAGCAGGAGAGATTTATGGAAGGGCTGAATGATGAGATGAGCGTACAGTTGATGGTGGCAACTTTCAACAACTACCAGGAGTTGGTAGATAAAGCTTTTATGATTGAAGGGAAGTAGCAGCAGATTGAAAGCCGCAAGAGGAAGTATGGACAAGGAAGGAATAATTCTGGAGCCCAGCAGAAGCCCCGATTCACTCCGAATTCGGGAGGATATACCCATAACCATGGAATTCCCCACAACCACAATGGCCCTAAGAATGGAAATGGAAATGGGAACGGAGCAAGTAATAAACAGAGCCGCTCTACCCCGTCCACACCCGCCAAGAAGGATTTAAGCCACGTCACCTGTTTCAAGTGCGGGAAGAATGGACATTATGCCAATGAGTGCCCTGAAGCTAAGAATGGGAACGACAATGGAAGCGTCGGGAAGAAGCCTAACCCATTCAACAAAGGACAAGTGAACCATGTGACTGTGGAGGAGGTTGAAGAGGAACCAGATGATGTTGTCGGTAAGTTTTTGGTTAAGACATTTAACGCAATAGTTCTTTTCGATACTGGTGCATCGCATTCATATATTTCTAGGGGATTCGTGAATAGACATAGGATGTCCACCCGAGTTCTTAAGACCCCCATGTTAGTCAGTTCACCAGGAGCAGAGTATATGGCACACCAAGGATGTTTTCAGACGCCATTGACCATAGGACGCCACACTTTCCCCTCCGACCTAATAGTTCTGGAGTCACAAGGATTGGATGTGATATTAGGTATGGATTGGCTATCGAAGTATGGAGGTAATATCGATTGTGCCAGTAAGTCTATTTTGCTCACCACCCCGGAGGGAAAAAGGATTAAGTATGTATCTAGGCATTCGCCTATAAGGACGCAAGTACATTCTCTCACGGGAGTTGTTCAGGAGGAAGTGCTAGTAGTAAAGGATTATCCGGATGTGTTTCCAGAGGAGTTACCTGGCATGCCACCGGATAGAGATATTGAGTTCTTAATAGAGTTGTTGCCTAGCACCGGACCAATATCTAAGAGACCGTATCGGATGCCAACGAATGATCTGGAGGAGATCAAGAAGCAGATTGAGGAGTTATTGGAGAAAGGTTTTATTCGCCGAAGTTCATCACCTTGGGGAGCCCCAGTGCTTTTGGTCAAAAAGAAAGATGGATCATTAAGAATGGTCGTTGATTATCGTGCGCTGAATGAAGTGACTATTAAGAATAAGTACCCGCTGCCGATGATCAATGATTTGTTCGACCAACTCCAGGGAGCGAAACTATTCTCCAAGATAGATCTACGATCTGGATACCACCAATTGAAGATCCGAGAGAAGGATATACCTAAGACAGCCTTCACCACACGATACGGGCTATATGAGTATACGGTTATGTCATTTGGATTGACTAACGCGCCTGCCTATTTCATGAGTATGATAAACAAGGTGTTCATGGAGTTCTTGGATAAGTTCGTCTTGGTATTCATAGATGATATTCTGGTGTACTCGAAGGATGAAGAAGAACATGCAGAACATTTGTGTTTGGTATTGGAGAAGCTCAGAGAACATGAGTTGTATGCCAAGTTTAGCAAATGCGAGTTTTGGTTGAAGGAAGTTGGATTCCTAGGGCATGTTATATCGGGAGAAGGTATAGCAGTAGACCCCGTCAAGGTGCAGGCAGTCACGGAGTGGTTGGCACCCACTTCAGTTGGAGAGATCCGCAGTTTTCTTGGACTCGCGGGATACTACCGGAGATTCATAGAAAATTTCTCCAAGATTGCAAAGCCAATGAAGACATTGTTAAAGAAAGAGACAAAGTTCGATTGGACTGAAGAGTGTGAAGAAAGTTTCCAGGAGTTGAAGAAACGGTTGACCACAGCCCCAGTGCTGATATTGCCAGATGTACGCAAGGATTTCCAAGTGTACTGCGACGCTTCACGCTTAGGACTTGGAGGAGTACTTATGCAGGATGGAAGAGTTGTTTCCTATGCATCCCGTCAACTGCGACCGCACGAGTTGAATTATGCGACGCACGATCTGGAGTTAGCAGTCGTAGTGCATGCACTGAAAACGTGGAGACATTTCCTTATTGGAAATCGTTGTGATGTCTACACGGATCACAAGAGTTTGAAGTACATTTTCACACAGAAGGAGCTGAACCTCACACGAAGGAGATGGTTGGAGCTTATAAAAGATTATGATATGAAGCTGCACTATCACCCGGGGAAGGCCAACGTCATGGCAGACGCTTTGAGCCGGAAGAGTTATGCAAATACCCTAGTAAAAGGGGGATTGCCACAAGAGCTAGCAGAACATCTCAGGGAGCTTCGTTTGGAGATAGTTCCTAGAGGTTACGTTGCAACGTTGGAGGTTCAGTCGACATTACTGGGAAAGATACGTGAAGCCTAGAAGGATGACAAGGAAATTGTAGAGATAAGAAAAAGGATGAGTGAAGGAAAAGCCAAGGGATTTCGTGAGGACAAACACGACACCTTGTGGTTTGAGGATCGAATCTGTGTGCCCAACGACCCGGAGATCAGGAAGTTGATACTGCAGGAAGCACATGATTCGCCATACTCAATACACCCCGGAAACACAAAGATGTATTTGGATTTGAGGGAACGTTTCTGGTGGACGGGAATGAAGAAGGATATTGCCGAGTATGTAGCCGTATGTGATGTATGCCAGAGAGTAAAGGCAGAGCATCAGAAGCTAGCAGGATTGCTGCAGCCTATGCCGATACCCGAATGGAAGTGGGAAAAGCTTGGCATGGATTTTATCACCGGATTGCCCAGGACCAAAGCAGGATATGACTCAATCTGGGTAGTGGTGGATCGATTGACGAAGGTAGCCCATTTTATCCTCGTGAAAATCACATACACCAGTGCGAAGTTGGCCAAGATATACATGACCAGGATAGTATGTATGCACGGAGTTCCGAGGACCATTGTATCAGAGAGAGGAACACAATTCACCTCAAAGTTCTGGCATCAGCTACACCAAACTTTGGGAACGAGGCTGGAATTTAGCATCGCTTTTCATCCGCAGACCGATGGACAGACCGAGAGAGTCAACCAGATCCTGGAGGACATGTTGAGAGCCTGTGCATTAGATTATGGATCTAGTTGGGATGATAATTTGCCCTACGCGGAGTTCTCGTACAACAACAGTTACCAGGCCAGTTTGAAGATGGCACCGTTCGAGGCATTGTATGGAAGGAGATGCCGAACACCGTTAATGTGGGATGAAGTTGGAGACCGACAGTTGTTTGGACCAGACTTGATCAAAGAGTCTGAGGAGAAGGTGAAGTTGATTCGAGATAGATTGAAGGTAGCTCAGTCCAGGCAGAAGAGTTATGCAGACTCGAAGCGCAAGGTGATAGCCTATGAGATCGGAGACAGAGCGTACCTGAGAGTATCGCCTCTACGAGGAGTTAAACGTTTCGGAGTTAAGGGAAAGCTAGCCCCGAGATTTGTGGGACCTTACCGTGTTTTGGAACGCATGGGAGAGGTTGCCTATAAGTTGGAATTTCCCAAAGGACTGTCAGGAGTGCACGACGTGTTTCACGTTTCGCAGCTTAAGAAGTGCCATGCGGAGATGGCCGATATCCCGCTTAGAGACACAGTACCCCTGGAAGCAATTCAGTTGGACAGAGATCTGACCTACGAAGAGAAGCCTGTTAAGATTCTCGAATTCTCGAGCAGAGTCACCCGCAGTAAGGTTATCAAGTTTTGCAAAGTTTAGTGGAGTCACCACACCGAGGAAGAAGCCACCTGGGAATGAGAAGATGATCTACGCAAGGACCACCCACACATGTTCTCTAGCCAAGTCGAATCTCGAGGGCGAGATTCATTCTAAGGGGGGTAGGTTTGTAACATCCCAAATTTTCAATTTGGAATGTTATACATAGATCATACTGCATTGCATGTTTATTTGCATTTTTGTTTGTGGCGATCCTCGAAATTCTAAGCAACTCAAGGACCTATGGACAGAGTTGGGAATTCTACCGTTTTCGTATTTGAGTTCACTCGAATACCGGTAAGAGGACAGTGTTGGTTTTAATTATTTTTCTCTCCTAAAAATATTTCTAAATACAATATATGAGCAGAGATAATATGACTTCTCAAAAATAACAGAAATATTGGAGGAAAAATGTTAAAATCACTTTTGGTTTTTTCTGGATTTATTTGCAATTTTATTTGCATAGGAAAAATGTGTGTTTTCTAAAATTGCATTTAGGTTTGGGAAAAATGTTCACTTTGTCCTAAATATTATTAGAGGATGGTGAAAATTTATTTCGGGATTTTTGGAGTCCGTTTAGTATTTCTTTCGTTAGTTTTGCTACGTGAGGACTCTTTTGAAAAAAAAAGACGAACCGACTCCGGGCCGTAAGTGGCCAGGACTCTCGCCTTTATAAGCCGCGTCCCCGGCCCGCTAACACCCCCGCCCGTCAGCCGCTGCCCCCGAAACCCTAAGCCACAGCCTGCCGAGCCGCTGCCGCCGCTCGCGCTCGCCGCCCCGCGCCGCCGTCCGCCGCCACACCGCCGAAGACCGCCGCCGCCGCCGAATCCGTCGAGGTAGCCGCCGCCGACCCGCCGCCCGGTTTTCTAGAAAAGCCGATCGGTGTTTTTTAGAAAACCCTAGATCCATTTTTTTATTAGATCGGGTTTTCTCCGGTTTAGTTATTTAGCGGACGTTCGTCCGTACGTTCATTTTAACGAACGCTGTTCGTCCGTTAGCCACAGACAGCGAACGTTCGTTCGTTAGCCTATTCGTCAGTTTTCTTTTTCGGGGTATTTATCCGCGATTATTCCGATCGCGATTTCTGCCCTGACCTTGTTTTTTCGTTTTTCTTTTCGCTCGAGAGTCAGAATCAGGTGATTTAAAATCCCAGATCTTCGTCTCGACGCCCTCTTTCCATTTAACCAACTTGAACAAAGTTTTAGCTACTATAAAATTTGACTTTAGATCAATTAGTAACCAGAGCTCGTTTCTTTCGCAGTTTGAGTTTCGTTGCTTCTTTCGATTTGATTCTTTTTGCAAACCGGAGTTCTTAAGTTGAACTTTCTGGTTAGATCTTATCTTTTGGAGTTTTGTTTGTGCATCATTGCTTGTTTGCTTATGTATGCTATTGTTTGCTTGCGATAGAATACCCGGACTGTGAAGCGTGCTACTACGAGTCTCTAGGTTTTGCGAATCGTCAGCAAGGCAAGTAACACTTTGATCATACCCTTTTATTACTCAGTTTTTATGCATTAGATCAAACCCTCACACATTGCATGAGTAGGATCTCTTAACTTGTGGGACTGGGAAGTAGATTGAGGCAGAACCTATTACCTGCATTATTTCAAACCCTTGGGAGTTACTTCTACGTTTGCTTAGGTTGCTATGCTATGCTCATAGACGTGGGTTGGGTTTGAGTGAAATCTATGACAGATATTAGTTGTTAATTAAGGATTCAACTTAAGGTGGCTACTTGAATACACATCTGGGTGGATTGGTTGCAGGGCACCTGGGGAATCCAGTGTTGTCCTAGGAAATCTCGGGGTTTCGTGTGATTTTTCCTATGGAATGCCACCCAGGCTCAAAGGGATCGTAAAACTATTCATGCTAGAAACTTTCGTGTGCAGCCACATGCCAATATGGCTCTGGCATAGTTGAGTAAGTTGTGGGAAACCTTTCCATGATGGGCTAGCAGATGTAGAGGGATTGTAGGTGTACTGGCCTATCTATCTGGTTAAGGGGACCTCTTTGGAAAGACTGTGTCTCGGTCATCCGTTTCTCAAACACCATGCAGTGCGAGAAACCAAACGGAGGCGATCGAGTCTTGTGGGAAAAGTGCACAAACCTCTGCAGAGTGTACAAACTGATCATGATTAGCCGTGTCCCCGGTTATGGACATCTTGAGTATCTGGTACTTGAATTATTGGTTGATCTCATCACTCTATAATTTAATTTGTTGGGTTAATGATAACTTTCTTTTGGGATTGAGTTGGAGGTACCTTCTCAATGATGTTTCAACTACCATGATAGTTAAAAATAAAATATATTCCTTTGTTGTAGGGAAAAATTGGCTTTACACAAAAACTTTAAACTTAGAGCCTCCACCAGCCAAATATGCATATAGTATAGCCTTTATTCTGTTACTTGCATCTTCTGTGTTATCTTGCCAGCATATTCCATGTGCTGACCCGTTTTCGGGCTGCAACATATTACGTTGCAGACTTTTCAGACGAGGAATAAGACGTGCTAGGTCGTTTGTCATGCACTCAGCTATGCCGTTGGAGTTGATGGACTCACTTATCTTCCAAGCCTTCCGCTGTTATTTTGTTAGATGGCCTTAAGCCATAGATTTTTGTAATAAGTTCTCATTGGAGACATTCGATGTAATAAGTGTGTGATTGCCACTATGTTATAAATCCTTCAAGTACTGTGTGTGTCAGCATTACCGATCCAGGGATGACACTGAAACACAGAGACTTCGGTCCATTTGGATCGTGGTCGCTACATGCTCCTGCAGCAGGCCTGTCACCTAGCGGTGCTTCCAGGACATAATTCTTCTGTGCAGCAATGAGGATAATCCTCAAGTTACGGACCCAGTCTGTGTAGTTGCTACCATCATCTTTCAACTTAGCTTTCTCAAGGAACGCATTAAAATTCAAGGGAACGGTAGTATGGGCCATTGATCTACAACAACATAGATATGCAAAAACTATCAGGACTAAGTTCATGATAAATTAAAGTTCAATTAATCATATTACTAAAGAACTCCCACTTAGATAGACATCCCTCTGGTCATCTAAATGATCACGTGATCCAAATCAACTAAACCATGTCCGATCATCACGTGAGATGGAGTAGTTTTCAATGGTGAACATGTTATCTTGATCATATCTACTATATGATTCACGCTTGACCTTTCGGTCTCTAGTGTTCCGAGGCCATGTATGTACATGCTAGGCTCGTCAAGTTTAACCCGAGTATTCTGCATGTGCAAAACTGTCTTGCACCCGCTGTATTTGAACGTAGAGCTTATCACACCCGATCATCACGTGGTGTCTCGGCATGACGAACTTTCGCAACGGTGCATACATGGGGAGAACACTTGTACCTTGAAATTTTGTAAGGGATCATCTTATAATGCAACCACCGTACTAAGCAAAATATGAAGCATAATAATATAAACATCACATGAAATCAAAATATGTGACATCATATGGCCATCATCATCTTGTGCTTTTGATCTCCATCTCCAAAGTATCGTCATGATCTCCATCTTCACCGGCTTGACACCATGATCTTCATCGTAGCGTCGTGGTCGTCTCGCTAACTATTGCTACTACTACTATCGCTAACTCATAGTGATAAAATAAATCAATTACATGGCTTTCGCAATTCATACAATAAAGAGACAACCATAAGGCTCCTGCCGGTTGTCGATAACTTTACAAAACATGATCATCTCATACAATAACGCATAACTCATCACATCTTGACCATATCACATCACAACATGCCCTGCAAAAACAAGTTAGACGTCCTCTACTTTGTTGTTGCAAGCTTTACGTGGCTGCTACGGGCTTAGCAAGAACCGTTCTTACCTACGCATACAAAAACCACAACGATTTTTCGTCAAGTATGTGTTGTTTTAACCTTCACAAGGATCGGGCGTAGACACACTTGATTCAACTAAAGTGTGAGAGACAGTCACCCGCCGGTCACCTTTAAGCAACTAGTGCTCGTAACGGTGAAACCAGTCTCGCGTAAGCGTATGCGTAATGTCGGTCTGGGCCGTTTCATCTCACAATACCGCCAAATCAAAGTATGACATGCTGGTAAGCAGTATGACTATTATCGCCCACAACTCATTGTGTTCTACTCGTGCATATCATCTACGCATAGACCTGGCTCATGATGCCACTGTTGGGGAACGTAGTATTTCAAAAAAAAATCCTACGATCATGCAAGATCTATCTACTAGAAGTATAGCAACGAGAGGGGAGAGTGTGTCTACGCACCCTAGTAGACCAAAAGCGGAAGCGTCTAGTGACGTGGTTGACGTAGTCGAACATCTTCGCGATCCAACCGATCCAAGCATCGAACGTACGGCACCTCCGCGTTCAGCACACGTTCAGCTCAATGACTTCCCACGAGCTCTTCATCCAGTTGAGCTTCAAGGGAGAATTTCGTCAGCACGACGGCGTGGTGACAGAGATGATGAATTTACCGGTGCAGGGCTTTGCCTAAGTACTGCAATGATATGACCGAGGTGTGTTTCTGTGGAGGGGCCACCCCACACGGCTAAAACAATGTTGCTTGTGTGTTCTAGGGCCCCCCTGCCCCCATATATACAGGAGCAAGGGGGGAGGCCGGTCGGCCCTAGGGGCGCGCCATAGAGGTAGCAATCCTACTCCTACTAGGAGTAGGAAAGGAAGGAAGAAGAGAAGAAGGAAGGAGAGGGGCGCCTCCCCCCCCCCACTCCTAGTCCAACTAGAATCCCTTGGGAGGGGGCGCGGCAGCCCCTATGGGATGCCTCTCACTTTCCCTCATGGCCCACTATGGCCCAATACTTCCCGGGGGTTTCCGTAACCCCTTCGGCATTCCGGTTTTCTTCGAAACCACCCGGAACACTTCCGGTGTCCGAATATAGCCGTCCAATATATCAATCTTTATGTCTTGGACATTTCGAGACTCCTCGTCATGTCCGTGATCTCATCCGGGACTCCGAACTACCTTCAGTACATCAAAACTCATAAAATCATAATACCGATCGTCATCAAACGTCAAGCGTGCGGACCCTGTGGGTTCGAGAATTATGTAGACATGACTGAGACACATCTCCGGTCAATAACCAATAGCGGAACCTGGTGGTCATATTGGTTCCTACATATTCTACGAAGATATTTATCGGTCAAACTGCATAACAACATACGTTGTTCCCTTTGTCATCGGTATGTTACATGCCCGAGATTCGACCGTCGGTATCATCATACCTAGTTTAATCTCGTTACCGGCAAGTCTCTTTACTCGTTCCATAATACATCATCTCGTGACTAACTCATTAGTCGTTTGTTTGCAACGCTTATTATGATGTGTATTACCGAGAGGGCCCAGAGATACCTCTCCGACACTCGGAGTGACAAATCCTATTCTCGATCTATGCCAACACCACAAATACTTTCGGAGACACCTGTAGAGCATCTTTATAATCACCCAGTTACGTTATGACGTTTGATAGCACACAAGGTGTTCCTCCAGTATTCAGGTGTTGCATAATCTCATAGTCATAGGAACATGTATAAGTCATGAAGAAAGCAATAGCGGTAAAACTAAACGATCAAGTTGCTAAGCTAACGGATGGGTCTTGCCATCACATCATTCTCCTAATGATGTGATCTTATTGATCAAATGACAACTCATGTCTATGGCTAGGAAACATAACCATCTTTGATCAATGAGCTAGTCTAATAGAGGCATACTAGGGACACTCTGTTTTGTCTATGTATTCACACATGTACTAAGTTTCCGGTTAATACAATTCTAGCATGAATAATAAACATTTATTATGATATAAGGAAATAAATAACAACTTTATTATTGCCTCTAGGGCATATTTCCCTCTATGATGTCATACAAGTTGTTTCCATAAGCACGTATGACTATTTACGGAATACATGCCTACATTATATTTATGAACTGGAGCTAGTCCCGTATCGTCCTAGGTTATGACTGTCACATGATGAATATCATGCAACAAATTACCGATCCAATGCCTAAAAATTTATCCTATATTGTTTCTGCTAAGTTACTACTGCTATCGTTATTGTTGCACTTGCTACAAAATTACTGCTAACATTGTTATCGTTACTATTGCTGCTGTCACTGCTATCAAAACTAGCATATTATTTTTCTACTGATTACTTGTTGTAGATAATTAATCTCCAGGTGTGGTTGAATTGACAACTCAGCTGCTAATACTTGCAAATATTCTTTAGCTCCCTTTGTGTCGAATCTATAAATTTGGGTTGAATACTCTACCCTCGAAAACTATTGCGATCCCCTATACTTGTGGGTTATCAGCGGCGCTGCGCTAAGCGGGCGGAGTGAGGGAAGCGAGAGGAGAAGGGTAAAGATGGCAGGCACTGTTCCACGCATCGGCTTCGCTAACCTTTATAACCCGCGCATCCGAGTGACTGACCCGTGGGTCCGCATGATCTCGACGCATCCCGCAACCGGCGCAGGATTGATACGTGGTGAAAAAGGTAGCACGAAGATCAAGGAGTCCCTACTGTTTCTCCCCACTAACCGTGCAGTAGGCGGCCCGCGCGCTCCCCAAAATTTTGAAACACGCAGAATTTGGGTCTGACAAACCACACGATCACGCAAGAGATACGAAGGCAAAGCCGTCTAGATATTATGAAGCTTATCTCACTCGGACAAATTTCTTCACTTGGATATTCAGAGGCCAGAATATATCAAGGCGACTGATGAGAAGTTAAATTACTGTCACACTTCAGAAAAGCTGTCCCCAGTCGGTCATCAATCCGTTCGAGGGCTAATGACGAGGACATGTACCTAGGGTAGGGTCTTAGGCTTGACCTATACGCCTTACCCAAGGACATTACACGAGAGGCCATGGCCTACAAGGACAGAAAGAATATACCGACTGAAATAATCACAGAGTAAGATCCACTTGACGGAAGATCCACTCAGAAGACAAGAAACCACTCGGAAGATGGAAGATCTTAAGTCACCTTGGATGGTGACAATCGGACATTCACTCCGTAGCTTTGAACTCTATTGAATGCAGGCGTTACCAGTAACGTTCATGACATTTACTTCCTCATTGAGCCCTTGTGTAACTGAAGGTAGCAAGGGGTCGGCGCACTCTATATAAGCTGCCCTCCCCTCAAGCACAAGGGTTCGCACCCCCTATTACTCGACACTCTAATCCGGAAAATCCTCCGCGGCACCGAGACGTAGGGCTGTTACCTCCTCCGAGAGGGGCCTGAACTCGTAAAACTCGAGTGTACAATTTCGCCGTAGCTAGGCACTGCCTCCTCCTACGTACCATCCATCTCTACTGTCAGATACGTTCCCACGACACTCTGAAAGGATCGATATGGTTGACTAGAGGGGGGGGGGTGAATAGGTAACTAACAATTTTTAGCTTTTCTTACCCAAATTAAACTTAGCAACAAAGTAGGTTGTCTAGATACGCTACTAGATGGACAACCTATATGATGCAATACTAGCAAGCACACAAGCAAGTAAGCTAGAAAAAACAAAGAAATCTTGCACAAGTAAAGGTATGAAATAACCACAAGTGGAACCGGTGAAGACGAGGATGTGTTACCAAAGTTCCTTCCCTTTGAGAGGAAGTGCGTCTCCGTTGGAGCGGTGTGGAGGCACAATGCTCCCCAAGAAGCCACTGGGGCCACCGTATTCTCCTCATGCCCTCACACAATGCAAGGTGCCGTGATTCCACTAGTGGTGCCCTTGAAGACGGCGACCGAACCTTTACAAACAAGGTTGGGGCTATCTCCACAACAGAATCGGAGGCTCCCAACGACACCACGAAGCTTCACCACAACGGACTATGGCTCTACGGTGACCTCAACCGTCTAGGGTGCCCAAACACCCAAGAGTAACAAGATCCGCAAGGGATTAGTGGGGGAATCAAATTTCTCTTGGTGGAAGTGTAGATCGATGCCTTCTCAAGCAATCCCTAGGAAATCAACAAGTTTGATTGGGTAGGGAGAGAGATCGGGCGGAAATGGAGCTTTGAGCAACGATGGAGCTTGGGGAGGAAGAGGTAAGTCTTCTTGAGGAAGAGGACTCACCTTATATAGTGGAAGAACAAATCCAACTGTTATCCACCAACTCTACCCACAACATGCGGTACTACCGCACTTAACTTGTGGTACTACCGCACGGCCCTGTGGTACTACCGCACCAAGAGCGGTACTACCGGTGGGGCGGCATGAGCCAGATCTAGCCCCTGTTGCGTAAAGCAACAGGCGGTAGTACTGCCGGAGCGGTACTACCGCATGTCCTTGCGGTACTACCGCAAGGCAGGGTTAGACCGGTCGGGGAAGAGTGCGGACTAAATAAATTACATCCGCGGCTACTTCCGTAGAGTCTCAATCGATGCAAAAACCCGACACGGTACTACCGCTTGCTCGGAGCGGTACTACCGCGTAGGACGCGGAAGTAAAAAATTACTTCCGCTCCTACTTTCGTACTAGGTACGACGCTGGGGCCGGCCACACGATACTATCGGGTCCTTGATACGGTACTACCATGATGTGCGGTACTACCGTAGCCTTGGAGCGATACTACCGTGAGGCTGTGCGGTACTACCGCTTTCTTTGAGCGGTACTACTGCATCCTCAGAGTGATAGTAGTAGAACGTCATTATGTTTGCAAAGACAAGGAAAACAGCCGGAGCTCCAATGACGCGAAGGAAAGGTGGTGCGAAAGAATAGATGTGTACGTGTTGATTCCACCCTAACCTTTCTGAAGCGAACCCCCTCTTAATAGTACGGCTTTCCTATGACTCAATTCCACCGAAAAGAAACAAAAGGAAACACTGTCTTCAATAGGTTCCAAGGGACACTTAATCATCTTGTGCCTAGGTATGAGATATCTGAAATGCTCAGTGCACACGATTAGTCCGCAAAAGCATTGTCATCAATCACCAAAACTACTTAGGGAGAAATATGCCATTAAAATCTCCCCCTTTTTGGTGGATTGATGACAACACGGGATTTGCACATAATATATAAAAAGTAAGATAATAAGCAAACCCGACATGTATATATATAATATAGGTAAGCTCCCCCTAGATGTGTGCATACTTATGAAGATGCTTTGGACTGCACAACGCACATATTAGGATCAACACTCCCCCTATATTTTATAAACAACACACTCATTGCAACTAAGAATATAACGCTACACATGGATGCTAGGAGAATATCGTGAGCACAGAGTAACAGGGAAAGAGAAGCATAAGCTCACAACCTATTAGATAGCATAGACATAATGACGAAATAAGGAGTAGAGTGCATATGTCTTACACCATATGATAGGTCTCACACACACGACACAAACCAACGAAAGCAAACAAGGTTCAACCAACGAAAGCAAATCAACGCGGCACAAGGCACACACTCGCAAATCCTACACTCCCTCCCCCTTTGGCATCGAGACACCAAAAGGGCAGAGAGGACCCCTATGACATAAGTGGCAGCTCAGGCGGAAGAGATCAGTCGTCACACGCGCCTCATCAGTCTCCTGCTGCTCCTCCTCGAAATCAGACCACTTGTATCCCTGCTTGGCAATCCACTCAGCCTCTGGAATAATGTTCGTCTCAGAGCCACTAGACACATTCTCGCCAAAAGTCCTCAAGATCTTCTTGTCGTGTCGGCGAGCCTGCTTC
This sequence comes from Secale cereale, assembly GCA_902687465.1. NCBI lineage: Eukaryota > Viridiplantae > Streptophyta > Magnoliopsida > Poales > Poaceae > Secale > Secale cereale. The sequence continues at coordinate 318,121,248 of LR738715.1, forward strand.
TGAGCAACATGTGACTTGTATTGGCCCTTGGCCTGCATACAGAACAGAGCCTTCATCTTGCTCTTCAGCTTTTTAGCCCACGAGGGCTCAGACGATGAGGAAGCATACCCTTTAGAGCTGTCCTCATCAGCCGCCTCCTCCTCAATTTTCTCCTCATCCACATCCATCTGAGCCGCAGCAGCCTCCGCACGGGTAGTGGTGTTAGCCCATAGGCTCTTGATGCAGAGCTTGATAGGCTCATGATGAACCCAGTGAGGAGCCTCAAACTCTTCATCGAGATAGAACTTCTCCCAAGTCTTGGAGATCAGCAGAAACAGATATGGACCGTAGATAGGCACTTTGTGGGTGAACACCGCAAAGCGTAGCTCACACCACATGATATGTGAGATATCAAGTGGTTGAGTCTGAGCATGACGTGCCTCCTCACAAATGAGCATCATGTCCACGAGATATGCATGTACCTTGTCCTTGTCCCCAATGCGAGGAAACAGAGAGTTGCGGAAGATCTGGTGCATAATCTCGAGAAAAGGGTTCATAACCCAAGTCTTCTTGCCACTTGCGAGCGTCTTCTCCACATAATAGGGTAGCAGCTGGTTCTTGTTGGCAGACTCTTGATTGGCAAGAGAGCGAACTCCAACAGGAGTGTGGATGCCCTCATCAGCAACCTGAAGCAGATCCATGAAATCCTTCCAAGTAGCAGTCATCTTCTGTCCATTGGTCATCCAAGTCATGTTGTGTTCCTCCTTAGGATGGAAGTGGACCGAAGCAAAGAACTGGGCCACAATCTCTGGGTCAAAGTCCATATGAAAAGACATGATGTGCTCAATGCAAAACTGCTCCACGAGGTCTAGAGCCTCAGCAAAATAGGCCCGGTGCTCCTCCTTCCTCATGTGATTCATGTCAATCCAGTGTGCATCCACACATAAGTTGTGTTTGCTCTTGAGCACCTCTGTGAAGATAAGATACTGTTGCTTGGTCCAGAACAAATCATCTCCTCTAAACTGAGCCCGGGAATTCACATAGGGATTGATCTTCCTCCTAGCGATGAACTCAGCTGATGGAATCTCGTCCATGCCCATTGTTGGTTCCTTGTTCTTGGTGGCAGTGGACTTGGTTCGGCGTTGTGGTGCATTGGAGCCCTCAGGAACATCATCTTGGTTGTGCAGACGCTTTGACCCTGTGTCACGGCTGGGATTCGAGCGACGGACATTGGAACCGGAGCCACCACCTATGACACAAACACAAGAACACACAAGAGACGCAAAGATAATCAATGCAAAAGCCACAACAAAGCACAAGAAACATGTAAACATGATAATAAGTATTGGCTACAAAGAAGGTGTGGAGAGAACGGTAGTACGGCTCGAAGAAGAGGAAGTAAAATTTTAGTGCCGCTCCTGGTCAGTAGTACCGCGCTGGGGTGGCACGGTAGTACCGCATCTTGGAGTGGTACTAAAAATTTACTTCCGCGTCGAGCGCGGTAGTACCGCATCAGAGAAGCGGTAGTACCGTGCTTGACATGCGTCAGAGCGGTAGTACCGCAGGCGACCTGCGGCAGTACCGCTCGGGGTCAGATCCGAATGCGAATCCGATCTATGAACGCGTGAGACAACTCGAGCGGTACTACGGTCAATCACAACTCCTTGGTAGCAGTATACTAACTAGCATCTCTACTGCACATCTACTCTCCTACACCCTAATCTTGCAAGAAAAAGGCCTAAGAGATCTCAAGAACCACAAGCAACTCCCCAAAACCTAGAGAGAAAACACAAGGGCAAAAGAAGAAAGGATTCGGGGAGTGACATTGTTCCATGGCAAGAGGGCGAGGTGGGGAACGATCCCACCGGTCGGAATGCGAGGAGAGTGGCCGGAGACGGAGATCCGACGAGGTCCTTCGGCACCGTTCTTGGGCGCGCGAGAGAGAGAGAGACGGCATGGGGAAAACGAGTTGAATGGGTATGGGGGAGTTAGAACTCCCCTGCCCGCTTATAACCCCCACCCGTTCATAACGACGTGGTAGTACAACGCATCATCGCGGTAGTACCGCCTGGGCAGAAGTACCGCGCATAGGGCGGTAGTACCGCTCGCCAGCGGTAGTAAAAAATTACTGCCGTGCTGGTTGCGGTAGTACCGTGAGGCTCTCTTGCGGTAGTACCGTGCCAGACCACGGTAGTACCGCTCCCCCAAGAAAGTGCAAGTTTCGAAAAAGAAGGCTTATGCAAACAACTACCGACCAAGACACACAAACACGGCAACAGGAAAGAAGGATAAGAAACAACTAGAACCACACACGAGACACCCCTCTTCAAAAGAGGTCGGTGGCCGAAGCCACCTATGTTTGAGTTACTTGGTATGGCACCACGAAGAATTATCCTTGGGCCCATGACCAACACTCGTCTTTGAAGCACTAGTACCATCTAAAATGGCAAACAATAAAGACTTGATTGATTCATGCATAATGGGGGGAGGAAGAGTTCATTGAGAGAACATTACTCCCCCTATGTCCATGCCTACACCTAGATAAGATAATCATTGAGAGAACATCAATCCACATTGCTCAAATCTATGATATTTAGCTCATGCCTTAACTCGCGAAATCTTGCTTCATCCAATGGCTTTGTGAAGATATCTGCAAGGTTATCTTGTGTGTTGACATAATGAAGATCTATTTCTCCTCGCCGAATATGGTCCCAGATGAAGTGATACCGAATCTCAATATGCTCCGTCTTGAAGTGTTGCACCGGGTTGAGGGAAATCTTGATGGCACTTTCATTGTCACACCAAAGAGGCACTTTGTCACAAGTGACACTGTAATCCTTTAAAGTTTGCCTCATCCATAAAAGTTGTGCACAACAACTGTCGACCGCCACATGCTCTGTTTCGGTGGACGAGAGAGACACATAACTTTGCTTCTTAGAAGACCAACTTACCAAAGAGAAACCAAGGAATTGGCACCCTCCGGAAGTGGACTTCCTATCCACTCTCACGCCCAATCCGAATCTGAGAAACCTACAAGGTTGAAGTTTGCTCCTCTTGGGTCCCATAAGCCAAAGTTTGGGGTATGAGCCAAATATCAAAAGATTCGCTTGACTGCCACAAAGTGACTTTCCTTAGGTGAGGCTTGAAACCGTGCACACATTCCCACACTCAACATAATATCCCGTCTAGATGCACAAAGGTAAAGCAAGGATCCAATCATAGAAAGATATACCTTTTGATCCACCGCTTTACCATTGGGATCAATGTCTAGTTGGCACTTGGTAGGCATTGGAGTAGTAGCCGGCTTGACATCACTTAGATTAAACCTCTTGAGCATGTCTTGAGTGTATTTGGCTTGTTTGATGAAGATTCCTTCTCTTCTTTGCTTGATCTCGAACCCAAGGAAGAACTTCAACTCTCCCATCATGGACATCTCAAATTGTGCGGTCATGAGTGCGACAAACTCATCATTGAAAGCTTTGTTAGGTGAACCAAAGACAATATTGAAGGAAATATGCCCTAGAGGCAATAATGAAGTTGTTATTTATATTTCCTTATATCATGATAAATGTTTATTATTCATGCTAGAATTGTATTAACCGGAAACTTAGTACATGTGTTAATACATAGACAAAACAGAGTGTCCCTAGTATGCCTCTACTAGACTAGCTCATTGATCAAAGATGGTTATGTTTCCTAACCATAGACATGAGTTGTCATTTGATCAACGGGATCACATCATTAGGAGAATGATGTGATGGACAAGACCCATCCGTTAGCTTAGCACTATGATCGTTTAGTTTTACTGCTATTGCTTTCTTCATGACTTATACATGTTCCTATGACTATGATATTATGCAACTCCCGAATACCGTAGGAACACCTTGTGTGCTATCAAACGTCACAACGTAACTGGGTGATCATAAAGATGCTCTACAGGTGTCTCCGAAAGTGTTCGTGGTGTTGGCATAGATCAAGACTAGGATTTGTCACTCCGAGTGTCGGAGAGGTATCTCTGGGCCCTCTCGGTAATGCACATCATAATAAGCCTTGCAAGAAAAAGACTAATGAGTTAGTAACGAGATGATGTATTACGGAACGAGTAAAGAGACTTGCCGGTAACGAGATTGAACTAGGTATAGAGATACCGACGATCGAATCTCGGGCAAGTAACATACCAATGACAAAAGGAACAACGTATATTGTTATGCGGTTTGACCGATAAAGATCTTCGTAGAATATGTAGGAGCCAATATGAGCATCCAGGTTCCGCATATGAGCATCCAGGTTCCGCTATTGGTTATTGACCGGAGATGAGTCTCGGTCATGTCTACATAGTTCTCGAACCCGTAGGGTCCGCACGCTTAACGTTTGATGACGATCGGTATTATGAGTTTATGAGTTTTGATGTACCGAAGGAGTTCGGAGTCCCGGATGAGACCGGGGACATGACGAGGATTCTCGAAATGGTCGAGACGTAAAGATCGATATATTGGACGACTATATTCGGACATCGGAAAGGTTCCGAGTGATTCGGGTATTTTTCGGAGTATATGGGCCTTATTGGGCCATACGGGAATAGAGGAGAAAGGCCAAAAGGAAGGAGGCGCGCCCCCCCCCCTCTGGTCCGAATTGGACAAGGGGTGCAGCCCCCTTTTCCTTCTCCCTCTCCACCTCTTTCCTTCTCTCCTACTCCGAAAAGGAAAGGGGAATCCTACTAGGACTTGGGAGTCCTAGTAGGACTCCCCACACTTGGCGCGCCCCCTCTAGGGTCGGCCTCTCCCTTGCTCCTTTATATACGGGGGCAGGGGGGCACCCAAGGACACACAAGTTGAATTGTTTTAGCCGTGTGTGGTGCCCCTCTCCACAGAAACACACCTCGGTCATACTGTTGCAGTGCTTAGGTGAAGCCCTGCGCCAGTAGATACATCATATCTGTCACCACACCGTCGTGCTGGCGAAACTCTCCCGTGAAGCTCAACTGGATCAAGAGCTCGTGGGACGTCATCAAGCTGAACGTGTGCTGAACGCGGAGGTGTCGTACGTTCGATGCTTGATCGGTTGGATCGCGAAGAAGTTCGACTACATCAACCGCGTCACTTGACGCTTCCGCTCCCGGTCTACGAGGGTACGTAGACACACTCTCCCCCTTGTTGCTATGCATCTAGTAGATAGATCTTGCATGATCGTAGAATTTTTTTGAAAATACTACGTTCCCCAACAGTGGCATCATGAGCCAGGTCTATGCATAGATGATATGCACGAGTAGAACAAAAGTGAGTTGTGGACGATACTAGTCATACTGCTTACCAGCATGTCATACTTTGATTCGGCGGTATTGTTGGATGAAGCGGCCCGAACCGACATTACGCGTACGCTTACGCGAGACTGGTTCTACCGACGTGCTTCGCACACAGGTGGCTGGCGGGTGTCAGTTTCTCCAACTTTAGTTGAATCAAGTGTGGCTACGCCCGGTCCTTGTGAAGGTTAAAACATCACATACTTGACGAAATATCGTTGTGGTTTTGTATGCGTAGGTAAGAACGGTCCTTGCTAAGCCCGTAGCAGCCACGTAAAACTTGCAACAACAAAGTAGAGGACGTCTAACTTGTTTTTGCAGGGCATGTTGTGATGTGATATGGTCAAGACATGATGAGTTATACGGTTTTGTATGAGATGATCATGTTTTGTAAAGTTATCGGCAACTGGCAGGAGCCATATGGTTGTCGCTTTATTGTATGAAATGCAATCGCCATGTAATTGCTTTACTTTATCACTAAGCGGTAGCGATAGTCGTAGAAGCAATAGTTGGCGAGACGACAACGATGCTACGATGGAGATCAAGGTGTCGCGCGGGTGACGAAGGTGATCATGACGGTGCTTTGGAGATGGAGATCAAAAGCACAAGATGATGATGGCCATATCATGTCACATATTTTGATTGCATGTGATGTTTATCTTATTATGCTTCTTATTTTGCTTAGTTCGACGGTAGCATTATAAGATGATCCCTTACTAAATTTCAAGGTATAAGTGTTCTCCCTGAGTATGCACCGTTGCGAAAGTTCGTCGTGCCGAGACACCACGTGATGATCGGGTGTGATAACCTCTACGTTCAAATACAACGGGTGTAAGCCAGTTTTGCACACGCGGAATACTCGGGTTAAACTTGACGAGCCTAGCATATGCAGATATGGCCTCGGAACACTGGAGACCGAAAGGTCGAGCGTGAATCATATAGTAGATATGATCAACATAAGATGTTCACCATTGAAACTACTCCATCTCACGTGATGATTTTAGTTGATTTGGATCACGTGATCATTTAATTGACTAGAGGGATGTCTATCTAAGTGGGAGTTCTTAAGTAATATGATTAAATTGAACTTTAATTTATCATGAACTTAGTCCTCGTAGTATTGGCATATCTATGTTGTAGATCAATAGCTCATGATGTTGCTCCCCGTTTATTTTTTATATGTTCCTAGAGAAAACTAAGTTGAAAGATGTTAGTAGCAATGATGCGGAATTGTTCCGTGATCTGAGGATTATCCTCATTGCTGCACAGAGAATTATGTCCTTGATGCACCGCTAGGTGACAGACCTATTGCAGGAGCAGATGTAGACGTTATGAACGTTTTGACAAAAGCTTGGTATGATGACTACTTGATAGTTTAAGTGCACCATGTTTTACGGCTTAGAACCGGGACTTCAAAAACGTTTTGAACGCCACGGAGCATATAAGATGTTCCAAGAGTTGAAATTAGTATTTCATACTCATGCCCGTGTCGAGAGGTATAAGACTTCTGACAGTACTTTGCCTACAAGATGGAGGAGAATAGCTCAACCAGTGAGCATGTGCTCAGATTGTCTGGGTACTACAATTACTTGAATCAAGTGGGAGTTAATCTTCCAGATAAGATAGTAATTGACAAAGTTCTCTAGTCACTATCACCAAGTTAGTAGAACTTCGTGATGAACTATAATATGCAAGGGATGACGAAAGGAATTTCCGAGCTCTTCGCGATGCTGAAGTTGGCGAAGGTAGAAATCATGAAAAAGCATCAAGTGTTGATGGTTAACAAGACCACTTGTTTCAATTAAAGGGCAAAGGGATAGAAGGGGAACTTCAAGAAGAATGACAAGCAAGTTGTCACTCCCGTGAAGAAACCCAAAGCTAAAACTCAAGCCTGAAACTAAGTGCTTCTACTGCAAAGGAAATGGTCACTGGAAGTGGAACTGCCCTAGATACTTGGCGGATAAGAAGGATGGCAAAGTGAACAGAGGTATATTTTGATATACAGATTATTGATGTGTACTTTACTAGTGTTCATAGCAACCCCTGGGTATTTGATACCGGTTCAGTTGCTAAAATTAGTAACTCGAAACGAGAATTGCAGAATGAACAGAGACTAGTTAAAGGTGAAGTGACGATGTGTGTTGGAAGTGGTTCCAAGATTGATATGATCATCATCGCACACTCCCTATACTTTCGGGATTAGTGTAAAACCTAAATAAATTGTTATTTGGCATTTGCGTTGAGCATGAATATGATTTGATCATATTTGTTGCAATATGGTTATTCATTTAAAGTCATAGAATAATTGTTATTCTGTTTACATGAATAAAACCTTCGATGGTCATACACCTAATGAAAATAGTTTGTTGGATCTCGATCGTGGTGATACACATATTCATAATATTAAAGCCAAAAGATGCAAGGTTAATAATGATAATGCAACTTATTTGTGGCACTGCCGTTTAGGTCATAATGGTGTAAAAGCGCATGAAGAAACTCCATAGTAATGGACTTTTGGAATCACTTGATTATGAATCACTTGGTGCTTGCGAACCATGCCTCATGGGCAAGATGACTAAAACTCCGTTCTCCGGAACAATGGAGCGAGCGACAGATTTGTTGGAGATCATACATACATATGTATGTGGACCAATGAGTGTTGAAGCTCGCGGCGGGTATCGTTATTTTCTGACCTTCACTGATGATTTGAGCAGATATGGGTATATCTACTTAACGAAGCACAAGTCTGAAACATTTGAAAAGTTCAAAGAATTTCTGAGTGAAGTGGAGAATCATCGTAACAAGAAAATAAGAGTTTCTACGATATGATCGTAGAGGTAAAATATTTGAGTTAGCGAGTTTGGCCTTCAGTAAAAACAATGTGAAATAGTTTCACTACTCACGCCATCTAGAACACCACAGTGTAATGGTGTGTCCGAACGTCATAATCGTACTTTATTAGATATGGTGTGATCGATGATGTCTCTTACCGATCTACCACTATCGCTTTTGGGATTATGCATTAGAGACAGCTACATTCACGTTAAATAGGGCACCATCTAAATCCGTGGAGATGACACCGTATGAGCTGTGGTTTGACGAGAAACCTAAGCTATCATTTCTTTAAGTTTGGGACTGCGATGCTTATGTGAAAAAGTTTCAACATGATAAGCTCGAACCCAAATCGGAGAAGTAAATCTTCATAGAATACCCAAAAGAAACTGTTGGGTACACCTTCTATCACAGATCCAAAGGCAAGGTCTTTGTTGCTAAGAGTGGATCCTTTCTAGAGAAGGAGTTTCTCTCGAAGAAGTGAGTGGGAGGAAAGTAGAACTTGATGAGGTAATTGTACCTTCTCCCGAATTGGAAAGTGGAACATCACAAAAACTAGTTCCAGTGATTCCTACACCAATTAGTGAGGAAGCTAATGATGATGATCATGAAACTTCAGATCAAGTTTCTGCTGAACTTCGTAGATAACCAGAGTACGTTCCGCACCAGAGTGGTACGGCAACCCAGTTCTGGAAGTCATGTTACTAGACCATGATGAACCTATGAACTATGAGGAAGCGATGATGAGCCCAGATTCCGCAAAATGGCTTGAGGCCATGAAATCTGAGATGGGATCCATGTATGAGAACAAAGTATGGACTTTGGTTGACTTGCCCGATGATCGGCAAGCCATCGAAAATAAATGGATCTTCAAGAGGAAGACCGACGCAAACGGTAATGTTACTGTTTACAAAGCTCGACTTGTTGCGAAAGGGTTTCGACAAGTTCAAGGAGTTGACTACGATGAGACTTTCTCACCCGTAGCGATGCTTAAGTCTGTCCGAATCATGTTAGCAATTGCCGCATTTTATGAAATCTGGCAAATGGATAACAAAACTGCATTCTTTAATGGATTTATTAAAGAAGACTTGTATATGATGCAACCAGAAGGTTTTGTCGATCCTAAAGGTGCTAACAAAATGTGCAAGCTCCAGCGATCCATCTATGGACTAGTGCAAGCATCTCGGAGTTGGAATATACGCTTTGATAAGTTGATCAAAGCATATAGATTTATACAGACTTGCGGTGAAGCCTGTATTTACAAGAAGTGAGTGGGAGCACTACAACCTTTCTGATAAGTATATGTGAATGACATATTGTCGATCGGAAATGATGTAGAATTTTCTGGAAAGCATAAACGAGTGTTTGAAAGGAGTTTTTCAAAGAAAGACCTTGGTGAAGCTGCTTACATATTGGGCATCAAGATCTATAGAGATAGATCAAGACGCTTGATAAGACTTTCAATGAGTACATACATTGATAAGATTTTGAAGTAGTTCAAAATGGATCAGTCAAAGAAGGAGTTCTTGCCTGACTTGTAAGGTGTGAAGTTGAGTAAGACTCAAAGCCAGACCACGGCAGAAAAATATAGAGAAAATGAAAGTCATTCCCTATGCCTCAGCCATAGGTTCTATAAAGTATGCCACGCTGTGTACCAAACATGTTGTGTACCTTGCCATGAGTTTGTCAAGGGGGTACAATAGTGATCCAGGAGTAGATCACTGTACAGCGGTCAAAATTATCCTTAGTAACTGGATGACTAAGGAAATGTTTCTCGATTATGGAGGTGATAAAGAGTTTGTCGTAAAGGGTTATGCCGATGCAAGCTTTGACACTAAATCCAGATGACTCTAAGTATCAATCTGGATGCGTATTGAAAGTGGGAGCAATTAGCTAGAGTAGCTCTATGCAGAGCATTGTAGACATAGAAATTTGCAAAATACATACGGATCTGAATGTGACAGACCCGTTGACTAAACTTCTCTCACAAGCAAAACATGATCACACCTTATTACTCTTGGGTATTAATCACATAGCGATGTGAACTAGATTATTGACTCTAGTAGACCCTTTGGGTGTTGGTCACATGGCGATGTGAACTATGGGTGTTATTCACATAACGATGTGAACTATCGGTATTAAATCACATGGCAATGTGAGCTAGATTATTGACTCTAGTGCAAGTGGGAGACTGAAGGAAATATGCCCTAGAGGCAATAATAAAGTTGTTATCTATATTTCCTTATATCATGATAAATGTTTATTATTCATGCTAGAATTGTATTAACCGGAAACTTAGTACATGTGTGAATACATAGACAAAACAGAGTGTCCCTAGTATGCCTCTACTAGACTAGCTCATTGATCAAAGATGGTTATGTTTCCTAACCATAGACATGAGTTGTCATTTGATCAACGGGATCACATCATTAGGAGAATGATGTGATGGACAAGACCCATCCGTTAGCTTAGCACTATGATCGTTTAGTTTTACTGCTATTGCTTTCTTCATGACTTATACATGTTCCTATGACTATGAGATTATGCAACTCCCGAATACCGTAGGAACACCTTGTGTGCTATCAAACGTCACAACGTAACTGGGTGATCATAAAGATGCTCTACAGGTGTCTCCGAAAGTGTTCGTGGTGTTGGCATAGATCAAGACTAGGATTTGTCACTCTGAGTGTCGGAGAGGTATCTCTGGGCCCTCTCGGTAATGCACATCATAATAAGCCTTGCAAGCAAAAGACTAATGAGTTAGTAACGAGATGATGTATTACGGAACGAGTAAAGAGACTTGCCGGTAACGAGATTGAACTAGGTACAGAGATACCGACGATCGAATCTCGGGCAAGTAACATACCAATGACAAAAGGAACAACGTATGTTGTTATGCAGTTTGACCGATAAAGATCTTCGTAGAATATGTAGGAGCCAATATGAGCATCCAGGTTCCGCTATTGGTTATTGACCGGAGATGAGTCTCGGTCATGTCTACATAGTTCTCGAACCCGTAGGGTCCGCACGCTTAACGTTTGATGACGATCGGTATTATGAGTTTATGAGTTTTGATGTACCGAAGGAGTTTGGAGTCCCGGATGAGACCGGGGACATGCCGAGGAGTCTCGAAATGGTCGAGACGTAAAGATCGATATATTGGACGACTATATTCGGACATCGAAAAGGTTCCGAGTGATTCGGGTATTTTTCGGAGTATATGGGCCTTATTGGGCCATACGGGAATAGAGGAGAAAGGCCAAAAGGAAGGAGGCGCGCCCCCCCCCCCTCCTCTGGTCCGAATTGGACAAGGGGTGCAGCCCCCTTTTCCTTCTCCCTCTCCACCTCTTTCCTTCTCTCCTACTCCGGAAAGGAAAGGGGAATCCTACTAGGACTTGGGAGTCCTAGTAGGACTCCCTACACTTGGGGCGCCCCCTCTAGGGCCGGCCTCTCCCTTGCTCCTTTATATACGGGGGCAGGGGGGCACCCTAGGATACACAAGTTGAATTGTTTTAGCCGTGTGCGGTGCCCCTCTCCACAGAAACACACCTCGGTCATACCGTTGCAGTGCTTAGGTGAAGCCCTGCGCCGGTAGATACATCATATCTGTCACCACACCGTCGTGCTGGCGAAACTCTCCCGTGAATCTCAACTGGATCAAGAGCTCGTGGGACGTCATCAAGCTGAACGTGTGCTGAACGCGGAGGTGTCGTACGTTCGGTGCTTGATCGGTTGGATCGCGAAGAAGTTCGACTACATCAACCGCGTCCCTTGACGCTTCCGCTCCCGGTCTACGAGGGTACGTAGACACACTCCCCCCCCCCCTTGTTGCTATGCATCTAGTAGATAGATCTTGCGTGATCGTAGGAAAATTTTGAAAATACTACGTTCCCCAACAAATATCATCAACATATAGTTGGCAAACAAACAACTCCCCTTTGACCTTCTTAGTAAAAAGAGTGGGGTCGATTTTTCCAATTTCAAACCCACGATCTTGCAACAACTCGGTAAGATGCGCATACCATGCACGTGGGGCTTGTTTAAGGCCATAAAGCGCCTTATCGAGTTGATACACGTAATTGGGGAACTTAGGATCCTCAAACCCCGGGGGTTGTTTGACATACACCAACTCATTAAGTGGACCATTTAGAAAAGCACTTTTCACATCCATTTGTTGCAATTTAAAGTTATGATGAGAAGCATAGGCAAGCTACAAACGAATAGATTCAAGGCGAGCAACGGGGGCAAAGGTTTCACCATAGTCGATACCCTCGACTTGGGAGTAACCTTGAGCCACCAAACGAGCCTTGTTGCGAATGATAATGTCGTGAGCATCTTGCTTGTTCTTAAAGATCCACTTGGTTCCAATGACATTATGGTTCTCCTTCGGCCTTGGCACCAGACGCCATACTTTGTTGCGCTCGAAGTTATCGAGTTCTTCATGCATGGCATTGAGCCAATCGGGGTCTTCGAGCGCCTCATAGACCTTTTGAGGTTCAACACAAGAGACAAAAGCTTGATGAGCACAATAGTTTGCTAATTGTCTACGAGTGCTTACCCCCTTTGTGATGCTTCCAAGAATATTCTCCATGTGATGCTCTCTAGAAGCAAGCCTGGAAGCAACTTTAGCAGCACGATGCTCCAATTGCTCTTCAAGTGATAATTGAGGAGCTATGGGTTGATCATCTTGAGCGTCATCAAGAGCTTGATCTTGATATTGAGCTTGATTTTGATCTTGAACATGCTCATAAGAGGGAACTTGGCCTTGTGCATCACGTGGTGGCTCACCACCATCTTGTGGTTGATCTTGCACTTGGCCTTGTTCATCCGGTTGAGGGCCTTCACTTTGTTCTTCGGAATCATGTGGGTCTTGGGTTGATGATGGTTCCACTTGAGTGGAAAATTGTCCTTCTCCTTCGGCCACAAGGGGTTCCTCAATGGGTAGGATATAACCAAAACCCATTCTTCTTATGGCTTGAGGAGGAATTTCATCACCTACATCACAAGTACCACTTTGCTCTACTTGGGAAACATTATTCTCATCAAACTCTACGTTACACGTCTCCTCAATGAGTCCATTGGACTTGTTGAGGACACGCTAAACATGAGAGTTTGTAGCATAACCAACAAATATGCCCTCATGAGCTCTAGCTTCAAATTTAGACAAACGAGCACCTTTCTTGAGTATGAAAAATTTACACCCGAACACCCAAAAGTACTTGAGATTGGGCTTGTTACCGGTAAGAATCTCATACGAAGTCTTGTTCAAGCCTTTGCGGAGATAGAGTCGATTGGATGCATGACAAGCGGTGTTGATGGCTTCGGCCCAAAAGTTGTATGGAGACTTGAACTCCGCCATCATGGTCCTCGCCGCGTCCATCAATGTCCGGTTCTTTCTCTCCGCTACACCATTTTTTTGAGGGGTATAAGGTGCGGCATATTGATGTTTGATCCCCTCATCACTAAGAAACTCATCCAAGGTGTAGTTCTTGAACTCGGTGCCGTTGTCACTTCGAATCATCAAGATCTTTGCATCATGTTGACGCTGAGCTTCATTTGCAAAGTTGATGATGGTTTGTTGGGTCTCACTCTTCCTCTTGAAGAAGTATACCCAAGTGTATCTTGAATAATCATCAACAATCACCAAGCAATACTTTCTACCCCCAAGACTATCAAAGGATGGAGGCCCAAAGAGATCCATGTGAAGGAGCTCTAACGGTCTTTTTGAGTAGATGATAGTCGTGGGAGGATGAGTCTTCTCATGTAACTTTCCTTCAATACAAGCACTGCAAGCACGATCTTTGGCAAAGCTAACATTTGTTAGTCCACGGACATGGTCCCCCTTGAGAAGACTTTGCAAAGATCTCATATTGACATGGGCTAACCGGCGATGCCAAAGCCACCCCACATCAACTTTAGCCATTAGGCAAGTCACGGTATTAGTGGGTTGCTCCGAGAAGTTAACCACATAGAGACCGTTCTCGACATGCCCAACATAGGCTACTTTAAGAGTCTTGCTGTCTTGCTCCACAAGAGGGCCACGGTATCAATATCAATGAATGTGGCAAAGCCCATGAGTGCAAGTTGATGAACAGAAAGTAAGTTGTATGCAAGGGACTCAACAAGCATGACTTTCTTGCCAAGCCCCAATACCTTAGAAGATGAAGCATCACCCCATTTGACCTTGGTGGCCATAGATGAACCTTGGTGCATGTCCACCACCAAGTCTTTGCTTCCGGTCATATGATTTGTGGCTCCACTATCGAGCAACCATGATCCCCCACCGGAAGCAAACTCCTACAAGAGATCGATGCATGGATTTAGGTACCCATTTTGTAATGGGTCCTTTGAGGTTAGTAACGAGGGTCTTAGGAACCCAAATAGACCATTCAATGTACTCATAAGAAGAACCAACAAATTTAGCAAAAACATGTCCATCACTAGCACGGCATAGAACATAAGAAGGGTTAAAGTCGCCGGCTAAGTTTGATGGTGTGGCAGGGTTTTTCTTGACTCCACCACTCTTCACATTGTTATTCTTCTTAGGAGCACCCTCTCCCTCTTTTACAAAGGTTTGCTTGAGAGAAGGAGGTTGCTTGGTGTTGTCGTTCTTCTTCTTCTTGGGCTTGGGAGCAAACCCAATTCCTTCCTATGCCACAACTTCCTTTTGATTGCTCAAAAGATCGTTGAGGTTCTTCTCACCTTGTATACATGACACAAGGCCTTTCTCAAGTTGCTTCTTCAACTTGGCATTCTCTTCAACAAGATGCACATGCTCGCAACATGGGTTAGTAGCATTTGCATTATCAATTAAATCCATGCGAGGAAAGGTAGCTTTCTCTTTAGTTAGCGAAACTTGAAGTTGATCATGAGACTCTTTGAGACTAGTATGTACACTCTTTAAGACCTTGTGAGCCTTGTAAAGCGTGAAAAACTCCTCCTTGAGTCTAGCATGGTCAACCACAAGCTTTGCCTTCTCGGAGTTGAGCACACGAGAGACAACTAAAGCATGATCAAGATCTATCCTTAATTTAGCATGATCATCGTTGTGTGACTCCTCAAGAGCCAAACGAAGACCACGCTCTTCCTCAAGAGCGTTAGAGAGATCCGAAATCTCATCGGCATAGTCTCGACTATGACCCTCCATCTTAGAAATGGTCTCCTCGTGAGCCTCGATCATGTCATTGGCTTCACGAGTTGTTCCAAGAGAACAACGAAGTGCTTCTTGGGTTTGCCCTTGAGTTTACTCATAAACAAATCAAATTCATTTTCTTCCTCCTCTGCCCCCTCACTCTCATCAATACAATCCGTCAAAGAAGGATTAGAAGTGATGGTAGAATTGATGTTGGTGGTTACCTTATTGGTGGCCTTAGCCATGAGGCACTTGGCGGTGATGTTCTCATTTGGTGAGTCAAAGAGAGATGATCGTGGAGTTTTTGCAATGGCAATGGTGGCCATAGTGACCATCTCATCATCTTCATCATCATCATCATCATCCTCAACATATTCTTCTTGGGCCACCAACCCTTTGGGAGGGGTCTTCTTGTTGAGGTTGTTCTTGTTGGGATAAGACTTGGCCTTGTCCTTTCGGATAAGCTTGCCTCCATTGTCTTCTCTTTTTCTCATATGGGAAATCTACAGCAAAGTGACTCACATTGCCACAATTGTAGCACGTCCTCACTCGTTGCTTGCCCTTGTTGCAACTTGAATTGTTCTTGTTGAAATTGGGCCTTGAGTTCTTCTTGTTGCCCCAAAATTGCCGTGAAGCAAGAGCCATGTGCTCATGATAGGCATATTTGGTGTCTTCGGGGCAACTATCATCTTCATCCTCTTCATCTTCTTCTTCCA
The DNA here is from genome assembly GCA_902687465.1 of Secale cereale. Classification (NCBI taxonomy): domain Eukaryota; kingdom Viridiplantae; phylum Streptophyta; class Magnoliopsida; order Poales; family Poaceae; genus Secale; species Secale cereale. Next base: position 318,137,206 of record LR738715.1, read on the forward strand.
CACAAGCCTTGGCCTTCAAAGCAAGGTTGGGCTTCTTTGATCGTTGAGCTCGTAATAACACATTGTCGGTGGTCTTGTCCAAGATCCTCATGGCAACAAACTCATCCAACACTTCACTTGATGACAAAGTGTGGAAGTCCGGTCTTTGGCGGATGACAGAGGACATGGCCTTGTGATAAGGCATCATGGCCTTGAGAAACTTGTGCTTGATCCAATTATCATCCGTGTCCTTGCTCCCATGATCTTGAAGCGAGACTGCAAGAGTGGTCAGTCTTCGATAAAGTTCACGAGGATCTTCATCTTCGATCATGGCAAACTCATTGGCTTCATCTTGCACAACTTCTTAGTTTGAGCGTTGAATGCTTGCACTCCCCTTGTACAAGGAGCTAACATGCTCCCAAGATTCCTTGGCCACGGTGAAGGGTCGAAGATGTGCAATGTCTTCGGGAGCGATCGCTTCTTGAAGAATGCAAAGAACGGACTCGTTGAATTGATGATCTGCAGCTTCTCTTGGAGTTAAGTTGTAAGGATCATGCGGGTAGAAACCTTGCTCAATGATTCTCCAAATATTAGTAGAATAATGATTTAAATGATGTTTAAAGCGAAACGTCCAAGTATAAAAATCAGAAATTTTCACAAACTTAGGAGGAGGGCCAACCGAATTTAAATGCGGAGTAGGGACGGGTCCTCCATAATTTGTAGGAGGCGCGGAGTGAGCAAAAATCCCACTCCCATTTTTAGTCGCCGGGACTTGCTCACTACTAGCTTCTCCCTTGTCGGGAATAGCATCCGACACGCTGGTAGTGGGACGAACCACTTCCAATGGTGCGGTGGGTAACTTAAGTCCCTCGAGAAATTCTTTGAACATGCCTTTGACCTTGGTTGCTAGTGATTCCTTCAATGTGTCCATAGCCACATTGAACTCCTCACAAGAGAACGAGGTTCCCCCATCAGACGTAGGCAAGGACGGAGATCCACCGGAGTGTACCTCCGTCTCGACTACGTTGTCACCCATACTCTTTGGACGGTAAAGTCCTTAATAAAGAGACGAGGCTCTGATACCAATTGAAAGGATCAATATGGTTGACTAGAGGGGGGTGAATAGGCAACTAACAATTTGTAGCTTTTCTTAACCAAATTAAACTTAGCAACAAAGTAGGTTGTCTAGATATGCAACTAGATGGACAACCTATATGATGCAACACTAACAAGCACACAAGCAAGTAAGCTAGGAAAAACAAAGAAATCTTGCACAAGTAAAGGTATGAAATAACCACAAATGGAGCCGGAGAAGACGAGGATGTGTTACCGAAGTTCCTCCCTTTGAGAGGAAGTACATCTCCGTTGGAGCGGTGTGGAGGCACAATGCTCCCCAAGAAGCCACTAGGGCCACCGTATTCTCCTCACGCCCTCACACAATGCAAGGTGCCGTGATTCCACTAGTGGTGCCCTTGAAGGCGGCGACCAAATCTTTACAAACAAAGTTGGGGTATCTCCACAACCAAATTGGAGGCTCCCAACGACACCACGAAGCTTCACCACAATGGACTATGGCTCCGCGGTGACCTCAACCGTCTAGGGTGCCCAGACACCCAAGAGTAACAAGATCCGCAAGGGATTAGTGGGGGAATCAAATTTCTCTTGGTGGAAGTGTAGATCGATGCCTTCTCAAGCAATCCCTAGGAAATCAACAAGTTTGATTGGCTAGGGAGAGAGATCGGGCGGAAATGGAGCTTTGAGCAACAATGCAGCTTGGGGAGGAAGAGGTAAGTCTTCTTGAGGAAGAAGACTCACCTTATATAGTGGAAGAACAAATCCAACTGTTATCCACCAACTCTGCCCGCAACATTGTGACGCCCGAAGACCGACGTCCGAGAAGATTCCAGATGTTTCGGGCTCTCCCGTGTGTTTCTTGTGTGCTTGTGTTATTTATTTTGCTTTGCATCATGTCATCATGCCATCATGACTTTAATTCTGCATCTCAACTAAATAAATTGTGTGGACCTTCGGTCCATTTAAATCGAGGGAAGGATGACTTCTCTTTATAACATATCCTCCTAATATTTATGGAGCTATTATAAATAAATATTCCATTTGTTTGGAATTAACCCAAACACACTTGCATATATTCTCCAGGCCTCTTTTGCTTCAAGTTTCACTGTCAAAACCTTGTCTATAATTCATATCCGTTTTATTGAGGCTCCTCCAAAAAGCTGAGCATTTTATGGACATTTTCTAAGCCATGTCCTAGTTCAAACCATTTCAATTAAATTCAAATAAGTTTGCATTATATCTTGATCATGCCACTTCTATTTTTCTCGGACTACGCTCATTTTTATGAGCCCGAGAAAAATAATCCCATGTGCTAACTCTTTTCCTAACCCCATCTTTCTTTTCTTCTCTTTATTTGTTTTCTGCTAAAAATCAGTAGAAAAGGGAGAAGAAGAGGCCCAGCCGCCGGCCTCTAAGGCCATCAGCCTTCTAGGCCCAAGGCCCAACTCTCTTCCAGTGCTAACCCTAGCCGCAGCCCGTTTTCTCTCCTTCGACCCCATCGCTCTCTCATCCCTTTCCTCAGCACCGCCGCACACCCCTGCTCGTTCCTGGCTCGATCCCCTCTCTCTCCCAGGGTCCTCGACCCCGAGCCTCTCCCTCGTCCTCCCGAGCGCCGCCAGCCGCTCCCTCCTGCTCGATCTCTACACCGCTCCTCCCATCGCTCTCCAGGCCGCATCGCGCGTCGCCCGATTCCTCCTCTGCTCACCCCACGGCTCCACCTCGACAGCACCGCGCCGTCCCCACTACCGGCGCGCCCAGGCCGCATCACTCGTCGCCCGACCCTCTCCCTCGTTCTCCCTCGCGCCAGGAGCCGCGCCTCCTTCCGCCGCCTAGCGCAGCCGCGATGGCCTCGGTTGCGTGCCTCCGTGCCATCGCGCCCCTTCCCCTCTATTTTCCCCAACGCCCGGAGGCCTCGTCTCCCTCGCCGGACTGCGCCCCGCCGGTGACCAGCAGGCCGACGAGCCTTCCTCCTACTGGTGCCGCCTTAGCTCGCCTGTCCTCGTGTGCTCCACCTGCGGCCTCCTCCGGCCATGCCAGCCCGCAGCCATGGCGTCAAGCTCGTTGCAGCCACCCAGGCAGACCCCGTGCAAGTACCTCGATGCCAAGATACCAAGTACCTCGACGCTCGACGCCCGAACGACTACACAAGATGATGCGCCAAGTTCAACTATGCCCGACGACATGTACACCTTCGGACCGAGAACGCCTACACGGCGACACGTCAAGTACCACTACCGTCGCCCCAGAAACGATGGATTCGCCAAGTACCTCGACGAACCGAACATCTACAAAACGTGTACCTCTACCTCCCACGACGACCGCGTCGACCCGTCAAGGTCAACTACGGGCATGTACCACTACCGCCGCGAGAACGACTACTTCCCTCTCGGAACGAAACGTGCACGACTACTTCCACTACTTCCCTCGACGATCTCGATCCTCCCCGAAACGAACGTTCCGAAGGTATAACCCCGAGACGATGACTCGTGGACGAATGCTTGTGGTTGTATGAGATGTTTCCCTTGTGTGCACCGTGCCGATTCGTCTTTTGTCATGCTCCTCGGTTGCCTCGTCGCCGACCCGTGGGAACCCGGTGACGGGATCACCCCACCTTTCATCTTGTTCGACTCGCTCACACCACCTTTTCTTTTGCACCCGTCTCTCAACAAGTTACCGGAACCGAGATGTTGTTGTTGCATCATTTTCGGATCGTTGCCGTGGCACCCTTTCCTTCCACCACGGTGACAAATAATTCATATCTCTTCATGTCAACTTTTAATAAAATTGCATAAAACTTGATCATGTCATCCGCATCATGTTAACAACATTAAAATGTGTGAATTGTTGTTGCTTAAAAATTGCTAAACATGCATATGGGGATTTTCCCAGAATTGTTGTTGTTATTTCCGGCCTCATTTAAAATGCCTAAATAGTGTAGTTTTATTATGCATCACACCTTGCCATGTAATGCTTCCTATATAGACTTGTCTTGCATCATACCTTGCCATGTATTGCATCATATGTTGCTTGTGTTGTTTTTCTGTGCTTCCTACCTTGCCATGTAATGCTTCCTGTATAGACTTGTCATGCATCATACCTTGCCATGTATTGCATCATATAGACTTGTGTTATTTTTCTGTGCTTCCTACCTTGCCATGTAATGCTTCCTGTATAGACTTGTCATGCATCATACCTTGCCATGTATTGCATCATATAGACTTGTGTTGTTTTCTGTGCTTCCTACCTTGCCATGTTTTGCTTCCTGTATAGACTTGCTGTGCATCCTATGTAGACTTGTTTTGCTTCATACTTGGTTGAGCATTTTGTCGTGTCTCGTGTTGTGTGTTTACCGTATTGCTTGCTTCTTCTCGTTAGTGCTTGTTCCGTTGCGATCGTGAGGATTTGTTCGACTTCTCGTGGTTCTTCTTCAAGGGTTCTTCTTCGTCTTCTTCACGGATCCGTTCTTCTTCCTTGTGGAATCCCAGGCAAGATGATCATACCCTTGGATACCTTTACTATCATTGCCATGCTTAGTAGTCTCGATGCTATCGTTACATGTCGTGCTACCCATCTTATTGTCAGCCCTCTCCTTGTTGCCATAAAACCTCTAACCTTTGAAACCTTCCTAGCAAAACCATTGTTTGGCTATGTTACCCGCTTGCTCAGCCCCTATTATAGCGTTGTTAGTTGCAGGTGAAGATGAAGATCGTTCCAGGAGGGAACTTGTTGTTGGAATATCACAATATCTATTATTATTATTAACACACCTATATACTGGGCATGGGTGGAAGGCTTGGCCTTTTGCTCAGTGTTTTGTTTACTCATGCCACCTTAGGCGCCGATAAACCGGCATTATGTTCCTTGATTTTGCGTTCCTTACACGATGGGTATATGGGGACCCCTTGACACTTCGACTTTGAATAAAACTCCTCCAGCAAGGCCCAACATTGGTTTTAATTTGCCTCATAATAACAACTTAATTAATTAATTAAATTGCATAAGGGGGACGCTCCTTGGAGATTCTTTTCTACATAGCAGGAGGGGCCAGTGCTGATGGTGTTGGTCCCAAACGGGGGTTATGCGGGGCCACCACGGGGAAACTCGAGGTTTGGTTTTACCTGTAGGATCACCCATCTGGTCGTGGCCTGAGACGAGATACGCGCGGCTACTATCAGGGTGTCGACACACCGGGAGGTCTTGCTGGACTTGTTTTACCATTGTCGAAATGTCTTGTGCACCGGGAGGCCGAGCCTGATCGGATTTCCCTAAGATAAGGGGTGATGATATTATATTTATCACTTCAGCTGATCGTGAGAGCTTGTGATGGGCTAAGTTGGGACACCCCTGCAGGGTTATGAACTTTCGAAAGCCGTGCCCGCGGTTATGTGGCAGATGGGAATTTGTTAATGTCCGGTTTGTAGAAAACTTGACAGAGGATCCGAGATAAAACACACAACTGTGTGAGTAACCGTGACTGTCTCTTTTCACCTTGAGAAGAGAACACGGTGGGGTTATGTTTGACTCGTAGGTAGTTCAGGATCTTTAGCGATCATTACTAGTTTGCGACCGTTTGCGTAGATGCTCATCTTATTCTTGTACTCGTAAGTTAGCCACCATATTATGCTTAGACGCTGCTGCAACCTCACCACTTTACCTCCTCCTACCCATAAAGCTTTGCTAGTCTTGATACCCATGGTTATGGGATTGCTGAGTCCTCGTGGCTCACAGATACTACAACACCAGATGCAGGTTCAGCCGAGAATGATGCAGGAGCTGGTTCAAGTACTTCACTGGGAGCTCGATGAAGAGAGTGGCCGTATGTTTGTGACGTTTTCGACGATCAGTAGTGGTTTCTACTAGGGGCGATTCGGACCTGTGGCTTTATGTATTTGGTATCTTTCTTTTGGATCTTCGCCCGTAGTCGGGTTGTGATGTTTTGGATGATGTTTTACTTATGTAATGTATTGTGTGACGTGGCGAGTGTAAGCCAACTATCCTTTTGCAATTTCATCCCTATTTTTACATGAGTCGTGCAAAGATACCAAACTTGAGATCATTCCAGAATGGGCTTATACCTTTAAGTCGTGCCTCGACACGTAGGAGGTATAGTCCCATCCTGGGCATTACAAACATGCGGTACTACTGCACTTAACTTGCGGTACTACCGCACGGCCCTGCGGTACTACTGCACCAAGAGCGGTACTACCGCCGGGGCGGCATGAGCCAGATCTAGCCCCTGTTGCGTAAAGCAACGGGCGGTAGTACTGCTGGAGCGGTACTACCGCACGTCCTTGCGGTACTACCACAAGGCAAGGTCAGACCGGTCGGGGAAGAGTGTGAACTAAATAAATTATGTCCGCGGCTACTTCCATAGAGTCTCGATCGATGCAAAAACCTGACACGGTACTACCGCTTGCTCAGAGCGGTACTACCACGTAGGACGTGGAAGTAAAATTTTACTTCTGCTCCTACTTCTATACTAGGTACGACGCTGGGGACGGCCACACGGTACTACCGGGTCCTTGGTACGGTACTACCGTAGCCTTGGAGCGGTACTACCATGAGGCCGTGCGTACTACCGCTTTCTTTGAGCGGTACTACCGCATGCCTCAGAGTGATAGTAGTAGAACGTCATTGTTTTTGCAAAGACAAGGAAAATAGCCGGAGCTCCAATGACGCGAAGGAAAGGTGGCGCTAAAGAATAGATGTGTACGTGTTGATTCCACCCTAACCTTTCCGAAGCGGACCCCCTCTTAATAGTACGGCTTTCCTATGACTCAGTTCCACCGAAAAGAAACAAAAGGAAACACCGTCTTCAATAGGTTCCGAGGGGCACTTAATCGTCTTGTGCCTAGGTATGAGATATCTGAAATGCTCAGTGCACACGATTAGTCCGCAAAAGCATTGTCATCAATCACCAAAACTACTTAGGGAGAAATATGCCCTTACACACTCTCCTCAAACTCAACTTTTCTCTCCTCGGACGCCGCCGCCTTCTCCTCCTCAGCCGCCACCCTCCGTCGCTTGGCCTCACTCCTCTCCTCAATTTCTTTGAGCTTCAACAATTCTTTTTTGCATACTCTTTCCTCGCCATGACAATGGCATCAAATCCATCCTTGAGGTAATCGCCTCCGGCCTTGGACTCCTTCAAAACTTTCTTAGTTCCATCAGGCCTATATGGTTTGGTCATCGAGTGAGGAGTGGGTCTCCTTTTCTCCTCACCTGGGGCATCTTCATCATCCTCTAACACCACACTTTTTTTATTCGAAGCATAAAAAACTTCTCTAGTTTTTCACTTCTCCTCATCCTTGATCTCTTTGTAGCAATGATGAAAAGTGAAAGCTTTTTGTTTCTTCTTCCTCTTCTCTCCTTTGTTGTCTGTCTCTCGAAACAATCCTTGCGCAATCATTTTCTACAACAAAACAATCAAGATGTCATCAACAAATTACTGAACATTTCAATATTTTTGGAAAGTGGAGAAAGCACACATGAATAGAAAACGAGTATTACCAAGTCACTTTCACCGCAACACTTGGGTTCATGCAATCAACATTTGCCAAGCAACCCGCCCACTTTTGACATTCGGCGTTTGGCGAATGGAGTCACTTGAGCGATAATGGCCGCTAGTGTTGCGTGCACCAAAGAATTCCTTGATGCGTTGCCATTATGTGATGGTGGATTGGTCGGTCCCAAAGGTTGCATCTTGAGAGACTTTCTTCCAAGCGGTGCAAATCAACACATCTTCTTTGTTGGTATAATTTGCGGTTCTTCCCTTTAAAACGAAGCCCTTATCATCCATGTCAAGATTGTCATCACCATATTGTGAAGTTCCATATTCTTGTAATGCATACTCATCATATGAGTAATCATCATTTGTCACATTTGTGGCGCGCATGAAAGCTTCATCATCGAGACTATAAATGCATGTACACACAATCAGTTACACATTCTATTGTATTCAACAATTGGAACAACAAAGAAATGTACAAGATTTTTTTTACCTTTGCGGCATATCATCGAACACGTTGGATGCGGTAGCCGTCGGCATGGACACATCTTCCTCCATGCCCGTCGGCGGCGGCGGAGGAGGTGGATGAGGAGCTTCGTGGCAGGGTGAGGATGCCATGGTCGCCTGCAGCTACAAATCGACGGCTGAAACCGCATCCGGCTTGAAAATTTTCACCGGCCGACCTTGGTTCCCCGCCAGCTTGTGGTCGCGCGCCGCCGGCCGCTTGACGCCTCCACTGCGAGGCTTGGCTGCCCCCTTCTTCTTTGCGGCTTCCGGAGCGACGGCGACCGGTCGGGGTGGGGCGAATTGGCGCGGAGGCGGCTGCCGTGGCGGCGGCATGGAGGCGGAGTCGGACGCGTTGAGGATAGGAGCCGCGGAGGCGGCGACCGCTGCGAGGTGGGTCAGGGCACCGATGGGGGAGTCGGAGAAGGCGGTGGGGTCATCGGCGTCGGCGGGGGACGGGCGAGAGGGAGTTGGGCGGTGACTGGTCGCGCGGAAGGGGAAACAAGTGGCGGTTGGCGCGCGGACGCGATTCTCCAGGAGATGTAAATTTGCATCGCGAAGTGGTATAGTTTACCGGATGACGGAGATGTAAAAAAATTATACCTCCATTGAAGCACTGTTTTTTATCTAAGATGCAAAAGATAGTTATTTTTTACATCTACGTCATCTATTAGAGATGCTCTTATCAGTAGAATTTAGATAAGAGATGTTGATATGGCCGAGTTTGTCTAAGGCGCCAGATTAAGGTTGAACACTGCTACGCGGACGACGATTTTCAGCCGATCCCTTCAGGATGCAGCACATCCAACCACCCATTCACATGATTAAGTGCAGCCCATTTATTAGATTAGCAATCATCCGTAAATCGTGCAGGGAGTGTCGTCCATGTAGTAGTTTGGATTAAGGTTCTGGTCTGGAAGGACGTCGGTTCAAATCCCACTGTCAACACAACTGTCCCCACTTTTCTTTTTTCATGTTTTCCTTGGCGCAGGATGAGATTGCAAGTACTAGGCGGAGCCAGCCCTCCAAACCAAACCGCGGTACTGACACCGCCACCATGTATGTCGATGGTCCCGCGATCCCGGTCCCCACATGCCCTCGCAACCTCAACGAGTTCCACGCTACGCATGCATCCCTCGTTGTCATTAACTTGATACTCATATTCCTTATTATTGTGCAGGCCGGATCTGAGTTGTTTAGGTTACGCGGCGCGTTAAATTATCTTTGCAGTGTCAAAATAGCCTTTTTGCACGCGGAAGCGACGAAGATGTTTATTAGATGCATACGCTTAATCCGACGGCCCCACTTGCAGCAGCCCAGATTTTCGCAGCGCGCGCGACGCCGTTTTCCCCAGCGCGCTGAATCTTGTTTACAGCACGCGAGATTTTAGCGCGCTGGAGCGCTAGTTTTGATCACGCGCGCATGTAGTCGTTTTTCACAGCGCGCGGCTTATCTAGCGCGTCTGTTGGAGATGTTCTTATAAATATATTAGTGCCTCCGATCCATATCAACAAAATCGGAGATGTCTATCATGGACGTCTATGGTTGATTGTTTGTCTATTATCGACGAGGTCCTCGTGCGTCGTTTGTTCATAGGGGTCTTGATGATGGGTCGTCTGCGGTGAAGTCGGAGTCGCCTGCTCGGGGAGAGGTGATGACAATAACATTGCAGGCAATCTCGACGGTGTCCTCTTTTCGATGGTGTGTGTGGTTTTTGTTGGTGGATTCCTACAGGCAGTTGGCACTGATACCAACTTGTGACGCCCCCGATTTGACCGTACACTAATCATGCACGCAAATGTGTACGACCAAGATCAAGGACTCACTGGAAGATATCACAACACAACACTAGACACAAATTAAAATAAAACAAGCTTTATATTACAAGCCAGGGGCCTCGAGGGCTCGAATACATAAGCTCGAAAACACAAGAGTCAGCGGAAGCAATAATATCTGAGTACAGACATAAGTTAAACAAGTTTGCCTTAAGAAGGCTAGCACAAAAGTAACAACGATCGAAAAGGCAAGGCCTCCTGCCTGGGACCTCCCAACAACTCCTCGAAGCCGAACTCCACGTAGAAACATCCTCGGGATCCTCTGGGTCCTGGACTCCACCATCTGGTTGCATCATCCGAGAAGAGAGAGAAAAAGGGGGGAAAGGGGGAGCAAGGCAACCGTGAGTACTCATCCAAAGTACTCGCAAGCAAGGATCTATACTACATATGCAATGATATAAGTGTAAAGGGGTAATATATGTGGGTTAAACTGCAGAATGCCAGAATAAGAGGGGGATAGCTAATCCAAACGAAGACTACGCTTCTCGTAACCTCCATCTTGCAGCAGAAGATGAGGGTAGCTGGAAAGTAACAAGTATCCTCGCTTCTCGTAGCCTCCATCTTGCAGCAGTGGAAGGGAGTAGATGGAATAGTAACAACTATCAAAGCTTCTGGCAGCCTCCGTTTTGAGTAGCAGAAGAGTTCACCAAGTAACATCGTAAAGCATAATCCTACCCGGCGATCCTCCCGCACATCACCCTGTGAGAGAGCAACCACCGAGTTATATCTGGAACTTGTCTGGGTGTGTTTTATTAAGTATCCAGTTCTAGTTGTCATGAGGTCCGAGTACAACTCCGGGTCGTCCTTTTACCGAGGGACACGGCTATTCGAATAGATTAACTTCCCTGCAGGGGTGCACCACATAACCCAGCACGCTTGATCCCATTTGGCCGGACACACTTTCCAGGGTCATGCCCGGCCTCGAAAGATCAACACGTCGCAGCCCTACCTAAGCACAGCAGAGAGGTCAGCACGTCGGTCTAAGTCCTAAGCACACAGGGGTCTGGGCCCATCGCCCAATGCACACCTGCACGTTGCGAAGGGCGGCCGGTAAGCAGACCTAGCCTCTCCTAATACCAGAGTAGGCTTCCAGTCCAATCCGGCGTGCGCCGCTAAACCGCTGACGTCAAGAAGGCTTTGGCTGATACCACGACGTCGAGTACCCATAACTATTCCCACGTAGCTGGTTAGTGCGTATAGACCAAATGGCCAGACTCAGATCAAATACCAAGATCCCGTTAAACGTGTTATTATGAAATAACCGCGGACAACGACCAGGGCCAGGCCCACATGTCTCCTAGGTGGTCGCAACCTGCCCTGTCGCTCCGCCACAAAGTAACCATCAGGGGGCTGTCGGGAACCCAGGCCCACCACTACCTGGGTGGAACCACCTGCCCCTTCAGCCCCCGTCTCCGAATCATCATCATGTGTATGTAAAATATGTATATAGTATGTACCCGTGATCACCACCCGAGTGATCACGGCCCGAGAGTATAGCATGGCAGACGGACAAGAATGAAGGGCCACTGATGGAATACTAGCATCCTATACTAAGCATTAGGATGGCAGGTACAGGTATCAACAGTTGTAACAACAATGATAGGCTATGCAACAGAATAGGAGTAACCGAACAGTAACATGCTACACTACTCTAATGCAAGCAGTAGAAAGAAGAATAGGCGATATCTGGTGATCAAAGGGGGGGGGCTTGCCTGGAAGACCTGCAGACGAAAGGAATCTTCGGAAGCGTAGCCGTAGTCGAACACCGAAGCATCAACGGTCTCGGGGTCTTATCACAGTATCGGAGTCTACCGAAAATAAGCAACGAAGGGGAAACAAATAAATAACAGAGCAAACAATAGCATCACAAAGCATAACATGGAAATACGCGGTGCTACGTGTGACCTAACGCGGTGCTCGGTGATACAGGCGAAGAGGAATAACATCCGGGAAAGTATTCCCGGTGTTAGGCATTTTCGGGCAGATGAAACGGAGGGGAAAGTTGCATGTTCGGTATGCTAGAGACGTGTGGTTGACGAACGGTCTGCGTATTCGGATTCGTCTCGTCGTTCTGAGCAACTTTCATATATAAATTATTCTCATCCGAGTTACGGTTTAAAAGATATGATTTTCTAAAGTTTATAATAAATTCTGAAATTATTTTAATAATTTAATTTCGAATTAAATTGAACAAATGATAAGTGTACACCGGAATTCCTACCCAGTGTGTAAGACAGGTGGGGCAGTGTATAGAGTTGACCCGGTCAACATTGACCGGTCAAAGTTAACTGTACAGGGGTCCCACATGTTAGTGTCTTAATAATTTCTAAAGGATTTATCTAATCTAATCAGGTGGGACCCATTGGTCATTTGCTAACAAGCTTAATTAGCATTAAATTAATACTACTAAACTAAACCTACTACTAGTAGTAAACAAGGGCCAGCCGTTCGTGCGAGAGACACAGCAGCGCTGTGCTCACACACGCACACAAGCACGGCGGCCAGAGCCGGCCGGCGCTAGGAGGCAGGGGGCTGGGAGCAACAACCAGCGGCTAGCGCCGGGAGCGGCGACCGACGGTGAGCGGTGCGCGGACACCGACGGTGAGCGGCGCGCGGACACCGGCGGCAGCGGCGCAGCAGGCGGGAGTAGCAGCAATAAGTAGCAACAACAGCAGGCGACATCAGGAGCAACAACAGCGGGGAGGCGGACGGGCGTGGGCTGCACACGCGAGGCGTACGAGCGCGCGGGTGTGCGACCTGCGGCCCGGAGCAGCCGTGCGCGTAAGGGAGCCCGGGCAGGGGCGCGTCCAAGGCACGACCAGCGCGCGGGAGAGCACTCGCAGGGGTGCGACCACGGGAAGGTGCAGGAGACAGCTATAGCAACGGACCGAGGCGACAAGCAGGGAGGAATGAAGGAGGAGCTCACAGTGACGGCGACAAGCTGCTCAGTGGGCTCGGGGGAGGAGCGATGACGACGAATCAACGGCGAGTCCCTTCGGCGCCCGACGATGAAGACGAAGACGGCGTCGACGATGCGGCGGCTCCCCGGCTCGATCCGGTGGTGCAGAGGGTGAGGTAGATGACGGCGGTCCTCCAGGGCTCGTCGGCATGGCAGGGAAGGGCCGACGGCCATGTGAACGATGGTGATGCGGCGTCGGCGGCAGGAGGACGAGCATCTGGAGAGAGAGAGGGGGCGCGAGGGGATTGGGCGGGGAAGGCTAGGGTTTGGGGGAGCGGCGCCATGGTCTTGTAGATGAAGGGGAAGGCCGTGGATGGCCGGCACCTGGCCGAGGTGCCATGGATGGCCTCCACGATCCCCTCCGTTCCCTGTAGCTGGAGGAAGGGGAAAACACGGGTGGGCTGGGCTAGTTTTAGTTAGGTGTGCCAATTGGCCCAGTAGATTAGGTCCTCCGTTTCTTTCTTTTACTTTTACTTTTCTTTTTTGTTTAATTATTTGTCTACTATTTAGCCTATTATTTTGGTACTAAATGATTTTAGTAAATGTTGAAACTTTTCCCATAATTACTTTCCAATATTTTGGTGTTGCTCAAAAAGTTCGAGGTTAAACAGAAATGTTTGAAATTAAGTATATAATTAAAAGGTCATAATAAGTGATGTTTGACCACTTTAAATATTTCTAGAGGCAATTTAAAAACCCATTAATTGTTGGTCCTAACATGTTAATTACTTAGTGAATACTTGTAACCCATCGAACATTATTATCTTGACATTTGAAAACTTAATTATTTGACTTTGATTTAAACTTGAATTTGAATCGGGTCAGGATCAAAGTGAGGTTTAGCAAATTAATTGTGATGTCATGGCACCATTAGCATAGGGTTACTGTAGCTTAATTATCCGGGTGCCACAATTCTCCTCCACTATAAGAAATCTCGTCCCGAGATTTAAGAGGTGGTGTAAGGGAGAAAGTTTCGGTTACAAAATTCTAACGAATCTTCTCGGTCTTGACTGCCCTTTCGAAGAGGTTGATCCCTTTTCCTGAAGTCTCCATTTCTCTGCTTCAAGTCATCGTGATCAAGTCGTCATCCTTTCTTCGGGATCTCCATCGTCCTACGAACGCGACCAGGGGGAAAAACTTCGAAAGAACGCATCTCCACAAAGCTGGGCATCTGACGGTGAACTCAAGGGGAAATACACGGGGTACCCTACGCATAGTATTTCAGTGAATCCGTTTAGTGCAATAATCAATGGTACCAGAGTTTCAAACGAGTAGGCAGTCATTCGATGCCTAAACAGAAGCTGGAATGGGGTCTTGATCAACGAGAATAACATGGGGTTTGATTCCAGGATGAATAATGGTATAGAATTTAGCTCGTGAATCACATACGAAGCCAGGTGCAAAGGATACATTAGAATCCGAGTTGTAAAGAAGAGTCAGGTTTCGATCCTATCTACCTGTGGGTTATGGGCCCACCATGTGGGTTGAAAGTAGGAAGGGGGTGACATCTTGCACAGCCGCAACACGGAGGCTTGTCAGTGGATAGCTTGTCAGCTATGTTGGCAACAATGTCGGTACCATGGCCGGGGAACGAAGAGGAACATTTTCCCGTTCGTTAAATCGAGGCGGACTAATAGGCGAAGTTCTCGTCCACCGGCAGTACTGGAATGTTATCAACAATAGAATCAAGGTCTTACTGACAGAGTTGTACAACAAGGTGTTTACATAAGCAGAGAATTATTACTGCTTAGGTCATGTAGATCAAGGAAAGGTTAAACAAACAAATGGAAAGGAAAATTGTGATTACAAACAATTATTAGGAGTATATCCTTCCCATGGACAAGAAGAACATGGCATACAGGGTAGGAGAGCAAGTACCCAAACGTTCAGATAAAGAGGCGAGGATTAATCAAGATGTTACCCATACAGCGGTGTTTGGATAACTGACCAAGAAACATTTAGCATCACGCCTCCATTGTTCTTGTTGATGAGTGGGGTATCATAGCCATGCTTCGAGGTAGCAATGATATGGTGTTTCAATCAAGGGCCAGACCTTGGATACACAAATGATCCATCAGAAGCAACTTATAGAATAAGTCTTACAATTCCCTCCTGGAAGAATGGCTATCCTTGCAAAATAAATTATAATGATGGGTCCTCCAGCCCGGGGTGCTAGGCATGACATCATATTACTGGGTCATCAAAGGACCAACATTATAACTACTGGAAAGTTGTCCCAACCATCATATCTGACCGAGATTCAGATCCGATTGGTGTCATGATACCTCCGACTCAGGATGTTCGAGAAGAGAAGGTGCAACACAAATCGACGAAATGACATTGCAAGATTCTCAGGAAATGAACTATGGGAGCGGGTTCCCGAAACTATAGTTCACCATTAAACCAAGGAGTGGATGAGGAGGTGGCTGATGGGCTCAGCGACAATTCATCGAGAATCCCAAATGGATGGATTTCTACAATAATGTGAACAAGAAGAAGACACTTGTCAATTCAAATGATATAATGTTGTATGCTCGAGGAAAACATACACAATTTATCATTAGTTGAAAGGTGTGCCCGAAATATGACCTTAGGCAGCAAGATCAATGTTAGAGTGACGATTCAATAACCAACAGTCTAAGAACAAACTGTCGATCGTTAACTTCAAAGCAATAGGGTTGCTAGAAGTACAGAACTCAAGCAGCATCGTTAGCATATTGGTATCCCGGTTAAAAACAACACGGGGACCAAGGAAGAATGGTGATGGTGAGAAGTATCATCATATCGAGAATTTCTAAGGGGTGGAGCAATCCCCACAACATTCTCGACATAAAATACAGTAATACTTCAAGGCAGAACACAACACTAGCTGGAGAGCAAGTGTTATTCATAATGTGGACAAGTTCACGATGAAATGAAGTCAAGGGTGTTGTCGATGATAATAAAAATCATAGGAAAGGAGGGTATTTATCATCATGAACACAGTTGACATCTGAGAAGAAGTCAAAGTGTTGAAGGTGATCCGTCATATTTATCGGGAGGTTTCAAGAGGATGCAATCAAACAACAACGGCAACAAGCAAGGAATGACGAACTGGCAAGTTATAGGATCAATATATAAGATGCAAGCTCGGGACCAAAGTTGCCTTTCAAGACAAGCAACATTATGTTGAAAGCTCGATGTAAGTGGTTCTCACACACTGAAGAATTCATGCACCAGAGAAGGACGAGGTAGCACAGTCAAAGATAGCAAGACCAGGATGCACCCGATAGTCCAGGAATGACCAGATTGAGTTCAGAATATCCTAGTAAAAATACTAGGGGTATTTGATTTGTAGTGTGGAATAATTTCACTAGTCGGTGTCCTCGGTTGATAGCAACCCAGAACACGTAGAGTGATTACGACAAGGAAAGACATTACTTCGACAAGGTTAGTAAGATGTGTTGCAATGGCAAGACATCTTCGAGGTAACATGGGGTAATATTCGAAGGTAGAACATGATAGAAGTAGAACCGGGTCATTGACCTATGACAGTAGATACTTCAACCTTGCCAAAAATAGACGAGGCACTGGAATGAATTCCCTCAGATATATCAGATCAGGACAGCATGGTGGGAACCATAACTGTAAGAAATCAATTCAAGAGTACCGAAAGAATCATACAGCTGGACAATCATTTTGCAAGAAGCTTCTGAGACGGTCTACATCATTTTCATGGGTATGAACACAAAGTTCAAGGTCGACTCCCACTTCTTTAATGCATATCATTTCATTCACCTCTCACTTTGATAAAACTGTAGTGTTCGAATTTTATCTGGTAGAACACCGAAAGAGTAAGACTTGTGAGAACTTTCGGTTTCTCACGGATTAGGGGAAGGCATTGGTTCCACCCATCGGGCATCTTAGTAACATATACCACAAGTTTCAAAAGTAAATATCACCAGCTCCAAGGGAGAGCATGGTTGTCAAAGAAGAGGATACAATTTACCGAAGGTATTATGCATCAGGGACAGAACTTCTCGAGGTTTTTGTATACGAAGGACACTGTCGGATAATATTTCAACAAAGGATCGAGCGAGCCACAACGGAGCTGATGTGAGTATCGGTACTCACTCAGAGGAAGAAGAATGCAGAGGCATCAGATTCAAGAATCACCTGATTAGTATGAAGCTTAATTAGAAAGAAATTATGGTTTCCAAAATGAAGGATCAGAAGCAGACGCTCTGATTAAGGATGGATAAGTTGAAAACACTTAGCTGGGCAATCAATAAAGGTTTGAATTGCCGAGAACCAACTCATGTCCGAAATGACGTGTGAGTCGGAAGGATAATTTCAAAAAGGATAACCGATGACTGCGTGCATATGCGCACATTGAATCAATAGGTTCAAAAATAGCTAAGTCAAGCGATATTGACGAAGACTACTAGTCATATGAAATTAACCATAATGCAAGCAGGCAAGAATTTCAAGAGTAACAGCCTGCAGAGGATTTTTGAAACATCGAAAAGTATTCCGAAGAATTTTGGGAGACATATGAACAATCCAGGAGAACGGGTCCTCGATAAATGTGAGGAAATAACCATGAGGGTTTTCATGCGAAATAAAACTGCAAGACAGTAAACTCAAAGGATTCTCGAGACAACGGAGAATATTTCGAGGCATCTTGTAACAACAAGAGCGACGAGGAATGATCATGAGAATGATAAGGGCATACAGATATCCATAGGGATATATCGGTGGCAGTGAATTGCAAAGGTGATGAGCACAAGTTTTCGGGTTAACAACGGAGAGTATCTTCAGGGTCTTCAGGTGCAGCAGACGATCATCGGTCATAAGGTGCTCTCCGGGTGAACGTGATAACGAGATCCTAATGTTAGATTTAGCAAAATTCATTTATCCCGAATAGAAGAGAGATAAGAGTCCCAGAGTATAGACGAGGAGTAAAAGATCCTAATACCACCCATTGGTGTTGTGGGCCCGTAAGCCACACAACAAGTTAGTAAATTTGTTTTTTTTAATGACTAGACACAACTTCGGCCAAGGAGTTGGAAAGGGGGATTCCTACAGGCAGTTGGCTCTGATACCAACTTGTGACGCCCCCGATTTGACCGTACACTAATCATGCACGCAAATGTGTACGACCAAGATCAAGGACTCACTGGAAGATATCACAACACAACACTAGACACAAATTAAAATAAAACAAGCTTTATATTACAAGCCAGGGGCCTCGAGGGCTCGAATACATAAGCTCGAAAACACAAGAGTCAGCGGAAGCAATAATATCTGAGTACAGACATAAGTTAAACAAGTTTGCCTTAAGAAGGCTAGCACAAAAGTAACAACGATCGAAAAGGCAAGGCCTCCTGCCTGGGACCTCCCAACAACTCCTCGAAGCCGAACTCCACGTAGAAACATCCTCGGGATCCTCTGGGTCCTGGACTCCACCATCTGGTTGCATCATCCGAGAAGAGAGAGAAAAAGGGGGGAAAGGGGGAGCAAGGCAACCGTGAGTACTCATCCAAAGTACTCGCAAGCAAGGATCTATACTACATATGCAATGATATAAGTGTAAAGGGGTAATATATGTGGGTTAAACTGCAGAATGCCAGAATAAGAGGGGGATAGCTAATCCAAACGAAGACTACGCTTCTCGTAACCTCCATCTTGCAGCAGAAGATGAGGGTAGCTGGAAAGTAACAAGTATCCTCGCTTCTCGTAGCCTCCATCTTGCAGCAGTGGAAGGGAGTAGATGGAATAGTAACAACTATCAAAGCTTCTGGCAGCCTCCGTTTTGAGTAGCAGAAGAGTTCACCAAGTAACATCGTAAAGCATAATCCTACCCGGCGATCCTCCCGCACATCACCCTGTGAGAGAGCAACCACCGAGTTATATCTGGAACTTGTCTGGGTGTGTTTTATTAAGTATCCAGTTCTAGTTGTCATGAGGTCCGAGTACAACTCCGGGTCGTCCTTTTACCGAGGGACACGGCTATTCGAATAGATTAACTTCCCTGCAGGGGTGCACCACATAACCCAGCACGCTTGATCCCATTTGGCCGGACACACTTTCCAGGGTCATGCCCGGCCTCGAAAGATCAACACGTCGCAGCCCTACCTAAGCACAGCAGAGAGGTCAGCACGTCGGTCTAAGTCCTAAGCACACAGGGGTCTGGGCCCATCGCCCAATGCACACCTGCACGTTGCGAGGGCGGCCGGTAAGCAGACCTAGCCTCTCCTAATACCAGAGTAGGCTTCCAGTCCAATCCGGCGCGCGCCGCTAAACCGCTGACGTCAAGAAGGCTTCGGCTGATACCACGACGTCGAGTACCCATAACTATTCCCACGTAGCTGGTTAGTGCGTATAGACCAAATGGCCAGACTCAGATCAAATACCAAGATCCCGTTAAACGTGTTATTATGAAATAACCGCGGACAACGACCAGGGCCAGGCCCACATGTCTCCTAGGTGGTCGCAACCTGCCCTGTCGCTCCGCCACAAAGTAACCATCAGGGGGCTGTCGGGAACCCAGGCCCACCACTACCTGGGTGGAACCACCTGCCCCTTCAGCCCCCATCTCCGAATCATCATCATGTGTATGTAAAATATGTATATAGTATGTACCCGTGATCACCACCCGAGTGATCACGGCCCGAGAGTATAGCATGGCAGACGGACAAGAATGAAGGGCCACTGATGGAATACTAGCATCCTATACTAAGCATTAGGATGGCAGGTACATGTATCAACAGTTGTAGCAACAATGACAGGCTATGCAACAGAATAGGAGTAACCGAACAGTAACATGCTACACTACTCTAATGCAAGCAGTAGAAAGAAGAATAGGCGATATCTGGTGATCAAAGGGGGGGGGGCTTGCCTGGAAGCCCTGCAGACGAAAGGAATCTTCGGAAGCGTAGCCGTAGTCGAACACCGAAGCATCAACGGTCTCGGGGTCTTATCATAGTATCGGAGTCTACCGAAAATAAGCAACGAAGGGGAAACAAATAAATAACAGAGCAAACAATATCATCACAAAGCATAACATGGAAATACGCGGTGCTACGTGTGACCTAACGCGGTGCTCGGTGATACAGGCGAAGAGGAATAACATCCGGGAAAGTATTCCCGGTGTTAGGCATTTTCGGGCAGATGAAACGGAGGGGAAAGTTGCATGTTCGGTATGCTAGGGACGTGTGGTTGACGAACGGTCTGCGTATTCGGATTCGTCTCGTCGTTCTGAGCAACTTTCATATATAAATTATTTTCATCCGAGTTACGGTTTAAAAGATATGATTTTCTAAAGTTTATAATAAATTCTGAAATTATTTTAATAATTTAATTTCGAATTAAATTGAACAAATGATAAGTGTACACAGGAATTCCTACCCAGTGTGTAAGACAGGTGGGGCAATGTATAGAGTTGACCCGGTCAACATTGACCGGTCAAAGTTAACTGTACAGGGGTCCCACATGTTAGTGTCTTAATAATTTCTAAAGGATTTATCTAATCTAATCAGGTGGGACCCATTGGTCATTTGCTAACAAGCTTAATTAGCATTAAATTAATACTACTAAACTAAACCTACTACTAGTAGTAAACAAGGGCCAGCCGTTCGTGCGAGAGACACAGCAGCGCTGTGCTCACACACGCACACAAGCACGGCGGCCAGAGCCGGCCGGCGCTAGGAGGCAGGGGGCTGGGAGCAACAACCAGCGGCTAGCGCCGGGAGCGGTGACCGACGGTGAGCGGTGCGCGGACACCGACGGTGAGCGGCGCGCGGACACCGGCGGCAGCGGCGCAGCAGGCGGGAGTAGCAGCAATAAGTAGCAACAACAGCAGGCGACATCAGGAGCAACAACAGCGGGGAGGCGGACGGGCGTGGGCTGCACACGCGAGGCGTACGAGCGCGCGGGTGTGCGACCTGCGGCCCGGAGCAGCCGTGCGCGTAAGGGAGCCCGGGCAGGGGCGCGTCCAAGGCACGACCAGCGCGCGGGAGAGCACTCGCAGGGGTGCGACCACGGGAAGGTGCAGGAGACAGCTATAGCAACGGACCGAGGCGACAAGCAGGGAGGAATGAAGGAGGAGCTCACAGTGACGGCGACAAGCTGCTCAGTGGGCTCGGGGGAGGAGCGATGACGACGAATCAACGGCGAGTCCCTTCGGCGCCCGACGATGAAGACGAAGACGGCGTCGACGATGCGGCGGCTCCCCGGCTCGATCCGGTGGTGCAGAGGGTGAGGTAGATGACGGCGGTCCTCCAGGGCTCGTCGGCATGGCAGGGAAGGGCCGACGGCCATGTGAACGATGGTGATGCGGCGTCGGCGGCAGGAGGACGAGCATCTGGAGAGAGAGAGGGGGCGCGAGGGGATTGGGCGGGGAAGGCTAGGGTTTGGGGGAGCGGCGCCATGGTCTTGTAGATGAAGGGGAAGGCCGTGGATGGCCGGCACCTGGCCGAGGTGCCATGGATGGCCTCCACGATCCCCTCCGTTCCCTGTAGCTGGAGGAAGGGGAAAACACGGGTGGGCTGGGCTAGTTTTAGTTAGGTGTGCCAATTGGCCCAGTAGATTAGGTCCTCCGTTTCTTTCTTTTACTTTTACTTTTCTTTTCTGTTTAATTATTTGTCTACTATTTAGCCTATTATTTTGGTACTAAATGATTTTAGTAAATGTTGAAACTTTTCCCATAATTACTTTCCAATATTTTGGTGTTGCTCAAAAAGTTCGAGGTTAAACAGAAATGTTTGAAATTAAGTATATAATTAAAAGGTCATAATAAGTGATGTTTGACCACTTTAAATATTTCTAGAGGCAATTTAAAAACCCATTAATTGTTGGTCCTAACATGTTAATTACTTAGTGAATACTTGTAACCCATCGAACATTATTATCTTGACATTTGAAAACTTAATTATTTGACTTTGATTTAAACCTGAATTTGAATCGGGTCAGGATCAAAGTGAGGTTTAGCAAATTAATTGTGATGTCATGGCACCATTAGCATAGGGTTACTGTAGCTTAATTATCCGGGTGCCACAGCGTTCCGGAGCTCCCTCACGTGTCCGTGACGTCCCGTAGGCCTACTTTGTTGTTTGGGCGTTTAACGTTACCGGTGTGCCACGAGGTTGTTGTGTGTGTTGTTGTTTTGTTGTGTGCAACCCGTCTCTCAAATCTCGTCTCGTTTGGACTCCGTTGACTATTCCGTCCGTTGTTCGTGTGGGTCCTAAGTGCCTTCACTTCGTGTCCCAGAAACACCCCTACTGCAGTCTGTTATCTTCTCCTAGGCCCTTTTAATCTTTCCCCGCGATCGGATCCGTCGGATCGCGATCGGAGGGCCCCAAACATCCCTAAATTCCCCCCTAACCCTAAACCCTGCTATATATTAGACCCTAGTCTAATTTTGGCATCTCCATCTTCTTCCTCCTCCTCCCCCCTAAAATTTCTCAGATCTGGCCATTCTCTCCACTGCCACTTGGCAGCTCCTTCCTCCCGCAGAATCGCACCGATCTGATCCAACCACCGAGCGGCGCCAGTCAACGCTTCGCCAGGTCGACGCCTTCCCGCGCCGGAGCCTCCCTCGACCGCTCCTTTCCGCGCCATCGATCGGCCAGCTGGGCTCCCTCGTCGCGATCGCCTCCTCACTTCGGGACCACTTCGTCGCCCGGCCCAGCACCGCTGCTTCGCAACGCCCGCGTCGCCGCTTGCCCTCCTGGGCCGAGCCAGGCGGCCCGGCCACCGCGCACCACCGAGGCCAGGCCTCCAGCAACCGACGCCGCTCCGCCTGGGCCAGGACGCGCCGCCCCGCCGCCGCCCTGGGCCAGCCGCGAGGCCCACGCCGTCGCCTCCTTCACGCGCCAGCAGCCGCGCCAGCGAAACGGGCTCCCTCCGCACCGGGCCTCCTTCCCCGGCCCATCCGCCGCTCGCCTCCGAGTGGGCCTCGCCCCGCCTCACCGGGCCACCGCCTCCACCCGGCGGATCGCGGGCCTCGCCTTCCTCCGCGAGCCAGCCGCCGGCCCGTCCCTCTGCCTCCAGCCGGGCCGCACCGGATCGGCCCGCCGTCATTTTTTTTCCTCAGATCAGATCTGATGAGGTTGACTCCCCACTCCTAAGTCCCTGTTTTGTTAATCTGAGATGCAATGTTTGACATGCTCTAACTTTTTGTCTGTTGCTCCGTTTCGCGCATATAGCATGTCCAGACGTTCGTGGAGACTTGCTCTACGTTTTATCAGTTGTTGTCATGCATGTTGGAGATCATCTAGGTGCTTGTTTTGCTGTTGCAAGAGTGCATCATGATATAAACTGCTGATATGTGTTATTTTTGTGCCACCTTTGCCATGTGTTATCTTTTAGCTCGTTTAACCGAATGATGCAAATGACATGTCCACGTGTTCGTCTTGCCATGCTCTACGTGTTGTATGTGATAGGTTGCATGGTAGATTTATTATTGCCTTGTTATCATCGTTGCAAAGTGCCATGTTCATGTGATGTTGTTTCACTTGTTATGAAATGCCATCTTGTTGAGCTCGTTGCTATCGTTGTGTTTACCTCAATGATGCATGCTTGTGTGTTTCGGGATCACCTTCATGTGTACTTTGATGAGGTGCTTACCTCTTGCCATGTTTAGTTTCGAGGTGACTTAAACATGCTCTTTTATATGCCATGATGATATTGCTGTTTTAGGACTTAGTGGATTTTCACTAAGTCTGAAATCTGTAACGTTCCGATGCCATGTTCGTGTGATGTTCTAGGACAAAGCATGATAGTTTTGGAGTGGATTTTGATTGTTCCTTGTAGTATATATTGTTGTCTTTCCATTCATGTCCTCACATGTATTTTTAAGTGGCTGTAGCATGTTTATCTTTTGCTCCAAAGTTTCAATAAAATTCTGCTGCCAGAATTTTATTGTCAAGTTCAATATGTCCAAGATCATTGCTATTGATCCGTGGCTCCGTTAGGGGTGCACCTTTGGACTTAGTTGCTGTAGTATATGTCTAGTTTGTGTTCTAGGTCTTTGCCATGTTATTTGAGTGCTGTAGCTTAATTATTTTGAGCTCCGAAGTTGCTATGTTGCTGTAATTTCCAGCTTTCGCTCAAATCTTGTTTCGGGCCTACCTTTTAGCCCGTAACTCCGATTTCAGCGAATCTTATATCAAACTTGACTGATTTTCTGTGTAGATTAATAATATCAGTTTGTTATCATGTTTTGAGGTGATTTGCTTGAGTGATATTTTCCGTGCTCCGTGTGCATCCTTAGTGCATCCATCATGCATTCATCTTTTTCGAGTGCGCATTGCATCTTGTTGATTGGTGCTTGGTGTGATTGTTTTGTTTAGAGCCGGAAGCAGAGTCTGAGTTCGAGTACGAGCACGAGGTTTCCAACGAGGTTGAGCACGAGGACCCTTCTTACGATCCGAACGACTTCTCTTCAGGCAAGATGACCGAACCCCGATAACATTACTATCTTTGCCTATTGCTAGTAGTCTCGATCTATAGTTTTGCCTCGATGCCCATGATCTTCTTGTCAGCCTCCTACTTGTAACCAATTGCCATGTTTAACCAACCTACCTATGCAAACCGTTGCTTGGCTAAGTACGCTTCGCTCAGCCCTTCTTATAGTGTTGCTAGTTGCAGGTGAAGTGAAGATGCTTACTTCATGTTGAAGTTTGGTTGGGTTATATCACACTATATAAATGCTAAAAATGAAATCATCTATATATTGGCAAGGGTGGAAGGCTAAGCCTTTTGCTTGGTGATTTGTTCCACTCATGCCGTTAGGAACCGTATAAACCGGTGTTATGTTCCTTGATTATGCGTTCCTAACACGGTTGGGGTGTATGGGACCCCCTCGATAAACCGCTAAGTGCTAAGTCTTTTCCAGCAAGTCCCAACATTGGTACTATTTGCCTAATAACAAACTAAACTTGCATAGGGAGTTATAAACCCTTTTTCTTAATCAACAACCCCGGGCCAGTGCTTCACATGAGTGTTGGTCCGAAACGGACAACCTGCGGGGCCACCTCGAGGAAACTCAAGGTCTGGTAAAAACCCGTAGCTTGTCCCATCCGGTCGTGGCCTGAGACGAGATACGCGCGGCTACTATCAGGGTGTCGGCACACCGGGAGGATTTGCTGGATTAGCCTTACCTTAGTTCGGTATATCTTGAGCACGGGATTCCGAGGATACTCGGGTCTTCCCACTTTGGAGTTACGACTCCGCGGATCGTGGGCTTGTAATGGGTCAAGTTAGAACACCCCTGCAGGGTTTGAACTTTCGAAAGCCGTGCCCGCGGTTATGTGGCAGATGGGAGCTTGTTAATCCCGGTTGTAGATAACTTGACACAATGTTTCTAATACACTACCAGCGTGTGTTCCGTGACTGTCAATTTTCGAATAGGGATTCCGGAGTTGAACACGGAGGGGTTATGTTTGCTGAGCTTGTAGCTAGGATCACTTCGTGATCACTTCTCGCCGAGGCCTTCTCTTCTCGCTCTCACTCACGTAAGCTAGATGCTAGTTGCTGCTGCAGACACTTATTTTTTTCTTCAGCCTTATCCTTTTCCCTAAGGCTTAAATAGTCTTGTTACCCGGGAACGGGATTGCTGAGTCCTCTATGGCTCACAGTTACTTCACACACCAGATGCAGGTCCAGCTGTGAGCTATCCAGGTGATGGCACCGAGCTGGATTGGGAGTACGACGAGGAGCGTAGTCGGTACTATGTGCGATACCCGGATGATCAGTAGTGGAGACTCTTACTAGGATTCGATCCGCCTGTGGTTTATTTATCTAAGTTTGATACTTTGACATTTGGATTTTGCCCTTAGAGGGTTGTGATGTTCTTAATGTATGATGATTGAGACTTGAATTGTAATTCTGTGACGTGGCGAGTGTAAGCCAACTATTTTCTGTTTACTATCCCCTCTTTTACATGAGATGTGCAAAGATTACCGAACTTGAGATCATTCTAGGATGGATTTATGCCTTTAAGTCGTGCCTCGACACGTAGGAGGTATAACTCCATCCTGGGCATTACATCTGGGCACCCCAAATGCACTGCCAAATAGGGCGATGGCCCGATGGATTCATGCTCGTCGCACCCGTCGTCATGGCACGGTTCTGCTCCTCCGCTACCAAACGGTAAGCACTCCTGATGGTAAACTGACCGCTCTTCTCCGGAAACCAAGCAATAAAGTCCTGTCCATTCCTTGGAGAGGTTCGAATCTTGATTATCTCACGGACATCCAGGTCCCAAAAATGTTCTCGAAGCTTTGAACGTTCCATGCTCCATTTTCATCAAGAAAATCAGCAACACAATTAAGTCTAGAATTTCTCTTCGGTGTGACAGGCCTATGATCATGACCCCGTGGGATCCACGAATAGCGCCATGTTTTAATTAAAGAACCATCTCCAACACACCAAATAACACCTTATTTCAAAAGGTCAAGTCCATGAACAATTTCTTTCCAAACTGTCGACGAGTTGCTTGGGAAGACCGTGTCCAGTAGGTTGCCATTAGGGTAATATTTTGCCCTTAGTAAACAAGCACATAAGCTGTCCGACCTATCCAGCATCCGATAGGCTTGCTTCGCCAACAAAGCCTGGTTGAATGCTCTCATATCTCTAAACCACATGCCTCACATAGCCTTGGGTAGTATCTTTTTTCCCAGCTGAGCCAAGCCATCTTCTTCTTTCCATTCTCCACTCCCCACCAGTACTGACTCATCATTCGGGTTAGATCATCACAGACCGAAGCCGGCAACCTAAACACACTCATAACATAGGAGGCTTCTTAGCCTTAACCGAGTCCACGACAAAGTCTAACCTCGAATGCAACCACACTGCGGTGCGCTGGTTACTTCGGCCATACGCGACGATAGAATCCAAGGCCTACCATTTCTAGAAGAATTTATTTGGTATTGTATAATGCAAATTTATCACGACTGTATTTATTTAGAGTGCGTCTAGGTCTCAGTCGACTGAGATTTAACCAAGTCTAAGTCAAGTGATATAACATGCAAGATAAAAAAAGACAGATTTTTTTTGCACGAATTTCAATGTAAGATTCCATGAATATAGCATAGACTAAGACTTCGTTGACTGAGACTTAACAAAGATTTATTTATTTACTCAAAGAAGGAAGAAGCAACTCGAATTTGCAGAAAAGAATCCAGCACAACACTATCCATCCAACATGGCCACAGCTTCTTCTAGAAAGAAAGAAAAAGGTGTGAACCGGCTCGCCCGCGTTCATAACTTGATCCCCATACGCAGCGTGCGACGCAAGCGCTGCGGTAAGCGTCCGACGCCACGTGGCCTCGCCCGGCGCCCTATAAGATCCGTCGGCCGCACCAACATACTCTACTCCCGCAGCTCTTCCGCCTCCTGCTGCTGCTCGTCAGCCCCTTCCGCCCGTCCTCGTCCTGGTACGCACCGCCCTCTCCCTCTCCCTCTCCCTCTGCTTCTAGCTCTGCTCCCTTTCCCCTTCCATTCATGGCCCATCCATCCATCCGCTCGGGTAGCTGTGCCGAGGAGTCCTCCGATTTTATCGTCTCTTCTGTCCTGTATCTATCTTACGCCCAATCAATCAACCCGCTGGCAGTTGCCGCTAGTAGTATTTCATCTTTAGATCTCTTCTTGTCCTAGTTCCGTTCATGGTGTGATTGATCCTCGTTCAGATAAATGTTTGTGATTCGTCAAATCAAAAAAGAAAAAACGAAACCATTTCCTTGTTGTCGTCGTTGTTGTTGTGGTCGTTGTTGTACAGTATTTATTGCTTGTTGTTTGCGGCACACACACATCACACATGGGGTGGGTTAATGGTGTTCAGTATTTGGGGCTCCGAGCACCTCACATTTTCCAGCCCCTCCTTATCTTTTTCTTTTAAAATGATAACAAATGAAAAGAGTATCGTTTAGGAAGGTTCAGACTGTCACAGCCTGACCATAACTAGTTCCCCTTGTTAGTGAATCAATCACTCTTGATGCTTACTTGAATACTATCTAAATAGGTTACCTGTGCAAGCTGCTATCTTTTTATTATTATCGAATTGACACAGGGGAGATTACCACGAAACAAGCTGGTGTGGTTGTGCTTGTCCTGTCTAACAAGTTGGATTTTGTCTTGTCAACTTACTCAAGTATTGATATGGATGCTCTCTTTCTCTGCTTGCTTGCCTGGTAAAAAATTCAGCCAGTTGCTTTCTTGCTCTTCACTGGAATGAATATACCTCGGTGCTTTAACACTTGTCGTACAAGATGCTGAACAGCCGGCTTGGTTCAGGAGTGGCCACTAATGGTTGATGTTAGGGCATGCTTTTCTTGAATTAAATAATCTGGCAATGAACTTAATTTTATAGTTGAACATGAGCGGTTGCGTCTTGCTATGTTGCTGCAAAGTAGTTATATCAGGATCAGGTGTTGTTAGCTGAACTTTGTGATTCATAGTTGCGTCTTGCTATAAAAGGGCCTTTTCAATCAAATATAACAGAAGATTCTTAATGTGTTGATTTGCTTGTTCTTTTGCACAATCCTACTTTCTTCTTATAGATGGTCGACTTTTGCAGCTGCTGACCAGATGAAAATGGCTGGCTCTGTTGTGCTGCTCATTTCGTTCCTATCGGTTATTGCCCCCCTACCCTCTGAAGCCCTCAACGTGAGAGGTCATCTACTGAAGTCAAAGACGTTCCGTTCTCCGCCCATCTTACTGGGCCCTGGATCAGTCTCAAACAAGTATTACCATGATGTCGATTTCCCCCGAGGCCACCTTGCAGTCAAGAGCTTTAATGCTGAGGTCGTCGATGAGAATGGCGTCCCTGTTCCACTTCATGAGACTTACCTGCATCACTGGGTTGCAGTACCATACTATGCTCTCAAAAACAGCCAGAGCTCTGATGAGCAAAAGGTTCCCGCAATGCTTAAAGGGAATGATGGAGTGTGCAAGAGAGCACTAACCCAGTACTTCGGGCTCGGTTCCGAGACTCGCCACACCGCAACATGGGTTCCTGATCCTTATGGAATTGAGACCGGCAACCAAGAGAAGGCCCCTGAAGGCTATGAGGAGAAATGGCTGCTCAATATCCATGCCATCGACACGAGGGGCGTGATCGACAAGCCTAGCTGCACCGAGTGCAAGTGCGACTTTTACAATGTCACAATTGATGAGTATGGGCGCACAGTCTCAAAGAACTACACTGGTGGGTTGTTGTGCTGCTATGATCAGACCCAGTGTCAGCTCAAAGAAGGGTTCAACGGCAAGGTGCGGAAGGTGTTCTTGCAGTACACCGTGACTTGGCTTGACTGGACTGACGCGGTGGTGCCTGTCAAGATCTACATTTTTGACGTTACGGATACCGCTATGCTCGATGGAAGTCCTGAACACTCTTGCAAGGTATGCAAATACTACTTCCGAGTTGCCACAATGGCAACTGTTTCAGATTTTAAGAACTATCGTATTATTCCAAATGCAAAATCTTTTTTTTTCCTTTTTGCTGGTATTCGAATACACAATCTGAATTGGTTTACAGGTTGAGTATCAAGTCGAGGAATGCAGCGCGGAAAACCGAGCCAACCATGAGTGCATCCATACTAAGACTACTAGAGCAGTCTTGCCGCGTGGAGGAGATATTGTGTACAGTGTTGCGCACCAGCACTCTGGAGGAGCCGGTGCTTCTCTGCATGGTCAGGTAATGGACTAGCCCCCTGATTGCTTATCGATTGTGCTTATGCCCTTCTCGGAGTTATTTTGAGGAGAAACACTCAATACTACATTTTCTTTTACTTAGTAAGGTCTTTGTAAATAATTAATAAAGTAGTTGCATGCATCTCCCAGATGCACAGGCCAGGGGTCATCCTCTTTTTTTTCCTAAAAAACTCAATAGTACCTATCTGAAACTTGGAATTGGGATTCCAAATTCCAATTCTGTCTGCAACCAAGCAGCTGATATTCACCGAGTTAAACTAATTCTTGAATTCCATGCTCAACTCTGTTATCCAAACAGGGTATTACACAGTTTAAATAGGACGATGATATCTAAACGGTAACATCACAACATGTTATTTGCAAAGGGAAAGCCTAACTTCTGAGGTACATTCGACTTGCTACAGGATGGACGTCTTCTATGTGAATCGCTTCCAACTTACGGCACGGGGAAGGAGGCAGGAAACGAGGCGAACTACATAGTCGGCATGTCGAGTTGCTACCCTAAGCCAGGATCCATCAAGGTCAGCGACGGCGAGGTGCTGACCATCGTTTCCAACTACAGCAGCGACCGCGAGCACAGTGGCGTCATGGGCCTGGTCTACATACTCGTAGCCGAGCCGCAGCAGCCGGCTCCTGCGTCATCCCTGTGCTTCAGTTTCCCGGCCCCATGTGAGTTTCACTAAATTTTTACTCATTTTTCGGCTTATCTATTTTTCGAAGAACATACTCCGAAAAGTGCAAATGTGTAACTGAATTCTTGTTCTCTCTTCTGTGCATGAGTAGGGTGCCTACCGGCATGGATGTCTAGCAACATGTGAAGAGCAGATTATCATCTACCCCTAGCTAATGGAGTGCAATGCAAATGGTGAGGACTGGAGAAGCTAAAACAATCACTGTGGATCAATCGTCATAGTTATAAGATGGATGTGTTTTTGTCGTACTATTACTAGCTAATAGCCTAATATATAGAAGCAGTCACCAGTCAGTGAGCAATGTCATTTCGATGGACCATCAGTCTATAATGCTTTGTAATTACTCCCTCGTAAACTAATATATGAGTGTGTGTTTTAGCCTTGATCGTAGAACAATCGTTCTACGGTATTTTTGTTAATAATAAACAGTTATAAAAAGAGAGCAAAATAAAATACAACAGGCATGAAGCCTACTTCAACCAATACCCTCTCTAGGAAACATAATACCATTCATATCACAAAAAGAGATCTGTCCAGGACTTGAGAAGCTCTGCTTTTCTTTCTTTTGCCCGTAATTGTGCTTCCCAAAGTCTTTCTTTCAAATAGTACTTCCAAGTGTCTGGATGAGCGGCTGCTGTTCTGAATATTTTATCATTTCTTATGGACCAAATGCCCCAACAATCCGAAAGGATGATATCCAATGCAATGTCCGGTGGTAGCAGGCTGGAAATGATTGAGATCTCATCAAAAGAGGAAATGCCTCGATGTCTTCCAGGAACAATAGAATCCCAGCATGAAAGTGCAAAGGAGCAGTCCCGAAATAGATGACCCAGTGTTTCCTCCACTTTTTCAGAGCATAGCACACACGATAGTCTAGAAGATGCATCTTTCTCCTGGATAGCATATTTCTGGTGTTGGTCCTGTCATGAAGAAGGAACCAAAACAAGATCTTGTATCTAAGTCTGCAGGAAGTTTTCCACAGACTTCTAAAAATACCGTGTTCATCACTGTGACCCATGACATTTTTGTACATCTTCTGTTAGGCCCAAGATCCGATTCTATCCCGATCACGTGACACTTACGTGATTGGGGCACAACCGCATTTCTGGCGCTTAGCAAGATGAATATCATTACATCGTACCATTACATACATACATGGGGGATACAACAATACATACAAGTCACATGAATACAACAATATCAATACAAAGTATCCGACTACGGATACAAACATGAAAAGCACAAAGACATCCATCTGCTATCCCAGGCTGCCGACCCGGAACCTAACCCAAGACTGAAGAAGAAGAAGAAAGAACTCCAACACAACGATCAACGCTCTCACGTCAAGACATCGGAAACCTGCACCTGCAACTGTTGTTGTAGTATCTGTGAGCCACGAGGACTCAGCAATCCCATAACCATGGGTAATAAGACTATCAAAGCTTAATAGGTAGGAAGAGGTAAAGTGGTGAGGTTGCAGCAGCGGCTAAGCAATATGTATGGTGGCTAACTTACGAGTACAAGAATAAGATGAGCATATACGCAAACTGTCGCAACTAGTAGTGATCGCTAAAGATCCTGAACTACCTACGAGTCAAACATAACCCCACCGTGTTCCCTTCTCAAAGTGAAAAGAGACAGTCACGGTTACTCACACAGTTGTGTGTTTTACTTCGGATCCTCTGTCAAGTTTTCTACAACCGGACATTAACAAATTCCAATCTGCCACATAACCGCGGACACGGCTTTCGAAAGATCATAACCCTGCATGGGTGTCCCAACTTAGCCCATCACAAGCTCTCACGATCAGCTGAAGTAATAATAATTATTACCCCTTATCTTAGGGAAATCCGATCAGGCTCGGCATCCCGATGCACAAGACATTTCGACAATGGTAAAACAAGTCCAACAAGACCTCCCGGCGTGCCGACACCCTGATAGTAGCCGCGCGTATCTCGTCTCAGGCCACGACCGGATAAGCACTACGTACAGCAACCGAAGACCCCAGATAACTGGGTGGCACCGCAAGTGGCTCTAGTTTGGGACCAACACCATCAGCACTGGCCCCCTGCTATGTAGAAGAATCCACGGGTAGCGCTAACTCCCTATGCAATTTAATTAATTAATTAAGTTGTTATTATGAGCAAATTAAAACCAATGTTGGGCCTTGCTGGAGGAGTTTTATTCAAAGACGAAGTGTCAAGGGGTCCCCATATACCCAACCGTGTAAGGAACGCAAAATCAAGGAACATAATGCCGGTTTATCGGCTCCTAAGGTGGCATGAGTGGAACAAAACACCGAGCAAAAGGCCAAGCCTTCCACCCATGCCCAGTATATAGGTGTGTTAATAATAATAATAGATATTGTGATATTCCAACAACAAGTTCCAACATGGAACAATCTTCATCTTCACCTGCAACTAACAACGCTATAAGAGGGGCTGAGCAAGCGGGTAACATAGCCAAACAATGGTTTTGCTAGGAAGGTTTCAAAGGTTAGAGGTTTCATGGCAACAAGGAGAGACACTGACAATAAAGATGGGTAGCGCGACATATAACGATAGCATCGAGACAACTAAGCATGGCAATGGCAATGATAGTAAAGGTATCCAAGGGTATGGTCATCTTGCCTGAGATCCCGCAAGGAAGAAGAACGGATCCATGAGGGAGACGAAGAAGAAGCCTTGAAGAAGAACCAGGGGTAGACGAACGAATACTCACGATCGCAACGGAACAAGCACTAACGAGAAGAAGCAAGCAACACGGTAAACACACCACACGAGACATGACAATATGCTCAACCAAGTATGATGCAAGACAGTTCTATATAGGATGCACTACAAGTCTATACAGGAAGCAAAACATGGCAAGGTAGGAAGCACAGAAAAAACAACACAAGTCTATATATGATGCAATACATGGTAAGGCATGATGCAAGACAAGTCTATACAGGAAGCAATACATGGCAAGGTAGGAAGCACAGAAAAACAACACAAGTCAACAAGTTTAAATGGGGCCGGAAACTACCTATTACAAATCCAGTAAGTCCCCATATGCATAGTTTGAAATTAGTCCAGATCTGAACAACCTTAAGTTAAAGTTGTTAAACAGCAGGTTAACATGCACCATCATGATCTACACGAAATTCTAGTAAAGTTTCATATAAAGTTTGTATAATTCGGAGCTACGGCCTAGAAGATATGAGCAATACAAGACAAGCAAAGCAACGGTGCAAGATGCACCCAAACATCAAGCAAGCTCACTCCAAACATGAAAACAACATGATATTATGATTCTACATGCAAAATCACACAAGTTTCATATAAGGCACACCCAAAACGGAGCAACGGGCTAAAAGATACACATGAAACAAGATATAACAACAAGCTGAAGTTAACAACCACATAGCACCTTTGGAGCAAGGTATATGTATGCTACAGCACCCAAACATGTTAACAAGAGGCATGGATCTGAAGTAGATATGTTACTTAACAAGTAGGAACTTAGAACACCCAATAGCTTGCTGGAACACATTAAACAAGCATGACAAGTTGTAATAAAATATTCCAGACTTAGCCAAAATCTGGGAAGGCAAAACATCATCACGATGCTACCTTTGGAGGCACAAAACAACATGCATATCAACTCCAACAAGTATATAAAGAGCATGGACATGTAGTAGACATATCCTACAGCAAACAACTCCATTGGAGCAACTCCATAGGAGGCATGGATCAATAGCAACAAGCTACAACATTTTGATCATGATGTTAAAAACCTGACAGTTATATTTTATAGCAACTTGAGAGCAAGAAATAAATAAGCTACAGCAGGCCAAATGAGCAAGTAGGGGCATGAATGAATAGAAAATAACATGTACAACAAGGAATGATCAATGGCCACCCCAAAACTAACATGGATTTCCCTAGGGCATCAAGCAAACATAGCATCAGGATATGACAGATTTCAGACTTAGTAGAAAATTTCACTAAGTATAAAACAACAATAACAACATGGCATGTTTACAAGCATGTTTAAGTCAACACAAGGCATATCATGGAAAGTTAAATGCACCACATCAAAGACCATATTATTGTGCTTCTAAAACAACTAAACATGTGGCATGAGGACAAACACATCAATAGCAATGATCAAGTGAAATCAGAATCTCATAACAAGTTTCAGCACCTAACAGCCGGATGCACTTTTGCAACAGAAATAAACATGGCAAAATGAACTCTAACATGCATGCTACAGCAACCATCATGTAGTACACTTCACAACGAACATTTTTACATATCATATGCATCATTTGGATAAACATGCACCAAGTTATCACATCTCAAGCATGGCAACAAAATAACAAGTAGTAGCAGTTTATAACAAGTAGCATTCTTGCAACAGATATTAGAGCATCTAGATGAAGTCAAATGAGCATGGCACAATGGAACAAAGTGTAGAGCATATCACCACGATCATTTTGACATATCATTCACACAATTTGGATCACCACACAAAAAGATATCCCCATGCAAACATAGCAACATATAACAGTTTTTTGGGGACTTAGAGGAAAAAAAGGACCTCGGGGAAACGAACATGTCCGAAGTGGGGCGGATACTTTTGACGTCTGGGGTCCACGGGCAGCGTCACAGTGAGGCGGCGGACATGTCCGGGCACCTCCCGGACACGTCCGTCGATGGCCTGGGCGCGGGAGCCACTGGCACGGTCACGGCGGAACGAAGCGGATCGGGGCGCTGCGGGTGGATCTGGGCATGGATCCGGCGGCGCCCAGCCCGGATCTGGCCGGAGCAGGGCCATCGGCGACGTGCGCGGCGACGACCTCGCCGGAGCTCCGGCGGAGGAGCTCCTGTCGAGGAGGAGGCGACGAGGATTCCGGCGGCGGGCGCAAACGGCGGCAGCTCGAGGAGGTAGGAGGCGCGACGAGGCTGGAGGCGCGTCGCGGGGCCGGCGGCGAGCTCCGGGCGGCGGGGAGACATGCGGCGGCCGGCGGCGCTGAGGATCCGGCGGCGGGGATCGGGGAGCTCGGGGACGCGCAGAGGCTCGGGCGGCCTGGGGCGCGGGCCCGCGGGCGCGGCGGCTGGCCCAGATGTGGCCCGGGGCGGGCTGCATTCGAACCCTGAAGGGCTGCGGCGGCGGGGAAAGGCAGCAGGGGCGCGGGAGGCTGACGGGCGGGCCCCTGCGCTGAGGTGGCGGCGGCGCAGGGAGGTTTGGCCGGCGCCAAGTGGTGGGATGGAGGTGGCTGGGCGCGGAAATGGAGGAGGAAGGGGCTAGAGGTAGGTAGAGGGGCTAGGCTGCCCATTTTTGGAAGGGGAGGGTCTATATATAGCAAAAATGCTAGGGTTTGAGGGTTTTAGGCCGTTTCGGAGCCATCGGATCGCGATCCAACGACACCGGAGCGGAGGGGGAGTAGGCTGGGCCTAGATGGGCTGTGTTGGAGGCATGAGTGGGCTGTGAGGAGAGAAGAGAGAGGCCCACGGAGGTTTTCGGAGACCGAAAACGTCCGACGTTTAAACCGACGACTAGTGCGGCTATATATATCCGTTGGGCTATCAAACGGACTCCGAATGCGATTTAATTTGGCAAGCGGCGTGTCTACACTATAATAAGACCACATGCCAAGTTTCAACCCATTCCGAGAACGTTTTCCGGCCACTCATAAAATAAATATTCGGAGGCGCCGCGGGCGCGTGTGAGTGTGTCTGGGCTCAGAACGGACAACGGAAAGGACGAGAGGACTCGGGCGGATGAAAGTTTTGAAAACATGCTGATGCAACACACATGATGACATGGCAAGATGCAACACGCAAGCAGATGACATGGCAAAGACGACGAATAACTGGCTGACACCTGGCGCACCGGTCTCAGGGTGTCACAACACTCCCCTACTAACAAGAGATCTCGTCCCGAGATCTTAGGAACGAGACGGAATGGAGAAAGGAAGAACAAAGTTCTTCGGGGACAAAATGGTGAGCCCAAAGAATGTTGAGAGGATGAGCCACTCGACAGGAAGAATACAACGGAGATGAACGAAACTGCAAGACTTCGTTAAATAAGAGGAACAAGGAAATACGACGATAATCAAGGAGGTTGAAAGGCACGAAACAAGAGCCGAAGGAATAAGAGTGAATTCGAAACCACTCCGGTTGAAAACGATAGAAAAGAACTTGAACGAAGTAATTCGGGCAGCACTCCGGCTGAAACTGAAAGAAATGGCACACCGGTTGAACATGAATGGAATGGAACAAGAACTTGAGAAGATGAAATGATACTCGACGAGAGTAACAACACAAAGCCTCCGGAAAAATTGAAATAATGGAATTAAAGGAACGGAGAAGAAAATGACCACTTCCATCACGAAAGAATTGAAAGGGCATCTTTACAAAAAGGCTAGAACGTAGTTGTTGAAAATCAACGACGAAAAGAATTAACTTATTGTGGACTTATGGAAATCATCTCAAAACTTGAGGTGAATAATGCCGCAATAATAGATTGAATAGATGAGATGAAGGAAGAAATGCAAAACTCCACTTCAAAGAATATGGAGAATTTAATTGCACCCGAGAGGCAAAAGAATAAGAATGCTTGATCTGCTCCAGAAGAATTAGCTGAACGTTTGAAGAATGATTTAAATGATTGAGAACCACCATGAAGAACTCCGGTA
This sequence comes from Secale cereale, assembly GCA_902687465.1. Classification (NCBI taxonomy): domain Eukaryota; kingdom Viridiplantae; phylum Streptophyta; class Magnoliopsida; order Poales; family Poaceae; genus Secale; species Secale cereale. The sequence goes on from LR738715.1 coordinate 318,174,137, forward strand.
AAAAGAAAGGATGATGATATAGAAATGACAGGCGAAAAGAATAAGATTAAAACCTTGCGATGAATAGAAGGGGGCTCCAACGAGGTAGCCGGGAGAACTTTGAACTCCGGAAAGAAAGATAAAACACTCGGAACTACAATTTATTCATCAAGAATAAACTCCGAAAGGAAGGAATAAATCAACTTGACGAGAACGAATAAGAATTATGTTATGCTTATCCTCCACCAATTAAATTGATGAGAAGCAATGGATTTGCATACTACTTATTCCCGTTGATATGATTAAAGAGGGATATATGGCGAACTCGCGAAAATCTCCATGAAACACCGGTAGGATTGGAATAAAATGAATGGATCGATATGATAGCACCGGAAAAGAACTGTTGAGCGAATCACCGTAAGAATTGAAGCTGAGTGAAGAAAGAAGGAACTAACCACCGGGAAGAATTAAAATTGAGTGAAGAACGAGACTGAGCACCGTAAGGAATGAAATTGAACGAATACAAGAGAATGTATCGCCGGGAAATAATAAAGCACTTGAGGACAATTAGAATGACGAGAACGAAGATATTGTGAACTGATTAAAGAATACTTGAACAAGCACCGGAAGAATGTGAGACGAACGAAGAGGCATCAAGAAGAATATTTGGAGGACGAAGTTGAAAACTGAGAACGAAGAAATCTTCTGAAATGATGGCCTTCGGAGGAACACAAAGAAAAAAATTCATGAAAATACTCCGGATGGGTAAGGAAAAGAATTTATGACAATCAGAATAATTCGAGAGGATAGCATTAAGCTAGAAGCACGAATCTCCGAGAGAACGGACAAGACTCAGGGGAAAACGCTTCTTCGGTCTTCAAATGACGACAAGGAACACAACCAAAATTATTGAGACACTCCGGAAGAATTAAAAGAGGAAAGGTTGAACCAAACATGAAAATAATTGAAAGCGATCTTCGGAAGGCATATGACTGATGGAATCCATACTTACCTCACACTTGAAAGAATTTTGGAACACTCCAGGAAATTAGAAGAGTCAGGTAAGATCCTGGGAAAGACCTGTGGGTTATGAGCCCACCGAAGAGAAAAACCACCGTTGGAAAGGGTCGAAAGGAGATGATGCACCGGAATGATTAAAAACTTGAAGGAGGTGGGAACCTCGAATTAATTGAAATACGGATAAATCTCCTGAAATGACTTCGGAACTCCGGAATAATTAAATGGCCAGAGGCGAACGAGCAAGGGGAATATCTGAGCCGAAGGAAAAGAATATGAACAACACCGAATACTTGAATTGAAGCCACCGGGGAAGAAAAAGAGATAAAGAATGTCGAACGAGATGAGAATTCACCAGTTGAAATAACTGAGGAAGAATGCAAAGGATTCACAAGAGTAGGATGGATACTCGATTACGGACTCCGGACCGAGAAGAAAAAGGGTGGGCGGGTGGGAAAAAGAAAGACCACAACGGACGGGGAAAACACCGTCAGTTGAAAAGAACTAAGGGTTGAACTTGCAAAGAAGAAGAGGGTTGAATCCACTTGACGAGAGATGCACCAGATGAAACAACTAACAAAGCAACGAACGAAAACTAACCACGTGATCCTAAAAAAATTTGAAGGGGAAGAGGAGCAATTCAAAACCCCTACGTCAAGATTCCTCACCAGAGCGACGAAGGGACTGAGGAGTAAAAAGAATTCCTACTCTCCGATATAACTAGACTCCGAAAAAAAGTTTTCTGCTAGACTCAACAACGGCCAAGCTACGATCAATCAAGGGGGCTCCTATGGTCGGTCGAGGCTCTGATACCAACTTGTCAGGCCCAATATGCGATTCTATCCCGATCACGTGACACTTACGTGATTGGAGCACAACTACATTTCGGGCGCTTAGCAAGATGGATATCATTACATCGTACCATTACATACATACATGGGGGATACAACAATACATACAAGTCACATGAATACAACAACATCAATACAAAGTATCCGACTACGAATACAAACATGAAAAACACAAAGACATCCATCTGCTATCCCAGGCTGCCGACCCAGAACCTAACCCAAGACTGAAGAAGAAGAAGAAGAAAGAACTCCAACACAACGATCAACGCTCTCACGTCAAGACATCGGAAACCTGCACCTGCAACTGTTGTTGTAGTATCTGTGAGCCACGAGGACTCAGCAATCCCATAACCATAGGTAACAAGACTATCAAAGCTTAATAGGTAGGAAGAGGTAAAGTGGTGAGGTTGCAGCAGCGATTAAGCAATATGTATGGTGGCTAACTTACGAGTACAAGAATAAGATGAGCATCTACGCAAACGGTCGCAACTAGTAGTGATCGCTAAAGATCCTGAACTATCTATGAGTCAAACATAACCCCACAGTGTTCTCCTCTCAAAGTAAAAAGAGACAGTCACGGTTACCCACACAGTTGTGTGTTTTACTTCGGATCCTCTGTCAAGTTTTCTACAACCGGACATTAACAAATTCCAATCTGCCACATAACCACGGGCACGGCTTTCAAAAGATCATAACCCTGCAGGGGTGTCCCAACTTAGCCCATCACAAGCTCTTACGATCAGCTGAAGTACTAATTATTATTACCCCTTATCTTAGGGAAATCCGATCAGGCTCGGCATCCCGGTGCACAAGACATTTCGACAATGGTAAAACAAGCCCAACAAGACCTCCCGGCGTGCCGACACCCTGATAGTAGCCGCGCGTATCTCGTCTCAGGCCACGACCGGATGAGCAATACGTACAGGAACCGAAGACCCCAGATAACTGGGTGGCATCGCAAGTGGCTCTAGTTTGGGACCAACACCATCAGCACTGGCCCCCCTGCTATGTAGAAGAATCCACGGGTAGCGCTAACTCCCTATGCAATTTAATTAATTAATTAAGTTGTTATTATGAGCAAATTAAAACCAATGTTGGGCCTTGCTGGAGGAGTTTTATTCAAAGACGAAGTGTCAAGGGGTCCCCATATACCCAACCGTGTAACGAACGCAAAATCAAGGAACATAATGTAGGTTTATCGGCTCCTAAGGTGGCATGAGTGGAACAAAACACCGAGCAAAAGGCCAAGCCTTCCACCCATGCCCAGTATATAGGTGTGTTAATAATAATAATAGATATTGTGATATTCCAACAACAAGTTCCAACATGGAACGATCTTCATCTTCACCTGCAACTAACAACGCTATAAGAGGGGCTGAGCAGGCGGGTAACATAGCCAAACAATGGTTTTGCTAGGAAGGTTTCAAAGGTTAGTGGTTTCATGGCAACAAGGAGAGGGGCTGACAATAAAGATGGATAGCGCGACATATAACGATAGCATCGAGACAACTAACTAAGCATGGCAATGGCAATGATAGTAAAGGTATCCAAGGGTATGGTCATCTTGCCTGAGATCCCGCAAGGAAGAAGAACAGATCCATGAGGGAGACGAAGAAGAAGCCTTGAAGAAGAACCACGGGTAGACGAACGAATTCTCACGATCGGAACGGAGCAAGCACTAACGAGAAGAAGCAAACAACACGGTAAACACACCACACAAGACATGACAATATGCTCAACCAAGTATGATGCAAAACAGTTCTATATAGGATGCACTACAAGTCTATACAGGAAGCAAAACATGGCAAGGTAGGAAGCACAAAAAAAACAACACAAGTCTATATATGATGCAATACATGGCAAGGCATGATGCAAGACAAGTCTATACAGGAAGCAATACATGGCAAGGTAGGAAGCACAGAAAAACAACACAAGTCAACAAGTTTAAATGGGGCCGGAAACTACCTATTACAAATCCGGTAAGTCCCCATATGCATAGTTTGAAATTAGTCCAGATCTGAACAACCTTAAGTTAAAGTTGTTAAACAGCAGGTTAACAAGCACCATCGTGATCTACACGAAATTCTAGTCAAGTTTCATATAAAGTTTGTTTAATTCTGAGCTACGGCCTAGAAGATATGAGCAATACAAGACAAGCAAAGCAACGGTGCAAGATGCACCCAAACATCAAGCAAGCTCACTCCAAACATGAAAACAACATGATATTATGATTCTACATGCAAAATCACACAAGTTTCATATAAGGCACACCCAAAACGGAGCAACGGGCTAAAAGATACACATGAAACAAGATATAACAACAAGCTGAAGTTAACAGCCACATAGCAACTTTGGAGCAAGGTATATGTATGCTACAGCACCCAAACATGTTAACAAGAGGCATGGATCTGAAGTAGATATGTTACTTACCAAGTAGGAACTTAGAACACACCCAATAGCTTGCTGGAACACATTAAACAAGCATGACAAGTTGCAATAAAATATTCCAGACTTAGCCAAAATCTAGGAAGGCAAAACATCATCACGATGCTACCTTCGGAGGCACAAAACAACATGCATATCAACTCCAACAAGTATATAAAGAGCATGGACATGTAGTAGACATATCCTACAGCAAACAACTCCATTGGAGCAACTCCATAGGAGGCATGGATCAATAGCAACAAGCTACAACATTTTGATCATGATGTTAAAAACCTGACAGTTATATTTTATAGCAACTTGAGAGCAAGAAATAAATAAGCTACAACAGGCCAAATGAGCAAGTAAGGGCATGAATGGATAGAAAATAACATGTACAACAAGGAATGATCAATGGCCACCCCAAAACTAACATGGATTTCCCTAGGGCATCAAGCAAACATAGCATCAGGATATGACAGATTTCAGACTTAGTAGAAAATTTCACTAAGTATAAAACAACAATAACAACATGGCATGTTTACAAGCATGTTTAAGTCAACACAAGGCATATCATGGAAAGTTAAATGCACCACATCAAAGACCATATTATTGTGCTTCTAAAACAACTAAACATGTGGCATGAGGACAAACACATCAATAGCAATGATCAAGTGAAATCAGCATCTCATAACAAGTTTCAGCACCTAACAGCCGGATGCACTTTTGCAACAGAAATAAACATGGCAAAATGAACTCTAACATGCATGCTAAAGCAACCATCATGTAGTACACTTCACAACGAACATTTTGACATATCATATGCATCATTTGGATAAACATGCACCAAGTTATCACATCTCAAGCATGGCAACAAAATAACAAGTAGCAGCAGTTTATAAGAAGTAGCACTCTTGCAACAGATATTAGAGCATCTAGATGAAGTCAAATGAGCATGGCACAATGGAACAAAGTCTAGAGCATATCACCACGATCATTTTGACATATCATTCACACAATTTGGATCACCACACAAAAAGATATCCCCATGCAAACATAGCAACATATAACAGTTTTCTGGGGACTTAGAGGAAAAAAAGGACCTCGGGGAAACAGACATGTCCGAAGTGGGGCGGATACTTCTGACGTCTGGGGTCCACGGGCAGCGTCACAATGAGGCGGCGGACATGTCCGGGCACCTCCCGGACACGTCCGTCGATGGCCTGGGCGCGGGAGCCACTGGCACGGTCACGGCGGAACGAAGCGGATCGGGGCACTGCGGGTGGATCGGGGCGTGGATCCGGTGGCGCCCATCCCTGATCTGGCCGGAGCAGGGCCACCGGCGATGTGCGCGGCGACGGCCTCGCCGAAGCTCCGGCGGAGGAGCTCCTGTCGAGGAGGAGGCGAGGAGGATTCCGGCGGCGGGTGCAAACGGCGGCAGGTCGAGGAGGTAGGAGGCGCGACGAGGCTGGAGGCGCGTCGCGGGGCCGGCGGCGAACTCCGGGCGGCGGGGAGACAGGCGGCGGCCGGCGGCGTTGAGGATCCGGCGGCGGGGATCGGGGAGCTCGGGGACGCGCAGAGGCTCGGGCGGCCTGGGGCGCGGGCCCGCGGGCGCGGCGGCTGGCCCAGATGCGGCCCGGGGCGGGCTGCCTTCGGGCCCTGAAGGGCTGCGGCGGCGGGGAAAGGCAGCAGGGGCGCGGGAGGCTGACGGGCGGGCCCTTGCGCTGAGGTGGCGGCGGCGCAGGGAGGTTTGGCCGGCGCCAAGTGGTGGGATGGAGGTGGCTAG
>LR738715.1:318180250-318222518 GCA_902687465.1 Secale cereale
GGGGGGGTCTATATATAGCAAAAGGCTAGGGTTTGGGGGTTTGAGGCCGTTTCGGAGCCATCGCATCGCGATCCAACGACACCGGAGCGGACGGGGAGTAGACTGGGCCTAGATGGGCTGTGTTGGAGGCATGAGTGGGCTGTGAGGAGAGAAGAGAGAGGCCCGCGGAGGTTTTCGGAGACCGAAAACGTCCGACGTTTAAACCGGCGACTAGTGCGGCTATATATATCCGTTGGGCTATCAAACGGACTCCGAATGCGATGAAATTTGGCAAGCGGCCTGTCTACACTATAGTAAGACCACATGCCAAGTTTCAACCCATTCGGAGAACGTTTTTCGGCCACTCATAAAATAAATATTCGGAGGCGCCGCGGGCGCGTGTGAGTGTGTCTGGGCTCAGAACGGACAACGGAAAGGACGAGGGGACTCGGGCGGATGCAAGTTTTGAAAACATGCTGATGCAACACACATGATGACATGGCAAGATGCAACACGCAAGCAGATGCCATGGCAAAGACGACGAATAACTGGCTGACACCTGGCGCACCGGTCTCGGGGTGTCACATCTTCATAGATGAGCATTGCTTGGTGGTCCAAGAGTATTTCCAAATGTCCTTTTTCTCTGAAATCTCTCTGTTATCTAATAGTTCATTCATCACATTAAATTGTTGGAAGGCTTGAAAGGATAGAGGTCTTTGGAAAATCATACTGAGGTCTTGCTGATTAATGACCTCAGTCATAGAAGACTCCCTGTTAAGTGCATATGAACAGAGCTCTGGGAATTTCTCAAGTAATGGTTGTCCTGACCAATTGTCAGACCAAAATAATGTTGTATTTCCTATACCAGGTTTGCAGATTGCTTGGCTTTTGTAGAGTGGAAGCAACTTTAGCAGAGATTTCCACCAGAACGAACTAACCATTTTGTCACTTGGAAGAGTTTCTTGATAATGAGCTTCCCAAATGATGTTGACCCAAGGGACATCTTCTTTGTTGAGAAATTTGTGGAGGAATTTCATCAACAGTGCCTTGTTGTGAGTTGTGATGTCCAGAATTCCCAGTCCACCATGGGCTTTAGGTTTGCAAATGGTGTCCCAAGCAATGAGGGCAGAGCTAGTCTCTAGGGCACCATATTTTCTCCAGAAGCAGTTTCTCAAATAGCAAGTGATCTGATGAACCACACCCTTTGGTAAAGTAAGTGAACACGTGAAGTAGATAGGAATACTAGCAAACATAGATTTGATGAGAGTGGGCTTGTCTCAAGTGGATACCATGGTTGAGCAGCTCATCTGTCTGTTTTCAATCTTCTTCATCATAGGCATGAAATCCACAATTTTGGGTTTGAGGAGACAAAGAGGCAGTCCCAAATATGTGTGGGGAAGGGTACCAATCTTACATCCAAGCAGAGCTTAGAGGGCAACCATCTTCTTAGGGGGGTGTTGATTGATATCATGGTAGATTTTCCATAGTTCACTTTGAGGCCAGAATAGGCAGCATAATGCAATAAGAGGCTCTTAATATGATTCAGTTGAATAGGATCAGCATTGGCCACCAGAATGGTATCATCAGCATATTGAATGGTTGGATAGTCTGGACATGAGTGATGTTGCAATGGCGGACAAATCATGGAGTTTGCCATTGCCTCATTGAACATTGTTTGCGGCAAATCTGCAGCCAATACAAAGATAAGGGGAGATGAAGGATCTCCCTGTCTGACTCCCTTCTTGCATTCAAATTGTTTCCCTGGGACACCATTAACAAGAAATGAAGAAAATACGGTACCATATATCATTTGGATCCATTGGATCCATCTGTTACCAAAACCCTTAGCTTGTAGAATCTCAATGATGGTGTCATGGTTGATCATATCAAAAGCTTTCTCAAAATCCAGTTTCAACAGAACTATTTCTTTCTTGGATTGGTGACATTGATGAATATATTCATAGGACCAAGCTAGACAATCTTGGATACATCTGTTGCTGAGAAAACCATATTGATTTTTATGGACCAGTTTCAGGATAATTTTCTGCAATCTATTGGCAAGCAGTTTGGTAAGGATTTTCAAGGTGCAGTTGAGTAGGGAAATAGGTCTGAACTCAGCTGGTGAAGCAGAAAAATCATTCTTGGGGATCAAAGTGATGAAAGAGTAGTTGATGCTCTGGAGATTAACAGGCCCTGAGTAAAAGTCATCAATTAATCTATAAAAGTCAGGAGCAATGATTATCCAGCAAGCTTTGAGGAAAGATGCAATGAAGCCATGTGGGCCAGGGGATTTATCAGGAGGCATGTGATGCACCACAAAGTCAATCTCTGCTCTTGTGAATGGAAATTCTAGATCTGCCAGATTTCCATCTGCATGAATGAGGTGGTGAAGCAACAAAGGGTTTTGAGATTTGACATCAGTACCCAGCCTCTCTTTGAAAGCTCTGAGTAAAATAGCAGCTTTAGCATGATGGGTATAATGTTCATGGTTTTGCTCCTCTCTTAACATAGCAATGTAATTGTGTCTATGCTTGATGGTAGCTTTGGCCTGAAAGTATTTAGTATGAGCTTCCCCAACCTTAATATCTCTGATAGTGGATCTTTGCCTCCAATAGAGGCGTTGTTGTTTTAGAATATTTTCCAAATGAGCCTTGAGAATATTCCTCACATTAGATTCCACAGTGCTAGGGGTCTAATGTCTTCTAACTGATCAAAGCAAAGAATCATGAAGTTGGTATTCTCAATAGTCTGCTTAAGGTTAGAAATATTTCTAGACCAAATCTTGAGTCCCTTTCTCAATCTTTTAAACTTTGAGGCAATAACCTTAGCACTATTTGATTTAGCTACCTCTTGTGTCCAAATTTGTTTAACCACATCAAGGAAATCACTGTGCTCAAGCCAGAAGTTTTCAAATCTGAAAATGTGGGACTTGGGGATATTGGTGCCAATTTTGACCATAAAGGGGACATGATCTGATGTAGTTTTGGCCAGAGTATATGCCAAGGTGTGGGAAGTTTAAAGTCCACGCTTCAGAGGTAAAGCACCAGTCTAGTTTTTCTAGCAGAGGTTGTGCCTGCATATTGCTCCAAGTAAAGTTTATGCCGTTAAGAGGAATTTCAATTAAAGCCAGATTGCTGATGGCTTCATTAAATGCCAGCATATCATTAATGCCCCCCCCCCCCATTGCTTCTGTTATAAGGATATCTGATGTGATTAAAATCACCCATCACCAGCCAGTTGAGATCATCATGTATCTAAAAATTTCTGAACCATTCAATGAAATTGTTTTTGTCCTCTCCTTGACTGGGCCCATAGATATTTGAGAGGATACATGTGTCACCATTGTGGTTGGAAGTGAATGAAACAGAAAGAGTATAGTCATTCATATGGAAGACTTGTCCTGTGAAGATCTGATCGTTCCAAGCAATTAGCAACCCACCAGAGGCACCTACTGATGGTAAGTATTCAAATTTATTAAATCGTCTAGGGCATAAGTTGTGCAGATACCAGCTATGAATATTCTCTCTCTTGGTCTCTTGAAGGCAAAGGACAACACATTGTGATTCTTCTATTTTATTCCTGATAGCAGTCCACTTCTTAGGATCTTTCAAACCTCGAATATTTCAGTTAGGTACAGTCCATTCCCTAGCCGTAATCCAAGTGATTCACTTTTAGAGTGTCTCTCAACTATTTCCCAAAGAATATAAGTCTGTCATAATCCATGTAGAGCAGATAGTAACACCTAATCTCATAACCAGCATAGTAAACAAAGGTGATCTTAACCAAAACAGTATCAACAAAGCATAAAGTCCAGAACATATAGAGTACCGAGCAACGAAAGCATACAAGACTCTCCCATGGATACAAAATCACAGCAATTAAAGTTCCTCTAATCACTGGCAGTCTGGGAAACAAAGGTCTAAACAGTATTTTCACAATAAGATATATAGCAAACCCCATAAGGAAAATTATCCTTGTAAACTCTAGGTACTAGTTCTGCTTCCTTTATATCCATCTTTCGCTTTAATTGTTTCCTTGGCAGCTAGGGTGCTCTTGATCTTCTTGGGTTTGCTGGCCAATAGCTCTTCGGTGGTGTCCTTGACAGGTACCTTGCAGAAAGCAGAATTGAGACTCTTAACTACTTTTGCAGGAATTAGAGGAGGTAAAGCATGGCATGCCAGACAATTTCTACCTATACAGACTTTTTGTTTAAATCCTTTAGAGAGCTAATGTAATCTGCAACTTCTCCTTACCTCAGTATCTACCAATAGAATTTTATCTTTTCTTTTCTTGTGGTTGGGGACAACAGAAGTGGAAGAAGCAGTTTTAGTCTTCCTCTGTTCAGAGCTCATGGGGGAGTTAACTTCTTGCTCCTTCTCCACATGTTCCAAAATATGCTCATTAGAATCAAAAACAGGACATGCACTAGGGATCACAAATGGGAGGGTGTTGTTTTCTGAGTATCCTTGCTTAATGATCTCTCAAACATTAGAGGTAATAAACTTATTAACCCAGTCAAATTTACCAGGGAAGAGAAATGAGACTGCAAGAAAATTAACCCAGTCCACTGGTACCTGAATGCGGTTAATATGTGACTCTTTTGGAGCAAAGTGCTTTTCCTAGATTTCAGCTCCTTCTGATCCCAGCAGCTCCACTGCATTGGCCTTCTTAATGATGTCCCTCTCTTCAGTCTGCTCCACCACTGCAGCAACTGCATCTGTACCTATAGGAACATCCACATCTTGAATATAAGATGGAAAGGGGAAACCAGGTGGAGCTGACAATTCAGAAGAGGAAGAAGAGTCACCTTCCTATTCAGTGAGTTCAATATCTCTAGGAATCAGGCTATCATGTGCAATCAGTCAGTGGCCTATGAATCCTGGATTATCTCCTCATTGTTCTGGACTGCAACTAGCTTCACATTGTAGTCTAACTACATACTGTGAGTGGCCGAAAAAGCTGCAGTCTTCTCCACTAGATCCAGGGGCTCTTTGGGAGGAGAGATAATCCTATTAGCATCCTCCTGAGTGCTGGCAAACAGTTCATGGTGCATAGGATCCTCTTCTCTATCATTAACATTTGTGTTATGATGCATAAACGTAACCTCCAAACTCATATCCAGAATGGGTTGTTTATGGTCCACCTCAATATTCTGCTCCACGGGAGGAGGTGCTTTGAAAGCCATCCCCACAGGCCCATCTCCTTGTATTTGTTGGGCCTGCAACGGCCCAAAAATGATATTTAAATCTGCGATCCCTGGCACCAAAGGACCCACCACAGAAGCACCTGTGTTTCCACTGTTTTCAGACTGTCCTAAAGTCAGTGTGAGGCTGCTCTGATTGACTTTCTCAACAATATTTTGCTGCTCCTCATCCACGGGAGCCATTAAAGCATGCATCTCCATAAAATCCCCAGGGTGGAGCTCTTGGTCAATCTCATGGTTGTCTTCTGGCAAAGCCCAGTGGCCCCAACCAGGCATCTCCTCTGGATCTTCTTCCTCCTCCAACATTGCATTCTCCTCATCATCCAGAGCTAAATTCGAGTTCAGTTGAGGAACATGATGTGCATTAGCCTCGTGCTGTTGCAGAGGACCAATAAAGTGGTTATGCTGGTTGGGGTGATGATTAGCTTGCAATGGCATAGGGTGTGGATTACCATTGGGTGGGATAGGATCCTCATCACGTGGCTCTCCCTCTATCATCTGGTGCTGTAAGATCACAACTAGAATAGAGAGAGAATCAGAGTTTTCCCCATCTCCAAAAACAATACTAGCTGGTATATCCCTCAAATCTTCAACTTTAATTTTAACCATCTGATTAGATTTCGAGATTCTCACTCTATCTCACATAACAAACTTTCTGAATTTGCTGACTGACTCATTGATTTCCCTAATATTCCTTCTGTCAAATGGAAAACCACATAACAAGATCCACACTTCCCTAGTTAGCACTAATTTCCTCCAGTTCAATCCTTTGTCATGGTTTTGAAAGATGACATGCACATCGGTAAATAGATGGGGACTATTGGCAACTAGTTCACCCCGATCAAAAACACTGCCAAGCTGAATATAGGCCTGCCCAAAAGGGCACAGAATAATCTCAGAAAACCTCAACCCCTTATTTGTCAGAAAATCAGAGAGTACCTCACGTACAGTGTTGAACGCCACCGGAATATTGGGCATAGGCACAATGGAAGCAATCGCCCAATCCTCATGCAGAGGTGTCGGCGAACCAGAAAGCACATAGGTGCGAGCATGCCTTCCTTCCGCAACAATGTCTTGATGATTTGGCGGAATAAATGGTGCGGGATCAAAGGGGAAGGTCGCCATGGCTGTAGCAAGTTCTGAAGATCTGGTGGAGGGAGGGTGAGGCAAGGAGATGACTGCAGCCTGGAGACGCCGAGCAATGGAATGCGGGGAGGCAGAGTAAAGGAGAAAGCTAACTCGGGAAGGTGCAGAGGGGGGAATATCATTACCCTGATTTGGCCTCTGATTGACCTCACATGTCTTCTCTGCAGTGGGAACAGGGGCATCCTGCCTCGGAATACCAAGCGAGAGGACTGGGCCGTCATTGGGCCGAGTTGCAGAGAAACAGTTTTTGGCTATGTAGCCCCATTTCTTACAAAGCCGGCACTTAATCCGGTTAGTGCAGCTGGGCCTAGCGTGGCCCAGAGTGAGACAACGCACACAGAAGGCTTGTTGCTCATTTTGAAAACGCTGAGATCCCACGCTGGGGAGTGAATTAGTCAATGAATGCTTATTATGACCATAATTGCCTGCTATTCCCCGAGATGGCGCCCTGTTTGAATTGTTGGGACGAACTGGGGATGATCTACGATCCCTATGATTAGATTCCGAAAATCTAACATGAGATCTAAGTGCATCCAGGTAAGATTTTCTAGGATGATTGTGAAAAACATGGGTCCATCCATCCTCCTTTTCTTGAAGATATTGATCAAGCTCCCAGCAAGAGTTTGGACCCCCATTGCCCCAAAGAAGGAAATTGACATTAAGCAGTGGAGAGAAATGTTTCCTGCTTTGATGATAGAGAAACCAACTTCCTTGGATGAAACGGAGAATCTAAAAGACCAATTTTTCAAGAAATGAACCTTAAACAAGGAGGCTCTACCCCCAAAACAGGCCAGGAGAATTGTGCTAAGCGATTCTTCTGTGATTTTTATCCTTGATCTGGTGAACTCTGCCACAAGAAGAAATTCCTCTTTATCTTGTCCCTCTTCATAGTTGATGGTGACACCCCACTTCCTCCAGATCTGAGCAGCAAAATCTTATCCTATGTCGAAGTTGAGGTCTGCCAGCACCATCTAGAGGACCGAAGGGGGGCGAGAAGATGGAGTACGATGGGGCCGGAGTGACAAGCGTGCAAGTGTGGACACCGATGCCGGAGTGGCCTCCGGCGAGGGGTTTGCTGGTGGACGCCGGGGCCAGAGTGGCCACCGGTGTGAGGGCTAGGCGTGGGCTCTAGAGGGAGGCTAGGCGTCTAGAGGGAGTGCTCCAAAATGCTTTCTGGCTATATATGAGTGTTTAGATAACTAAAATAGTAATTTAAACGCTCTTATATTAGTTTACAGAGGGAGTAGTTATTATCAATACTAGCAGGGTATGAAGCTGAGTTGTATGAGTTGATCACCACCAAAAGAAAAACTAGTGTCGATATTATTGGGTACGGAGGTTTTAGGGTGGGATACTCGCTGGACGCCAAGGTTGCCGCCGATACGTCTCCAACGTATCTACTTTTCCAAACCCTTTTGCCCTTGTTTTGGACTCTAACTTGCATGATTTGAATGGAACTAACCCGGACTGACGCTGTTTTCAGCAGAACTGCCATGGTATCGTTTTTGTGCAGAATAAAAAGTTCTCGGAATTCCCTAAAAATCAATGGAGAATTATTTTGGAAAATATAAAAAATACCTGCAAGAAGATCCACACCAGAGGGCCTTGGGCCTGTCCACGAGGGTGGGGGGCGCGCCCCCTACCTAGGGCGCGCCCCCTGCCTCGTGGGCCCCCTGGTGCCTTACCGACGTATCCCCAGATCCTATATCTTCACGTTCGGGGAGAAAAAAATCAAAAAGAAGGAATTATCGTGTTTCACAAGACGGAGCCGCCGCCAAGCCCTAATCTCTCTCGGGAGGGCTGATCTGGAGTCCGTTCGGGGCTCTGGAGAGTGGAGATCGTCGTCATCAACCTTCCTCCATCACCAATTCCATGATGCTCACCGCCGTGTGTGAGTAATTCCATCGTAGGCTTGCTGGACGGTGATGGGTTGGATGGGATCTATCATGTAATCGAGTTAGTTTTGTTAGGGTTTGATCCCTAGTATCCACTATGTTCTGAGATTGATGTCGCTATGACTTTGCTATGCTTAATGCTTGTCACCAGGGCCCGATTGCCATGATTCCAGATCTGAACCTATTATGTTTTCATGAATATATGTGTGTTCTTGATCCTATCTTGCAAGTCAATAGTCACCTACTATGTGTTATGATCCGGCAACTCCGAAGTGACAATAATAGGGACCACTCCCGGTGATGACCATAGTTTGAGGAGTTCATGTATTCACTATGTGTTAATGCTTTGGTCCGGTACTCTATTAAAAGGAGGCCTTAATATCCCTTAGTTTTCAATAGGACCCCGCTGCCACAGGAGGGTAGGACAAAAGATGTCATGAAAGTTCTTTTCCATAAGCACGTATGACTATATTCGGAATACATGCCTACATTGCATTGATGAACTGGAGCTAGTTCTGTGTCATCCTAGGTTATAACTTCTACATGATGAATTGCATCCGACATAATTTCCATCACCGATCCAATGCCTACGAGCTTTACCTATATTGCTTGTCGCTTATCTACTTTTCCGTTGTTACTATTACAAAAACTACAAAAACACTATCGTTACTTTTATTGCCGCTACCGCCATTATCATATTACTTTGCTACTAAACTATCTTGCTGCAGATACTAAGTTTCCAGGTGTGGTTGAATTGACAACTCAGCTGCTAATACTTAAGAGTATTCTTTGGCTCCCCTTGTGCCGAATCAACAAATTTGGGTTGAATACTTTACCCTCGAAAATGGTTGCGATCCCCTACACTTGTGGGTTATCAAGACTATTTTCTGGCGCCGTTGCCGGGGAGCATAGCTCTATTCTTTAAGTCACTTGGGATTTATATCTCTTGATCACTCTGAAGAATTTGAAGGACTCAAAAACCAAGATCTTACCCTCAACTACGAGGGGAGGTAAGGAACTGCCATCTAGCTCTGCACTTGATTCTCCTTCTGTTATGAGTAAACTTGCGACACCTACTCCTGGTATTGAATCTGATATGTCGTATGTTCTTGATGATATTACTTCTGCTATGTATGATGAAACTACCTCTATGCCTGATACCGTGCCACTAGCTGAATTTCTAGATGAACAAATTGTTAAGGTTAGGGAGAATGCAAATGTTGAAACTAATGATATTTATGATGAAACTACTCCCAATATATATGAATTGCCTGTTGTGCCTGAGGGTTATGTTATGGATGAAGAAACTGCTAGAGACTTTCTTGCTTGCAATGATAGATATGATCTTAAGAAATTATTAGCTAAGCTGAAGGAAAAGTTCTTGAATGCTAGAATGAAACATGGCCCTGCTTTTGCTACTTCACCTATCTGTGTTACTGATAAGGATTATGAATTCTCTGTTGATCCTGAGTTAATTACTTTGGTTGAATCTGATCCTTTCCATGGCTATGAGTTTGTAACTATTGTGGCACATCTTACTAAGTTGAATGATATAGCCACCCTATTTACCAACAATGAAAAGATTCGTTACTACTATATCCTTAAGTTATTTCCGTTATCGTTAAAGAATGATGCTAAGACTTGGTTTAATTCTCTTGATCATGGTTGTGTGCGTAGTCCCCAGGATATGATGTATTACTTCTCTGCTAAATATTTTCCCGCTCATAAGAAACAAGCTGCCTTACGGGGAATATATAACTTTGCTCAAACTAAAGAAGAGAGTCTCCCACAAGCTTGGGGGAGGCTTCTCCAGTTACTTAATGATTTGCCTGATCATCCTCTTGAGATGCATGATATACTTGATGTCTTTTATAATGGACTAACCGATGCTTCCAGAGACCACCTGGATTGTTGTGCTGGTTGTGTTTTTAGGGAAAGGACAGTTGAACAAGCTGAATCATTATTGAATAATATGCTGGCCAATGAAAATAATTGGACACTTCCTGAACCAGCCCCTAAGCCAACTCCGAAGAAAAGAGGTGTGCTATTTCTCAGTCCTGAAGATATGCAAGAGGCAAAGAAACCTATGAAAGAAAAAGGTATTAAAGCTGAAGATGTTAAGAATTTACCACCTGTTGAAGAAATACATGGTCTTGATAACCCGACACAGGTAGTAAAAGTAAAATCTCTTTATAGATTTGATGAAGGTGATATTCCTCGTTATAAGTCTGCTAGCCAATGCTTAGATGAGTTTGACAATTTCATTGTGAAACAAGAAAACTTCAGTGCTTATGTTGGTAGAAAATTACAACACAATGCTTATATGATTGAACGCTTGAGTGATTATCTGTCTAGAGCTAAAGGTGAACTGAAACTCATTAGTAAACATGCTTCTATGGTCACCACTCAAGTAGAACAAGTACTTAAGGTCAGAATGATTTGCTCAATGAATTAAATAGTAAGAATAATGACTATGTTTTTAGAGTTGCAACTAGAGGTGGTAAAATGACTCAGGAACCTCTGTATCCTGAAGGCCACCCTAAGAGAATTGAGCAAGATTCTCAGAGAGCTAATTTAGATGCACCTAGTTCTTCTAAGAAGAAGAAAAAGAAAAATGATAGAAATTTGCATGCTTCTAGTGAACCTGTAGCAGACACACCTGAGAATCCCAATGATATATCTGTTTATGATGCTGAGACACAATCTGGTAATGTACATGAACCCAATGATAATGTTAATGATAACGTTCACGATGATGCCGAACCTAGCAATGATAATGATGTAGAGATTGAACCTGATGTTGATTTTGATAACCCACAATCAAAGAATCAACGTTATGATAAGAGCGACTTTGTTGCTAGGAAGCACGGTAGGGAAAGAGAACCATGGGTTCAGAAACCCATGCCTTTTCCTCTGAAACCATCCAAGAAAAAGGATGATGAGGATTTTGAGAGCTTTGCTGAAATGATTAGACCTATCTTTTTGTGTATACGTTTGGCTGGTGTGCTCAAAACAAATCCTTATGCCAAGTATATGAAAGATATCATTACCAATAAAAGAAAGATACCTGAAGTAGAAATTTCCACCATGCTTGCTAATTACACTTTTGAGGGTGGAATGCCTAAGAAATTAGGAGATCCAGGAGTACCTACTACACCTTGCTCCATTAAGAGAAACTATGTTAAAACTGCTTTGTGTGATCTTGGAGCCGGTGTTAGTGTTATGCCTCTCTCTTTATATCGTAGACTTGACTTGAGTAATTTGACACCTACTGAAATATCTTTGCAAATGGCCGATAAATCAACTGCCATACATGTCGGTATTTGTGAGGATGTGCCTGTTGTAGTTGCAAATGTTACTATTCTAACGGACTTTGTTATACTTGATATTCCCAAGGACGATAGTATGTCTATTATTCTTGGAAGACCCTTTTTGAATACTGCAGGGGCTGTTATTGATTGCAACAAAGGCAATGTCACTTTTCATGTCAATGGTAATGAGCATACGGTACACTTTCCGAGGAAACAACCTCAGGTCCACAGTATCAATTATATTGGAAAAACTTCAACTATTACTATTGGAGGTTTTGAGTTTCCTCTTCCTACTATCAAGAAGGCATATGACATTCTTATTGTTGGGGACATACATATCCCCATTGAGGTAACCTAGTGTTATTCGAAAATTCTCCGGTTTCATGTTACTCGGAAAGAGTTTATTAACAGGACTTGATCAACCTTGTTAACGGATTCCTTTTGATGAACATGAGATAGTGAATCTAGATAGCACAACATTCTGTACCCTCCTTTTACTTTCTGTTAATTAGGATAAATAAAGAAAAAATAGTATTTTCTGTCTGTTTCCAGACTAACCCGTGCAATAAAAAATTATCCCGAAAATAAAAGTTCTCCAAATGCCATGAAAATGAAATATGATTTTTTTTCTAGATTATTTGAGGAAATATGGCACTGAACACACAGTGAGGGGAGCCAGCACGTGGCCACGACGGTCCAGGGCGCGCCCCCTGTCTCGTGGGCCCCACGTGGCCCCCCTCCACTTATTCCTGCACCCATGTTGTTCTTCTTCCTCCCAAAAAAATCCCCAACCAGCTGAAACCCGAGTTCTAGCTCATCTTGCTGCCATTTTTGATCTCCTTGCTCAAAGCACCATTCACCAAACTGTTTGGGGAGATTGTTTCTTGGTATGTGACTCCTCCATTGGTCCAATTAGTTTTTGTTCTAGTGCTTTATTTGTTGCAAATTTATGCTGTTGTGGTGACCTTGTTCTTGAGCTGCATGTCAAATTTTCTTGGTCCCAAGTAGTTCTAATGCATGATATAGTCTCTAGGAACTTATAGGAGTTGTTGCTATCAATCTTATTGAGTTTGGTTAACTTTTTATTTGAAGTTACTAAGAATTTCAGAAAATTTCAGAAAAATGTCTAGGAGAAACTTCCAGGGTGGTTCTTCAAGAAAGCAAGAACCGAGGCTCGCGTTCCGTGAGCCGGACGATGAACCACCAAGGGATGCTGATGTGCGGCCCTATGAATGGCCGTCAGATGAATTCATGGGCCAAGCTGGCATCAAGGAGGAATTTTACTCATACGTGCGCAACGCTGACCTCGAGGACTTCATGCAATATAAGTGCACTCAATACCATGGTTTAACCGATAGCTTTATGAGAAGGTTTAAATTTTCATCTTCATGTAATTCTCGCACTGTACTGTTTGATCTGCATGATAAATCTTATACCATGGATTTAGAAGATTTTAATTATGCTTGCAAACTCCCACAATGGGGCAGTATGAGTGATCCCCGCAAATCTAAATTTAGAGAATTCCTTGCTAGTATTACAGTGGGGGAGTCCAGGGAAATCATACAGGCTACCATGGGGAGCATACATTTTCCTGCTATTCATTACTTTGCTCTCTTTATTGGTAGATGCATAAATGGTAAGGATGAGGCTTGTCACATGTGTGTCCCTGATCTTAGTGTTCTCAGGAGTGCTGTACTATGTGATAGGCAATATAACTTGGGAGCTATTGTTGCACGTAGGCTACACCATAATGGTTTGCATGGAGATTTATTTGGTGAGATCTATGCTACCCGCATAGCCCGCTTTCTTGGTGTGTCTGTGCACGTGAATGATGAACCTTTACCTCCTGCTTATTTAGACTGCCATGCTATGACTAGTCACCGATTCATAGAGTGGGATGATCAAACCCTCAAATATCGACTAATCTTTAACAGGCAGCATGCCATCCCTATTGTTCTTCCTGCCCCCACTTTGTTTAACTTTCAGGAAAAAGGGAGATACACTATAACTATGGAGGAGGCAAATGCTTATTATAACATGACGGAGGCAGCCCGCCTTTGAGATGCAGCTCAGCATGCAGCATCTGCTACATCCCAGTACGACCCCAACTACAAATTTGGATATTCGTCACGCCAATACTGGCCATAGACCAACTTAGGCCAAAAGCCTAAGCTTGGGGGAGTACGTGTTTCTCACCGACTTACATTCATGTTCACACACTTATTTTAGTTGTCGGTGCTCACACTCTTTCATTGTACCATCCATGCTTAGTTTCAATTTCTTTTTCTTAGTCTTTTTCTTATGTGCTAGAAAAATCCAGAAAAACAAAAAAAATAGTTGTAGATTCTAAGCTAGTTTACTTTTCCTGCTTGTAGTAGCAATTAAAAGAAAACCCAAAAAAATTTCTCTTTCTTCTTTTGCTTGTTGGGAGCTTTCCCGTGTAAATAGTTTCTTTTCTTTTCTTTGGGAGTCAAGAGTAGAAGACCATGATTAAAATGCTTAGTGGCTCTCATATGCTTTATTGTTGATTTAACCTTGAGCCGTATTACCTTGTCTTCTCTCTTGTATTTAATGCTCGCAGATTCCAGCTTAGTCCAATGCACGTGCACTATTATTATTACACACACCGTTCGGTCGTGCGAGTGAAAGGCAATAAGGATAATATATGATGAACTAATTGAGATGAGAAAAGCTGGTATGAACTCGACCTCTCTTGTTTTTGTAAATACGATGGCTCATCGTTCCTGATTCAGCTTGTTATGAATGAAACATGTTTGCAATGACAATTAGAGATCATAGCTGCTTATGCCATGCTTAATTAGCTGAGAGTTTATAATGGTCTATCTTGCGTGCCAACATGATATTAAAATGGTTGTGATGTGGTATGATAGGTGGTATCCTCCTTTGAACGATTTAAGTGACTTGACTTGGCACATGTTCACGCATGTAGTTGAAACAAATCAACATAGCCTTCACGATGTTTATGTTCATGGTGATTTATATCCTACTCATGTTTGCATCCATTGTTGATTAATTTTAATGCATGTTCATGACCGTTGTTGCTCTCTAGCTGGTCGCTTCCCAGTCTCTTTCTAGCCTTCACCTATACTAAGCGGGAATACTGCTTGTGCATCCACTTCCATAAACCCCAAAGTTGTTCCATATGATTCCACCATACCTTCCTATATGCGGTATTTACCTGTCGTTCCAAGTAAATTTGTATGTGCCAAACTCTATACCTTCAAATGAAATTTTGTTTTGTATGCTCGAACAGCTCATGTATCAACTAGGGTTGTCTATATCTTCCATCCTAAGTGGGTTATTCTCACGATGAGTGCACTCCGCTCATCATTCATGAGAAAATTACTGGTAACCGGGATGCCCAGTCCCATGCTCAAAATCATAATAATTAAACAAAACTCCCCCAGGGTTGTTGCTGGTTTGGAAGGTACCCGTTGTTTCGGGCTAGCCGTGGAGTGTGCTTGTTGGTGGTTGGGGGAGTATAAACTTTACCATATTTTTTGGGAACTGCCTATAACGTGTGTAGCATGGGAGATATCGAGATTCTTGGTTTTTATGTTGACAATGAAAGTATACCGCTCAAAATGTTATTCAATCTCTATTTAAAAATTGAGCTCTGGCACCTCTACAAATCCCTGCTTCCCTCTGCGAAGGGCCTATCTATTTACTTTTATGTGGAGTCACCATCCTCTTATCAAACAGCACCAGTAAGAGAGCACCTCTGTCGTTGCATGTATTACTATTAATTTGCATTGAGTATGATCATGACTGGATCTCTTTTACCATGAATTACAATGTCTAGTCAGTCCTTGATCCATAAAGGTGCTCTGCATTTATGTTTTGCGGTCTTAGAAAGGGCTAGCGAGATACCATCCTGTTATATCATATCATGATTGATTTGAGAAAGTGTTGTCATCCGAGGTTTATTATTATTGCTCGCTAGTTGATTAGGCCATTGATGTGAGTAGTCTTGAGACCTGAAAGTTATTGTGAATGTGGTTAGTTCATGATCTTGTTGAAAACGTGAATGCTAGCTTACATATTTACAACAACAAGAGCAAACAGAGTTTGTCAAAGTTTTTCTTTATCACTTTCAGTTTATCAACTGAATTGCTTGAGGGCAAGCAAAGGTTTAAGCTTGGGGGACTTGATACGTCTCCAATGTATGTACTTTTCCAAACCCTTTTGCCCTTGTTTTGGACTCTAACTTGCATGATTTGAATGGAACTAACCCGGACTGACGTTGTTTTCAGCAGAACTGCCATGGTGTTGTTTTTGTGCAGAATAAAAAGTTCTCAGAATCGCCTGAAAATCAATGGAGAATTACTTCGGAAAATATAAAAAATACCTGCAAGAAGATCCACACCAAGGGGCCTTGGGCATGTCCATGAGGGTGGGGGCGCGCCCCCTGCCTCGTGGGACCCCTGGTGCCTTACCGATGTATCCCCAGATCCTATATCTTCACGTTCGGGGAGAAAAAAAATCAGAGAGAAGGAATTATCATGTTTCACGAGACAAAGCCACCGCCAAGCCCTAATCTTTCTCAGGAGGGCTAATCTGGAGTCCGTTCGGGGCTCTGGAGAGTGGAGATCGTCGCCATCATCATCATCAACCTTCCTCCATCACCAATTCCATGTTGCTCACCGCCGTGTGTGAGTAATTCCATCATAAGCTTGCTGGACGGTGATGGGTTGGATGGGATCTATCATGTAATCGAGTTAGTTTTGTTAGGGTTTGATCCCTAGTATCCACTACATTCTGAGATTGATGTTGCTATGACTTTGCTATGCTTAATGCTTGTCACTAGGGCCCGAGTGCCATGATTTCAGATCTGAACCTATTATGTTTTCATGAATATATGTGTGTTCTTGATCCTATCTTGCAAGTCTATAGTCACCTACTATGTGTTATGATCCGGTAACCCCGATGTGACAATAATCGGGACCACTCCCGGTGATGACCATAGTTTGAGGAGTTCATGTATTCACTATGTGTTAATGCTTTGGTCCGGTACTCTATTAAAAGGAGGCCTTAATATACCTTAGTTTCCAATAGGACCCCGCTGCCACGAGAGGGTAGGACAAAAGATGTCATGCAAGTTCTTTTCCATAAGCACGTATGACTATATTCGGAATACATGCATACATTGCATTGATGAACTGGAGCTAGTTCTGTGTCACCCTAGGTTATAACTTCTACATGATGAATTGCATCCGACATAATTTCCCATCACCGATCCAATGCCTATGAGCTTTACCTATATTGCTTGTCACTTATCTACTTTTCCGTTGTTACTATTACAAAAACTACAAAAACACTATCGTTACTTTTATTGCCGCTACCGCCATTATCACATTACTTTGCTACTAAACAATCTTGCCGCAGATACTAAGTTTCCAGGTGTGGTTGAATTGACAACTCAGCTGTTAATAGTTAAGAGTATTCTTTGGCTCCCCTTGTGTGGAATCAACAAATTTGGGTTGAATACTTTACCCTCGAAAACTGTTGCGATCCCCTACACTTGTGGGTTATCACCGCCGTGCAGACGTTGTAGTACAGCAGAAGGGTTACGGGGAAAAGGATTGGAGAATTAATGGGGTAAAAGAGAGCATAGATAGGAACTTGATATTTCATTGCTTGCTTCCTAGCAAGGTTGATATGTCCTTAGCACAATAATTCAAAACACATTGAATACTTCTAAACTAAGTTGGGTCTATTTAAGAGACAACTCGACTTTACCGCCAAGCTTATAGACGTCAAGTACAATAGTTAGACGTAAATAAGTACTACTTTATTGATACATGGCCCACCTTTTTCCTCTCTCACAAAGTGCCTAGGAGCATGTGCTGCAGCTGGCTGTTAGTTTGTAGCCCGCTTCTCTTCTCCCTAAGAGGGCGAAAGTTTCTAAATATCCTATTGTTTCCTCTTGAATGGCATGTTCTTTAATAGCAGAGGTCTTGGTGACTTGGTTAAACATATATTCATTGCGGAATGTAATAGAAAGTATAATTTAGACTTTTTGACTTTATCTGAAACAAGGAGACGTGATTTCTCAGTAAGTCTTCTTAACCATCTTTCTGGCGGGATAAACTATAATTGGATTTCACAATCACCTCGAGGTCGTTCTAGGGGGATTTTACTTGGCGTTAACATAGGGACTATAGATGTTCTGACTTGTTCGGCTGGTGAGTTTCACATTAAACTCCATATCAGAAACAAAGCTGACAACTTCACATGGACCCTCATCGCCGTGTATGGGGCAGCCCAGGATGAGTTCAAGGATGGTTTTCTCTGTGAATTTGTTAATCTGGCGAAAGATAATCCCTACCCCATTTTTATAGGTCGGGATTTTAATTTGCTATGGTTTCCAAATGAGAAAAGCCATGGTAGCTGTCACACCCAAGATGCGATTCTATCCTGATCACATGATACACTCGTGATTGGGGCACAACCGCATGTCAGGCGCTTAGCAAGATGGATATAATTACATCGTACCATTACATAAATACATGGGGATACAACAAATCATACAAGTCACATGAATACAACAACATCAATACAAGACATCCGACTACGGATGCAAACAAGAAAAGCACAACGACATCCATCCTGCTATCCCAGGCTACCAACCAAGAACCTAACCCAAGACTGACGACGAAGAAGAAGAAGAAAGAACTCCAACACAAGTACATCGCTCTCACATCAAGTCATCGGAAACCTGCACCTGCAACTGTTGTTGTAGTAACTGTGAGCCACGAGGACTCAGCAATCCCATAACCATGGGTTTCAATACTAGCAAAGCTTTATTGGGCATGGAGAGGTTAAGTGGTGAGGTTGCAGTAGCGGCTAAGCAAAAGTATGGTGGCTAACTTACGAGTACAAGAATCAGATGAGCCTCTACGCAAACGGTCGCAAAGCAGTAATGATCGCTAGAGATCCTGAACTACCTGCGAGTCAAACATAACCCCACCGTGTTTTCTTCTCAAAATGAAAAGAGACGGTCACGGTTACTCACGCGGTTGTGTATTTTATCTCGGATCCTCTGTCAAGTTTTCTACAACCGTACATTAACAAATTCCCATCTTCCACATAACCGCGGGCACGGCTTTCGAATGATGAAAACCCTGTAGGGGTGTCCCAACTTAGCCCATCACAAGCTCACGATCTGAGGAGTCGCAACTCCATGTTGGGAAGACCCGAGCATTCTCGGAATGCCGTGCTCAAGATATTTCGACAATGGTAAAACTAATCCATCAAGACCTCCCGGCGTGCGACACCCTAATAGTAGCCGCGTGTATCTCGTCTCAGGCCATGAACGGATGGGTGATGCTACAGGTAATACCAGATACCTCGGGTTTCCCCAAGGCGGCCCTGCAGGACCCCCAGTTTGGACCAACACTCATGAGGAGCACTGGCCCGGGTTGTTTATTAAGTCCTCGGGGTAGCTAGTCCCTATGCAAATTTTAGTTATTAGGCAAAAGTAATACCAAAGTTGGGTCTTGCTAGAAAAGCTTTAAGAAGTGTGAATTATCAAGGGGGGCCCATAAACCCCAACAGTGTTAGGAACGCAAAATCAAGGAACATAACGCCGGTTTATCGGTTCTTAAGGCGACATGAGTGGAACAAAACACCGAGCAAAAGGCCAAGCCTTCCACATATTGCCAAGTATATATGTGTGTTAAAATAATTAATAGATATTGTGATATTCCAACAACGTCCAGCTCCAACATGGAGCAATCTTCATCTTCACCTGCATCTAACAACGCTATAAGAGGGGCTGAGCAAGCGGGTAACATAGCCAACCAACGGTTTGCTGGGATGGTTTCAAAGGTTAGAGGTTTCATGGCAACAAGGAGAGGCTGACAACAAAGAGACAGGTAGCGCGACATATAGCGATAGCATCGAGACAACTAGCATAGCAATGATAGTAAAGGTATCCAGGGTGACGGTCATCTTGCCTGGAATCCCGCAAGGAAGAAGAACGAGTCCATGAAGAAGACTAAGGAGAAGACACGAAGACGAATCAAGTGTAGTCGAACGAATCCTCAGGATCGCAACGTAATAAGCACTAACGAGAAGAAGCAAGCAACACGGTAAACACACCACACAACAACACGACATAATGCTCAACCAAGTGTATGATGCAAGACAAGTCTATATGATGCAAAACATGGCAAGGGATGATGCAAACAAGAACAGCACAACCAAACAAGTTTAAATGAGGCCGGAAACAACATATAACAATTTCGGTAAGTCCTCATATGCAATTTTCGAAATTGGTCCAGATCTTAACAAACCTTAAGTTCAAGTTGTTAAACAGCAAGTTAACATGCAGCATGATGATCTACTCGAAATTCTAGTCAATTTACATATAAAGTTTATTTAATTCGAAGCTACGGCCTAGAAGATATGAGCAAAACAAGTCAAGCATGGCATTGATGCAAAACGCATCCAAACATCAAGCAAACACACTCCAAGCAGGTGTACAACATGTTATTATGCATCTACATGCAAAAACACACAAGTTTCATATAGGACACGCTCAAAACGGAGCAATGGTTCATCACATACACACGAAACAAGATATAACAACAAGCTGTCCAAAAACAGCAACATGGCACTTAGTTGACATCAAAACAACATGATACAATAACACTTCATGGCAACAAAGGGCATGGCAAGCATATACATGTCCAGCACTACAAGCATGACTAAAGATCTACTACAAAACACTACTAGAACATGCTCAAAACATCATGGCAAGATTGCAAAAGATAACAGATTCTAGACTTAGTGAAATAAACTAAACATGGCAGCAACAACGACAAGTAGGCATGTTTGCAAGCTTGTGCAACTCATATCAAAGTATATCATGGCAAGTGAATATAACCAACAGCAAGAAGACATGTTTATGAAGCTACTCATGGCAAGAACATGGTCATAGGATGCATAGATCACTAGCAATTCACATGGCAAAACTGAACTTGCTGATAACAGGCTGACAGAAACATTTTATAGCAACTTGAGAGCATGAAAACAACAAGCTACAGCATGCCATATATGAAACCAAGGGCATGGATGGATAGAGCATAACATGGACAACAATACATGATCATTGGCCAACCCAAAACATTCATGGATTTGAGTGGGGCATCAAGCAAACATGGCATCAGGTTATAATAGTTTCAGACTTAGCAGTTTTCAACAAGTCTCTAAAAATAACAACAGCGAGTAGGTCACTTTGCAAGCTTGTTGCAAACACCACAAGGCATAACATGGAAAACTAACTACACTACAGCAAAGATGGCATGATTGTGCTTCTAAAACATATTTACATGTTGCTCAAACAAAAAATCACACATAAAGATATGAAAAAGACTAATCAGGATCTCATAACAAGTTTCAGCACTTAACAGCCACATGCACTTTTGCAACAGAGATAAACATGGTAATATGGCACCTCACATGAATGCAACAGCCACTATCATGTAGAGCACTTCACAATGAACAGTTTGACATATCATACACTCCATTTGGACCAACATGCACAAAGTTACACCCTCACGAACATGCTAACATATTGTTGACAAACAATAAGGACTTAACAACAACATGACATAGCAGTTTTGCAACGAAGATTAAGACATGAATATGAACAGTAACATGCATGCAAATGCAACTGACAAGTAGAGCATATCACAACGAACACTTGGACATATCATTTGCTCAATTTGGATCACCACACTAAAAGATACAAGCACCACAACATGCACACATTTTATTACAGAACTGGGGACTTAGTCATTTTCATGAAAAAACAGGGTGAACGCTTAGTAACTAAAACTCGCACGGGCGTGGGATAGGATGAGCTCACCTAGTGGGCTTCGGCCCAGGTTGACAGGGAGGCAGCCGGCTCGGGGTTGGGCCTAGGAGGCCGGAGGGGAGGCGGGCTGGGTCTCACGCAGGAGCTGGGCCGGACTGGGCGTGCGGTGGCCCACGAGGCTGGGTTGGGGACGTCTCCTCCCGACGAGACGAGGCTGGCGGCGCAGGGGTTCTCCAGCGAGCGAGGCGAGGGTCTCCGACGATGGGCGCGGCGGAGCTCCACGGGAACGAGCAGATCCGGCTTGGGGGTCCCGGATCCGACGAGGGTTGAGGACGAGGAGGCCGCCGCCGGCGTCGGCCATCCATGAGGAGACGGAGCGGATCAGAAGGGCTGGAGCAACGGGTCGCCGGCGGCGCGTGCTAAGGCGGCGAGGCAGGCGACCGGCGAGGTCGAGGAGGCACGGGGCGACATGGAGACGGGGTCCGGCGATCCTTCGGCGAGGCGAGGCGGCGGGACCGATGGAGTCTGGAGGCGGGCGCGGCCAGATAGGGATCTCCCGATCCGGTCGATCGGAGCGAGCGGGCGCAGAGCGCTCGAGGTCGGTTTCGGGCCAGCGGCGGCTCGGGCGGGCCGCGGATGGGCCTGCCGGGCTGCGGCGGTGGCTGCCGTGGTGGGGAGCCATGTGGCCTGCACCCGTTAGCTAGGACGACGGTTGGGGCTGATGTGGTGCGCCCGGATTGGTCCGGGGCGTGCCGACGTTGGCGCCAAGTGGTGGGAGCTGGCTGGAGCAGCGCGGATTTCGAGGAAGATTCCGGCAGCTGGAGGTGGGAGAGGGGCTAGGGGTAGGGGAAGGCTAGGAAAATGCCTAAAATGGCATGGGGGCTGCATATATATGGAAGGGGGGTAGGATTAGGGTTTGGGGGTGTTTTGGAGCCCTCGGATGCCGATCGGACGGCTCCGAGTGCGAGAGGAGTTAGGTGCGTGAAGTGGGCTGGTTTAGTGGTTGTGTAGAAGAGGCATCGGGCTGCGAGGAGACAAGAGAGAGAGGCCCGACGACGATTTTCGGAGGCCGAAAACGTCCGACGAATTAACCGGCAATGGTGCCGATAAACTTAACGGTTGGGCTATCAAACGGACTCTGAATGCGACAAAATATGGTAGTCGGCCTGTCTACACTATAACAAGACCACACGCCAAGTTACATCCCATTCCGAGAACATTTTCCGGCCACTCATAAAATAAATATTCGGAGGTGCCGCGGGCGCGTGCAAGTGTGTGTGGGCTGAGAACGGGCAACGGAGAGGACAGGCGGACTCGGACGGATGCAAGTTTTGAAAACATGATGATGCAATGCACATGATAACAAGGCAAAGATGCAACACGCAAGCAAATGGCATGGCAACGCCAACAAAGAACTGGCTGACACCTGGCGCATTGGTCTCGGGGTGTCACAACACTCCCTTACTAACAAGAGATCTCGTCCCGAGATCTTAGGAACGAGATGAAAGGGAAAAAGGTAGAACAAAGTTCTTCTTGGGCAGAAGAGTGAAACCAAAGAATGTTGAGAGGTTGAGCCACTTCGAAAGAAAGAAAACAACGGAGATGAATGAGATTGAGAGCTCCGTTACCAAAGAGGAACAAGGAACACACGAGAACCTTGTAAGTTGAAAGGAATGAAACAGGAGTTGAAGGAACAAGAATAAGTTTGAAACCACTCCGGCTAAAAGAGATAGAAATGAATTCGGCCAAATCTTCGGTTGAGCATTGAAGTAATAGGACATGAACTTAAGAATATGGAACGATATATGACGAGATGAACAACACAATGACTGCGGAAGAATTGAAAGAATGGAATGAAAGGAACGGAGAAGAAGATGACAAGTTTCATCATGAATGAATTTGAAAGAGGATCTTCAAGAGAAAGGCTTGAACGGAGGTGTTGAGAAAATCAACAACAAAAGCATACGCTTGTTGTGGACTTATGCAAATCATCCCTAAAACTTGAGGTGAAGTACTACCGCAATGAAAAAGATGGATTAGCTGAGAATGAAGAAATGCAAAACTCCCTTTCAAAAGAATGCGGAGAATTATTTGCATCTCGATACACAAAACAATAATGCTTGCGCTTGATCCAAAATAATTTGATGAACACTCGAAAAATGATTTGAATCGCGATGAACCACCATGAAGAACTCCGGTAACCAAAAGGATGATGATGACGGATGAAAAGAATAAGAACAAGGCCTAGCAATGATTTAGACGGGGTTCCGACGAGATACCGAGAAACTATGAACTCCGGAAAGAAAAGGTGACGACGCTTGGAACTAGAATTTATTCATCAAGAACAAATTCTGAGGGAAAGGATTAAACAACTTGAAGAATAAGAATTACGTTATGCTTATCCTCCACCAATTAAATTGATGAGAAGAAATGGACTGACATACTACTTATTCTAATTGAAATGATTAAAGAGGGATATATCGCGAACTTGCGAAATTTTTCATGAAACACCGGTAGAATTGGAATAAAAATGAATGGATTGATGTGATAACACCGGAAAAGAACTCTTGAGCGAACCACCGTAAGAATTGAAGCCGAGTGAAGAAAAGGAACGAACCACCGGGAAGAATTAAAATCGAGTGATGAAAGAGAACAAGCCATCGAGAAGAATTAAAATCGAGTGAATACAAGAGAATGAATCGTCGGGAAGAACAAGCACTTGAGGAAATTTAGATGCAAGAGAACGAAGAGATCGCGAACGGTTTAATGAATGCTTGAACGAAGCACCGGAAGAATACAGAGACGAACGAAGAGGCATCGATGAAGAATATTTGGAGGACGAAGTTGAAAACTGAGAACGAACAAATCTTCTGAAATGATGGTCTTCGGAGGAACACAATTGGAAAGAATCCATGAAATGCTCCGGATGGGAAGGAAAAGAATTATAACGAATGGAATAATTCGAGAGGGTACATGAAGCTATAAACATGAATCTTGGAGAGAACGGACAAGATTTAGAGGGAAACTCTGCTTCGGTCTTCAAATGACGACGAGAACACCACCAAAACTGTTGAGATACTCCGGATTATTGAAAAAAGGGAGATGTTGAATCAAAATTGAAAAGAATTTGAAAGCGATCTTGACGAAGACTTATCACCGATGGAATCCATTCTTACATCACACTTTGAAAAGAATTTGAGAATAACTCCGGAAAAATTAGAAGAGTCACGTAAGATCCTGAGAAAAGACCTGTGGGTTATGAGCCCACCGAAGAGAAAAAACGCTGTTGGAAAGAATTGAAAAGGAGATGATGCATTGGAATGATTTTAAAAGCTTGAATGAGGTGACAACCTCAAATTAATCGGAACTCCGGAACAATTAAATGACGAGAGGTGAACGAGCAAGGGGAAATTACTTGAGCAATGGAAAAGAATAAGATCAACACCAAAAACTTGAATTGAATCCACCGGAGAAGAAAAAAGATGAATAATGACGACAAGACAAGAATTCACCAGTTGAAATAATTGATGAAAGGAATTCAAAGGCTTCACACGAGTAGAATGGATACTCGATTAAGAACTTCGGCTCCGAGAAACAAAAGGGTGGGCGGGTGGGAAAAAGAAAGACCACATCGGACGGGAAAAACGACGTCGGTTGGAAAGAACTGAGGATTGACTTGCAAAAGGTGAAGAGGACCAAATCAACTTGACGAGAATTGCACCGGATGAAAAGAACTGACAACGCAATGAATGAAAACTAGCAGCGCGATCCTAAAAAAATTTGAAGGCGAAGATGAGTAATTCAAAACACCTACGTCAAGATCCCTCACCAGAGCGACGAAGGGGTTGAGGAGTAAAAAGAATTCCTACTCTCCGATATAACTAGACTCCAAAAATAGTTTTCTTCTAGACTCGACAACGGCCTAGCTACGATCAACCAAGGGGGCTCCTATGGTCGGTCGAGGCTCTGATACCAACTTGTCACGCCCAAGATGCGATTCTATCCTGATCACGTGATACACTCGTGATTGGGGCACAACCACATATCAAGCGCTTAGCAAGATGGATATCATTACATCGTACCATTACATAAATACATGGGGATACAACAAATTATACAAGTCACATGAATACAACAACATCAATACAAGACATCCGACTACGGATGCAAACAAGAAAAGCAAAATGACCTCCATCCTGCTATCTGCTACCTCTTGAGCTTGCGTTGTATTCCCTCGAAGAGGAAAGGGAGATGCAGCACAGTAGCGTAAGTATTTCCCTCGGTTTTTGAGAACCAAGGTATCAATCCAGTAGGAGACCACGCGCCAGTCCCTCGCACCTGCACAAACATAAGAACTTTGCAACCAACGCGATAAGGGGTTGTCAATCCCTTTACGGTCACTTACGAGAGTGAGATCTGGTAGAGATGATAATTATATTTTTGGCATTTTTGGTTTAATAAAACAGCAAATGAAAGCAAGAAAAGTAAAGTAGATGTAGATTGATATGTTGAGAATAGACCCGTGGGCCATAGTTTTCTCTAGTGGCTTCTCTCATGATAGCGATATTCTACGGCTGCTAAACAAATTATTGTCGAGCAATTGATAGAAAAGCGAATAATTATGAGACTATCTAGGCATGATCATTGTATATAGGCATCACGTCCGAGACAAGTAGACCGAAACGATTCTGCATCTACTACTATTACTCCACACATCGACCGCTATCCAGCATGCATCTAGTGTATTGAGTTCATACGAACAGAGTAACGCCTTAACCAAGATGACATGATGTAGAGGGATAAACTCAAGCAATATGATGAAAACCCCATCTTTTTATCCTCGATGGCGACGATACAGTACATGCCTTGCTGCCCCTACTGTCACTGGGAAAGGACACCGCAAGATTGAACCCAAAGCCAAGCACTTCTCACATTGCAAGAACTATAGATCTAGTAGGCCAAACCAAACCAATAATTCGAAGAGACTTGCAAGGATATTATGAGCACACATAAAAAGTTCAGAGAAGAACCAAATATCTTTCATAGATAACCTTGATCATAAACTCACAATTCATCGGATCTCGACAAACACACCGCAAAAAGAGATTACATCGAATAGATCTCCTCGAAGATCGAGGACAACTTTGTATTGAGATCCAGAGAGAGAGAAGAAGCCATCTAGATACTAGCTATGGACCCGAAGGTCTGTGGTAAACTACTCACAACTCATGGTGAGGGCGATGATGATGATGATGAAGGCCTCCGTGATGGATCCCCCACCCGGACCAGGCTCCAAGATGGGATCTCCACGGGAACAGCAGCTACGGCGGTGGAATTAGGGTTTTCTCTCCGCGTATGGAGTTTCTCGGGTACGTAGGTATATATAGGAAGAAGGGGGGCACCGGGGGCCGTGTGGGCCAGCCTCGAGGCAAGGGGGCGTGCCCTGGGCAGGGGGGCGCGCCCCCCACCCTCGAGGGCAGGTCCCTTGCCCCCTGACTTGGTCCTCATGTTTCTCGAGCGTGATTTCCTCCAAAAATATCTCTCGCGAAGGTTTTATTCCCTTTGGACTCCGTTTGATATTCCTTTTCTGCAAAACCCTGAAATAGGCAAAAAAAACAGCAATCTGGACTGGGCCTTTGGGTTAGTAGGTTAGTCCCAAAAATGATATAAAAGTGAATGATAAAGCCCACTAAACATCCAAGACTTCATAAATAATAGCATGGAACAATAAAAAATTATAGATACGTTGGAGACGTATCAAGCATCCCCAAGCTTAATTCCTGCTCGTCCTCGAGTAGGTAAATGATAAAGAAAGAATTTTTGATGTGGAATGCTAACCAATATAGTTTTTCAATGTAATTCTCTTAATTGTGGCATGAATGGTCACATCTGAAAGATTCAAGATAAAAGTCTATATTGACACAAGAAATAACAATACTTCAAGCAATACTAACAAAGCAATCATGTCTTCTCAAAATAATATGGCTAAAGAAAGTTATCCCTACAAAATCATATAGTGTTGGCTATGCTCCCTCGTTATCACACTAAATATTCATATTATGCACAACCCCGATTTCAGCCAAGCATTTGTTTTCATGCTCTATCTTTTCAAACCTTTCAACTTTCATGCAATACATGAGCGTGAGCCATGGACATAGCACTATGGGTGTAATATAGGTGGTTGTGGAGAAGACAAAAAGAGGGAGATAGTCTCACATCGACTAGGCGTATCAACGGGCTATGGAGATGCCCATCAATAGATGTCAATGTGAGTGAGTAGGGATTGCCATGCAACGGATGCACTAGAGCTAAATATGAATGAAAGCTCAACAAAAGAAACTAGTGGGTGTGCATCCAACTTGCTTGCTCACGAAGACCTAGGGAATTTGAGGAAGCCCATCGTTAGAATATACAAGCCAAGTTGTATAATGAAAATTCCCACTAGTATATGAAAGATACTAAACATGAGACTCTCTACAATGAAGAACATGGTGCTACTTTGAAGCACAAGTGTGGAAAAAGATAGTAGCAATTGTCCCTTTTTCTTTTCCCCTTTTTTTCTTTTTTTTTCTTTTTCTTTTTTTCTTTTTTTGGGCCTTTCTTTTTTTCTTTGGCCTTTCTCTTTTTTTCCTTTTTTTTGCGGAGGGGCTTTATAGATTCAGCCTTTCCTCCCATGGGACAATGCTCTAATAATGATGATCATCACACTTTCATTACAACACGAAATTACAACTCGATACTACAACAACAAAGTATGACTCTATATAAATGCCTCCGGTGGTGTACCGGTATGTGCAATGAAACAAGAGTGACATGTATGAAAGAATTATGCATGGTGGCCTAGCCACAAATACGATGTCAATTACATGATCATGCATGGCAATATGAGAATATGATGCATGTCATATGAGCGGAACGGTGGAAAGTTGCATGGCAATATATCTCGGAATGGATATGGAAATGCCATGATAGGTAGGTATGGTGGCTGTTTTGAGGAACAATATGGTGGCTGCTTTGAGGAAGGATATATAGTGGTTTCATGGCACCGGCGAA
Organism: Secale cereale; assembly: GCA_902687465.1. Classification (NCBI taxonomy): domain Eukaryota; kingdom Viridiplantae; phylum Streptophyta; class Magnoliopsida; order Poales; family Poaceae; genus Secale; species Secale cereale. The sequence continues at coordinate 318,208,682 of LR738715.1, forward strand.
AGTTGCGCGGTACAAGAGAGGCTAGCAATGGTGGAAGGGTGAGAGTGCGCATAATCCATGGACTCAACATTAGTCATAAGAACTCATATACTTATTGCAAAAAATTACGAGTCATCAAAACAAAGCAATCACGAATGCCCCAAGGGGGGAGGTTGGTAGGAGTTAACCATCACGCGCCCCCGACCTCCACACAAAGGTTGACACTCTACAAATACCTCATGCTTTAACTTAGTCACACAACGGTTCACCATACGTGCATGCTACGGGAATCACTAACCTTACCACAAGTATTTATAAATTTCATAATAACTCCACTAGCATGACTCTAATATCACTATCCTCATGTCTCAAAACAATTATCAAGCATCCAACATCTCTTTCTATTCAATGCACTTGATTTGATTTTTTTACTACATTGACGTTGGATGTTTATCATGTGAAGACTAGTTTCTTTAGCCTAAACACTTTACCATGATGTTTTAATAGACTCTCAAATGAATATAAGTGAATCATGAGAGTTCAACAATTTCTACAAAATATTATCACCACCGTGCTCTAAAAGATATAAGTGAAGCACTAGAGCAAAAACTATTCAACTCAAAAGATATAAGTGAAGCACATAGAGTGTTCTAACAATTTCTAGGACATATTTAACTCTCTCAAATAGGTGTGTCCAGCAAGGATGATTGTGGCAAACTAACAAGCAAAGACTCAACTTATACAAGACGCTCCAAGCAAAACACATAACATGTTGCGAATAAAAATATAGCTCCAAGTATAGTTACCGATGGATGAAGACGAAAGAGGGGATGCCTTCCCGGGGCATCCCCAAGCTTAGGCTTTTTGATTATCCTGAATTTACTTGGGGTGCCATGGGAATCCCCAAGCTTGGGCCTTTGCTACTCCTTGTTCCATAGTCCATCAAAGTAATACTCAAAACTTGAAAACTTCACAACACAAAACTTAGACGAAAATTCTCGTGAGCTCCGTTAGTAAGAGAAAGCAAACCACCACTCAAAGGTACAGCAAGGAATTCATTCTATGTTTATATTGGTGTTAAACCTACTGTATTCCAAGTTCTCTATGGTTCATATCCTCCAATATTACTCATAGATGCAATGGAATAAGCAAACAACACACGAAAAACAGAATCTGTCAAAAACAGAATAGTCTGTAGTAATCTGCAGGGTTCGCCTACTTATGGAACTCCAAAAAATTCAAACTAAATTGGTAAATTTGCGCAATTTTTCTAACAATCAGAAGCAAAAAAAGAATCAACTAAAAATAACGCTCCAGTAAAATCTGAAGACTACTTTAGCGAGCGCTAACGATTCTGTTTTTCACAGCAAGATCAAATAAACTTCACACAAGTCTTACCAAAGGTTCTACTTGGCACAAACACTAAACAAAACATGAAAACACATCTGAGGCTAGATGCAATATTTATTTCCTAACAGCAACAAAAGCAAAAAACATAAAATTGGGTTGCCTCCCAACAAGCGCTATCGTTTTACGCCCCTAGCTAGGCACGATACGAGATTTCAATGATGCTCACAAGAAAGATAAGAATTGGATCGCAAGGAGAGCGTCATAGAACATGTTACAAACACATATAAGTCTAACATACTTTCTATGCATAGGAATTTTATAAGCAAACAAATTATCATATCAAGCAAGATCTAGCGTATGCAAGGAAGAAGAAAGAAACAAGATCAATCTCAACATAACGAGAGGTAATTTAGTAACATGAAGATTTCTACAACCATATTTTCCCCTCTCATAATAATTGCATGTAGGAGCATGATCAAATTCAACAAAATAGATATCACATAACATATTCTCAACACGATCCACATGCATGCAAAGTTGACACTCTTCCAAAATAGTGGGATTAACATTAACTAAAGTCATGACCTCTCCAAACCACTCTTATCAAAAGTTTCATAAGATTGAACATTCTCCAAGTATGTGGGATCTAAAGTTGACACTCTTCCAAACCCACTTTCAATATTAATGCAAACATTATTATCAATCTTATATTCATCATGGGGATTAAATAAATTTTCAAGATCATAAGAAGCATCACCCCAATCATGATCATTACAACAAGTAGTGGGCAAAGTAAAATAAGCATCCCCAAGCTTAGGGTTTTCCATATAATTGGCACAATTGACATTAATAGAATTTATAGTAACATCTTTGCAATCATGCTTTTTACCCAAAGAGCTATCGTAAATCAATTTATCTTTTTCTTTCAATATTTCGCCACAATTTTCAGATTCACAAATTTCAAGCAAAACCCCATAAAGATAATCTAGTGCAGTCAACTCACTAGCAATAGGTTCAACATAATTGGATCTCTTAAAGAGATTAGCAAGTGGATGAGGATCCATACTTTAGCAAGCGAAGATGCAAGCTAATTGAGGGCACATAGCACACAAGCGAACAAGAGGCAAGCGAACGATAAACACACGGCGGAAGAAGGGCAAATAAAATGGCAAGGGTGAAGTGGGGGAGAGGAAAACGAGAGGCAAATAAATGTAATGCGAAGGATAAGGGTTTGTGATAGGTACTTGGTATATGACTTTTGCTTAAGCCTCCCCGGCAAGGGCGCCAGAAATTCTTCTTGCTACCTCTTAAGCTTGCGTTGAATTCCCTCGAAGAGGAAAGGGAGATGCAGCACATTAGCGTAAGTATTTCCCTCAGTTTTTGAGAACCAAGGTATCAATCCAGTAGGAGACCATGTGCCAGTCCCTCGCACCTGCACAAACAAATAAGAACTTCGCAGCCAACGCGATAAGGGGTTGTCAATCCCTTTACGGTCACTTACGAGAGTGAGATCTGATAGAGATGATAATTGTATTCTTGGTATTTTTGGTTTAATAAAACAGCAAATAAAAGCAAGAAAAGTAAAGTAGATTTAGATTGATATGTTGAGAATAGACCCGGGAGCCATAGTTTTCTCTAGTGGCTTCTCTCATGATAGCGATATTCTACGGTGGGTAAACAAATTACTGTCGAGCAATTGATAGAAAAGCGAATAATTATGAGACTATCTAGGCATGATCATTGTATATAGGCATCACGTCCGAGACAAGTAGACCGAAACGATTCTGCATCTACTACTATTACTCCACACATCGACCGCTATCCAGCATGCATCTAGTGTATTGAGTTCATACGAACAGAGTAACGCCTTAAGCAAGATGACATGATGTAGAGGGATAAACTCAAGCAATATGATGAAAACCCCATCTTTTTATCCTCGATGGCAACAATACAATACGTGCATTGCTGCCCCTATTGTCACTGGGAAAGGACACCGCAAGATTGAACCCAAAGCCAAGCACTTCTCCCATTGCAAGAACTATATATCTAGTAGGCCAAACAAAACCAATAATTCGAAGAGACTTGCAAGGATATTATGAGCACACATAAAAAGTTCAGAGAAGAACCAAATATCTTTCATAGATAACCTTGATCATAAACTCACAATTCATCGGATCTCGACAAACACACCGCAAAAAGAGATTACATCGAATAGATCTCCTCGAAGACCGAGGAGAGCTTTGTATTGAGATCCAGAGAGAGAGAGAAGAAGCCATCTAGATACTAGCTATGGACCTGAAGGTATGTGGTAAACTACTCACAACTCATGGTGAGGGCGATGATGATGATGAAGAAGGCCTCCGTGATGGATCCCCCTCCCGGAACAGGCTCCAAGATGGGATCTCCACGGGAACAGCAGCTACGGCGGTGGAATTAGGGTTTTCTCTCTGCGTATGGAGTTTCTGGGGTACGTAGGTATATATAGGAAAAGGGGGCACCGGGGGCCGTGTGGGCCAGCCTCGAGGCAGGGGGGCGCGCCCCCCACCCTCGAGGGCAGGTCCCTTGCCCCCTGACTTGGTCCTGACGTTTCTCGAGCGTAATTTCCTCCAAAAATATCTCTCGCGAAGGTTTCATTCCGTTTGGACTTCGTTTGATATTCCTTTTCTGCAAAACCCTAAAATAGGCAAAAAAAACAGCAATCTGGACTGGGCCTTTGGGTTAGTAGGTTAGTCCCAAAAATGATATAAAAGTGAATGATAAAGCCCATTAAACATCCAAGACTTCATAAATAATAGCATGGATCAATCAAAAATTATAGATATGTTGGAGACATATCACTATCCCAGGCTGCCGACCAGGAACCTAACCCAAGACTGACGAAGCAGAAGAAGAAAGAACTCCAACACAAGTACATCGCTCTCATGTCAAGTCATCGGAAACCTGCACCTGCAACTGTTGTTGTAGTAACTGTGAGCCACGAGGACTCAGCAATCCCATAACCATGGGTATCAAGACTAGCAAAGCTTTATTGGGTATGGAGAGGTTAAGTGGTGAGGTTGCAGCAGCGGCTAAGCAAAAGTATGGTGGCTAACTTACGAGTACAAGAATAAGATGAGCCTCTACGCAAACGGTTGCAAACTAGTAATGATCGCTAGAGATCCTGGACTACTTGCGAGTCAAACATAACCCCACCCTGTTCTCTTCTCAAAATGAAAAGAGACGGTCACGGTTACTCACGCGGTTGTGTATTTTATCTTGGATCCTCTGTCAAGTTTTCTACAACCGAACATTAACAAATTCCCATCTGCCACATAACCGCGGGCACGGCTTTCAAAAGATCAAAACCCTGCAGGGGTGTCCCAACTTAGCCCATCACAAGCTCATGATCTGCGGAGTCGCAACTCCATGTTGGGAAGACCCGAGTATTCTCAGAATCCCATGCTCAAGATATTTCGACAAAGGTAAAACTAATCCAGCAAGACCTCCCGGCGTGCGACAACCTAATAGTAGCCACGCGTATCTCGTCTCAGGCCACGACCGGATGGGTGATGCTATAGGTAATACCAGATACCTCGGGTTTCCCCTAGGCGGCCCTGCAGGACCCCCAGTTTGGACCAACACTCATGAGGAGCACCGGCCCGGGTTGTTTATTAAGTCCTCGGGGTAGCTAGTCCCTATGCAAATTGTAGTTATTAGGCAAAAGTAATGCCAAAGTTGGGTCTTGCTGGAAAAGCTTTAAGCAGTGCGAATTATCAAGGGGGGGCCCATAAACCCCAACCGTGTTAGGAACGCAAAATCAAGGATCATAACGCCGGTTTATCGGTTCTTAAGGCGGCATGAGTGGAACAAAACACCGAGAAAAAGGCCAAGCCTTCCACCCATTGCCAAGTATATATGTGTGTTAAAATAATTAATAGATATTGTGATATTCCAACAACGTCCAGCTCCAACATGGAGCAATCTTCATCTTCACCAGCATCTAACAACGCTATAAGAGGGGCTGAGCAAGCGGGTAACATAGCCAAACAATGGTTTGCTGGGATGGTTTCAAAGGTTAGAGGTTTCATGGCACCAAGGAGAGGCTGACAACAAAGAGACAGGTAGCGCGACATATAGCGATAGCATCGAGACAACTAGCATAGCAATGATAGTAAAGGTATCCAGGGTGACGGTCATCTTGCCTGGAATCCTGCAAGGAAGAAGAACGAGTCCATGAAGAAGACGAAGGAGAAGCCACGAAGACGAACCAAGTGTAGTCGAACGAATCCTCACGATCGCAACGGAATAAGCACTAAGAAGAAGAAGCAAGCAACACGGTAAACACACCACACAACAACACGACATAATGCTCAACCAAGTATGATGCAAAACAAGTCTATATGATGCAAAACATGGCAAGGGATGATGCAAACAAGAAAAACACAACCAAACAAGTTTAATGAGGCCGGAAACAACATATAACAATTCCGGTAAGTCCTCATATGCAATTTTCGACATTGGTCCAGATATGAACAAACATTGAGTTCAAGTTGTCAAACAGCAAGTTAACATGCACCATGATGATCTACTCGAAATTCTAGTCAAGTTACATATAAAGTTTATTTAATTTGGAGCTACAGCCTAGAAGATATGAGCAAAACAAGTCAAGCATGGAATTGATGCAAAACGCATCCAAACATCAAGCAAACACACTCCAAGCAGGTGTACAACATGTTATTATGCATCTACATGCAAAAACACACAAGTTTCATATAGGACATGCTCAAAATGGAGCAACGGTTCATCACATACACACGAAACAAGATATAACAACAAGTTGTTCAAAAACAGCAACATGACACTTAATTGACATCAAAACAACATGATACAATAACACTTCATGGCAACAAAGGGCATGGCAAGAATGTGCATGTCCGGCACTACAAGCATGACCAAAGAGCTACTAAAAAACACCACTAGAACATGCTCAAAACATCATGGCAAGATTGCAAAAGATAACAAATCCTCAGACTTAGTGAAATAAACTAAACATGGCAGCAACAACAACAAGTAGGCATGTTTGCAAGCTTGTGCAACTCATCTTAAAGCATATCATGGAAAGTGAATATAACCAACAGTAAGAAGACATGTTTATGAAGCTACTCATGGCAAAAACATGGTCATAGGATGCATAGATCACTAGCAATTCACATGACAAAACTGAACATGTTGATAACAGGCTGACAGAAACATTTTATAGCAACTTGAGAGCATGAAAACAACAAGCTACAACAGGCCATATCTGCAAACAAGGGCATGGATGGATATAGCATAACATGGACAACAAGACATGATCATTGTCCAACCCAAAACATTCATGGATTTGAGTGGGGCATCAAGCAAACATGGCATTAGGTTATATTAGTTTCAGACTTTGCAGTTTTCAACAAGTCTCAGAAAATAACAACAGCGAGTAGGTCACTTTGCTAGCTTGTTGCAAACACCACAAGGCATAACATGGAAAACTAATTATCTATAGCAAAGATGGCATGATTGTGCTTCTAAAACATATTGACATGTTGCTCAAACAAAAATCACACATAAAGATATGAAAAAGACAAATCAGCATCTCATAACAAGTTTCAGCACTTAACAGCCACATGCACGTTTGCAACAGAGATAAACATGGCAATATGTCAACTAACATGAATGCAACAGCCACCATCATGTGGAGCACTTCACAATGAACATTTTGACATATCATACACTCCATTTGGACCAACGTGCACAAAGTTACACCCACACGAACATGCTAACTTAACAGACAACAAGGACTTAACAACAACATCACATAGCAGTTTTGCAATGAATATTAAGACATGAATATGAACAGTAACATGCATGCAAATGCAACTAACATGTAGAGCATATCACAACGAACATCTGGAAATATCATTTGCTCAATTTGGATCATCACACTAAAAGATACAAGCACCACAACATGCACACATTTTATTACAGAACTAGGGACTTAGTCATTTTCATGAAAAAATAGGGTGAGCGCTTAGTAACTAAAACTCGCACGAGCGTGGGATAGGGTGAGCTCACCTAGTGGGCTTCGGCCCAGGTTGACAGCGAGGTAGGACAGCTAGGGGTTGGGCCTAGGAGGCCGGAGGGGAGGCGGGCTGGGTCTCAGGCAAGAGCTCGGCCGGCCTGGGTGTGCGGTGGCCACGAGGCTGGGTCGGGGACGTCTCCTCCCGACGAGACGAGGCCGGCGGCGCAGGGGTTCTCCAGCGAGCGAGGCAAGGGTCTCCGGTGATGGGCGCGGCGGAGCTCCACGGGAACGAGCAAATCCGGCTTGGGGGTCCCGGATCCGACGAGGGTTGAGGACGAGGAGGCCGGCGGCGGAGGCGGCCATCCACGAGGCGGCGGGGCGGAGCAGAAGGGCTGGAGCAGCGGGTCGCCGGCGACGCGTGCTAAGGCGGCGAGGGAGGCGACCGGGGAGGTCGAGGAGGCACGGGGCGACGTGGAGACGGGGTCCGGCGATCCTCCGGTGAGGCGAGGCAGCGGGACCGGTGGAGTCCGGCGGCGGGCGCGGCCAGATCGGGATCTCCCGATCCGGTCGATCGGAGCGAGCGGACGCAGAGCGCTCGGGGCTAGTTTCGGGCCCGCGGCGGCTCAGGCGGGCCACGGCGGTGGCTGGCGCGGTGAGGAGCCATATGGCATGCGCCCGTTGGCTGGGACGACGGTTGGGGCTGATGTGGCGCGCACGGATTGGTCCGGGCTGCGCCGGCGGCAGCGCCAAGTGGCGGGAGCTGGCTGGAGCGGCGCAGATTTCGAGGAAGATTCCGGCGGCTGGAGGTGGGAGAGGGGCTAGGGGTAAACTTAATGGTTGGGCTATCAAACGAACTCCGAATGCGACGAAATTTGGCAGGAGGCCTGTCTACAATCTAATAAGACCACACGCCAAGTTTCATCCCATTCCGAGAACATTTTCCGGCCACTCATAAAAAAATATTCGGAGGTGCCGCGGGCACGTGCAAGTGTGTCTGGGGTCAGAACGGACAACGGAGAGGACGGGCGGACTCGGACGGATGCAAGTTTTGAAAACATGATGATGCAATGCACATGATGACAAGGCAAAGATGCAACACGCAAGAAATGACATGGCAACGCCAACTAATAACTGGCTAACACCTGGCGCATCGGTCTCGGGGTGTCACAGTAGCTTTGATAATCATTGGCCTTTTCTTTTCAACGCTATCATAGACAGTTTAGATTTGCGAGAGGTTCCCATAACTGAAAGACAGTTCACTTGGGCAAACAGTGTCCGGGAGCCAACATATAGAAACTAGATCATGTATTAATGGATACCGACTGGGAATCCAAATTCTCTATTGTCTATGTTTGCGCTCTACCTCATGAAGAGGTTATCTCAGATCATAAACCATCCTCATATCTACTGGATTGCCATGACTATAGCACAAATGCAAGTTCAAGTTGGGTTGGTTGCATTGGGATGGATTCCACGACATGGTCAAGGAGGTCTGGGAGAAATCGGTTGCGAGGCTTACCCCAATACAAATGGGACAACAAAATGCGTGTGTTATGTAAGTTCCTTGGTGGTTGGGCTAGGCACACTGCGGGTATCCTCAAAAAAGAGAAGCTTTATCTTTCATCTATTATTGATGATTTAGAAGCTTTGGCAGAGATTACACCTCTCTATGAGCTCAAAATAGAGATCAAGAGTCAATCGAATGCTCAGTCAGCTCGCATGCTATGTGAGGAGGAACTTAAGTGGTATAAACATTCAAACTCTCGGTTTATCCTGAAAGGTGATTCAAATACGAGATATTTCCATGGTGTCGCCAATGGTAGACACCGGAAGGAACTTATTCATTCCCTACAACAGGAGGAGTGCACAATTGAAGGGTATGAGCAACTTAAGTCTTATGTAACTAATTATTACAAAATCTATTTGGAGCCCCTGAGGAAGGAAACTTCTTGATCAATGAGTCTTGAATTGATGACATCTCGCAAGTTTCTGATGCGGAAAATAGCCTTCTAACAGCTCCATTTTCTAATGAGGAAGTTAGAACGACGGTTTTCCTAATGGAGCACAACAAAGCACCGGGTACAAATGGTTTTCCCGCAGAGTTATACCAGAACTTTTGGGATGTCATCAAACATGATCCCCTACTCTTGTTTGGTTTCCTTCATGTTGGCCAACTAGAGTTGTTTCGCTTAAACTTCGATGAAATTATTTTATTACCTAAGGTTAATGAGGCTGAAAGGATACACCAGTATCATCCAATCTGCATCCTTAATGTTAGTTTAAAAATCTTCACTGCGGTAGCGACGATTAGACTAAATTTGGTTGCTGACCATGTGGTTCGTCCTTCTAAAACTGCTTTCATGCAAGGCAGCAACATTGTAGATGGGGTTATTGTCCTTCATGAAATAGTTCACGAATTGCATCGGAAAAAACTGAATGGGGTGGTTCGTAAAATCAACTTCGAAGAAGTTTATGACAAAGTCAAGTTGTCTTTTCTTCAAGAGACTCTCAGAATGAAAGGATTTTCTGTGGAGAGGGCAATGGTCCATAGCTTTGTGACTAGAGGTAGTGTTGCCATTAAAGTCAATGATGACATTGGTAACTATTTCCAAACGAAGAAAGGATTGTGATCATGTGACCTGGTATCGCCCATGCTATTCAATATTGTGGTGGATATGCTAGCGGTCATGATTGAGTGTGCCATGGTTGATGGCCAAATTGATGGGGTGGTGAATCGTCTAGTTTATGGTGGTCTCTCCATCCTTCAATGTGCCGACTATATGATTCTCTTTATCGATCATGACTTTGATAAAGAAAGAAATCTGACATTAATTTTATCAGCACTCGAGCAACTCCCAACGCTTAAGGTCAATTTTCATAAAAGTGAATTGTTTTGTTTTGGCGAGGCTCAAGACGAGGCCCACCTATATGCTGACCTGTTCGGATGCGGGTTGGGCCAGTTTTCGATCACTTATTTGGGAATACCGATACATTATCAGAGACTCACAAATGTTGAATGGAAACAGGTCGAGGAGTGATACGTCTCCAACATATCTATAATTACTGATTGTTCCATGATATTATATTATCATTCTTGGATGTTTTATAATCATTTTCTAACAACTTTATATCATTTTTTGGGACTAACCTATTGACATATTGCCCAGTGTCAGTTGTTGTTTTTTGCTTGTTTTTTACTTCACAGAATATCAGTACCAAACAGAGTCCTAATGCCATGAAACTTTTTGGAATTTGTTTTGGACCAGAAGACAACTTGGGAGCCAAGGAAGCACCTGGGGGAGGCCCATGGGGCCCACCACCCACCAGGGCGCGCGAGAGGCCCCTGGCGCGCCCTGATGGGTGATGGGGCCCATGGAGGTCTCCTCCACCGCCTCTTTGCCCTATAAATACTCAGATATTCCGAAAACCCTAGAAGCATCGACGAAAAACAATTCCAGTCACCTCAAGTTTCAGAACCACGAGATCCAATCTAGAGCCCTATTTCGGCAGTCCACCGGAGGGAAACATGATCATGGAGTTCATCATCTTCATTGGTGCTCCTCCGGTGATGCATGAGTAGTTCACCATAGACTTACGGGTCTGTAGGCAGTACCTAGATGGCTTCTTCTCTCTTTTTGATTCTCAATACAATGTTCTTGGAGATCTATTTGATGTAATGCCCAGGATGGGACTACACCTCCTACGTGTCGAGGCACGACTTGAAGGTATAAGACCATTCTGGAATGATCTCAAGTTTGGTATCTTTGCATGACTCATGTAAAAATAGGGATGAAATTGCAAAATGATAGTTCGCTTACACTCGCCACGTCACACAATACATTACATAAGCAAAACATCATTCAAAACATCACAACCCGACTACGGGCGAAGATCCAAAAGAAAGATACCAAATACATAAAGCCACAGGTCTGAATCGCCCCTAGTAGAAACCACCACTGGTCGTCGAAAACGTCACAAGCATACGGCCACGCTCTTCATGGAAATCCCAGAAGTTCTGACCCATCTCCTGCGTCAAACTCGGCTGAACCTGCATCTGGTGTTGTAGTATCTGTGAGCCACGAGGACTCAGCAATCCCATAACCATGGGTATCAAGACTAGCAAAGCTTTATGGGTAGGAAGAGGTAAAGTGGTGAGGTTGCAGCAGCGGCTAAGCATAATATGATGGCTAACTTACGAGTACAAGAATAAGATGAGCATCTACGCAAACGGTCGCAAACTAGTAGTGATCGCTAAAGATCCTGAACAACCTACGAGTCAAACATAACCCCAACGTGTTCTCTTCTCGAGGTGAAAAGAGACAGTCAGGGTTACTCACACGGTTGTGTGTTTTACTTTGGATCCTCTGTCAAGTTTTCTACAACCGGACATTAACAAATTCCAATCTGCCACATAACCGCGGGCACGGCTTTCGAAAGATCATAACCCTGCAGGGGTGTCCCAACTTAGCCCATCACAAGCTCTCACGATCAGCTGAAGTGATAAATATAATATTACCACCCCTTATCTTAGGGAAATCCGATCAGGCTCGGCATCCTGGTGCACAAGACATTTCGACAATGGTAAAACAAGTCCAGCAAGACCTCCCGGTGTGTCGACACCCTGATAGTAGCCGCGCGTCTCTCGTCTCAGGCCACGACCGGATGGGTGATCCTACAGGTAAAACCAAACCTCGAGTTTCCCCGTGGTGGCCCCGCATAACCCTCGTTTGGGACCAACACCATCAGCACTGGCCCTCCCTGCTATGTAGAAAAGAATCACCGAGGGCGCGACCCCCTATGCAAATTTAATTATTTAATTAAGTTGTTATTATGAGGCAAATTAAAAACCAATGTTGGGCCTTGCTGGAGGAGTTTTATTCAAAGACGAAGTGTCAAGGGGTCCCTATATACCCAACCGTGTAAGGAACGCAAAATCAAGGAACATAATGCCGGTTTATCAGCGCCTAAGGTGGCATGAGTTGAACAAAACACCGAGCAAAAGTCCAAGCCTTCCACCCATGCCTAGTATACAGGTGTGTTAATAATAATAATAGATATTGTGATATTCCCAAAGCATCAAGTTCCAACATGGAACAATCTTCATCTTCACCTGCAACTAACAATGCTATAAGAGGGGTTGAGCAAGCGGGTAACAAGCCAAACAATGGTTTTGCTAGGAAGGTGTCAAAGGTTAGAGGTTTCATGGCAACAAGGAGAGGCTGACATAAATGATGGGTAGCGCGACATATAACGATAGTGAAAGTGCAACTAATCCCCGGGTGGTTTTGGCAATTAATAACAACATATATATCATTGAACTAATAGTTACTTGAGAATCATTTCAGAGAAGTTCAGTGATATGGGTATGGCAATGACTGAAGAAGTGGACCCCTCAAGATGCTAAGGCAAGCATTGGCAAAAGCTCAAGACTCCATTTTTGGTTTAGTGATCCAAGATCACATTGAGTCCATAGGAAAAGCCAATACTATTAAAAGGGGATGAGGTTATGTTGATGATCTGGTTGCTCAAGTGCTTAGTGATATATCTCCTTCAACTATCAGCAACTTTCACTACAATACACACTCATAAGTAATCTCGGTCCCACCGATATTCCAAACTCAGTCACACCGAGATGAACCACCTCAGCCATAAGCCAAACCCTAGAAAAATCGGATATTCCGAGTTTGAAATCGGTTTCACCGAAACATGGGCTGCCAAGCTTCTGTAACCTTCTGTCATCAAATCGGTGTCACCGAGATGATGAAGTCGGTCCCACCGAAACTGGTATGCTCCTGTCTTTGCTCAAATCGGAATAACCGAGATGGTATTTTCGGTCCCACCGAAAACCCCAACGTTCACATTATTTGAACTTTCGGTCTCACCGAGTTGTCCACTTCGGTCCCACCGAGATTGCTCAAATATGTGTGTAACGGTTGGATTTTGTGTGGAGGCTATATATACCCCTCCACCCCCTCTTCATTCGTTGAGAGAGCCATCAGAAAGAACTACCACTCCTACCTTACACTTTCTGAGAAGAGAACTACCTATCCTTGTGTTGAGATCAAGTTGCTCCACTCCCACCATATGAAACTTGATCTCTAACCTTCCCAAGTTGCTTTCCACTCAATCCTTTCTTCCACCACAGCCAAATCAGTGAAGAGAGTTGAGTGTTGGGGAGATTATCATTTGAAGCACAAGAGCAAGGAGTTCATCATCATCTACAACATCTATTACCTTTTGGAGGGTGGTGCCTCCTAGATTGGTTAGGTGTCGCTTGGGAGCCTCCGTCATCGAGATGTGGAGTTGAACCAAGAAGTTTGTAAGGGCAAGGAGATCGCCTACTTCGTGAAGATCTACCCCGAGTAAGGCTAGCCCTCCGTGGGCGTAGGCCATGATGGAATAGACAAGGTTGCTTCTTCGTGGACCCTTCGTGGGTGGAGCCCTCCGTGGACTCGCGCAGCCGTTACCCTCCGT
>LR738715.1:318222528-318260073 GCA_902687465.1 Secale cereale
CCCCCCCTCTAGACATACTTTCGATCCTACAAGTGGTATTAGAGCTTTGGTCTCCATTGTATTGGTTTCCATTGCATTGGACTCCATAAGCTTGGTTTCACAACCTAGGAGAGTATGGCGTCTAGTGAGGGTAATTATCGTAGAGGTCCTTACTTTGATGGTACAAATTTTGCTAGTTGGAAGCATAAAATGAAAATGCATATTCTTGGTCATAACCCAGCCGCATGGGGCATTATTTGTGTTGGTATGCAAGGTGAATTCTTCGAGGAAGGAAAAGTTCCGGATCGCGAAGCTACACCGAAAGAGTTGCGGATGTTGCAAAACAATGCTCAAGCTTGTGACATTCTCTTCAATGCTTTGTGTCCCGAGGAGTTCAACAAAATCAGCCGTCTTGAAAATGCAAAAGAGATTTGGGATACTTTGGTTGAAATGCACGAAGGTACCGAGTCTGTGAAGGAATCAAAGCTAGATATTCTTCAAGGTCAACTTGACAAGTTCAAGATGAAGGATGGTGAAGGAGTCGCTGAAATGTACTCTAGGCTTTCTCTCATCACAAATGAGATTGCCGGCTTAGGAAGCGAAGAAATGACCGACCGATTCATCATCAAGAAGATTCTAAGAGCTTTGGATGGAAAGTATGACACCGTGTGCACTTTGATCCAAATGATGCCAAACTACAAGACTCTCAAGCCAACCGAAGTCATTGGAAGAATTGTTGCTCATGAGATGACACTTAAGGATAAGGAAGAGCTTCACAACAAGTCAAGTGGTGCTTACAAAGCTACAAGTGATGCTCCCACAACCTCAAGTGACAAGTTAGTTTCCAATGAAGAGATAAGCCTAATGGTTAAAAACTTCAACAAATTCTACAAGTATAGAGGCAAAGAGAGAAGCTCAAAGTCTAGATCATATGATGAAAAGAGATCTTCTAGTCGTGATCGAAACTGCTACAATTGTGGAAGACCCGGACACTTCTCAAATGAGTGTACGGCTCCGCACAAGAGAAGAGAAGAATCTCCAAGAAGAAGATCAAGAGATGAGTCACCTCGGAAAGAGAGAAGGAGTAGAGATGATCGTTATGAACGAAGACCCTATCGGAGAAGCAAGGATTCGGAGAGGAAAGACAAGTCATCAAGGAGCTACACAAGAAGAAGACATCAATCTCATGTAGGTGAATGGGTCTCCGGCTCCGACTCCGACAATCAATCCGATGGAAGCTATCACTCCGACTCCGACTACAGTCAAGATGAAGGTGTTGCCGGTCTTGCTCTCGTATCCTCCAACTCCAACTCCTACGACTTATTTGATTCACCAAATGAGGGAATTGGAAGATGCTTCATGGCTAAAGGCCCCAAGGTAACACACCCTGAATTCATTGACTTCGATAGTGATGAGGATGACTTGCTTGGTGAAGATGAGCTCTTGCATGATAAATCTAGTGAGCCTAGTAACGATGAAAATGCTAGTAGTCTTTATAGTCGAGAAGAGTCGAATGACAATGCTATGAAGGAGATTGAGCGTCTAACTAAAGAACTAAACATTCTTAAGTTAGCTCATGAAACAACTCAAGAAGATCATAGAGAGCTCCTAAGATCTCATGAGAAGCTACGCTTCGAGAAGCTCACTCTAGAGCAAGAACATGAGTTTCTAAAAGAGATCAATGACGATCTTCGAAAGAAGAGTTCTTCATATCTTGCCAAACGACTTCTCTTGTCTAATTTCTTGCCACCTATTAAGACTAAGCATGACAAGCAAAAGAAAAATTCTTCCACTAGTAGTAACAATAACCATGCTAAATCCAATATTGTTGCTTCTAGTAGTTCTCTTGATTCCACTAACAATGTTTCAAGCCAAGTTACACTTGAGCAAGAGAACAGCTTATTGAAGGAAATCATAGAGAAAGGTGTCTACAAGAGTCTTGCCGGAAGCAAGAACTTTGAGGAAATTGTTCGCAAGCAAGGAAGGCACCGGAAGAATCAAGGGATTGGTTTTGAGCGAAAGTTCAACGCCGAAGGTGTTGAGTGGGAAGAAGGTCAATACCCTACTCCACAGTTTGTTTCTCAAAAGGAGAAGTATGATCCTACTTCTTCCAATGTGGAACAAGCTCAAGATGACCTTCCACCACAAGACCACAAGCTGAAAGCCAAGGACAAGCTTCAAGAGGAGATTGATGCATTCATTGAAGCACCTCAAGCCATGGTCAAGTGGGTTCACAAGGACACGACAAGTTCTACTTCATCAAGCTCAACTACAACCCCAAGGATTCCCATCAAGATGATGTGGATCCCGAAGAAGAAGAACTAGAAGGTTCTTGAGGGTGACTCCGCCAACATACTTCACTCTCATTCATTTTGGCAACTTGTGCAATCAACTTCCACATCATGCACTAGTTCATGGAGTCACAAACCCTCTTGTTAGTAAGTCAAGGGACAAGGTAATCATTGCTTTCATGGACATCATCTATTGTGAACTTCAATCTATGTCCATGGATATCCTTGTTTGTTCCTTGTGGGACTAACCCATGTAGGTATTGAAAGTGCCCTAATCCAAAGGATAGCTCCCAACTCTTGATGATCTCCATCAACATTGAGCATCCACATCTTCAACATCTACATGAAGTCTTCTACGACAACCCAAGGTTAGTTTGACCCTTTTAAAAGGGGTTCTCACATCTAGGGGGAGCTTTGCTCTAAAAATTGAGCTAAAGCATCTTCAAATGATGTGAACACATCAATGCTTTATGTAAAAGTGGTAACCCCACTTGTGCTTAAACGATGAGTATGACCTATGATCAAATGTTCTCATTTGGCTCCTAAGTCAATATACTCATATAAAGATGACCTAGTCATCGACAAATTGTGTGTTAGTAGCTAGAGTTTTGGTTGTGCATGTTTGACACATATTTCATTTGCTATCTTATTGTGTGAGCATGTTGAATGCATGATTTTATCCATTCGAGGACATCCATTTGTTGTTTTGGTTGTTTTGATTTTTCTGGCCAAATGGATGGACAAGAATGCCTAAGTACCTCCCCTAGCTATCTATGCTTTCTTGTCTCAAATTCTATTCATGCTTATATCACAAACTTTGAACAAGTCATTTTCGGACCCTCCGAGTGAGGAGCACTCGGAGCCACCGATCCGTCTAAGGCTGACCTCCAAAACCTTCTAAGTGATTTCGGTCAGACCAACTTTCTCAAACTCGGTCAAACCGAAAGCATTTAGATTGATCTAGGTTTCATCTCGGTGAAACCGAGTTCTAAATCTCGGCGTGACCGAAATGCGTAACTGCCTAGCAGTTATCCATCTCGGTGCCACCGAGTTTTTCAACTCGGTCCCACCGACAGCAAAGGGATATATATACTGAGGGCAGCGCGCGTTGATTATTCCTTCAAACGTTTTCGCCCCACATCCCCTGCTGCCGTCGCCCTGATCTCCGGATCGTCGCCGTTGTCGCCTGTGCGCCCTCGCCGCAGGTCTCCGTCGCCGTCAACGGCCTTCTCCTCCGCGCCGTTGCCGCCGTAGAGAGACTCCACCAAGTTAGGGTGAGTCTTGATCCCACTCGTGCTCCCATCTCCGATTCAATGCACGTTTGGTTTGCCCAATATCTGGCCACGATTGAAATCTTCCTTTACACCAGATTAGTTCGTTTGAACTAGATTCGAGTAAAATTCTTAGGGTTAGGTTTCCACGGAACACATCTCGGTAAAACCGATTTTAAAATTTCGGTATGACCGATTCGGCCTCTGGCCATTGCACTGCACCTTTCGGTCCAACCGAGTTGTGCAAATCGGTGTGACCGAAATGTAGTGTTAGTGAAACCCTAGTGTTATCGGCAAGACCGAAACCCACTTCGGTCAGACCGAAAGTGGTGTGGTAAGCTTCTGTTAAACACTTCGGATTCACCGATACTCAAACTCGGTTTGACCAAAATGTCTTCTGTGAAAACTTAAAACTAAAATTTGAACTCATTTTTTTTTGCAAAAACTTCTGCAGTTTGTGATAACTCTTCCTCTCTGCCTATATCTTATCTATTCACAGGTTGTCAGCCATGTCAGATGCCAGTGACAGTCAGAACAGGTCAGAGTCACCTATTGCAGACATTCCGGAAGCAGACACTAGTCCTGAGGCTAGTAGCCCATTTGATGATGGTGAGAGGAGTACACCAAGTGGCTTGCCTCCTGCAGCCACCAGAGCTAGAAAGGAGAAGAACTCCGATGATGAGGATTCTGATTTCATTGCTGAGGAAGAGGTGACCTCAAAGCCTAAGAGAAAGGTTGTTGCCAAAGAGCAACAAGGTCAGCAGTCAAAGAAGGGCACCAGCAAAGTCAAGCAATCAGCTGTTGCCAAGAAGCTAAATTTGGGAGAGCCAGCTCCAAGTAAAGTGAAGAAAACCTCCAAGAGAAAAAGGGTAGTATATACTGATTCTCATGCAGATGCAGCAGTCGAGGTTGAGGATGAGGAAGTACCCCAGCCTCCTCCTCCTCAGAAGGCTAAGCTCATGGGTGATGCCATTAAAGCCGGAGCCACTTCAAAGCCCAAGAAATCTGCTCAAGCCAAGGCAGGTCCAGCAAAGCCTGCTGCCAAGCCCAAGAGGACTACCAGAAACATTCCAGCATCTGAGAAGAACAAGGGTGATGTGCCACCAGCTGAGTCTGATGAGGAAGAACAAGTGTTGTTGAAACTCCGTCCAAAACTGCCACTTCACAATGATGCTCATCCTCAAGCCGAGGATATGAAGGCAAGGAAAGATAGAGGTCTCAGGCTATGGAGACAAGCTGACCCATATGCCGTGAGGAGAAGGACTGCTGTAGACCCCAGATTTCACACCAGAGAGCAGCAGGACTTCTATGAGACTGTGCTGATGGACAAGAAGCCCATAGTCGCAGACACCAGATACGTTGACTGGGAATACATTGACAGCGAAGAGCACAGAGACTTCTTTCCACATGTGCATGAAAGCTTCACTGCATGTGGAGTTGCAGAGTTTGTGGGTCAGAAATTGACAGATTGGAACAATGAAATGATTATGCAATTCTATGCCACAGCTCACTTCTATCCTGATGGGAAGATCACCTGGATGACTGAAGGTCAAAGGTTCTCTTCTTCTGTTGAAGAATGGGCAGAAATTCTGAATGCTCCAGTGCAGCGAGAAGACGATATTGATGTCTATGAGATTCCAAAGAAGAATCATGATTCCATGAAGAACATGTACAAGGAGATCCCCGCAGCAGATTTGGAAGTGTGGAAGCTCGGCTCAGTCTACTATCTCCAGGCAGGTTTACCTACCACTAATACTATTCTGAGGCATACCTTGATGCCCAAGTCTGGAGATCATCGCATGATCAGAGGGTATTCTATCAACATGCTGCATATACTTGATGAAAAGGCACCTTTCAAGGTGATGGACTTAATGGTAGAGACCATTAAGAGGACTGCAGCTGACCAGAAAAGGTCATGTGGATTTGCCCCACAGATTCAGATGCTTATCAATGCCAAGTTTGGCACGGGCAAATTCTTGTTGGATAGGAAACACTTACCCCTGCAGCCAGAGCATGAAGACAATGTTGTTGTGATGGACGAGGAGGATCCAACATCTGTCGAAGGTCAAGCCAAGATAGAAGCTGCTAAGAAAGCCAAGGCTGATAAAGAAGCAGCAGCAGCAGCAGCTAAACCAAAGAGTTTCGGAGAGCAGATTCTTGAAGCTACCCAAAGGATTGAACAACGCCTGGACAGCATTAAACAATCTCAGGAGAGCCTAGAGAGGATTGTTGACGAGAAGATCCACGCTCTGGACGTGAAGCTGACTGAAATTCAGGTGACCGTCAACAAGCTTGAGGCAGACATGGAGGAAGCGAAGCAGGACAAGGCAGAGCTCATGCAGGATGACTTAGTCCAGGATTCTCAGCAACAGACTGCTCCGATTCCCAGAGGATCCCGATCAGCTGCTATTCCAGTGACTGACACCAGGACTACCGCTTCAGCACCTCCCACAGCTCCAGCAGTCACTCCAGCTACAGCTCCGGTATCCACTCCTCCAGCACAGACATCAGCTGAAGTCTTCGCCGATGCCGTCATATCTACTCCGACATCAACCCAGACGGGAGCCGCCAGCAGAGTCCCCAGTGACGTTTAGCTCTATGCTTTTTCAAACTTTTTGGTAACTTGTTGCCAAAGGGGGAGAAATTGTATAGATCATAGGGCTTCGAGAGAGAGAGAGTGCTGTGATCTTTGCGCTTTTGCTCTTTCGTTCTTTTGCGGTCTCTTTGAGATACTTTTGGTTTTCGAAACTTTCAGTGTGCTTGATACTACGTTTGATGCTACCTTAATGAGTGCTTGGTCATACTATGCTTTAATGTGTGCTTAATGCTTATCATATGCTATTCCTATCTTGTATGACTATTTACTCATGTCTTGGTGATTGGGTGCATGCTATTCATTCTTATCATTTTGTGCGCTCCACCAAGATGTATGTGACATGGAAGAGTGACCCATGATCCTAATCGATTGTGCATTTGCATTCAAACGCAAATCTTAAATAATGCACAAATTTAGGGGGAGCTCTTGCTTATCACATACTTCTCAAAGCGACGATATTATTCATTGATTATATCCTTTGTCGAAGCTTTGATCTATATGTTGTCATCAATTACCAAAAAGGGGGAGATTGAAAGTGCAACTAATCCCCGGGTGGTTTTGGCAATTAATAACAACATATATATCATTGAACTAATAGTTACTTGAGAATCATTTCAGAGAAGTTCAGTGATATGGGTATGGCAATGACTGAAGAAGTGGACCCCTCAAGATGCTAAGGCAAGCATTGGCAAAAGCTCAAGACTCCATTTTTGGTTTAGTGATCCAAGATCCCATTGAGTCCATAGGAAAAGCCAATACTATTAAAAGGGGATGAGGTTATGTTGATGATCTGGTTGCTCAAGTGCTTAGTGATATATCTCCTTCAACTATCAGCAACTTTCACTACAATACACACTCATAAGTAATCTCGGTCCCACCGATATTCCAAACTCAGTCACACCGAGATGAACCACCTCAGCCATAAGCCAAACCCTAGAAAAATCGGATATTTCGAGTTTGAAATCGGTTTCACCGAAACATGGGCTGCCAAGCTTCTGTAACCTTCTGTCATCAAATCGGTGTCACCGAGATGATGAAGTCGGTCCCACCGAAACTGGTATGCTCCTGTCTTTGCTCAAATCGGAATAACCGAGATGGTATTTTCGGTCCCACCGAAAACCCCAACGTTCACATTATTTGAACTTTCGGTCTCACCGAGTTGTCCACTTCGGTCCCACCGAGATTGCTCAAATATGTGTGTAACGGTTGGATTTTGTGTGGAGGCTATATATACCCCTCCACCCCCTCTTCATTCGTGGAGAGAGCCATCAGAAAGAACTACCACTCCTACCTTACACTTTCTGAGAAGAGAACTACCTATCCTTGTGTTGAGATCAAGTTGCTCCACTCCCACCATATGAAACTTGATCTCTAACCTTCCCAAGTTGCTTTCCACTCAATCCTTTCTTCCACCACAGCCAAATCAGTGAAGAGAGTTGAGTGTTGGGGAGATTATCATTTGAAGCACAAGAGCAAGGAGTTCATCATCATCTACAACATCTATTACCTTTTGGAGGGTGGTGCCTCCTAGATTGGTTAGGTGTCGCTTGGGAGCCTCCGTCATCGAGATGTGGAGTTGAACCAAGAAGTTTGTAAGGGCAAGGAGATCGCCTACTTCGTGAAGATCTACCCCGAGTAAGGCTAGCCCTCCGTGGGCGTAGGCCATGATGGAATAGACAAGGTTGCTTCTTTGTGGACCCTTCGTGGGTGGAGCCCTCCGTGGACTCGCGCAGCCGTTACCCTCCGTGGGTTGAAGTCTCCATCAACGTGGATGTACGATAGCACCACCTATCGGAACCACGGGAAAAATCACCGCGTCTCCAAATTGCGTTTGCTCTTCTCCACCTCTCTTTACTACATGTGCAATTTACTTTCCGCTGCCTATACTCTAGAATTGCATGTGTAGGGTGATGCTTGACTTGATCATAATTGTGAATCTGCCAAAAACTATTCTTGATCAAAAGGCAGAATTTTTATATTTACAAGTAGTCTAATCACCCCCCCTCTAGACATACTTTCGATCCTACAGATAGCATCGAGACAACTAAGCAATGGCAATGATAGTAAAGGTATCCAAGGTTACGGTCATCTTGCCTGGGATTTCGCAAGGAAGAAGAACGGGTCCATAAAGAAGATGAAGAAAAAGCCTTGAAGAAGAACCACGGGTAGACGAACGAATCCTCATGAACGCAACGGAACAAGCACTAACGAGAAGAAGCAAGCAACACGGTAAACACACCACACGAGACATGACAATACTCAACCAAGTATGATGCAAGACAGTTCTATATAGGATGCACTACAAGTCTATGCAGGAAGCAAAACATGGCAAGGTAGGAAGCACAGAAAACAACACAAGTCTATATATGATGCAATACATGGCAAGGTATGATGCAAGACAAGTCTATACAGGAAGCAAAACATGGCAAGGTGTGAAGCATAATAAAATTACACTATTTAGGCATTTTAAATGAGGCCAGAAATAACAACAACAATTCCGGGAAAATCCCCATGACCAATTTAGCAATTAGTAATGCAACAACAATTTAACATTTAAAGGTTGTTATCATGATGCGGATGACATGATCAAGTTTTATGCAAGTTTATTAAAAGTTGACATAAGGGATATGAAGCATTTGTCACCGTGGTGGAAAGGGGTGCCACGGCGACGATAACCGAAAATGGTGCCGCAACAACATTTTGGTACCGGTAACTCGTTGAGAGACCGGTGCAAAAGATGACGGAGAGCGTGAGCGAGTCGAACAAGATGAAAGGTGGGGTGATCCCGTCACCGGGTTCCCACGGGTCGCCACCAAGGCAAACGAGGGCACAACGGACACGATGCAAACATCCAATTCATCTCATACAACACATGCAGTCCACGGGTCATCGTCTCGGGGTTATACCTTCGTAACGTTCGTTTCGGGGAGGATCGAGATCGTCGAGGGAAGTAGTGGTTCACATTCGAAGAGGAAGTAGTCGTTCACGTTCGGAGAGGTACAAGCGGTCTTCGACAACGGTAGTGGTACATGCACATAGTGGTACTTGGCGTCTCGGTCCGAAGGGGTACTTGGCGCATCCACGGGTCTCCGAGGTCGACGGTAGAGGATGTAGTCGTTCTCGTTATCTCGAAGAGGTACTTGTCGTCTTGGCGGTTCCATGACGGTGGTAGATGTACATGTCAAAGGTCTTCGGCGACGGTAGTCGTACGCGTTTCGTAGATGTTCATGATTCCGTAGAGGTACTTGTCGCGGCATCGGACGTAGTGGTACTTGACGCATCACATCGTGTAGTCGTTCTTGCCGGTCTTGAGGGTCCAAACGCAGCAACAACAAAAAAAGGCATACGACGGGCGGCGGCAAGGGGTGATGCAGGGGAAGTCAACGCGGAGCTGCAGCGCTGGTCGTCTCGTTCGACCGAACCGGACGAGGCAGAGGACGGGGAGGCCGAAGGGTGGCTCACGGCGGCTCGGCGGAGTCGTCGGAGATGGTCCTGGAGGAAGCGAGGCCGGCGAGCCAGGCGCTCGACACGGCAGCCTGGTGCGGCGACGGAGCTCCAGAGGCCGGCGACGCAGGGGTCGAGCTGGATGGAGCGGCAACCTGCTGATGCCTGACGGAGGCAGTCGACCGCGGGGTGACAGGAGGGATGGCGGAGCTCGCCGCGGGGTCGAGGAGAGGGGCCAGTCGCGCTCGGGGACGGTCGTGGGCTGCGGGCGCTCGCCGGTGGTGGTGACGTCGTTAAAGGAGACGAGGAGGCGGCGGTGTTGGATATGGGAGGCAGCAAGGAGGCGGCGGTGTTGGAGATGGGAGGCAGCAGGGAGGCGCAGGCTGGCGGGGAAGTGGTGCGGCGGCTCGGTGGGCGACGAGTAGACGAGATGGAGAGGGGGAGATCGAGGGAGCAGACGATGGCTACGAGGTGTGAAGGGGATAGAGGTCGGGAGGGGCGCTGTGGCGCTGAGGGAGGACGAGGGAAGATGGGAGCGACGGGCTAGGGTTAGCGCTGGAGGAGGCTGCTGGGCCTAGGCCTGATGGGCCAGTCCGGCGGCGAGCAAAACGGCGAGGGGCCTGGCTGCGGGTGGGCCCAGAGGCGCGGGAGGGATGGCCTTAGATCCTCACTCCTCTCTCTTAACTAAAAAACAGAAAAGAGAAAGAAAAGAAAGTGGGGTCTAGGAAGGAATTGCACAAGAGGTTATTTTTCTCGGGCTCATAAAAATGAGCGTAATCCAAGAAAAATAGAAGTGGCCCGATCGAGATATAATTCAAACATATTTGAATTTACTTCAAATGGGTTTGAACTAAGACTTGATTTTCGAAGTGTCCAAAAATGTTCGAATTTTTGGAGGAGCCTCGATAAAACGGTTAAGAATTATAGACAAGGTTACAGAGTCAAAATTGAAGTAGAAAAAGAATATGAGGAATATTTGCAAGTGTGTTACGGTGATTCCAAGGCAATGGAATATTTTATTATAGCTCCCTAAATATTAGGAGGATATGTTATAAAGAGAAGTCATCCTTCCCTCGATTTAAATGGATCGAGGATCCATACGGTTTATTTAGAAATGCAAAAGAATTATGACATGATGGCATGATGATATGATGCAATGCAAAAATAAATAGAGGAAGCACAACTGAAACACACGGGAAAACCCGTAACATCTCGAATCTTCTCGAGCGTCGGTCTTCGGGCGTCACAGTTTGTTGGGATCTGATGAAGTTCGAGTTTATGATCAGTTCTATCCATGAATATTATTTGAGTTATTTGATCTCTTATATGCATGATTGTTATAGCCTCGTATTTCTTCTACGAATCTTTGGTTTAGTTAGGCCAACTAGATTGATTTTTTGTGCAATGGGAAGGGATGCTTTGTGATGGGTTCGATTTTGCGATGTCCTCACCCAGTGACAGAAGGGGTAGCGGGGCACACATATATCGTTGCTATTAAGGATAAAAAGATGGGGTATATTCCTACATGAATAGATCTTGTCAACATCATGTCATCGTTCTTATTGTGTTACTCCGTTTCTGCATGAACTTGATACACTAGATGCATGTTGGATAGCGGTCGATGTGTGGAGTAATAGTAGTAGATGCAGAATCGTTTCGGTCTACTAATCTTGGATGTGATGCCTATATACATGATCATTGCCTTGGATGTCGTCATGATTATTTGATCTTCTATCAATTGCCCAACAATAATTTGTTTACCAGCCATATGCTATTTTCTCGAGAGAAGCCACTAGTGAAACCTACGGCCCCCGGGTCGATCTTTTATCATATTGTTTTCAGATTAGTTATTCCAAAAACCCAAAAATACCTTGTTTCACTTTTTATTTACCTCTTTTATTTTGTGTTCTTGTGCGGTCTATTTATCCAAACACATACAATTTAATTTATCTTTTTTAACGAGGAGGGATTGACAACCGCTCTTACGCGTTGGGTTGCGAGGATTTGTTCTTTGTGTGCAGGTACTGCTTAAATAGTGTTGCTTGGTTCTCCTACTGGATTGATAACATTGGTTTTAATACTGAGGGAAATACTTGTCGTAGTTGTGTTGCATCATCCCTTCCTCTTTGGGGATATAGCAATGCAGATTCAAGTCACGTCAAAGAAATTTCTGGCGTCGTTGTCGGGGAGACATCATCAACATCTATCAGGTTCCTAATCACAAATCTCATCTCCTTGCAATTTACATTATTTTCCATTTGCCTCTCGTTTTCATCTCCCCCGCTTCTAAAACGTTTTGCGAAAAGCACAAAATATTTGCCTTCTTTTTCGTTTGCCTTTTTCTCGTCGGGTCTCTTGCCTGACTACTTTGTTGATATGGCTAGTTCCTCCTCCATTGTGTGTACCCCCGAGAATGAGCTTCTTAACTTTAAACAAAGGAGAGGGGAGAATCTAAAATATGCTTGGTACAGAATTTGTAATGCTCATAATAGTTCTACTCGTAAACAATATTTCGTTGTCCTTCTTCGAAGGTTTTAGGTGGGCATCGCCACTTGGTATAGATTCGTCCTTGATACGATTACCGTGAAAATTTCTTAATATGTCCATCTTTGGATGCTTTTAATGCTATGGAGACCTAGTGGGCGCACCACCTATCATTATTGATGAAACAAACTTAACTCTTGAGCATGTTATGCAAAGATTAGATGCTATTGAAAAGAAGATGATTACTGAAGAACAAATTGAAAAATTGGATAAAAGGATGCATAATCTTACTAATAAAATTGGGTCAAAAACGGGAGATGCTTTTAAACTACTAAGGGAAAAGGAAATTGTAATGATTGTATTTTTGGTGTTTTAATTAGTGTTTGTGCCAAGCAAAGCCTTTATGTTGATTTGGGCGAGGGTTTATTTGATTCGGTGCATCAACAAAAAATTTCACGCCCAGTGATAGAATTGTTGTCATTTGGTGGAGCGTGAACAATTGCTGAAATTTTTACACGGAATTTATATAAAAATTGCCCATGTTTTCCTAATATTTCAGAGAAAAAAAAATAGATTTACAGAAGGATGACTGAAAAATACATCTTTACACATTATTCTGTTTTCGTTGCATTATGTGGTTACTTTAATGAATCTATGGTTTGTATCGGGGTTATAAGCCATGATAAAGTTAGAATACAATAGGTATAATGTAATAACAAAATTTGAATAGGTTTTCTACAACACTTATAGTAAAGATGATTTTTATTATACTAATGGATCTCATGAGGTTTTGTTAAGTTTTGTGTGATTGAAGTTTTCAAGTTTTGGGTGAGATCGCGATGGATGAAGGAATAAGGAGTGAAAAGAGCCTAAGCTTGGGGATGCCGAAGGCACCCCAATATACTATTAAAGAAGTGTCAAGCAAATAAGCTTGGGGATGCCCCGGTAGGCATCCCCTCTTTCTTCTAACGATCATCGGTATTTTACTTGGAACTATATTTGTATTCGTCACATATCATGAGTTTTGCTTCGAGCGTCTTGTATTATATGTGTCTTTGCTTGTTTTGCCTTTTGGTTTGTCACAATCATCCTAGCTAGACACACCTATTTGAGGAAGCCAAAATTATGCTAGGATTTATTAGAATCGCTCTTTATGCTTCACTTAAATTTTTTAGAGCTATGGAATTTCTCTAGTGCTTCACTTATATCTTTTTGAGCACGCTGGTGCTGTTATTTTGAAGCAATTTGCTCTCATGCTTCACTTAGATTTTTTTTTGGGAGTTAGTAGAAATTTTTAAGAAACTCCCTCATGCTTCACTTATATTATTTTGAGAGATGAAACTTTAAAGAAACTTGTGTTCTCGCTCTTCACTTAAATTTGTTTGGGAGCTTTTTATTTGCAATGGCAATATTCTTTAAAAGAAATTGGTCCCAAAGTGATAGATATCCAGAGAAGTTGTAATAAAAACTTTCATGAAGATCATTGGACATTAAACTTGGTTCCCTGCAATAGTTTCGAGATATGATGATAGTAATATGTGAGTCATGTTGGTGACTAATTATGCTTTACTAAGAATATTGGTGCTAAGGGTTGTGGTTCCCTATGCAAGCACATCAAGTTAATAGTTATGCAATGAAATTACATCCTAATTGTGTTGCATTACTCGGTGTTAGTTATGTTTAATGTTCTTTTATGATGGTTTTTGTCCCGTGGTTGGTTGCTTCTCAATCTATTTGCTAGCCTTCACTTGTACTAAGAGGGAATGCTGCCAGTGCATCCAAATCCTAAAACCCAAGTTGTGCCAAATGAGTCCACCATAGCTACCTATATGTTGTATTTTCATGCCGTCCTAAGCAAATTTGTATGTGCCAACTCTAATTTTCAAAATAAACTTCTCTTTTGTGTGCTCGTACCGCTCATGAAGCGGTTGGGGTGGCCGATATTTTCCATGCTAAGTAGGCTATTCTCAAAATTAATGTTTATTCACTTGTCATTGCACAAGAGTGTGGCGGTAATAGGGATGCCCAGTCCCGAAATGCAAAAAATACTACAAATAAATTCCTTGGTATGTGTTGGTATGGAAGGCACCCGTTAATTCGGCTAGCCATGGATTGTGAAAGAATGGTGTAAAGGAAGTAAACTTTATTTTTATGTTTGGCCGTTTGGGAATCACCTATGATTTATTTAGCATGGAAGATATTGGGAACCTTAGTCGTTTTCGTTGATGAGAAAAGCATGCCACCCAAAATAATTTTATCTCTCAATTTAATCTTTGAACTTTGGCACCTCTACAAATCCCTGCTTCCCTCTGTGAAGGGCCTATCTATTTATTTTCATGCAATTTTTATTTTTGTTGAGTCTCATCTAAACTTATAAAGCACCAACTATGGAACACTATTATCACACTTGATTATTGGATGTAGCTAATATTTGAATGTGTTGCATGAATGGATCAATGATTGAGCAAAATGGGCTAGGGATAACTTTCTTTAAAGTTGATATTTTGGAAGACATGGTTGCATGTTGATATTACTTGAGTATTAAAGTCTTCATGCCAAATTATAGACTATTGCTTTGAATCATATAAAATTACATGTGTCCATGCTACAAAGAAAAGAATATGATGAACATGTTAGGCAGCATTCCACATCAAAAATTCTGTTTTTATCATTTACCAACTCGAGGACGAGCAGGAATTAAGCTTGAGGATGCTGATACGTATCCCACATATCTATAATTTTCTATTGTTCCATGTTGTTATATTATCATTCTTGGATATAACAACTTTATATCATTTTTTGGACTAACCTATTGACATAGTGCCCAGTGCCAGTTGCTGATTTCTTCTTATTTTTTTACTTCGCAGAATATCAGTACCAAACGGAGTCCAAATGCCACGAAACTTTTTGGAGATTTTTCTTGGATTAGAATACAACTTGAGAGCCAAGGAAGTACCTGGGGGAGGCCCATGGGGCCCACCACACACCAGGGCGCGCCGAGATGGGTGGTGGGGCCCATGGAGGTCTTCTCCATCGCCTCTTTGCTCTATAAATACTCAGATATTCCAGAAACCCTAGAACTGTCGACTAAAAACAATTCTAGATGTCGCAAGTTCCAGAACCACGAGATTCAATCTAGAGCACTATTTTGGCACTCCGTCGGAGGGGAACACGATCACTAAGGGGTTCATCATCCTCATTGGTGCTCCTCCGATGATGCATGAGTAGTTCACCATAGACCTACGGGTCCATAGGCAGTAGCTAGATGGCTTCTTCTCTCTTTTTGATTCTCAATACAATGTTCTCCTTGATGTTCTTGGAGATCTATTTGATGTAATGACTTTTTGTGGTGTGTTTGTTGGGATCCGATGAAGTTCGAGTTTATGATCAGTTCGATCCATGAATATTATTTGAGTTCTTTGATCTCTTATATGCATGATTGTTACAGCCTCGTATTTCTTCTCCGGGTCTTTGGTTTAGTTAGTCCAACTAGATTGATGTTACTTGCAATGGGAAGGGGTGCTTTGTGATGGGTTCGATCTTGTGGTGTCCTCACCCAGTGACAGAAGGGGTAGCGAGACACGCATGTATCGTTGCTATTAAAGATAAAAAGATGGGGTCTATCCCTACATGAATAGATCTTGTCAACAGCATGTCATCGTTCTTATTGCATTACTCCGTTTCTCCATGAACTTAATACACTAGATGCATGCTGGATGGCGGTCGATGTGTGGAGTAATAGTAGTAGATGCAGAATCTTTTCAGTCTACTAATCTTGGACGTGATGCCTATATACATGATCATTGCCTTGGATATCGTCATGATTATTTGATCTTCTATCAATTGCCCAACAGTAATTTGTTTACCCACTGTATGCTATTTTCTCGAGAGAAGCCACTAGTGAAACCTACGACCCCCCGGGTCTATCTTTTATCATATTGTTTTCAGATCTATTATTCCAAAAATCCAAAAATACATTGCTACACTTTTTATTTGCCTCTTTTATTTTATGTTCTTGTGCAATCTATTTATCGAAACTCATACAATTTAATCTATCTTTGTACCGAGGAGGGATTGACAATCCCTCTTACGCGTTGGGTTGCGAGAATTTGTTATTTGTATGTGCATGTACCATTTACATAGTGTTGCTTGGTTCTCCTACTGGATTGATAACCTTGGTTACATAACTGAGGGAGATACTTGTCGTAGCTATGTTGCATCATCCCTTCCTCTTTGGGGATATATCAACGCGGATTCAAGCCACGTAAAGGAGAGACTACAAAAAAGATTTAGAAGTTGGAAAGGTAAATTGTTATCCCTGGGTGGAAGGTTGGTCCTCGTAAATTCAGTACTATGTAATATGGTACTATATATGATTTCCTATTTCCAGTTACCGAAAGGAGTATTACATAGTTTGGATTACTTCCGTTCGAGATTCTTTTGGCAAGGAGATAGCGAGATAAAGAAAAAATGGCTGTCTAATGGAGTGTTGTTTGCCGTCCCAAGGAACAAGGCGGGTTGGGCATGCATGACCTTGAAGTTAAGAATAAGGCCCCCCTCGGCAAATGGTTGTTTAAGTTATTGACGTAAGATGGTATATGTCATACCCTTCTAAGGAGAAAATATGTGGGTTCAAAGGCGGTATCACAAGTATACTAAAAGCCCGGGGACTCCCATTTTTGGGCGGGACTAATGCCAATGAAGAAATATTGCTTCCGCTATGGTTCCTTCTCGATTAATGATGGCTCGGACGTAGATACTGGAAGGATAAGTGGCTAGGTAATGCTACACTCCGGGAATAATATCCAACTCTATACAATATTTTGTGTCACAAGGGTGATACTATCGTCGAGGTTTTGGAATCATTTCCGCCAAATGTGACGTTCAGATGGGATTTAATTGGACCTAGAGTCCAATCATGGAACTACTACTACAATTGTCACAAGGGTCCAGTGTATTTCGTTGGAACCTATATGTGAATGGAAAATTCTCAGTGGATTCTATGTATAAAGCTTTGATCCAGTCTGGCATGTCATTTGATAATAATAAGAAGATCTGGAAGATGAAGATACCTTTTAAGAATAAAATATTTGCATGGTATCTTCGTCACGGAGTCATTCTTATAAAAGATAACCTTATTAAGAAGAATTGGCATGGAAGTACACAATATGTCTTTTGTCTGCATGATGAGACAATAAAACATTTAGTCTTTCAATGTAAATTGGCTCGTTCTATATGGTCAATCATCCAAATAGCTTTTGGCTTGTATCCTTCTTTTCGTGTTACTAATATATTTGGTAACTGGCTATATGGGATTGATCACAAGTTTAGAATTTTTCTCATGGTGGGAGCACTTGCCGTGATTTGGTCGCTTTGCCTATGTAGAAATGATAAGGTTTTTAACGATAAAAGTACTTATCGTATGCAGGTTTTCTGCATATGTACCAGGACTCTTCGTTTATGGCCCTCTCTACAACGAGTGAAGAATCAAGACCTGTCTACGGAGGTGCGTACACGAACGGAGGCTACGGCGAGGATAGTTTCACCGAACGTGGGTGGCAACATGATCTTAGGATTGGGCCACCTTTCGTTTAGGCGTTATACAGATAATTCATTTTTCCTTGTACATCACCTCCTTCTTTCTTTTTTTATTGGTGTGAGGAATTTGTTTTTTTAGAAATGGAGGAGGACCCCCGGCCTCTGCATCTGGACGATGCATGCAGCCACTTTATTACTTATTCACACAAGACCTTACAAAGGCATACATCAGTAAAACTAAAGCCACCGTCTAGACAACATCTGTTGCTACTCCTATCTAGTTGATGAAGGGTTGCTGATAGTCTGGGCCTAATACCAAATAGACCTCACATCCAAACCTAACATCTAAGACCTGAGGTCCCAACCAGGACGCCTGTCGGGTATGAGGCACTCACCAGTCCGGCGCACTCCTCAACTAGGACACGTGCCGGGTATGAGGCCGCCGCAGCCACCTGCCACCACTCCATATTTAGTACTGTACTGCTGCATCTACCCTGCCCGATCTAGCTGTCGTCGACGCCACCACGATGCCAGACAACACCACCATCCTGCACGTATCCATCCACACGCGCTCGTCACCGAAACTCCGCAGCACCATGCCGCCGGGATCCGTCGTCGGCCTTGCGGTAGATAAAAAACCGCTCCTCCTCGTCCCCTCCAGCCAGCTCCTGCTCCAAAACGATGCCCTCACGAGGGAGCATGACCGAAGGCGCTGTCATCATCCGATCCGGTAGACCCAGA
Organism: Secale cereale; assembly: GCA_902687465.1. NCBI lineage: Eukaryota > Viridiplantae > Streptophyta > Magnoliopsida > Poales > Poaceae > Secale > Secale cereale. The sequence goes on from LR738715.1 coordinate 318,240,873, forward strand.
TCTAGGGATTCCCCTGGAGCATCCCGATCTTGTTGATGTAGCTTGCAATGACGATGCCTCAACAGAGGGCATCGGGGACGCCGTCATCGTCCGCCATGACCGAAGTCGGCGCGATTTTCACCGGAAGTAGCACAACCACGATCTTGTCGCTGACTGGATCCGAGCACACCCTCGCCATGTAGACGTATGGTATCATCGGAAAGTTGGTTGAGGACCTCTGGCCGCCCCACCCCGGCTCCATCATGCGCCGCCGGCCGGCCATAGCCGAACCACGACAGATCTGGCCAGGACGCCAGATCCGCAGCCACCGCCGCCACCCAACACCCGGCCAGGCAAGCAAAACGATCAACCCATCGGCCATCGGGGAAACAGCCACCGCCGCATGCCAGGGTAGTCGCCATGTCCCTGTCGGCTCAAGACGAAGGCGCCAACGCGAGATCGATCTAGACGGCCTGAATCCCTCGCGCGCGACCCCGGTGAGCCACGCAGAACGTCCTCGTCGCGCTGACGAGAGGTTCACCGCCGGATCCACCGCACCGCTTCCGCCGCCACAGCGCAAGCGGGCCACTGATACGTCCATTTTGCATCATGCTTTTATATTGATATTTATTGCACTATGGGCTGTTATTACACATTATGTAACAATACTTATGCCTTTTCTCTCTTTTTTACAAGGTTTACATGAAGAGGGAGAATGCCGGCAGTTGGAATTCTGGGCTGGAAAAGGAGCAAATATTGGAGACATGTTCGGCACAACTCAAAAATCCCTGAAACTCCACGAAACTCCATTTCAGAAAATATAAAAAATATCTGGCGAAAGAGATACAAGAGGGGGCCACACCCTGTCCACGCGGGTGGGGGCGCGCCTCCCCCCCTGGGCATGCCCCCTGCCTCGTGGGCCACCCAGTGACCCCCCGATGCCCATCTTCTGCTATATGAGGTGTTTTGACCTGGAAAAAATCATAAGGAGGCTTTCGGGACGAAGCGCCATCGTCTCAAGGCGGAACCTTGGAGGAACCAATCTAGGGCTCTGGCGGAGCTATTCTGCCGGGGATACTTCCCTCCGGGAGGGGGAAATCATCATCGCCGTCATCACCAACAACTCTCCCATCTTGGGGAGGGTTATCTTCATCAACATCTTCACCAGCACCATCTCCTCTCAAACCCTAGTTCATCTCTTGCATCCAATATTTGTATCGAAACCTCAGACTGGTACCTGTAGGTTGCTAGTAGTGTTGATTACTCCTTGTAGTTGATGCTAGTTGGTTTGCTTGGTGGAAGATTATATGTTTGGATCCATTATGCATATTAATACCCCTCTAATCATGAACAATAATATGTCTTATGAGTAGTTACGTTCGTTCCTGAGTACATGGGAGAAGTCTTTCTATAAGTAGTCATGTGAATTTGGTATTCGTTCGATATTTTGATGAGATGTATGTTGTCTTTCCTCTAGTGGTGTCATGTGAACGTCGACTAGATGACACTTCACCATTATTTGGGCCTAGAGGAAGGCATTGGGAAGTAATAAGTAGATGATGGGTTGCTAGAGTGACAAAAGCTTAAACCCTAGTTTATGTGTTGCTTCGTAAGGGGCTGATTTGGATCCATATGTTTCATGTTATGGTTAGGTTTACCTTAATACTTCTTTTGTAGTTGCGGATTCTTGCAATAGAGGTTAATCATAAGTGGAATGCTTGTCCAAGTAAGGGCAGTACCCAAGCACCGGTCCACCCACATACCAAATTATCAAAGTAACGAACGCGAATCATATGAACGTGATGAAAACTAGCTTGGCGATAATTCCCATGTGTCCTCGGGAGCGCTTTCCTTCATATAAGAGTTTGTCCAGGCTTGTCCTTTGCTACAAAAAGGATTGGGCCATCTTGTTGCACCTTATTTACTTTTACTATTATTTACTTGTTACCAATTATCTTATCACAAAACTATCTGTTACCGGTAATTTCAGTGCTTGCAGAAAATACCTTACTGAAAACTGCCTATCATTTCCTTCTGCCCCTCGTTGGGTTCTACACTCTTACTTCTCGAAAGGACTATGATAGATCCCCTACACTTGTGGGTCATCAAGACTCTTTTCTGGCGCCATTGCCGGGGAGTGAAACGCGTGTGGTAAGTGGAATTTGGTAAGGAAAAATTTATATAGTGTGCTAAAATTTACTGTCACTTGTCACTATGGAACTTAATCCTTTGAGGGGCTTGTTCGGGGTATCTTCACCCCGACCAGTAGAGCGAAGAGTTGCTCCTCAACCTACTAAACCTACTAAAAATGTTTGCTTTGAAATTCCTTCGGGTGTGATAGAGAAACTGCTAGCTAATCCCTTTATAGGAGATGGAACACTGCATCTCGATTTACACCTAATCTATGTACATGAAGTTTGTGGATTGTTTAAGCTTGCAGGTATGCCCGAGGATGTGATCAAGAAGAAGGTCTTCCCTTTATCTTTGAAGGGAGAGTCATTGACATGGTTTAGGCTATGCGATGATATTGGATCATGGAACTACAATCGATTGAAGTTGGAATTTCATCAGAAGTTCTACCCTATGCATTAGGTTCATCGTGATCGTAATTATATATATATATAATTTTTGGCCTCGCGAAGGAGAAAGTATCGCTCAAGCTTGGGGGAGGCTTAAGTCAATGTTATATTCATGCCCCAATCATGAGCTCTCAAGAGAAATGATCTTTCAAAAAATTTATGCTCGGCTTTCTCTCAATAATCGCTCCATGCTCGATGCTTCTTGTACCGGTTCTTTTATGATGAAGACTATTGAATTCAAATGGGATTTATTGGAAAGAATTAAACGCAACTCTGAAGATTGGGATCTCGACGAAGGTAAGGAGTCAGGTATAATCCCTAAGTTTGATTGTGTTAAATCTTTTATGGATACTGATGTTTTCCGTGAATTTAGCACTAAATATGGACTTGACTCTGAGATAGTAGCTTCTTTCTGTGAATCATTTGCTACTCATGTTGATCTCCCTAAGGACAAGTGGTTTAAATACCATACTCCCATTGAAGTAAAAGTAGTTGAACCTATTAAAGTTGAAGAAAAGACTATCACTTATAATATTGATCCTATTGTTCCTACTGCTTATATTGAGAAACCACCCTTCCCTGTTAGAATAAAGGATCATGCTAAAGCTTCAATTGTGGTTCGTAAGAGTAATACTAGAACACCTACACCCTTTGAGCAAATTAAAGTTGAACCTAGTGTTGCTATGGTTAAGGATCTCTTGGTCGATAATATAGATGGGCATGTTATTTACCTCCATGAGGAAAGCTGCTAGAATCGCCAAACCTGATACTAGGAATAAACATAGACCTGTTGTAGGCATGCCAGTTATTTCCGTTAAAATAGGAGATCATTGCTATCATGGTTTATGTGATGTAGGTGCTAGTGCGAGTGTAATACCCATTTCCTTATATGAAGAAATTATGCACGATATTGCACCTGTTGAGCTAGAAGGTATTGATGTTACTATTAAGCTTGCCAATAGAGACACTATTTCACTAATGGGGATTGTTAGAGATGTTGAAGTCTTGTGTGGGAAAGTTAAATACCCTGCTGATTTTCTTGTTCTTGGTTCCCCACAAGATAATTTTTGCCCCATTATATTTGGTAGACCCTTCTTGAACACTGTTAATGCTAAGATAGACTGCGAAAAGGATATTGTTACTGTTGGATTAGGGGATATGTCTCATGATTTTAACTTTGCTAAATTTCGTAGACAACCCCATGATAAAGAATTGCCTAGTAAGGATGAAATTATTGGTCTTGCTTCTATTGTTGTACCTCCTAATGACCCCTTAGAACAATATCTGCTAGACCATGAAAATGATATGTATATGAGTGAGAGAAGGGAAATAGATGAAATATTCTTTAAACGGGGACCCTTATTGAAACACAACTTGCCTGTTGAAATTCTAGGGGATCCTCCTCCACCCAAGGGTGATCCCGTGTTTGAACTCAACCCATTACCTGATACTCTTAAGTATATTTATCTTGATGAAAATAAGATATATTATGTTATTATTAGTGCTAACCTTTCAGAGCAGGAAGAAGAGAAATTATTGAAAACTCTGAAGAAGCACCGTGCTGCTATTGGATATACTCTTGATGATCTTAAGGGCATTAGTCCCACTCTATGCCAACACAAGATAAAGTAGGAAAAGGACGCTAAACCGGTTATCGATCATCAACGACGGCTAAATCCTTAGATGAAAGAAGTGGTAAGGAAGGAAATACTAAAGCTTCTAGAGGCAGGTATAATTTATCCAGTTGCTGATAGCCAGTGGGTAAGTCATGTCCATTGTGTACCTAAGAAGGGAGGTATTACTGTTGTTCCTAATGATAAAGATGAATTGATCCCGCAAAGAATTGTTACAGGTTATAGGATGGTAACTGATTTCTGTAAATTAAATAAAGCTACTGAGAAAGATCATTACCCTTTACCTTCTATTGATCAAATCACTGTTCAAGATATCTTCCGATATGCCGATAAATCGGTCGATTTATCGCTTACCCCTGTCTGACCGATAAGATAAATCGGCCGATAAATCAGCCGATATGGTGATAAATCAGCCGATATGCCGATAAACTAGCCGATTTACCCCTTATCATGGGTCGACCGATAAGTTCCCGATAAGCGATATCCCCAACATTGGATCAAATGCTAGAAAGGTTATCCAGACATACTCACTTTTGCTTTCTAGATGGATATTCTGGTTTCTCTCAAATACCTGTGTCAAAAGAGGATCAAGAAAAGACCACTTTTACTTGTCCCTTCGGTGCCTTTGCTTATAGACGTATGCCTTTTGGTTTATGTAATGCACCTGCTACCTTTCAAAGATGCATGATGGCTATATTCTCTAATTTTGTGAAAAGATTATTGAGGTTTTCATGGATGACTTTTCCATTTACGGAACTTCTTTTGATGATTGCTTGAGCAACCTTGATCGAGTTTTGCAGAGATGTGAAGATACTAATCTCGTCTTGAATTGGGAAAAGAGCCACGTTATGGTTAATGAAGGCATTGTCTTGGAGCAATTGGTAGCCCTCAAGGGCCAGCTCATTACAATGTGATGAGTCGGGTCTTCAATAAGGTGAGCAAAAAATGACTTTGCATTAGCCCCCAAGTGCCATGGTGCATGCTGGCAGTGACATGGGACTTGCATATTTTATGTAATCTCAACTTGAATATTGTAGCCCCCAAGTGCCGGGTTGTAAGCCTACAGCAACTCGGGACTATTCCTTCAGTTGTAGAATAAATCATACCCATTGATAAAATAATATCCATTGCGCTGAAGCGACTTTGAAAACCTCCATCAAAATATTGGTTATTAATAACCATAATAAAAATCCAGCCATGTTGGCTATTTAAAGATTTGAATAATATAACCCAGTTTGAAACCGGTTCCAGTGATATTTGATCACACTGCTGGTTTTACCAAGCCAGTGTAGTAAGGGTGATAACCCAGAATTTGAACATTGGTAATTATCATATATTGCCGGTTTACAAACAAAACCAGGTCGGGTTAATAAACACCGGTCATTATCTTATCTCATACTGGCGACTTATAGTCAAAAGCCAGGCTGGGTTAATAAACATCGGTCATTATCTTATCTCATTCTGGCGACTTATAGTCAAAAGCCAGGCCGGGTTAATAAACACCGGTCATTATAACTGATCATGTACTGACAACTTGTAGTTGAAAGCCAAGCCGGGTTAATGAACACCGGTTTACTTGATGGTGGTGACTTGTAGTCAACCACTAGGCCGAATCGATAGATATCGGATGAGTACTAAAATCTCATTAAAGGATTAAAAACTTGGCAAACAAAATCATAGGAAAACTTGTAGTCTAGGCTTTTTACGAGCTGCCAGGCTCCAAATTCAAGGCTTTTCATGGGCTGCCAGGCCACTGAGTTAAACCATTTCACAAAGCCTGTTAAGATGGTCCTCAATCCTTAACCAATTGTCGTTTTAACGTTGACAAGTTCAGGGTCTGTTACCAGATTGAATTATCAATCGTTCGACGGGTCATACTAGGTTTACCTGGGTGGAGTGACTTACTTGATGCAAGCAGGTTAACCCGGGGTTTTAGGTGTATACACCAGGCTTCCAAGCTGTGGCTTGATAGCCTACTACAAGGGTCTTAAAAACTCGTTGCCGCTGTGCGACAGGAGCCCCCAGGTAGCATTGTGAGTTGTGCTCGTCGGGTGCCTATGTTTGAGTTGTGTTATGCATCAAACTCTCTTTTACCCCTTACCATCATGTTGGCTTGATAGCCGGATTACCGACGCAACCAGAGATGTGCTCTTATGATGATATTGGCTTGATAGACAGATCAATAGGGTAGTTAGAACTCCGCTTTATAAACAGAAACCTCCATGTGATATATTTCTGAGTTGTGCTCGCCGGGTGTGAGTTGTGATGTGCAACAAACTCTCTTTGGTCCCTTTAATTTTCCCTGAGAACTCAAACTTGCGAGAGATTATTCTTTTGAACCGGAAATTCTTAAACCGGATATTGAGAGCTACAAAGCTTTGTGGGAGCCATCTTTCCCTTGAACCGGATCTTAAACTGGAATCTTCATTTTCAGCCGGAATTTTTCTGACGGCCTTTAAACTCGAACTTGCGAGAGATTAATTCTTTTTTAAACCGAAGATTCTTAAACCGGATTTGAGAGCTTCAGAGCTTCGTAGGAGACAGATTTCCCTTGAACTGGATTGTGAACCCGATATTTGAGAGCTTTAGTAAGACTTGCTGAAACTGGCAAGATTTGCTGAGTCATGTCATCGTAGCCCCCGAGTCTTAAGATGACTCTAGGAGTTGTCTTGAGATTCTCGGTATTTGACCATAGCAGAACGTGTATATCATTGGTGTTGATAGCTCGATGTGAATCCACAGAAGGTTGAGGTGACTCCGGCGGGTTATAAATGATCCCGTATGAGCCGTGTCAGCAACTCGACCAATGGTTCCTTCCAACTGTCGATTTGAAGTTTAACAAAACTGTAGTGGCGGCGATTTGTACGCCTGCCCATTGAGCCACCCAGTCCAGACCGTGATTGATAGTATATGATAATTTGCCTCCATTTTGTTGAAAGAAAATCGGGCTACCCAAGATGTGACTTGCTCATACTCAATAAACAGCTCGTGTAGACAGGTGCGGCTCGGTGGGTTGATGTAGACCGGACCGCCAGGGCGGTAACGTAAGCACTTCCGTTGAGCACGAACGCATAGATAAATGTTAGTGCAAAATGACGATGCTATGCACTCCATATCCGCGATATAACTCCACTTCGACGGTGAATAATTGTCCTGATGTATTTGGATCACAGATGATCTTGTTGTCTCTGCCATGATCATGGAACAAAAAATATTAAAGGAAGGACAATTTTGTTCCCGGAGGAACTTAAAGTATATTGAAAAAATAAATAAGGTGGATAGCACCTGATCTTTTCCTGGGACGCCGAGCCAGTCATGTCCGTCGATTTGCAATTGATCTGAATTATACTGCTTCCATGATTTTTTTTCAAGAGGCCTGATGCCTATCTCTGTATCCACCGGGTCAAACTTCTCCTCATGCTTTCATCAGTCTGCAAGGGAGTATATGGTCACAATCCGTGTGACAGAACGAGGACCGGAGCGGGGAAACAGCCGGGCGGCAAGCCGGCAGGGGCGACGCAAGAACCGGCCCTGGCGTGTTGCAGAAACAGCGTAGTGGCACGAGGAGCCAGAGCCGATGCTGCTATCGGATATGGCGCAGCAACGCAGGAGCCGGGCCGCGGACGGATGATGCAGAGCGGGAACGGAGGCACGCAGACGTGGCCTCGTGCGGCGGTGAGCTGGACCGGGTTGTAAGCGAGAAGTAACTTGGTCGGAGCGGCGATTTAACGCCATAGAGGCCACTCGTCAGCGAGGCGGGGGCGCAGGCTGTGGCGGCAATAACGTGAACCGGCAAAGGGCCGTGGTGGCGGCTTGGTTGAACCGGCGCACAAGACCGAGGCAAGGTTGAACGGAAGCTGCTGGCGGTTCGGAGGACCCCGGTGAGTCGGTGGCACAGTGGGTCAAGACGGAGGCTAGGCCGGACTGTGGCCGAACAAGGTGCGCGTGGTGGTTTATGACGCTAGCGGACGTGACCCAGCAATGGATGCCGGTTCGGAGGCGGAGTCACGAGACGGAAGGGTAGATGATAACCCGGCAGGAGGTTGTAATGCCCCGGATGTAATACTTTCCCTTTTGGGTATATAATATATCTCCGGCTTCATCTATTTCCATTCCGGGTTCTTTGTCTTTCGGGTTTTCGTCGTTTTGTTGTGTGAGTGTGTGGCATTCATTCATATCATGTAGACATGTGCACCGCATTGCATTTGTGTTGTCGGTTGCATCCGGTTCCACGTGTTCCTTTCCGTTGTCCGTTTCGCGTTCCGGAGCTCCCTCACGTGTCCGTGACGTCCCGTAGGCCTACTTTGTTGTTTTTCGTGAAACGTTACCGGTGTGCCGCGAGACTTGTCGTGTGTTGTTGTTTTGTTGTGTGTAACCCGCCTCTCAAATCTCGTCGCGTTTGGACTCCGTTTGCTATCCCAACCGTTATTCGTGTGGGTCCAAAGTGCCTTCACTTTGTGTCCCAGAAACACCCCTAAATCCCCTCTAACCCTAAAAATCTGCTATATAATAGACCCCTAGTCTATTTTTGGCATCCCTAACCCTAGCTCCTTCTTCCCCACTTCTCCACCTCAAAAATTCTGGATCTGGCCAGCCACTTGGCAGCTCCTCCCACAGAACCGTTCCTGGGATCGAACGCCGATCCAGCCCCTCGATCGACTCCAGCCGACCGCCGCCGCTTTTCTCCTTCGCCAGGGCCAAGTCAACGCCAGCGCTGGGCTCCTGCCTCGCGCCAGGACCACATCATCGCTGCCTCTCCATCGAGCTCTCCGCACCGGCCCACTCCCTCCATCTCCCGCATCACACTCGGGCCGCTAGGGCCAGTCCAGCCACCGCACCAGCCGCATCGGCCCAGGACCACTTCACCGCCAGCTCCCGCGCCAGGGAGGCCGCACCCGTTCGCCGCCGCGCCAGATCGGAGCCCAGCCCGGTCGCCACCGCCGCCGACGCGGGTCCCGCCTCCCTCCGAGCTGGGCCGCGCCCTTCCTCCGCTTCGGGCCGCCTCCTCCTTCGGGCCTCGATCTCCACCAGGCCCACTCCCATCCGCCGGCCGTCCGCCTCTTCAGCCAGGCGCCTGGGCCGCCTCCGCGCCAGGCCAGGCCACCTCCAGGGCCCAGCCGGCCGGCCTCGCTCGCCTCCCGCGCGCTCTCCTCCAGGCCGCCGCCTTCCAGGCCTGGGCCTCGCCTTTCCCCGTCGGGCCGCAACAGCCGGGCCGCACCGCCGGGCCACTCCTCCGCGCGCATCGACCGCGGCCCAGGTCCCAGCAGATCCAACCGGGCCAGATCCGCTCCTCCGGCCCGTAAACCTGCAGATCTGAGGTTGCCTCTTTTAGTCCTCTAAGTCCCTGTGATGATTGTCTGATGCTATTTTCAAACTGCTCTAACTTTTCGTGTGGATGTCCGTTTCGCGCAAATGACATGTTCAGGCGTTCGTGGTGATTAGCACTACGTTTTATCTTTTGGTGTCATGCATGTTAGAGATCATCTAGGTGCTTGTTTTTCTGTTGCAATAGTGCATCGTGATATAATTGCTGCTAGTGATGTTTTTATGCCATCCTTGCCATGTGATAACTTTTAGCTCGTTTGTACGAATGATGCAAATGACATGTCCACGTGTTCGTCTTGCCATGCTCTACTGTTGTTGGTGATAGGTCGCATGTTAGATTTATTCTTGCCATGTTTATCATCGTTGCAAAGTGCCATGTGGCTGTGATGTTGTTTCACTTGTTATGAAATGCCATCTTGTTGAGCTCGTTGCTATCGTTGTGTTTATCTCCATGATGCATGCTTGTGTGTTTCGGAATCACCTTCATGTGTACTTTGATGAGGTGATTACCTCTTGCCATGTTTAGTTTCGAGGTGACTTAAACTTGCTCTTTTAGATGCCATGATGAAACTGCTGTTTTAGGACTTAGTGGATTTTCACTAAGTCTGAAATCTGTAACGTTCCGATGCCATGTTTGCTTGCTGCTCTAGGACAAACCATGATAGTTTTGGAGTGGATCTTGATTGTTCCTTGTAGTATATATTGTTGGCTTTTCATTCATGTCCTCACATGCTTATTTGAGTGGCTGTAGCATGTTTATCTTTTGCTCCAAAGTTTCAATAAAATTCTGCTGCCAAAATTTTATTGTCAAGTTCAATATGTCCAAGCTTATTGCTGTTGATCCGTGGCTCCTTTGGGGGTGCACCTTTGGACTAATTTGCTGTAGGATATATCTAGTTTATGGTCATGTCCTTTTCCATGATGTTTGAGTGTTGTAGCTTAATTATTTTGTGCTCCGAAGTTGCTATGTTGCTGTAATTTTCAGCTTTCGCTCATTTCTTGTTTCGGGCATAACTTTTAGCCCGTAGCTCCGATTTCAGCGAGTCTTATATGAAACTTGATTGATTTTCTGTGTAGATTCATAATATCTTATTGTTATCATGTTTTGAGGTGTTTTGCTTGAGTGCTAATTTCCGTGCTCCGTGTGCATCTTTAGTGCATCCATCATGCATCCATCATTTTCGAGTGCGCATTGCATCTTGTTGATTTGTGCTTGGTGTGATTGTATTGTTTAGAGCCGGAAGCTGAGACCGAGTACGAGTACGAGCACGAGGTTACCAACGAGGTTGAGCACGAGGACCCTTCTTACGATCCGAACGACTTCTCTTCAGGCAAAATGACCGAACCTCGATAACATTACTATCTTTTGCCTATTGCTAGTAGTTCCGCTCTATAGTTTTGCCTCGATGCCCATGTCTTTCCTGTCAGCCTCCTACTTGTAGCCATTACCATGTTTAACCACCCTACCTATGCAAACCGTTGCTTGGCTAAGTACGCTTCGCTCAGCCCTTCTTATAGCATTGCTAGTTGCAGGTGAAGTTGAAGATGCTTGCTTCATGTTGAAGTTTTGTTGGGTTATATCACACTATATAAATGCTTAAAAATGAAATCATCTATACATTGGCAAGGGTGGAAGGCTAAGCCTTTTGCTTGGTGATTTGTTCCACTCATGCCGTTAGGAACCGTATAAACCGGTGTTATGTTCCTTGTTTATGCGTTCCTAACACGGTTGGGGTGTATGGGACCCCCTTGATAAACCGCTAAGTGCTAAGTCTTTTCCAGCAAGTCCCAACATTGGTACTATTCGCCTAAACAACTAAAACTTTCCGAGGGAGTAATTAACCCGAGGCTTAATTAATTCAACCCCCCTGGGCCAGTGCTCGATTTGAGTGTTGGTCCAAACTAGAGTCGTGTGCGGGGCCCCCCTTGGCAACTTGGGTATTTCGGCCACTGTACGCTGTGCTCATCCGGTCGTGGCCTGAGACTAGATACGCGCGGCTACTATCAGGGTGTCGGCACGCCGGGAGGATTTGCTGGATTAGCCTTACCTTAGTTCGGAGTATCTTGAGCACGGGATTCCGAGAATACACGGGTCTTCCCACTTTGGAGTTGCGACTCCGCGGATCGTGGGCTTGTAATGGGTCAAGTTGGAACACCCCTGCAGGGTTATGAACTTTCGAAAGCCGTGCCCGCGGTTATGTGGCAGATGGGAGCTTGTTAATATCCGGTTGTAGATAACTTGACACAATGTTTCTAATACACTACCAGCGTGTGTTCCGTGACCGTCAATTTCCGAATAGGGATTCGGGAGTTGAACACGGAGGGGTTATGTTTGTTGAGCTTGTAGCTAGGATCACTTCGTGATCACTTCTCGTCCGAGGTTTTCTCTTCTCGCTCTCACTCACGTAAGCTAGTTGCTAGTTGCTGCTGCAGACACTTATTCTTTTCTTCAGCCTTATCCTCTCCCAAGGCTTAAATAGTCTTGTTACCCGGGAACGGGATTGCTGAGTCCTCTGTGGCTCACAGTTACTTCACCACACCAGATGCAGGTCCAGTTGTGAGCTATCCAGGTGATGGCAGCGAGCTGGATTGGGAGTACGACGAGGAGCGTAGTCGATACTATGTTCGTTATCCTGAGGATCAGTAGTGGAGACTTCTACTAGGATTCGATCCGACCTGTGGTTTATTTATTTAAGTTTGGTATCTTGACATTTGGTTTTTGCCCTTAGAGGGTTGTGATGTTCTTAATGTATGATGTTTGAGACTTGTATTGTATTTGTGTGACGTGGCGAGTGTAAGCCAACTATTTATGTTTACAATCCCCTCTTTTACATGAGATGTGCAAAGATTACCAAACTTGAGGTCATTCTAGGATGTACTTATGCCTTTAAGTCGTGCCTCGACACGTAGGAGGTATAACTCCATCCTGGGCATTACAGAGGTGGATCGGCGCTTAACTCCACGGCAGAGGCAGCATGAAACTGGGTGCGGACGGCGCGAGGCGGGTCAAGGCGCGCGGTCGTGCTGACAGAGGCAGTGGCTCGACGCGAGCCCACGGCAGAAGCGATTGAACCAGGCCGGGGGCGACTCGCCAGTGACTCGGCGAAGGCAGCCCGAGGCTGGGGTGGCCCGGGCGGCTTAAGTAGTTTAGGCAAGCGGCGGCTTGTAATGGTGGCCAGTTCAGAGATGTGAAGGCCGTAGCGGCGGCTGTAAAAGCAGACCGCAGCCGGGGCGACGATGGAGCTGAGCCGGAGCGACGTCTTGTGGCAGCGGCGGGTCAGCATGGTGTCGAGGTTGCGGAGGAGGCGAAACGAGATGGCGACGTGGTTGGACTAATGCATCATGGCGACAAATACGATGACTTGAGGTGTGGGCGCCGGCGTTTGTGGAGGCAGCGGATGCTAACCACGGCCGCGGTGGCAGCTCGCAAGCAGCTCGCAGGTTAAGACCGGCGCGGGTGGAGGTTACCCGGCCGCGGTGGCTCAGCATGGCCATGGAGGAGGCGGCTTGACAATGCAGGGCGGTTCGATAAAGACCGGCGGCTCAACAACTCGGTGGCGGCTTGACGGAGACAGGCGGCTCAGCAGCTCGGCGGCGGTTTGGAGGAGGTGGCGGCTCAAAGGCCACGGGCCATAGCTATGGTGAGGTAGGGCCGGATCGAAGTGGTGAATTAGGGTCGACGACTCGGAAGCTCGTTCGTGACCGCGAGACAGCTAGGGGCCATGCGGGTTGAAAGCAAGGCAGACAGCGGCCTTGAGGCGGAGGTGGAGGGGACGCCGACCCGGGGCGGTTTGGCGACGCTCCAGCGAGGGCAGGCTCGGCCGCTCGGGGCGGCCACAGCGGAGCCGCGGCGGAGGAAAGGCGACCGATCGTGAAAACATAGGCTTGACGGAGACCGGGTTGCGGTTGTTGGGTCCGGGTTGGCTTTATTCGATTGTAATACCGAGTCGGCTTTTTTCCCTCACCACGTGTTAACCTGGATTGATATGACGCGGCCATTCGTTTTGTATGGCGGCTGTTGTAGTGGACATCGACCTGTCTTCTGTCGCGGCGGATTTCGGGTCGCGATCATCTGTCATACCATACGCAACCCTATTTTTTCTTGAACCTTAAATCCCAGATCTTAAACCTGGAATGATGAACTTGAAGCTGATACAAATCCTTCTGAACCAGCTTTCTTCATCCGGAGAACTGCAAACTTCGCGATCCCTGGGAGAAATCCCTTCAAGAACTCAACACCACCGTGCGCAGGCCCCACGGTGGGCGCCAACTGTTGTGGAATTGTCACGGCAGATGTCCTAGTGTGAGGACTTGTCGTGAAGCCATCTATGTGGTAGCTTGAAGGGGTTGAGCGGAATCGAGAGACGCAACACACAAGACAAAGATTTAGACAGCTTCAGGCCCCTGGAAACATCATCCGGTAACAAACCTACATGATGTTTGCTGCTAGATCTCGTTATGACCCTCATGGAGTCGCCGGTAAACCGGCTCTCCTTTAGTTGTGTCTTTCCCTAAAGAATATGGCGCCTCTAACTTGTCCCTCTTTGGGGAGCCCTGCCCCTCCTTATATAAGTTGAAGGGGTGGGTTACATGTAGAGTCCAACTCGGACTTAAGACTTAACTATTCTGACTTCCCTTCACGGGCTTCTCAACGTCTTGGGCTTCATAACGTCTTAGGCTTCATAACGTCTCGGGCTTCATAACCCCTGGCCACCGAGTTATCACTGTCTGCGGTTTATGATTGTCTGCCGGTTTATGATTGTCTGCCGGTTTATGATCTGACTTATCATCCAACTTATCTGTGAACCGGTTTACCATCTGGTTTATCATCTGACTTATCATCTGACTTATCTATGAGCCGGTTTACCATTTGGTTTATCATCTGACTTATCATCTGACTTATCTGTGAGCCGGTTTACCATCTGGTTTATCATCTGTCTTAATTGTCAGCCGGTTTAACTCCAGCCGGGTCATACCGCGGGGTATATCCCCGACAGGTGTAGAAGTTGATAAAGCTAAAGTTGATGCTATTGAAAAGATGCCGTGTCCCAAGGATATCAAAGGTATAAGAAGTTTCCTTGGTCATGCTGGGTTTTATAGAAGGTTCATTAAGGACTTCTCCAAAATCTCTAGGCCTCTGACTAATCTCTTACAAAAAGATGTTCCTTTTGTCTTTGATGATGATTGGGTAGAAGCATTTGAAGTACTTAAGAAAGCACTGATCTCTGCACCTATTGTCCAGCCTCCTGACTGGAATTTACCCTTTGAGATTATGTGCGATGCTAGTGATTATGCTGTAGGTGATGATCTAGGACAAAGAGTTGATAAGAAATTGAATGTTATCCAATATGCTAGTAAAACTCTAGACAGTGCCCGGAGAAATTATGCTACTACTGAGAAAGAAATTTTAGCGGTCGTATTTGCTTGTGATAAGTTTAGACCTTATATTGTTGATTCTAAAGTAACTATTCACACTGATCATGTTGCTATCAAATATCTTATGGAAAAGAAAGATGCTAAGCCTAGACTTATTAGGTGGGTTCTCCTGCTACAAGAATTTGATTTGCATATTACTGATAGAAAGGGAGTTGAGAACCCCGTTGCAGACAACTTGTCTAGGTTAGAGAATATTCTTGATGACCCACTACCTATTGATGATAGCTTTCCTGATGAACAATTAGCTGTCATAAATGCTTCTCGTACTGCTCCATGGTATGCTGATTATGCTAATTACATTGTTGCTAAGTTTATACCACCTAGTTTCGCATACCAGCAAAAGAAAAAGTTCTTCTATGATTTAAGACATTACTTCTGGGATGACCCACACCTTTATAAAGATAGAGTAGATGGTATTATTAGACGTTGTGTACCTGAGCATGAACAGGAACAGATCCTACGCAAGTGTCACTCCGAAGCTTATGGAGGACACCATGCTGGAGATAGAACTGGACATAAGGTACTGCAATCTGGTTTTTACTGGCCTACTCACTTCAAGGATGCCCGTAAGTTTGTCTTATCTTGTGATGAATGCCAAAGAATTGGTAATATTAGTAGACGTCAAGAAATGCCTATGAATTATTCACTTGTTATTGAACCATTTGATGTCTGGGGCTTTGGTTATATGGGACCGTTTCCTTCCTCTAATGGGCACACACATATTCTAGTTGTTGTTGATTACGTTACTAAGTGGGTGGAAGCTATTCCAACCAGTAGTGTTGATCATAACACTTCTATTA
Organism: Secale cereale; assembly: GCA_902687465.1. Lineage (NCBI taxonomy): Eukaryota > Viridiplantae > Streptophyta > Magnoliopsida > Poales > Poaceae > Secale > Secale cereale. Next base: position 318,256,626 of record LR738715.1, read on the forward strand.
AAATGCTTAAAGAAGTTATTTTTCCGAGGTTTGGAGTCCCTAGATATTTAATGACTCATGATGGTTCACACTTTATTCATGGTGCTTTCTGTAAAATGCTTGCTAAGTATGATGTTAATCATATAATTGCATCCCCATACCACCCGCAGTCTAGTGGTCAAGTAGAACTAAGTAACAGAGAGCTGAATTTAATTTTGCAAAAGACTGTTAATAGGTCTAGAAAGAATTGGTCCAAGAAACTTGATGATGCATTATGGGCCTATAGAACTGCCTAACAAAATCCTATGGGTATGTCTCCGTATAAAATGGTTTATGGAAAAGCATGTCACTTACCTCTTGAACTAGAACATAAGGCATATTGGGCTATTAAAGAGCTCAATTATGATTTCAAACTTGCCGGTGAGAAGAGGTTATTTGACATCAGCTCACTTGATGAGTGGAGAACCCAGGCTTACGAGAATGCCAAATTGTTTAAAGAAAAGGTTAAAAGATGACATGACAAAAGGATACAAAAGCGCGAGTTTAACGTAGGTGATTATGTCTTGCAATACAACTCTCGTTTAAGATTTTTTGCAGGAAAACTTCTCTCTAAATGGGAAGGTCATTACGTTATCGAGGAGGTCTATCGTTCCAGTGCCATAAAAATCAACAACTTCAAAGGCACAAATCCGAAGGTGGTGAACGGTCAAAGAATCAAACATTATATCTCGGGTAATCCAATAAATGTTTAAACCAATGTTATTGAAACCTTAACCCCAGAGGAATACATAAGGGACACTTTCCATAATGATTCAGACTCCGAAAAGGAAGAGGTATGTGGTACGGTAAGTAAACCGACTCCAAAACAGTTCTAATGGCAATTTTTCTCCGTTTTGGAATATTAAAAAATAGAAAAATAAGAGGTAGTCCGGAAAGGACACGAGGCGTCCACGAAGGTGGAGGGCGGGCCCCACCCCCCTGGGCGCGCCATCCTACCTCGTGGGCGCCTTGTGTGCCTCTCGGGTTCCGTTTTCTTGCGCGTTACTTCTTTTGGTCGGTAAAAATTCATTATATAATCTCCCGAAGGTTTTGACCACCGCACCACGCCATAATCCTCTGTTCTTGTTTCGAGCTGTTTCTGTCACGGATTAGAGCAAGATGTCTTCTCAGGAGTCAGTTGGAGAGAGTCGGGTGTCTCATCCAACACTTGGGCCAGGAGCAAACAGCGATGCTGACCACTTTGGGCCATCAATGGAGAAGGAGATGGAGGCTGACTTGAAAAGGATAGATGCCATGGAGGAAGATCAAGAAGTTACTTCTCGGTTTCGAGCTGGATTCACGATGGGGGAACTACAGAGCTCAGCTATTCCAAACTCAGTCATCCCTACCAATGCCAGGTTTCTTTCTTATGAAAATATGAAAAAGAGTGTCACTTGTTCTCCTCCAGCTATGCAACATCCTTGGGTGAAAGGAACTTTAGCCGTCACGGGCAAACTCCGTAAGGAAATTATGGACCTCAAGCAGCAAGTTAACAAGCTCGAGGAGGAGAATCGTATCCTGAGGGGTATCATCGCCAAGAATATCACATCACCACCTCTGAAGAAATAGACATAATCACATGGGTATGGGCACTCCCCTTGGCAACAGCCAAGCTTGGGGGAGGTGCCCCGGTATCGTACCACCATCACACTCCTATCTTCATCGTTTTTCTTAGTTGAATCCTTTTGGTAATATCTTGATCTAGTAGAATAAAATTTAGTATGATCTAGTTGTGAGCTTTGCTTTATGATCTTTATCTTTGTAATCGAGTCTGTGAGCTATATATAATAAAGATTAGTTTTGGGTCAAGGGCTTGATTTTCTTGCTATGATCATGAGAGGACAAAAGAAAATATAAAAAGTATCAAAGAGATCATATTGATCTTATGGAAAGTAATGACTTCACATATAAAGAGTATGATGAATAAAAATTTTTGAGGGTTGACAAACATAGTTTTGGTCATTATTGCAATTAATAGGAAGTAATAAGGAAAGAGAGGTTTTCACATACAAATATACTATCTTGGACATATTTTATGATTGTGAGCACTCATTAAAATATGACATGCTAAAGAGTTGATGTTGGACAAGGAAGACAATGTAATGGGTTATGTCTTCTTATATCCGAAATAAAGTATATTGTCATGGATCATCCAACATGTTGAGCTTGCCTTTCCCCCTCATTCTAGCCAAAACTCCTTGCACCAAGTAGAGATACTACATGTGCTTCCATACATCCTTAAACCCAGTTTTGCCATAAGAGTCCACCATACCTACCTATGGATTGAGAAAGATCCTTCAAGTAAGTTGTCGTTGTTGCAACTCTCTAATATGTATGATCTATTAGTGTGGAGAAAATAAACTTTATATGATCTTGTGATATGGAAGAAATAAAAGCGACGGACTGCATAATAAAGGTCTGTATCACAAGTGACAATATAAAGTGACATTCTTTTGCGCTAAGATTTCGTACATCCAACCATAAAAGCACATGACAACCTCTGCTTCCCTCTGCGAAGGGCCTATCTATTATTCTTACCTTATAAGAGTCATGGTGATTCTCACCTTTCCTTTTTACATTTTATCCTTTGGCAAGCACATTGTGTTGGAAAGGTCCTGACATATATACCCAATTGGATGTAAGTTATCATGATCTACTATTGTTGACATTACCCTTGAGGTAAAAGGTTGGGAGGCAACACTATAAGCCCATATCTTTCTCTGTGTCCGATTAAAACTCCATACCCATAAGTATTGCGTGAGTGTGAGCAATTGTAAAAGACTAAATGATAGTTGAGTATGTGGACTTGCTAAAAAGCTCTTATTTTGACTCTTTCCGATGTCACGATAAATTGCAATTGCTTCAATGACCGAGATCATAGTTTGTTAGTTTTCAATGAAGTTTCGGATTCATGCTTGACATTGTGAATAGATTGTTACTTTAGCATACGAGTCATATGACAATATATATGTTGCTGTTATAAGTCTGTTCATGATGCCTTCATGTCCGTATTTTATTTTTATCGACACCTCTATCTCTAAACATGCGGACATATTTTTGGATATCGGCTTTCTCTTAAGGAGAAGCGAGGTCTAAGCTTGGGGGAGTTGATACGTCCATTTTTCATCATGCTTTTATGTTGATATTATTGCACTATGGGCTGTTATTACACATTATGTCACAATACTTATGCCTTTTCTCTCTTATTTTACAAGGTTTGCATGAAGAGGGAGAATGCCGGCAGTTGAAATTTTGGGCTGGAAAAGGAGCAAACATTGGAGACCTATTCTGCACAACTCAAAAAGCCCCGAAACTGCACGAAACTCTGTTTCAGAAAATATAAAAAATATCTGGCGAAAGAGATACGAGAGGGGGGGCACACCCTGTCCATGAGGGTGGGGGCGCTGCCTCATGGGCCACCTGGTGACCC
>LR738715.1:318260127-318301769 GCA_902687465.1 Secale cereale
GATGCCCATCTTCTGCTATATGAGGTGTTTTGACCTGGAAAAAAACATAAGGAGGCTTTCGGGACTAAGCGCTGTCGTCTCGAGGCGGAACCTTGGCGGAACCAATCTAGGGCTCCGGCGGAGCTGTTCTGCCGGGGATGCTTCCCTCCGGGAGGGGGAAATCGTCACCGCCGTCATCACCAACAACTCTCCCATCTTGGTGAGGGTTACCTCTCAAACCCTAGTTCATCTCTTGCATCCAATCTTGTATCAAAACCTCAGATTGGTACCTGTAGGTTGCTAGTAGTGTTGATTACTCCTTGTAGTTGATGCTAGTTGGTTTACTTGGTGGAAGATCATATGTTCGGATCCATTATGCGTATTAATACCCCTCTGATCATGAACAATAATATGTCTTGTGAGTAGTTACGTTTGTTCATGAGGACATGGGAGAAGTCTTGCTATAAGTAGTCATGTGAATTTGGTATTCGTTTGATATTTTGATGAGATGTACGTTGTCTTTCCTCTAGTGGTGTCATGTGAACGTCGACTACATGACACTTCACCATTATTTTGGCCTAGAGGAAGGCATTGGGAAGTAATAAGTAGATGATGGGTTGCTAGAGTGACATAAGCTTAAACCCTAGTTTATGCGTTGCTTCGTAAGGGGCTGATTTGGATCCATATGTTTCATGCTATGGTTAGGTTTACCTTAATACTTCTTTTGTAATTGCAGATTCTTGCAATAGATATTAATCATAAGTGGGATGCTTGTCCAAGTAAGGGTAGTACCCAAGCACCGGTCCACCCACATATCAAATTATCAAAGTAACGAACGTGAATCATATGAACGTGATGAAAACTAGTTTGACGATAATTCCCATGTGTCCTCGGGAGCGTTTTTCTTCATATAAGAGTTTGTCCAGGCTTGTCATTTGCTACAAAAAGGATCGGGCCATCTTGCTGCACCTTATTTACTTTTGCTACTATTTACTTGTTAACAATTATCTTATCACAAAACTGTTACCGATAATTTTAGTGCTTGCAGAAAATACCTTACTGAAAACTGCCTATCATTCCTTCTGCTCCTCGTTGGGCTGTAGAGGCGAGGGACGGGGCGGCGGCGGCTAGGGTTCGCTCGTGCCCCCCCGTGGAGAGCGACGCGAGCGCCTGCAGCTGTATGTAATGTGGTGTGAGGACTTTGTTGGATGTGTACTTCTTAGTTATGCAAAGTTCGGATGTACTGCTTAAATCTTTCAAGTAGTAAAGCGTCATTTTCGAAGAAGAAAATGTCGATGGTCCCGAGAGCCTAGCCCCACAATGGCCTCAATCTCAATGAGTTTTCCATATTATATGTGCGTGTTTAACAGCACGTCAGGAGAGCCACGTCTTTGGATCAATGAGTCGTGTGTAAAATAAGGGTGGTGTGTGCTTCTTTGTCGTCATTAATTTATTAGTATTATCATTCGTTATTGTTTCTGAGCTGGTTATTAGCTCCCGTACTGATGGGTACTATGTGAATCGGATCCTCTAACATTGAGAAGGAAAGTTGGAGAAGCTACAATACCCTAACTTTCCTTCTTTCTAGCCATATGATTGTGGCTAAAATGACTTAAATTAATTTGCAAATTGATGATCTACTATCTACATTTATAGTAATTACGTACAAACAAATTGTGGTGAAATAAAATTAATTTTAAAATATTTATATTAGTAAATACCAACAGTAAACAACCTACTAATTATCTACTAACAGTTCTTAATTTTCCTTCTTCATTTTACACTACGCAAACACTGTAGCACAGTGACTTTCCTTCGCAATGTTAGAGGATCCGGTTCCGCTACCATGTATTCCAGCTCCAGCAGCGATATGAACCCAGTTTATTTTCTCCAACGCTGGCAGCAGGCCCGTACATGCACAGGTGCAAGCGGAGCTGCTGCACAGGGCCCCCAAAAATTCGAGGGGCCCAAATTTTGTGCAGGTACTATATATATATATATATTATACTAAATCCCAAAAATCTGGGGTTGTTTCGTCCTTTTTCACCCATTTTTTAGTTGATCCGTTGTTCTTTCTTGCATTTTTGCATCCTTGGTTTTTCTTAATTTTCTAGACGTAGCTAGGAAGTATGAGTCTGGGTATGAAAAACGTACAAAGAAGAAAAAATGAACTTGTAGCTCAAAATTTTAAGTTTTTTCCTATTGTAATATTAGCTTCCTTGAGAAATTTGTACTACGGCAGTTACTAATAAAAATAATGTTTTAATTGCCTACTTGATTTTCTTATACATGGAGCCTAAATTGTGATTTCGCTCCGGGGCCTCAATTTCCGGGGTACGGCCCTGGCTGGCGGTGAGGATTTGCTATCAGGGCCTGGCCTGCCATTTGTAGAAGGAATTTCTTTGTTGGTACAAATGCAAATTTAGCACGAGTGTATTTACTCAAAATAGGAAGAAACAACAGATTTGCAAAAAAAGAACCCAACCACAACACTGTCCATCCAACATGGTCACAGCTTCTAGAAAGAAGAAGGTGTGACGTGTCTCGCCGCGTTCATAACTTCATCCCCATTCCCTCAAAAAGGGAAAAATCTTAATCCCCATACGCAGCGACGCAAGCGCTGCCGTAAGCGCCCGACGCCACGTGGCCTCACCCCGCGCCCTATAAGTTCCGTCGGCCACCACACAAACTGTGCAGACTCCCCCAGCGCGCCTCCTCCTGCTCCTCGGCCCCCTTCCGTCCGTCCGTCCGTACTGGTACGCGCCGTCCTCTTCCTCCCCCTCTGCTCCTTTTCCCTTGGTTCCCGCCCATACCATCGGCTAGGGTAGCTGCGGTGAAGGCTCCTCTGATTTCCCATCTCTTCTCTGCTATCTCTTGCTGAATCAATCAACCAATCTAGTATCAATCCACTGGCAGCGAAACTATTTCGTCTTTAGATGTCTTCCTGCCCAAGTCCCGATTATGCCTGTGATTCGCCTTCAAACAAATGTTCTGTGAAGGAAAAAACTACTTTCTCTTCTTGTTGTCCTTGTAGTGTTTATTGCAGATTGTTTTGTTTGCGACACGTGGCATGATGCACACATGGGTTAGTGGTGGTCAACAGAATCGAAGCTTTTCTCTGTGTGTGGTGTGGAGATAGATGCTTCTTGTTCAAGTCAAGAACTGGGGCTCGATGCACCTCACAGTTTTCAGCCCCTCCTTATCTTTTTTTGTCACAGCCAATGTTCAAGAAATCGTTAACTGGTAGCTGCTCGGTCAGTTTAGGAGTAGCGATTAATCGGTGAATCGGCCTATTAACTGGATTAATCGGTCGACCATTAATCGGTAGATTGAATAGGAACTTGCCAACATATATCAAGATTTTTTATGTATTATACCATACTCCCAAGATCACAGGTAGGTAGTATACTAAAACATGCTTCCTTAGACATATGAAAATCATAGAGAGGAGGTACAATTATTAATCCTAGCTATTAAGGAGCGGGATGGGGATGGAAGGGGTTACGGGTCAAAATTTTGGGCTTTGTTTGCCCATGCATTAATGAACCGGCATGGATTAATCGGCATGACAACTGATTAATCGGTCTAACTGGCCAATTAATCGGCCCGACAAGTTAACTCGATGAATAGGTGTTATTCGATTCGGCCATGCGGTGAGTAGCGATTAACTGGCCCGTTAACTGATTAATCAGGTGAATTCTTGAACAGTGGTCACAGCTACTTTTTAAAACAGAAAATCGTTTAGTGGTTGGAAAGGTTCAGAGTTTCTGTGCCTGACCGACCATATCCAGTTCCCCTTGTTAGTGACGACCTCTATGTGGACAATCAATCACTCTTGATGCTTACTCGAATACTATTAACTGTGAAAGCAGCTATCTCCCTTTCTATTACTCCCTCTGTCCCATATACTCCCTTCGTCCCAAAATAAGTGACTTTAGTACAAAGTTGAGTCACTTATTTTGAGACCGAGGGAGTATAAGTTAGTGTCAAAAACGCTACTCCCTCCGTTCCGAAATACTTGTCGGATAAATGGATGTATCTAGTTGTATTTTAGTTCTAGATACATCAATTTTTATCAATTTCTTCGACAAGTATTTCGGGACGGAGGGAATATTATATTATGGGACAGAGAGAGGTACTGAATTGACACGGGAGATTACCACGAAGCAAAGCTAGTCTACTTGTTTATTGGTTGGATTTTGTCTTGTCAAGTTACTCAAGTATTCATGTGGATGCTCAGTTGTCTTTCTCGACATGCCTAGTAAAACTTTTACCTATGGTTGCTTTCTTGCTCTTCAATGGAATATACCTGGCCTGGGAGCTTTCACACTCCTCTTACAAGATACTGAATTGTCAGCTTTCTTCAGTAGTGGCTACTAATGGTTCCTGTCATGGTTGTCTTGGATTAATTTATCCGGCAATGAACATAAGTTTATACTGTATACTCACTTTTATTGCTTTTCCAAGACAAGTTACACCTGACTAAAGAGTAGATGTTCACACTCTGCCGTTATATGTTCCCTCAGAAACGGTTAAAAGTAAGACGCTCTGGTGTTATATGTTTCCTCCGGTGTTGTTAGCTGAATTTTGTTATTCATAGTTGCTTGTTGCTATAAAAGGCCTTTTTTCAGACAAATATATAACAGAAGATTCTTCATATGTTGGTATTTGCTTCTTTTTCTGCATGATTCTACTTCCTTCTGATAGATGGTCGACTTTTGCAGCTGGTAACAATATGAAAATGACTGGCTCTGTCGTGCTGCTCATTTCGCTCCTATCGGCTATCGCCCCCCTACCCTCTGAAGCCCTCAACGTGAGAGGCCATCTGCTGAAATCAAAGACGTTCCGTTCTCCGCCCATCTTATTGGGCCCTGGATCAGTCTCAAACAAGTACCACCATGATGTTGACTTCCCCCGAGGCCACCTTGCAGTCAAGAGCTTTAATGCTGAGGTCGTCGATGAGAATGGCGTCCCTGTTCCGCTCCATGAGACTTACCTGCATCACTGGGTTGCAGTACCATACTATGCTCTCAAGAACAGCCAGAGCTCTGATGAGCAAAAGGTTCCCGCAATGCTTAAAGGGAATGATGGAGTGTGCAAGAGAGCACTAACCCAGTACTTTGGGCTCGGTTCCGAGACTCGCCACACCGCAACATGGGTTCCTGATCCTTATGGAATTGAGACCGGCAACCAAGAGAAGGCCCCTGAAGGCTATGAGGAGAAATGGCTGCTCAATATCCATGCCATTGACACGAGGGGCGTGGTCGACAAGCCTAGCTGCACCGAGTGCAAGTGCGACTTTTACAATGTCACAATTGATGAGTATGGGCGCACAGTCTCGAAGAACTACACCGGTGGGTTGTTTTGCTGCTATGATCAGACTCAGTGTCGGCTCAAAGAAGGGTTCAATGGCGAGGTGCGGAAGGTGTTCTTGCAGTACACCGTGACGTGGCTCGACTGGAGTGATGCGGTGGTGCCTGTCAAGATTTACATATTTGATGTTACGGATACCGCTATGCTCGATGGAACTCATGAACACTCTTGCAAGGTATGCAAATACTACTTCCCAGTTGCCACAACAGCAACTGTTTCAGATTTTAAAAACTACTCCCTCCGTTTCTAAATATAAGACTTTTTAGAGATTCAGTATAGACTACATATGGAGCAAAATGAGTGAATCTACACTCTGAAATACATCTATATACATCCATATGTAGTCCGTATTGAAATCTCTAAAAGGGCTTATATTTGGAAACGGAGGGAGTGGTATCATATAATTCCAAATACACAATCATTTTTTTACGGGTATTCAAATACACAATCTGAAAGCCTGGATTATCTAGTAGGTTGGTTTATGAATTAAGCCATTGGTTTACAGGTTGAGTATCAAGTCGAGGAATGCAGCGCGGAAAACCGAGCCAACAATGAGTGCATCCATACTAAGACTACTAGAGCGGTCTTACCGCGTGGAGGAGATATCGTGTACAGTGTTGCACACCAGCACTCTGGAGGAATCGGTGCTTCTCTGCATGGCCAGGTAATGGATTAGCACCCTGATCGCTTTACCTATTGTGCTTATGCACTTTCTCGGAGTTATTATGAGTGGAAACACTCAATACCGCCTATCTGAAACTTGGAATTGGGATTCCAAATTCCAATTCTGTCTGCGACCAAGCAGCGGATATTCACTGAGTTCAACTAAATTCCTGAATTCCATGCTCAATTCTGCTAATCCAAACGGGGTATTACACGGTTTAAATGGAATCTTATATATATATACTACTCCCTCCGTTCCTAAATATAAGTCTTTTTAGACATTTCACTAGATGACTACATACGGAGCAATATGAGTGAATCTAAACTCTAAAGTATGTCTATATACATCCGTATGTAGTTCCCTAATGAAACCTCTAAAAAGACTTATATTTAGGAACGGAGGGAGTATATTATATGATGTCTGAATGGTAACATCACAACCTGTTCTTGGCAAAGGGAAAGCCTAACTTGTGAGGTACATTCGACTTCACTGCAGGATGGACGCCTTCTATGCGAATCGCTTCCAACTTACGGCACAGGGAAGGAGGCAGGGAACGAGGCGAACTACATCGTCGGCATGTCGAGTTGCTACCCTAAGCCAGGATCCATCAAGGTCAGCGACGGCGAGGTGCTGACCATCGTCTCCAACTACAGCAGCGCCCGCGAGCACAGCGGCGTCATGGGCCTGGTCTACATCCTGGTGGCCGAGCCGCAGCAGCCGGCTCCGGCGCCATCACTGTGCTTCAGTTTCCCGGCCCGATGTGAGTTTCACCAAATTTTCGCTAATTTTTGCAGCCCATTTCCTTTCAGAGTGAACTCCGAAAAGTACAAATGTGTAACTAAATTCTTGTTCTCTCTTTTGTGCATGAGTAGGGTGCCTGCCGGCATGGATGTCTAGCAACATGTGAAGAGTAGATTACCATCTACCCCTAATGAAGTGCAATGCAAATGGTGAGGCCTGGAGAAGCTGAACCAATCACCCTGGATCAATCGTCGCCATAGTTATAAGATGGATGTGTTTTTGTCATACTATTACTAGCTAATATACAGAAGCAGTCACCAGTCAGTGAGCAATGTCGTTTCGATGGACCATCAGTTTCTGATGCTTTGTAACTACTTCCTCCGTTCCTAAATATTTGTCTTTCTAGAGATTTCAACAAGTGACTACATACGGAGGAAAATGAGTGAATCCACACTCTAAAATATGTCTACATACATCCGTATTTGTAGTCCATTTGAAATGTCTAGAAAGACAAATATTTAGGAACGGAGGGAGTAATTATTATCAGTAGTAGCAGTGTATGAAGCTGAGTTGTATGAGTTGATCACCGCCATAAGAAAAACTAATGTTGATATGTCCTTATGTAGACCCTTTTAGGTCAGTTAGCACAAATATAATTCAACACACCCTGGATACTTCTAAACTATAGATTGGGTGGGTCCATCTAAGAGACAATTGGACTATACCCACAAATAGACTCTTCTACTAGGACTCGTACACCCTGGATATTTGTAGGCTAAGTTAGGTTCATCTATGAGATAAGTGAACTTTCCCCGCAAACATACTCTTCTACGAGGATACACATACACGTCCTAGATAGTTTTAGACTAAGTAGACAATTGGATTCTAAGATGCCACAATAAAACACAATGTACAAACGGCTTGATGTACTCCATCAATTCCATAATTATTATCGTGGTTTTAGTTTAAATTTTAACTAACAATTATGAAACGGAGGAAGTGGTGGTTTTAACTGATGGTACAGGAGACTACCGGACTACGGAGGCTTGGGCTTGGGTGTATGTATGTTTTTTTGGCGAAATTTTTTCTGATTTATTCATCTTCAATTATGACCGTATAACGAACATCAAATATAACGAAAATTACATCATTCATAGACCATCTAGCAACGACTACAAGCACTGAACCGAGCCGAAGGCGTGTCGTCGTCATCACACCTTCATCGCCGAAGTCATGCACAACTTATTTGTAGTAGACATTTAGGAAGTCGTCGTGCTAAGGCCTCATAGGACCGGCGCACTAGAACAGCAACCGCCGCCGATGAAGAATAACGTAGATCGGAAGGATCCAACCCAAAAGACACATGAACGTAGACACACAACGACGAGATCCAAGCAAATTCACCGAAGATAGATCCGCCGGAGACACACCTCCACACGCCCCACCATCGATGCTAGACGCATCGTCGGAACAGGGTCTAGGCGGGGAGACCGTTATTTCATCTTTAAGGAGCTGCCGCCGTTTCCTCTTCTTGAGCAGGACACAAATTATAACAAAACGAAAAGAAAACGGTTAAATTGGAGCCCTTCCATCGGTCCTTGTTCACCACGCCCCTATGGTCCTAGAGCTACTGGAAATGAGGCGGACCCACGGCGGTGTCGACGAGAACCCTTGGTTGTGCTGGCACTGATTGTGCTGCAAGAATTTCAGACGGTGAAAACGACGCTTAGCCTTCACGTCCAAGCAAGCAGAGTCGAGTCGACCGTCAACCCATACGGTGGCAATATCCGCAAGTCAAAATCTTGGCCCCAAGTTTTGCTTTTTCTATCATGTAAATCCAAAGGAAAAAGCACAACGTGTTGACACCCAGTGCAAGTGACGTTTTGATGGATTCTTCCAAGGCTTTGAAACGACCAGCTGGCATATTGCACAAGGAAGGAACCACTGCAGGAAATGTTCTTTCTTGCATTATTTTACAGAAAACACCGTGTTAGAAGTTGAACTAGTAGTGTTTTTCAGAAAGAAAGGAAAAGGTTGAAGCAGTGGAGGAGGTCCAGCTATTTCTCAGCATTTCCTAAAAAAGAAGCTAGGAGTAGTTGCGCATCACAGCAGCACTGCAATGGCAATTGTACATCTTATCGCCAACAAGGCTCATTTTGCACAGTGACCGGGGGCTGGGGGGGCATAATGGCAAAGGCTGTACGTATAAATGTGCGGTTTATACGACCAAAGTGTTAGATTTCCAGTCGGCCTGGATTTCTATCAACACCATTCAACAATACTGGTACGTACGTGACACGCTGAAAAAAGATCTGGAACAAGTCTTGCACACTATCATTCATCAGCAACAGTGGTTAGACCATGACACACAGAACAGCCAAAATAGACAGGTTAGCAGCTTCCAAACAAACAAGCAGACAAAGAAAGAAAAGGCAGCTCATTTACAAAACTGTCAACTGTTACACCCTCTGTTCACCAACGTAGGACGTTTTTGACAGTTCAATTTAAACCGTCAAAACATCTTACATTTGAAACAAACAGAGGTAGTACCGCTACTTATCGCTAACATCAGCATAAACCCCTTGCAAACCAAGAGGCTCAAAAATCAGAATCCACGCGGCACAGGTTAGCGGGTCCCTTCCCCCTCTCTCTCTCTCTCTCTCAGGGCAGCCCTTCTTTTTATATATCACAAGAGTGAAGAGCTGCTCACACAGAGTGGCTCCCCATGTCAGGGAACACATATCAGAGACTAAAACATCTAACACTAGTAGATCGGGCTCACACCTAACAGGTTAGCATTTGTATCAATAGGTCGTGATGGCGACGCCGCACGACCAAGCTAAGGCTCCGGCTGCTCGCCCTTTACCGGGGTCTTGGTGCCGAAGACCGCCATCGCAGCAGCGGAGCCGCCGTTCTGGTCGCTCAGGCTCCTGGCCACCACCAGATCGCTCACCACGTCGAAGTTGAGCCTTCCGTTAACTTTCTTCCCGCTGCACAAATGGCAAGTGTTCTCATGATTTGCTTCTTCACAGTCAAACGACGACAATGTCTGGAATGTGATTATTTTTACCTGTTTAGGCGGGTGTTGATCGCATTCAAATCCTTGGAGGGGCTCTGAAATGCATGGGTGCTCTCCCCGACACACGCGTAATAGCTCTTGGAGCTCGGCGAAAGCAGGGTGTCCATCTGAAATCATCAATTTTAGCACACTGTCGGCAACATTGATCAAGGACTAGGGCAACAATTTAGAGGCACACATGACCAGGATGATGCTAAATGAAGCATAGAAACTTCACAAAAACTATTCACCTTTGACGATCGTAGTGGGGAGACATATACATTATGAGTGGCAGAAACTTTCTTTGGAGACATGTCAGGAAGGTTCGGAAACCTAGACAGCCGAGGAGATTCTGGAAATGGGGCTGCTGATGTGACAAGAAAACAAACACTTCAGAAAAATCATTTGCAAATCCAGTATTTGAACAATCTTGCTTATTTTCAGTTAATCGACGCATACCATCACCGCCACTTTTTGGCTCATTGTTTCTGTTTGGACTGGTACCAGGTCCAAGATCCACCAACAAAGGCTTGACGGTAGGAATAAATACTTCATTGTAGAAAGTGATGATATCAACATGGTCCTCCCCTATTTTCTGTCATGAAAACAGTTTGTAAGATACTCCATAATAATAAAAACCAATTGAACAACGGTGAAAAAATCCCTTGAACAATTAAAAAAATATGAAGTTTTACCCCACTACGGCTCCTTGATGGCCAATTGACATAGACGCTGCGGAAAACCTGTGGCTTGCATTGAGACTGTTTTCTGTAGCTGAAAATAATCTCCTTGAAGGTAAGGGCCAGTTGAGATATCTGTGAAAAAAGATGCATGAACAGTAAAACAATTGTAGCAAGCAAGGCCTTTGATCTGAAGGTTTTCCAAAGACAGTGCATACCTTTGCAACTCCATATATGCAGCACAGTATGATCTGGTCAATGTGCCTGTTGAAAAAGAGAGCGGTTTGTTGGCTGATAATTTGCTGGACTAGGGAGTATACTCGCTCCAAAATTTGCTGACTAAGTTGCAATCTTTCACAGAGACATTTTATTCTAATGGCTGCAAGTTTTGTTATCTGTAGGGGGGCAAAAAAGAGTACAACAGAATCAGCAAGCATTTTAGTGCCATCACATTACATTGCATCAAAAACAAGCACCCACCTTGCTCAAGAATACACCTATTCCTGTCTCTGCGCATGTTTCTCCCCCTGCTGCCGGATTAGGTCTTGTTGGGCTGCAATTAAGAACACAAAAGGCAAAGTTTCAGTTTAGCCATCTCGCCTCGCTAACCTGAAGAGTTCACACAGGAATCAGGAAGAAATGTCAAACCTTGCAAACGCCGATTGAAGAGGAGGTAGAAACTTTGATTTGATGACATCCTTTACTGGTGATCGAAATGAGTTGTCCACCAGCACATTTCTCCTTTCAGTACATGCTCTTTTGGGCGACCTAACTTCATCTTTATCTACAGAAAATATCAGACACACAGGAAGTTTAGTAACTCCATATAATAAGTGGGAAAACCCTAAAAATGCTGCTCAATTAGCAGCACAGATTCGAAAACATGGTACAACAGGCATATGTTAGTGGTGACTTCCCAAAACTGCTACCTGGTTGCTTATGAAATGGGAGAGGTGGAAGGCCACCCAGTGAAATATCATGATGCACCGCAATAGCATCAAGCGAAGGCATTGGTTCAGCCAGTAAACCTAGCCGGTTTATTTCCGCAGACAATGTAGGCCTAGCAACAATTAAGGAATTGTACATTGAGGAGCCTTTCTCCCATGCCATGCTTTCCAGAAGTCGCTCCTCAAGTGAATTCAAATGACGCTTCAACTCCCGCGGAAGTGTATCTTCATGTCTCACAAAGCTCTCTATGACTTTGCTCAAGTCGAAAGCTGTGATGCCAGTTTTCTCTAGCACAGCTGGGAACATCATTGTGACTGTCTTGTGAGTGGCCAGAACTAACTCAGCAGAACAGGCAATCATACAACGATGGAATCGCTCATTAGACAGAAGTGACGTAAGATTGCTCCCACTCAAGATCTGTGACTCTGCTCTGCACATTGACTCCAGAACTCTATAGTACAGCTTAAGAGCTTCCATTTTCCTTTGCTCTGTCCAGATAGCATCCATCCCGTTTGTGTTTCGCAAACTAGTACACATACGCTCACCAAAAGAACTGCCTGTGAATATGGCTCCAAGTATAATGGCAGCTCTGCATGTGATGTCATCTGTTACATCCTTATCACATGCAGAGAAGAAGCGCAGCAACTCCCCAGAAGGTTTGGAAGGGAGAGGCGATATTGTACTTCGGAGCCACTTGGCAGTTGTCATGGCTGTGCTCACTGGGGTGAAAGGAGCCATCTTTGAGTTGCAGAAGCTATTTCCATTAGGTGATGGACAGAAACGTGGAGGAGACATTGGGGCTCGACTTGCTGTTGATTTGGTAGGTGAGGCCATAACATCATCATACTTTCTCTGCAAGATCACAGATATATGTTACTAAAGATCAAAGCTTTTGAGCTATGGAAGAAAAAAGGAACATGTATAGGCTCATCAGTAATTACCTTCGTGCCCGGTAATTTAAGGGCGCCTCCTGACAGACTTCCACTGCCAAGCAAACTGTCCTCGTCATTAGCAAACATCCGTGCATCTAGTTCTCCCTTTGTATCAAGTCCATTCACATATTCCTTTTCCAGGACCTGCAAACTTGATTTCAACGAATCTTCCTCAAGAAAATTCTTGAAAAACGTCAAGCCCTCTGCATCAAAGAACAAAGTAGCTGTGACATTGGCCAACAAAATATTCCTGAAAGACAAACATAGTCAAAACTTTTAGAACTTCTGTTTGCAGCCCAGACTCATACCTGGATCAATAAACGATAAACTGCCCTGCTGACACTCTGAAACATCCGAGCATGGTTTCTTTTTTAAAATATCCTGTATGAGAATGTTTGTCTTCTGCAGTGCTTTGCTCAACTCGTCTTCTGAGGTAAGATATCTTTCACAGAGGGATGCAATAAGATTGACTCCCTTATCTGACTTCTTAGCTGATTCAAATCAATATAAACAACATCCATCAGTTTAAAGCTGTAACTGCCAATGGCTGTGTGCACCAATCGATGCAGAGGCCAGGGTTTAACCTCCTTTTCGGATAAAAAGGATGTAGGCTGCCAAACAAGCTGGGCATGAAAATAGTCAAAACAAAGAGGGAATCATTACCAAAGCAGGATGAATCCTCGATGCTGAAGTTCCTTAGCCGCACGGGGATATGAATAATAAGCACCGCCTGCAAGCAATAAGAAGTATTCATTGTTTACAAGTTAGACTAATATCATACACGGACATTTTGCCCTGTTGCATATGAAGAGAAGAACAGGCGACACATGTGAGATGGATCATAGTAGGGAGTCCTTACCAACACAGAAACCAACTCAGTTGTGGATGTTAAAAGATTCTTTACAGTGCTTGATGTTTGGTTTCTCAGAACTAAGAAGAGTAACCATCCAAAGTCATAATATTCAGAAGCTTGTTGCACATTTAGCTCTGAAGAATTATTTGCAGGTTTGCCATCATTTAAGAGGAATAGCTCCTGGTATGCGCGCCTGTAATGCCTGAACAAGAGAAACATGGCTGCCGCGTGTCAAACACAATACTGGTTTATAAATGCTTCAAACCAGGAAAAAACTACAAAAAAGAGCGATGAGGACAGCACCAATGAGCTAAGATTCGGTGAACAGAGTTGTTATGTGGGCATTTTAGGTTACATGCAGAGGAACTTACCGGCCTAGGGAGCATAAATGGACAAGATTGGCCTGCAGCTCCTGTAACTGAACACAAAACAAATAAATGGCATTAATCAGTAAGGGATAAACACATACTATGTGTTTCAGTTCTGAAACAGGGGATAAGCCATTTTTGTGTGTGCATAATTAAATACCTCAAGCCTCTTCTCCCAATCTGAACCATAGAGACCAGTCAGAATAAATCCAACCTTAATGCAGAACTGAGGCATCTCCTTGAAAAAATCAACAATCCTGCGGAGCATCGACAGAGATGAGAAACAGACTAGCTAAAGCAAATTAACTGAGAAATTGGTTAGAAGAAAAACTGCAGCGCTCACTTGAGATCGAATGCCCTCAAAATCTGGCGCAGCGTGATGCCACGGTCTTCCTTGGCCTTCCCTGCGTTGCCGAGCTTTGACACGCAGTAAAGAACACAAGCGGACAAGGACCTCTCAATCTCCTCGGGCTATTAAGCACAAGAAACACAAATTTTAGCTGCTGCTGTACATCAGAACATGACATGGTTTGTGGATGAAGACGCCGAGATTTACCGATCCACTGCCCAGGGATGACATGCTAGACAGGAGGATGATCTTGGTCTCCTTGAACAGCTGCATCGCCTGCCTCGTGGTGCTCTCGTCGAGCACTAGCTTCCTCTGTTCGCCGGAAAATAGAGTAGTTGGCAGAATTAGATAGATAATGAACCAAGACTTAGACACGGAAATAGTGCACAAGATGGAATCATGGTCAAAGTTCAGGCGGAATAAACAATTTAATACACTCTGCCTGGAAGTAATGTATATGGCTACGGATAAAACACACAAGTTCCAGTACAAGAGATAGTAGTACAAATTAACAGTAAAGGGTGAATTTTTCTAAGATTTAGAGGGGGTAACCACAGGTCACAGAAATTAGCCGCCAGAAAATCATTGGCCCCAAAAGGATGTCGCCAAGATAATCGCGAAATAGCACCGCCCCCAGAGGATTTGAAAGCGATAGGCGCAAAATCACGCCGAACCCGCAGAAGATTCTGAAGGGGCGAGCAGACAATCTAATTCAAGGGGGCGAGAGCGCAGAATCCCAAGGATCTGGAGGATGGGGACCGAAAAGATGAGAGATTTCCCCCCAAACAATCGTAGTACACGAAAAAGATAAGCGGGAACCGAATCCAGCATATAGAACGGGAGAAGATGGGGCCGAGACCGCAAAATTTGAGAATGGCGCAACGCCCGCCATGGTTTCTTGTTGAATCTTGGCGGAGACAATCTAGGTGGGGAAAGTAGGAACAGATCGGCACAAAGAACTGAACCCCTGGTCCAAGAAGAGGAAAGAAGGCAGGGGGTGGATTAATTGGGGCCCGTACCTTGCAGACATCAGCAAAGCGTTCCTCCATTGCGGCGGCGGCGGCGTTGTTGTTGGCGTTGGCGTTGGCGCCGCCGTTCATCCTCCCCGGGGCCGTTGACGTGGAGCACGCCGTGACCCCCGACCCCGACCTCGCGGGCTGCGGCGCGTCTGCTCCGTCCATAGGCTGCCTACCCCAGTAGGGCCTCCGGGAACGGACGGAATCTGGACTCCGGCGAGCGGGGAGAGTAGGGTTGTTGCGGTGGGGCGGCGTGGCGGAGAAGAGAAGGGTGTGGGAGGCAGGGGAAAAGAGGTGGGAGTGCGCGCCAAAAGAGAGGATTTTTATGTCCGGTGCGGCGGCTGCGCGGTGGGGCCGCGCGGGGTTTTGGCGGGAGAGGCGCGACGGGGATGGCGGGAGATCTGCTGCCCCGGGCTGGGCGGGCCCTATACGTGTCGGGATCCGCGGCCACGTGCGGCTCGCGGCGCCGGAAACGTGCCCGGCTCGGTCTCGGTGAGAGGCTTGCGATGCACGATACAACACAGTTCCGTGCTCCTTCCGGGTTCAGTGCTGCATACACTTGTACCGAGTCCACGGATGCCGTTGAATTGCTAGTACGCTCCTTCTCTTCTCAAAGTATTAAGTGCACCTTTTCTGGTCTTTATCGTACAATTTTGACTATAATTTTTACTTATTGCATGTCTACAAAACTACTACTACACTATTTAGACATATGCAATAAAAAAAATTCATGAAAAATGCGACGATGCATTTTAGAGATGGTCAATCCATGCACATTCGATCGGAAAAGAATGCCGCGATGCTCCTTTTGCACAAATACATTTCCCTTTCTTTTGACGGAACCTGCGACGCCGCCGATCCCACCATGTTGCGTCGCTGTCTGCTCTGTCGCGCCATCGCAGACCACCACGGAGCTCCCCACGCCTCCTCCCGACCCTCTACGCCACTCCCAACCGGTCAATTTCCCGCGTAGTTCCCCGCTCACTCCTCTCGGTCCACTCTGCGCAGGAAAAACAATTATTTCTCCTCTAGATGACATGGGATGGCAGGGAGGCTTGGATCCAGTGGCGGCGAGGTAAGCACGCGGCGGTGGTGTTGGTTCCCATGCAAAGCACCTCAGTTGCGGCAGTGAGCTCTCCTTTCTGTTCATTTTAGAGATGCTCAATCTGTGCACTTTGGTACATTTCAAAGTCATGCATCAGAGATCTTTTCAAAGTCAAGCGTGTCTTATATTTCGAGAGGGAGGGAGTATAACATAATAGTAGCATGTACCATATGTTGTGTCATTAT
This sequence comes from Secale cereale, assembly GCA_902687465.1. NCBI lineage: Eukaryota > Viridiplantae > Streptophyta > Magnoliopsida > Poales > Poaceae > Secale > Secale cereale. The sequence continues at coordinate 318,276,379 of LR738715.1, forward strand.
TTTTTTAAACTACTATAGCACATATGCCAGTTTGTCGTAACTGGCAAGGAAATTAATGTGTTCATCCACATTCATAAATGTGCCAAACGGCTCACTTGTTCATGGTCATAATACAACACTACAACATTCGAAAGGTGCACCCGTCTGTGGCACAGGGGAGCGCGTGAAGGTCTAGAAAAAAACATATCCGTAAAAACGGCTTAATGTGTTTGCTTTTCTCTAGTAACGGAATTAATTACAATGTGCTTTCTTTCTTAAAGTTCAATTTGGTAGCATGCGGCATGAGCAACGAAACGGCACACTGCCTTTTATCAAATTTATTAGGTTCACTTGCAAAGTTTGAAGCTTACTGATGGGCATGTTGAGCAAGCCGAATAGAAGGAAACAACATGTGGGCTAGTGTTTCAATGTCTATGAATAAAACATGTTTGCTTAGTCATCTGCCCTTTCTTCTTTGTTGGTAGTCATCTTGTCATGGGGCCAGGCCTCTTCTCCTTTGCAGCAGATGTTTTCTTTTCAATGAAACGTTTGTTTCACTTACGGGTAGTGTAGTGGGTAATTTTTGTCAACTATAGAGGTAGTTTCAAACGAAGAAACGTACATGTCATTATTATTTGTTATAGCAGTACAATAAAGATGTATCAATATTGTTCATTTTCAACCTCCTCGTCTCTTGCTTCATCACGCCCGCCATTAATCAACCACATGCCTCAACCACACGCGTCCAACAGATGCTATCACGCACCAACTTGGTGTTCCGTCCTTCCTCAAACCTCCCCCACCGTTGTTGATGGCCACTACCCGGCCATCAACATAACCCCCGTATTTTGTAGGAACCTCGGTGGCCTCCGCATCCTTGACCCCTCCCTTCTCCCCTCGTTTGTCTGACCTCCACCTTGGCCGTTGCACGTCGTTGCCGCTCGCGGCATTATTCTCCGACTCCGGCAAGTTTCAGTTAGCCTCAGCGGCGTCAACGCTCTTTGCCGCTGCCTCTCACGCACCTTAGACTGAAAAAACATCAAGCATCTAAGATTTGCAGAACCGGTAATTTAAGAGCATCTACGGCTGGACTCGGCAAATCAGACCCCCCCCCCCCATACGTCTGTGAACGCGCACGGGCACGCTCACAGATGCATCCGGATGGGCCCACATATTCCGTGCCCGACATCCACATATCTCATATTAGGACTCTCAAATACATGGACGTCCATCCTACACGCAAATGTCGCGCGTAAATAGCAAACGTTGGTACCGAAAATACATAATGTTTACATAAAAAAATTGAAGTGCACAACTCAAACATGAGCTCTGTGTTTTCCATTATGGGTGCGCATATGTTCCACGAGATCACTGAGTAGATGCGTGTGCACATTATTATCTTGCCAGGCCCAAGATGCGATTCTATCCCGATCACGTAAGACTTATGTGATTGGGGCACAACCGCATTTCGGGCGCTTAGCAAGATGGATATCATTACATCGTACCATTACATACATACATGGGGGATACAACAATACATACAAGTCACATGAATATAACATCAATACAAAGTATCCGACTACGGATACAAACAAGAAAAGCACAAGACATCCATCTGCTATCCCAGGCTGCCGACCCGGAACCTAACCCAAGACTGAAGAAGAAGAACTCCAACAAAAGAACAACGCTCTCACGTCAATACATCGGAAACCTGCACCTGCAACTGTTGTTGTAGCATCTGTGAGCCACGAGGACTCAGCAATCCCATAACCAGGGGTAACAAGACTATCAAAGCTTAATAGGAAGGAGGAGGTAAAGTGGTGAGGTTGCAGCAACGGCTAAGCAAAATATATGGTGGCTAACTTACGAGAACAAGAATAAGATGAGCATCTACACAAACGGTCGCAAACTAGTAGTGATCGCTAAAGATCCTGAACTACTTACGAGTCAAACATAACCCCACCGTGTTCTCTTCTCAAAGTGAAAAGAGACAGTCACGGTTACTCACACAGTTGTGTGTTTTACTTCGGATCCTCTGTCAAGTTTTCTACAACCGGACATTAACAAATTCCAATATGCCACATAACCGCGGGCGCGGCTTTCGAAAGATCATAACCCTGCAGGGGTGTCCCAACTTAGCCCATCACAAGCTCTCACGATTAGCTGAAGTGATAAATATAATATCATCACCCCTTATCTTAGGGAAATCCGATCAGGCTCGGCATCCCGGTGCACAAGACATTTCGACAATGGTAAAACAAGTCCAGCAAGACCTCCCGGCGTGCCGACACCCTGATAGTAGCCGCGTGTATCTCGTCTCAGGCCACGACCGGATGAGCACAGCGTACAGCAGACAAACCCCAAGTTTCCAAGGGGGGCGCCGCACACGACTCTATTTGGGACCAACACCATCAGCACTGGCCCCCCCCCTGTTATGTAGAATTAAGAACCCGGGGACATGACCCCCTATGCAATTAATTAATTAATTAAGTTGTTATTATGAGCAAATTAAAACCAATGTTGGGCCTTGCTGGAGGAGTTTTATTCAAAGTCGAACTATCAAGGGGTCCCCATATACCCATCGTGTAAGGAACGCAAAATCAAGGAACATAATGCCGATTTATCGGCGCCTAAGGTGGCATGAGTGGAACAAAACACCGAGCAAAAGGCCAAGCCTTCCACCCATGCCCAGTATAGAGGTGTGTTATTAATAATAATAGATATTGTGATATTCCAACAACAAGTTCCCTCCTGGAACGACCTTCATCTTCACCTGCAACTAACAACGCTATAAGAGGGGCTGAGCAAGCGGGTAACATAGCCAAACAATGGTTTTGCTAGGAAGGTTTCAAAGGTTAGAGGTTTCATGGCAACAAGGAGAGGGGCTGACAATAATGATGGGTAGCGCGACATGTAACGATAGCATCGAGACAACTAAGCAAAGGCAATGATAGTAAGGGTATCCAAGGGTATGATCATCTTGCCTGAGATCCCGCAAGGAAGAAGAAAGGTTCCGTGAAGAAGACGGAGAAGAAGCCTTGAAGAAGAACCACGGGAAGACGAACGAATCCTCACGAACGCAACGGAACAAGCTGAAGGAAATATGCCCTACAGGCAATAATAAAGTTGTTATTTATATTTCCTTATATCATGGTAAATGTTTATTATTCATGCTAGAATTGTATTAACCGGAAACTTAGTACATGTGTGAATACATAGACAAAACAGAGTGTCCCTAGTATGCCTCTACTAGACTAGCTCATTGATCAAAGATGGTTATGTTTCCTAACCATAGACATGAGTTGTCATTTGATCAACGGGATCACATCATTAGGAGAATGATGTGATGAACAAGACCCATCCGTTAGGATAGCACTATGATCGTTTAGTTTTACTGCTATTGCTTTCTTCATGACTTATACATGTTCCTATGACTATGAGATTATGCAACTCCCGAATACCGTAGGATCACCTTGTGTGCTATCAAACGTCACAACGTAACTGGGTGATCATAAAGGTGCTCTACAGGTGTCTCTGAAAGTATTCGTGGTGTTGGCATAGATCAAGATTAGGATTTGTCACTCCGAGTGTCGGAGAGGTATCTCTGGGCCCTCTCGGTAACACACATCATAATAAGCCTTGCAAGCAAAAGACTAATGAGTTAGTCACGAGATGATGTGTTACGGAACGAGTAAAGAGACTTGCCGGTAACGAGATTGAACTAGGTATAGAGATACCGACGATCGAATCTCGGGCAAGTAACATACCGATGACAAAAGGAACAACGTATGTTGTTATGCGGTTTGACCGATAAAGATCTTCGTAGAATATGTAGGAGCCAATATGAGCATCCAGGTTCCGCTATTGGTTATTGACCGGAGATGAGTCTCGGTCATGTCTACATAGTTCTCGAACCCGTAGGGTCCGCACGCTTAACGTTTGATGACGATCGGTATTATGAGTTTATGAGCTTTGATGTACCGAAGGTAGTTCGGAGTCCCGGATGAGATCACGTACATAACGAGGAGTCTCGGAATGTCCGAGACATAAAGATTGATATATTGGACGACTATATTCGAACACCGGAAGTGTTCCGGAAAAGTTTCGGATTTAACTGGATTGTCGGAGGGGGTTACCGAAACCCCCTACGAGGGGGGATGGTCCATAGTGGGCCTTGAGGAAAGGAGAGAGGCAGCCCATAGAGGCTGGCCGGCGCCCCACCAGGGGATCCTAGTTGGACTAGGATTGGGGGGCGCCACCTCTTCCTCTCTTTCTTTTTCCCTCTCTTCCTTCTTGGTGGACTCCTACTAGGAATAGGATTGCAATCCTATTCCTAGTAGGATTGCCCTAGCCGCACCATAGGAGGCCGGCCGGCCCTCCCCTCTTGCTCCTTTATATACGGGGGCAGGGGGGCACCCAAAGACACACAAGTTGAATTGTTCCAGCCGTGTGCGGTGCCCCCCTCCACAGAAACACACCTCGGTCATACCATCGCAGTACTTAGGAGAAGCCCTGCGCCGGTAGATACATCATATCCGTCACCACGCCGTCGTGTTGATGAAACTCTCCCGTGAAGCTCAACTGGATCAAGAGCTCGTGGGACGTCATCAAGCTGAACGTGTGCTGAACACGGAGGTGCCGTACGCGGTACTTGATCGGTTGAATCGCGAAGAAGTTCGACTACATCAACCGCGTCACTTGACGCTTCCGTTTCCGGTCTACGAGGGTACGTAGACATACTCTTCCCTCTCGTTGCTATGCATCTGGTAGATAGATCTTGCGTGATCGTAGGAAAATTTTAAAATACTACGTTCCCCAACAGTGGCATCATGAGCCAGGTCTATGCGTAGATGATATGCACGAGTAGAACACAATGAGTTGTGGGCGATACTAGTCATACTGCTTACCAGCATGTCATAGTTTGCTTCGGCGGTATTGTGAGATGAAGCGGCCCGGACCGACATTACGCGTATGCTTACGCGAGACTGGTTTCACCTTTATGAGCACTCGTTGCTTAAAGGTGACTGGCGGGTGTCTGTCTCTCTCACTTTAGCTGAATCAAGTGTGGCTACGCCCGGTCCTTGTGAAGGTTAAAACAGCACATACTTGACGAAACATCGTTGTGGTTTTGTATGCGTAGGTAAGAACAGTTCTTGCTAAGCCCGTAGCAGCCACGTAAAACTTGCAACAACAAAGTAGAGGACGTCTAACTTGTTTTTGCAGGGCATGTTGTGATGTGATATGGTCAAGACATGATGATTTATACGGTTTTGTATGAGATGATCATGTTTTGTAAAGTTATCGACAACTGGCAGGAGCCATATGGTTGTCGCTTTATTGTATGAAATGCAATCGCCATGTAATTGCTTTACTTTATCACTAAGCGGTAGCGATAGTCGTAGAAGCAATAGTTGGCGAGACGACAACGATACTACGATGGCGATCAAGGTGTCGCGCCGGTGATGAAGGTGATCATGAAGGTGCTTTGGAGATGGAGATCAAAAGCACAAGATGATGATGGCCATATCATGTCACATATTTTGATTGCATGTGATGTTTATCTTATTATGCTTCTTATTTTTCTTAGAACGACGGTAGCATTATAAGATGATCCCTTACTAAATTTCAAGGTATAAGTGTTCTCCCTGAGTATGCACCGTTGCGAAAGTTCGTCGTGCCGAGACACCACGTGATGATCGGGTGTGATAAGCTCTACGTTCAAATACAACGGGTGTAAGCCAGTTTTGCACACGTAGAATACTCAGGTTAAACTTGACGAGCCTAGCATATGCAGATATGGCCTCGGAACACTGGAGACCGAAAGGTCGAGCGTGAATCATATAGTAGATATGATCAACATAAGATGTTCACCATTGAAACTACTCCATCTCACGTGATGATCGGACATGGTTTAGTTGATTTGGATCACGTGATCATTTAGATGACCGGAGGGATGTCTATCTAAGTGGGAGTTCTTAAGTAATATGATTAAATTGAACTTTAATTTATCATGAAGTTAGTCCTGGTAGTATTAGCATATCTATGTTGTAGATCAATAGCTCGCGATGTTGCTCCCCGTTTATTTTTCATATGTTCCTAGAGAAAACCAAGTTGAAAGATGTTAGTAGCAATGATGCAGAATTGTTCCGTGATCTGAGGATTATCCTCATTGCTGCACAGAAGAATTATGTCCTTGATGCACCGCTAGGTGACAGACCTATTGCAGGAGCAGATGTAGACGTTATGAACGTTTTGACAAAAGCTCGATATGATGACTACTTGATAGTTTAAGTGCACCATGCTTTACGGCTTAGAACCGGGACTTCAAAAACGTTTTGAAACGCCATGGAGCATATAAGATGTTCCAAGAGTTGAAATTAGTATTTCATACTCATGCCCGTGTCGAGAGGTATAAGACCTCTGACAGTACTTTGCCTACAAGATGGAGGAGAATAGCTCAACCAGTGAGCATGTGCTCAGATTGTCTGGGTACTACAATTACTTTAATCAAGTGGGAGTTAATCTTCCAGATAAGATAGTAATTGACAAAGTTCTCTAGACACTATCACCAAGTTAGTAGAACTTCGTGATGAACTGCAAGGGATGACGAAAGTAATTCCCGAGCTCTTCACGATGCTGAAATCGGCGAAGGTAGAAATCAAGAAAGAGCATCAAGTGTTGATGGTTAACCAGACCACTTGTTTCAAGTAAAGGGCAAAGGGATAGAAGGGGAACTTCAAGAAGAATGACAAGCAAGTTGTCACTCCCGTGAAGAAACCCAAAGCTAAACTCAAGCTTGAAACTAAGTGCTTCTACTGCAAAGGAAATGGTCACTAGAAGTGGAACTGCCCTAGATATTTGGCGGATAAGAAGGATGGCAAAGTGAACAAAGGTATATTTGATATACAGATTATTGATGTGTATTTTACTAGTGTTCATAGCAACCCCTCGGTATTTGATATTGGTTCAGTTGCTAAAGAGTAGTAACTCGAAATGGGAGTTGCATAATGAACAGAAACTAGTTAAAGGATGAAGTGACGATGTGTATTGGAAGTAGTTCCAAGATTGATATGATCATCATCGCACACTCCCTATACTTTCGGGATTAGTGTTGAACCTAAATAAGTGTTATTTGGTGTTGAGCATGAATATGATTTGATCATGTTTATTGCAATACAGTTATTCATGTAAGTTAGAGAATAATTGTTGTTCTGTTTACATGAATAAAACCTTCTATGGTCATACACCCAATAAAAATGGTTTGTTGGATCTCGATCGTGGTGATACACATATTCATAATATTAAAGCCAAAAGATGCAAGGTTAATAATGATAGTGCAACTTATTTGTGGCACTGCCGTTTAGGTCATATTGGTGTAAAGCGCATGAAGAAACTCCATAGTGATGGACTTTTGGAATCACTTGATTATGAATCACTTGGTGCTTGCGAACCATGCCTCATGGGCAAGATGACTAAAACTCCGTTCTCCGGAACTGTGGAGCGAGCAACAGATTTGTTGGAGATCATACATACAGATGTATGTGGACCAATGAGTGTTGAAGCTCGCGGCGGGTATCGTTATTTTCTGACCTTCACTGATGATTTGAGCAGATATGGGTATATCTACTTAATGAAGCACAAGTCTGAAACATTTGAAAAGTTCAAAGAATTTCAGAGTGAAGTGGAGAATCATCGTAACAAGAAAATAAGAGTTTCTACGATATGATCGTAGAGGTAAAATATTTGAGTTAGCGAGTTTGGCCTTCAGTAAAAACAATGTGAAATAGTTTCACTACTCACGCCATCTAGAACACCATAGTGTAATGGTGTGTCCGAACATCATAACCGTACTTTATTAGGTATGGTGCGATCGATGATGTCTCTTACCGATCTACTACTATCGCTTTTGGGGTTATGCATTAGAGACAGCTACATTCACGTTAAATAGGGCACCATCTAAATCCGTGGAGATGACACCGTATGATCTGTGGTTTGACGAGAAACCTAAGCTGTCATTTCTTTAAGTTTGGCACTGCGATGCTTATGTGAAAAAGTTTCAACATGATAAGCTCGAACCCAAATCGGAGAAGTAAATCTTCATAGGATACCCAAAAGGAAACTGTTGGGTACACCTTCTATCACTGATCCTAAGGCAAGGTCTTTGTTGCTAAGAGTGGATCCTTTCTAGAGAAGGAGTTTCTCTCGAAAGAAGTGAGTGGGAGGAAAGTAGAACTTGATGAGGTAATTGTACCTTCTCCCGAATTGGAAAGGTAGTACATCACAGAAACTCGTTCCAGTGATTCCTACACCAATTAGTGAGGAAGCTAATGATGATGATCATGAAACTTCAGATCAAGTTTCTGCTGAACTTCGTAGATCGACCAGAGTTCGTTCCACACCAGAGTGGTACGGCAACCCAGTTCTGGAAGTCATGTTACTAGACCATGATGAACCTACGAACTATGAGGAAGCGATGATGAGCCCAGATTCCGCAAAATGGCTTGAGACCATGAAATCTGAGATGGGATCCATGTATTAGAACAAAGTATGGACTTTGGTTGACTTGCCCGATGATCGGCAAGCCATCAAAAATAAATGGATCTTCAAGAGGAAGACCGACGCAAACGGTAATGATACTGTTTACAAAGCTCGACTTGTTGCGAAAGGGTTTCGACAAGTTCAATGAGTTGACTACGATGAGACTTTCTCACCCGTAGCGATGCTTAAGTCTGTCCGAATCATGTTAGTAATTGCCGCATTTTACGAAATCTGGCAAATGGATAACAAAACTGCATTCTTTAATGGATTTATTAAAGAAGACTTGTATATGATGCAACCAGAAGGTTTTGTCAATCCTAAAGGTGCTAACAAAATGTGCAAGCTCCAGCGATCCATCTATGGACTGGTGCAAGCATCTCGGAGTTGGAATATACGCTTTGATAAGTTGATCAAAGCATATAGATTTATACAGACTTGCGGTGAAGCCTGTATTTACAAGAAGTGAGTGGGAGCACTACAACCTTTCTGATAAGTATATGTGAATGACATATTGTCGGTCGGAAATGATGTAGAATTTTCTGGAAAGCATAAAGGAGTGTTTGAAAGGAGTTTTTCAAAAGAAAGACCTTGGTGAAGCTGCTTACATATTGGGCATCAAGATCTATAGAGATAGATCAAGACGCTTGATAAGACTTTCGATGAGTACATACCTTGATAAGTTTTTGAAGTAGTTCAAAATAGATCAGTCAAAGAAGGAGTTCTTGCCTGACTTGTAAGGTGTGAAGTTGAGTAAGACTCAAAGCCAGACCACGGCAGAAAAATATAGAGAGAATGAAAGTCATTCCCTATGCCTCAGCCATAGGTTCTATTGTTGGGGAACGTAGTATTTTAAAATTTTCCTACGATCACGCAAGATCTATCTACCAGATGCATATCAACGAGAGGGAAGAGTGTGTCTACGTACCCTCGTAGACCGGGAGCGGAAGCGTCAAGTGACGCGGTTGATGTAGTCGAACTTCTTCACGATTCAACCGATCAAGCACCGAACGTACGGCACCTCCGCGTTCAGCACACGTTCAGCTTGATGACGTCTCACGAGCTCTTCATCCAGTTGAGCTTCACGGGAGAGTTTCGTCAGCACGACGGCGTGGTGACGGATATGATGTATTCACCGGCGCAGGGCTTCGCCTAAGCACCGCGACGGTATGACCGAGGTGTGTTTCTGTGGAGGGGGGCACCGCACACGGCTGGAACAATTCAACTTGTGTGTCTTTGGGTGCCCCCCTGCCCCCGTATATAAAGGAGCAAGGGGGGAGGCCGGCCGGCCCTTGTTTGGTGCGGCTAGGGTTGCAATCCTACTAGGAATAGGATTGCAATCCTATTCCTAGTAGGAATCACCAAAAGAAGGAAGAGAGGGAAAGGAAAAAGGAGAGGTGGCGCCCCCCCCCCCCCAATCCTAGTCCAACTAGGAACCCTAGGTGGGGCGCCGGCCAGCCCTATGGGCTGCCTCTGTCTTTCCCTTAAGGCCCACTATGGACCATCCCCCCTCGTAGGGGGTTCCCGTAATCCCCTCCGGCAATCCCGTTAAATCCGAAACTTTTCCGGAACACTTCCGGTGTCCGAATATAGTCGTCCAATATATCAATCTTTATGTCTCGGACATTCCGAGACTCCTCGTCATGTCCGTGATCTCATCCGGGACTCCGAACTACCTTCGGCACATCAATACTCATAAACTCATAATACCGATCGTCATCAAACGTTAAGCGTGCGGACCCTACGGGTTCGAGAACTATGTAGACATGACCGAGACTCATCTCCGGTCAATAACCAATAGCGGAACCTGAATGCTCATATTGGCTCCTACATATTCTACGAAGATCTTTATCGGTCAAACCGCATAACAACATACGTTGTTCCTTTTGTCATCGGTATGTTACTTGCCCGAGATTCGTTCGTCGGTATCTCTATACCTAGTTCAATCTCGTTACCGGCAAGTCTCTTTACTTGTTCCGTAACACATCATCTCGTGACTAACTCATTAGTCTTTTGCTTGCAAGGCTTATTGTGATGTGTGTTACCGAGAGGGCCCAGAGATACCTCTCCGACACTTCGGAGTGACAAATCATAATCTTGATCTATGCCAACACCACGAATACTTTCGGAGACACCTGTAGAGCATCTTTATGATCACCCAGTTACGTTGTGACGTTTGATAGCACACAAGGTGTTCCTACGGTATTCGGGAGTTGCATAATCTCATAGTCATAGGAACATGTATAAGTCATGAAGAAAGCAATAGCAGTAAAAAACTAAACGATCATAGTGCTATGCTAACGGATGGGTCTTGTCCATCACATCATTCTCCTAATGATGTGATCCCGTTGATCAAATGACAACTCATGTCTATGGCTAGGAAACATAACCATCTTTGATCAATGAGCTAGTCTAGTAGAGGCATACTAGGGACATACTGTTTTGTCTATGTATTCACACATGTACTAAGTTTCCGGTTAATACAATTCTAGCATGAATAATAAACATTTATCATGATATAAGGAAATATAAATAACAACTTTATTATTGCCTCTAGGGCATATTTCCTTCAGTCTCCCACTTGCACTAGAGTCAATAATTTAGCTCACATCACCATGTGATTTAATACCGATAGATCACATCATTATGTGAATAACACCCATAGTTCACATCGCCATGTGACCAACACCCAAAGGGTTTACTAGAGTCAATAATCTAGTTCACATCGCTATGTGATTAATACCCAAGAGTAATAAGGTGTGATCATGTTTTGCTTGTGAGAGAAGTTTAGTCAACGGGTCTGTCACATTCAGATCCGTATGTATTTCGCAAATTTCTATGTCTACAATGCTCTGCATAGAGCTACTCTAGCTAATTGCTCCCACTTTCAATACGCATCCAGATTGATACTTAGAGTCATCTGGATTTAGTGTCAAAGCTTGCATCGGCGTAACCCTTTACGACGAACTCTTTATCACCTCCATAATCGAGAAACATTTCCTTAGTCATCCAGTTACTAAGGATAATTTTGACCGCTGTACAGTGATCTACTCCTGGATCACTATTGTACCTCGCTGTCAAACTCATGGCAAGGTACACAACGTGTTTTGTACACAGCATGGCATACTTTATAGAATCTATGGCTGAGGCATAGGGAATGACTTTCATTCTCTCTATATTTTTCTGCCGTGGTCTGGCTTTGAGTCTTACTCAACTTCACACCTTAAAATTCAGGCAAGAACTCCTTCTTTGACTGATCCATTTTGAACTACTTCAAAATCTTATCAAGGTATGTACTTATCGAAAGTTTTATCAAGCGTCTTGATCTATCTCTATAGATCTTGATGCCCAATATGTAAGCAGCTTCACCAAGGTCTTTCTTTGAAAAACTCCTTTCAAACACTCCTTTATGCTTTCCAGAAAATTCTACATCATTTCTGATCGATAATATGTCATTCACATATACTTATTAGAAAGGTTGTAGTGCTCCCACTCACTTCTTGTAAATACAGGATTCACCGTAAGTCTGTATAAATCTATATGCTTTGATCAACTTATCAAAGCGTATATTTCAACTCCGAGATGCTTGCACCAGTCCATAGATGGATCGCTGGAGCTTGCACATTTTGTTAGCACCTTTAGGATTGACAAAACCTTCGGGTTGCATCATATACAATTTTCTTTAATAAATCCATTAAAGAATGCAGTTTTGTTATCCATTTGCCAGATTTCATAAAATGCGGCAATTGCTAACATGATTCGGACAGACTTAAGCATCGGTACGGGTGAGAAAGTCTCATCGTAGTCAACTCCTTGAACTTGTCGAAAACCTTTCGCAACAAGTCGAGCTTTGTAAACAGTAACATTACCGTCAGCGTCGGTCTTCCTCTTGAAGATCCATTTATTTTCGATGGCTTGCCGATCATCGGGCAAGTCAACCAAAGTCCACACTTTGTTCTCATACATGGATCCCATCTCAGATTTCATGGCCTCAAGCCATTTTGCGGAATCTGGGCTCATCATCGCTTCCTCATAGTTCGCAGGTTCATCATGGTCTAGTAACATGACTTCCAGAACTGGGTTGCCGTACCACTCTGGTGCGGAACGTACTCTGGTTGATCTACGACGTTTAGCAGAAACTTGATTTGAAGTTTTATGATCATCATCATTAGCTTCCTCACTAATTGGTGTAGGAATCACTAGAACTAGTTTCTGTGATGTTCCACTTTCCAATTCGGGAGAAGGTACAATTACCTCATCAAGTTCTACTTTCCTCCCACTCACTTCTTTCGAGAAAACTCCTTCTCTAGAAAGGATCCACTCATAGCAATGAATATCTTGCCTTCGGATCTGTGATAGAAGGTGTACCCAACAGTCTCCTTTGGGTATCCTATGTAGACACATTTCTCCGACTTGGGTTCGAGCTTATCAGGTTGAAGCTTTTTCACATAAGCATCGCAGCCCCAAACTTTAAGAAAAAACAACTTTGGTTTCTTGCCAAACCACAGTTCTTAAGGCGTTGTCTCAACGGATTCAGATGAGGCCCTTATTTAACGTGAATGCAGCTGTCTCTAATGCATGACCCAAAACGATAGTGGTAAATCGGTAAGAGACATCATAGATCGCACCATATCCAATAAAGTACGGTTACGACGTTCGGACACACCATTATGCTGTGGTGTTCCGGGTGGCGTGAGCTGTGAAACTATTCCACATTGTTTCAAATGAAGACCAAACTCGTAACTCATATATTCTCCTCCACGATCAGATCGTAGAAACTTTATTTTCTTGTTACGATGATTCTCTACTTCACTCTGAAATTCTTTGAACTTTTCAAATGTTTCAGACTTGTGCTTCATTAAGTAGATATACCCATATCTGCTCAAATCATCAGTGAAGTTCAGAAAATAACGATACCCGCCGCGAGCTTCAACACTCATTGGTCCACATACATCTGTATGTATGATCTCCAACAAATCTGTTGCTCGCTCCACAGTTCCGGAGAACGGAGTTTTAGTCATCTTGCCCATGAGGCATGGTTCGCAAGCACCAAGTGATTCATAATCAAGTGATTCCAAAAGTCCATCACTATGGAGTTTCTTCATGCGCTTTACACCAATATGACCTAAACGGCAGTGCCACAAATAAGTTGCACTATCATTATTAACCTTGCATCTTTTGGCTTCAATATTATGAATATGTGTATCACCACGATCGAGATCCAACAAACCATTTTCATTGGGTGTATGACCATAGAAGGTTTTATTCATGTAAATAGAACAACAATTATTCTCTAACTTACATGAATAACCGTATTGCAATGAACATGATCAAATCATATTCATTCTCAACACAAACACCAAATAACACTTATTTAGGTTCAACACTAATCCCGAAAGTATAGGGAGTGTGCGATGATGATCATATCAATCTTGGAACTACTTCCAATACACATTGCCACTTCATCCTTTAACTAGTTTCTGTTCATTATGCAACTCCCATTTTGAGTTACTACTCTTTAGCAACTGAACCAATATCAAATACCAAGGGGTTGCTATGAACACTAGTAAAATACACATCAATAATCTGTATATCAAATATACCTTTTTTTTCACTTTGCCATCCTTCTTATCCGCCAAATATCTAGGGCAGTTCCACTTTTAGTGACCATATCCTTTGAAGTAGAAGCACTTGTTTCAGGCTTGAGTTTAGCTTTGGGTTTCTTCACGGGAGTGACAACTTGCTTGTCATTCTTTTTGAAGTTCCCCTTCTATCCCTTTGCCCTTTACTTGAAACAAGTGGTCTGGTCAACCATCAACACTTGATGCTCTTTCTTGATTTCTACCTTCGCCGATTTCAGCATCGTGAAGAGCTCGGGAATTACTTTCGTCATCCCTTGCATATTATAGTTCATCATGAAGTTCTACTAACTTGGTGATAGTGTCTAGAGAACTTTGTCAATTACTATCTTATCTGGAAGATTGACTCCCACTTGATTCAAGCAATTGTACTACCCAGACAATCTGAGCACATGCTCACTGGTTGAGCTATTCTCCTCCATCTTGTAGGCAAAGTATTGTCTGAGGTCTTATACCTCTCGACACGGGCATGAGTATGAAATACTAATTTCAACTCTTGGAACATCTCATATGCTCCGTGGCGTTTCAAAACGTTTTTGAAGTCCCGGTTATAAGCCGTAAAGCATGGTGCACTAAACTATCAAGTAGTCATCATATCGAGCTTTTGTCAAAACGTTCATAACGTCTACATCTGCTCCTGCAATAGGTCTGTCACCTAGCGGTGCATCAAGGACATAATTCTTCTGTGCAGCAATGAGGATAATCCTCAGATCACGATACAATTCCGCATCATTGCTACTAACATCTTTCAACTTGGTTTTCTCTAGGAACATATAAAAATTAAACGTGGAGCAACATCGCGAGCTATTGATCTACAACATAGATATGCTAATACTACCAGGACTAAGTTCATGATAAATTAAAGTTCAATTAATCATATTACTTAAGAACTCCCACTTAGATAGACATCCCTCCGGTCATCTAAATGATCACGTGATCCAATTCAACTAAACCATGTCCGATCATCACGTGAGATGGAGTAGTTTCAATGGTGAACATCTTATGTTGATCATATCTACTATATGATTCACGCTCAACCTTTCGGTCTCCAGTGTTCCGAGGCCATATCTGCATATGCTAGGCTCGTCAAGTTTAACCCGAGTATTCTGCGTGTGCAAAACTGGCTTACACCCGTTGTATTTGAACGTAGAGCTTATCACACCCGATCATCACGTGGTGTCTCGGCACGACGAACTTTCGCAACGGTGCATACTCAGGGAGAACACTTATACCTTGAAATTTAGTAAGGGGTCATCTTATAATGCTACCGTCGTTCTAAGCAAAATAAGAAGCATAATAAGATAAACATCACATGCAATCAAAATATGTGACATGATATGGCCATCATCATCTTGTGCTTTTGATCTCCATCTTCAAAGCACCGTTATGATCACCTTCGTCACCGGCGTGACACCTTGATCTCCATCGTAGCATCGTTGTCGTCTCGCCAACTATTGCTTCTACGACTATCGCTACTGTATAGTGATAAAGTAAAGCAATTACATGGCGATTGCATTTCATACAATAAAGCGACAACCATATGGCTCCTGCCAGTTGCCGATAACTTTACAAAACATGATCATCTCATACAAAACCGTATAACTCATCATGTCTTGACCATATCACATCACAACATGCCCTGCAAAAACAAGTTAGACGTCCTCTACTTTGTTGTTGCAAGTTTTACGTGGCTGCTACGGGCTTAGCAAGAACCGTTCTTACCTACGCATACAAAACCACAACGATGTTTCGTCAAGTATGTGCTGTTTTAACCTTCACAAGGACCGGGCGTAGCCACACTTGATTCAGCTAAAGTGAGAGAGACAGACACCCGCCAGTCACCTTTAAGCAATGAGTGCTCGTAACGGTGAAACCAGTCTCGCGTAAGCGTACGCGTAATGTCGGTCCGGGCCGCTTCATCTCACAATACCGCTGAAGCAA
Source organism: Secale cereale (assembly GCA_902687465.1). Lineage (NCBI taxonomy): Eukaryota > Viridiplantae > Streptophyta > Magnoliopsida > Poales > Poaceae > Secale > Secale cereale. The sequence continues at coordinate 318,292,473 of LR738715.1, forward strand.
AGTATGACATGCTGGTAAGCACTATGACTAGTATCGCCCACAACTCATTGTGTTCTACTCGTGCATATCATCTACGCATAAACCTGGCTCTGATACCACTGTTGGGGAACGTAGTATTTTAAAATTTTCCTACGATCACGCAAGATCTATCTACCAGATGCATAGCAACGAGAGGGAAGAGTGTGTCTACGTACCCTCGTAGACCGGGAGCAGAAGCGTCAAGTGACGCGGTTGATGTAGTCGAACTTCTTCACGATTCAACCGATCAAGCACCGAACGTACGGCACCTCCGCGTTCAGCACACGTTCAGCTTGATGACGTCCCACGAGCTCTTGATCCAGTTGAGCTTCACGGGAGAGTTTCATCAGCACGACGGCGTGGTGACGGATATGATGTATTCACCGGCGCAGGGCTTCGCCTAAGCACCGCGACGGTATGACCGAGGTGTGTTTCTGTGGAGGGGGGCACCACACACGGCTGGAACAATTCAACTTGTGTGTCTTTGGGTGCCCCCCTGCCCCCGTATATAAAGGAGCAAGGGGGAGGCCGGCCGGCCCTTGTTTGGTGCGGCTAGGGTTGCAATCCTACTAGGAATAGGATTGCAATCCTATTCCTAGTAGGAATCACCAAAAGAAGGAAGAGAGGGAAAGGAAAAAGGAGAGGTGGCGCCCCCCCCAATCCTAGTCCAACTAGGAACCCTAGGTGGGGCGTCGGCCAGCCCTATGGGCTGCCTCTCTCTTTCCCTTAAGGCCCACTATGGACCATCCCCCCTCGTAGGGGGTTCCCGTAATCCCCTCCGGCAATCCCGTTAAATCCGAAACTTTTCCGGAACACTTCCGGTGTCCGAATATAGTCGTCCAATATATCAATCTTTATGTCTCGGACATTCCGAGACTCCTCGTCATGTCCGTGATCTCATCCGGGACTCCGAACTACCTTCGGTACATCAATACTCATAAACTCATAATACCGATCGTCATCAAACGTTAAGCGTGCGGACCCTACGGGTTCGAGAACTATGTAGACATGACCGAGACTCATCTCCGGTCAATAACCAATAGCGGAACCTGGATGCTCATATTGGCTCCTACATATTCTACGAAGATCTTTATCGGTCAAACCGCATAACAACATACGTTGTTCCTTTTGTCATCGGTATGTTACTTGCCCGAGATTCGATCGTCGGTATCTCTATACCTAGTTCAATCTCGTTACCGGCAAGTGTCTTTACTCGTTCCGTAACACATCATCTCGTGACTAACTCATTAGTCTTTTGCTTGCAAGGCTTATTGTGATGTGTGTTACCGAGAGGGCCTAGAGATACCTCTCCGACACTTCGGAGTGACAAATCCTAATCTTGATCTATGCCAACACCACGAATACTTTCGGAGACACCTGTAGAGCATCTTTACGATCACCCAGTTACGTTGTGACGTTTGATAGCACACAAGGTGTTCCTACGGTATTCGGGAGTTGCATAATCTCATAGTCATAGGAACATGTATAAGTCATGAAGAAAGCAATAGCAGTAAAAAACTAAACGATCATAGTGCTATGCTAACGGATGGGTCTTGTCCATCACATCATTCTCCTAATGATGTGATCCCGTTGATCAAATGACAACTCATGTCTATGGCTAGGAAACATAACCATCTTTGATCAATGAGCTAGTCTAGTAGAGGCATACTAGGGACATACTGTTTTGTCTATGTATTCACACATGTACTAAGTTTCCGGTTAATACAATTCTAGCATGAATAATAAACATTTATCATGATATAAGGAAATATAAATAACAACTTTATTATTGCCTCTAGGGCATATTTCCTTCATCTATAAAGTATGCCATGCTGTGTACCAAACATGTTGTGTACCTTGCCATGAGTTTGTCAAGGGGGTACAATAGTGATCCAGGAGTAGATCACTGTACAGCGGTCAAAATTATCCTTAGTAACTGGATGACTAAGGAAATGTTTCTCGATTATGGAGGTGATAAAGAGTTCGTCGTAAAGGGTTACGCCGATGCAAGCTTTGACACTAAATCCAGATGACTCTAAGTATCAATCTGGATGCGTATTGAAAGTGGGAGCAATTAGCTAGAGTAGCTCCATGCAGAGCATTGTAGACATAGAAATTTGCGAAATACATACGGATCTGTATGTGACAGACCCGTTGACTAAACTTCTCTCACAAGCAAAACATGATCACACCTTATTACTCTTGGGTATTAATCACATAGCGATGTGAACTAGATTATTGACTCTAGTAAACCCTTTGGGTGTTGGTCACATGGTGATGTGAACAATGGGTGTTATTCACATAACGATGTGAACTATCGGTATTAAATCACATGGCGATGTGAGCTAGATTATTGACTCTAGTGCAAGTGGGAGACTGAAGGAAATATGCCCTACAGGCAATAATAAAGTTGTTATTTATATTTCCTTATATCATGATAAATGTTTATTATTCATGCTAGAATTGTATTAACCGGAAACTTAGTACATGTGTGAATACATAGACAAAACAGAGTGTCCCTAGTATGCCTCTACTAGACTAGCTCATTGATCAAAGATGGTTATGTTTTCTAACCATAGACATGAGTTGTCATTTGATCAACGGGATCACATCAGTAGGAGAATGATGTGATGAATAAGACCCATCCGTTAGGATAGCACTATGATCGTTTAGTTTTACTGCTATTGCTTTCTTCATGACTTATACATGTTCCTATGACTATGAGATTATGCAACTCCCGAATACCGTAGGATCACCTTGTGTGCTATCAAACGTCACAACGTAACTGGGTGATCATAAAGATGCTCTACAGGTGTCTCCGAAAGTATTCGTGGTGTTGGCATAGATCAAGATTAGGATTTGTCACTCCAAGTGTCGGAGAGGTATCTCTGGGCCCTCTCGGTAACACACATCATAATAAGCCTTGCAAGCAAAAGACTAATGAGTTAGTCACGAGATGATGTGTTACGGAACGAGTAAAGAGACTTGCCGGTAACGAGATTGAACTAGGTATAGAGATACCGACGATCGAATCTCGGGCAAGTAACATACCGATGACAAAAGGAACAACGTATGTTGTTATGCGGTTTGACCGATAAAGATCTTCGTAGAATATGTAGGAGCCAATATGAGCATCCAGGTTCCGCTATTGGTTATTGACCGGAGATGAGTCTCGGTCATGTCTACATAGTTCTCGAACTCGTAGGGTCCGCACGCTTAACGTTTGATGACGATCGGTATTATGAGTTTATGAGTTTTGATGTACCGAAGGTAGTTCGGAGTCCCGGATGAGATCACGGACATGACGAGGAGTCTCGGAATGTCCGAGACATAAAGATTGATATATTGGACGACTATATTCGGACACCGGAAGTGTTCCGAAAAAGTTTCGGATTTAACTGGATTGCCGGAGGGGGTTACCGAAACCCCCTACAAGGGGGGATGGTCCATAGTGGGCCTTGAGGAAAGGAGAGAGGCAGCCCATAGAGGCTGGCCGGCGCCCCACCAGGGGATCCTAGTTGGACTAGGATTGGGGGGCGCCACCTCTCCCTCTCTTCCTTCTTGGTGGACTCCTACTAGTAATAGGATTGCAATCCTATTCCTAGTAGGATTGCCCTAGCCACACCATAGGAGGCCGGCCGGCCCTCCCCTCTTGCTCCTTTATATACGGGGGCAGGGGGGCACCCAAAGTCACACAAGTTGAATTGTTCCAGCCGTGTGCGGTGCCCCCCTCCACAGAAACACACCTCGGTCATACCATCGCAGTACTTAGGAGAAGCCCTGCGCCGGTAGATACATCATATCCGTCACCACGCCAGCGTGCTGACGAAACTCTCCCGTGAAGCTCAACTGGATCAAGAGCTCGTGGGACGTCATCAAGCTGAACGTGTGCTGAACACGGAGGTGCCGTACGCGGTACTTGATCAGTTGAATCGCGAAGAAGTTCGACTACATCAACCGCGTCACTTGACGCTTCCGCTTCCGGTCTACGAGGGTACATAGACATACTCTTCCCTCTCGTTGCTATGCATCTGGTAGATAGATCTTGCGTGATCGTAGGAAAATTTTAAAATACTACGTTCCCCAACACAAGCACTAACGAGAAGAAGCAAGCAATACGGTAAACACACTACACAAGAACATAACAATATGCTTAACCAAGTATGATGCAAAACAAGTCTACTTATGATGCACAGAAAGTTTACACAGGAAGCAAAACATGGCAAGGTAGGAAGCACAGAAAACATCACAGGAAACATGGCAATGTGCTTAAGCAAGTATGATGCAAACAAGTCTATATAGGAAGCACAACAAGTCTATACAGGAAGCATTACATGGCAAGGTAGGAAGCACAGAAAACCAACACAAGTTTATATGATGCAATACATGGCAAGGTATGATGCATGACAAATCTATACAGAAAGCACAGCAAGTATATACAGGAAGCATAACATGGCAAGGTAGGAAGCACAGAAAAACAACACAAGTTTATATGATGCAATACATGGCAAGATATGATGCATGACAAATCTAAACAGGAAGCACAACAAGTCTATACAGGAAGCATAACAAATCTATACAGGAAGCATAACAAGTCTATACAGGAAGCATAACAAGTCGATACAGGAAGCATAACAAGTCTATACAGGAAGCATAACATGGCCATGGTGCAAGATGCACCCAAACATCAACCAAACTCACTCCAAACATGAAAACAAGATGATATTATGATTCAACATGCAAAAACACTCAAGTTTCATATAAGAATCACCCCCAAACGGAGCAACGGGCTAAAAGATACACATGAAACAAGATATAACAACAAGCTGAAATTAACAGCCACATAGCAACTTTGGAGCATGATAAATATAAGCTACAACACTCAAACATGGCAACAAGAAGCATGACATGAAGTAGACATATCCTACAATAAACAAGTTCATTGGAGCATCTCCATAGGAGGCATGGATCAATAGCAACAAGCTACAACATTTTGATCATGACAATAAAAACCTGACAACAGTATTTTATAGCAACTTGGGAGCAAGAGTTAAATATGCTACAGCCACCCAAATGAGCATGTGAGGGCATGAATGGATAGCCAACAACATATACAACAAGGAATCATCAATAGTCACCCCAAAACTAACATGGATTTGCCTAGAACAACAAGCAAACATAGCATCTGGATATTACAGATTCCAGACTTGGTGAAATTTCACTAAGTGTTAAAACAGCAATAACAACACGGCATGTTTGCGAGCATGTTTAAGTCAACACAAGGCATATCATGGAAAGATAAATGCACCACATCAAAGAACACATCATGGAGAAACTAAAACATCTAGGCATGTGCCAAGGGGACAAACACAACAATAGCAACGAGCTCCTCAACTAGGCATCTCGTAACAAGTTTCAGAACATAACAACCAATTGCACTTTTGCTACATAGATAAGCATGGCAATATGAACTCAAACAAGCATGCTATAGCAACCAACATGTAGAGCATCTCATGATGAACATTTTGACATATCACTTTCATCATTTGGATAAACATGCACCAAGTTATCATATCACAAACATGGCATGAAAATAACAAGTAGCAGCAGTTTATAACTAGTAGCACTCTTGCAACAGATATTTAAGCATCTAGATGAACTCAAATGAGCATGGCACAATGGAACAAAGTGTAGAGCACATCACCACGATCATTTTGACATATCATTCACTCAATTTGGATAAGCACACAAAAAGTTATTAGCTCCACAAGAATGCATCAGACAACAGTTTCGGGGGACTTAGCAGATTTTAGACTTAGGAAAAAAAACTGAGCGTCAAAAACTATCTATCGCACAGGGCGGTGGTTAGAGAGGGGTCTTACCATGGGACGAGCCCATTAGCAGAGGAGGAGGCCGGCTGGGCCTCGGGGAGGCTGGGAGCTGGGCCGGGCCATGTGGCTGAGGGAGGCCGCGGCCCATGGGCGCTGGCGTCGTCACCGTCCTCCGTCTTGACCTCCTGTCGAGGCAGAGGATTTTGCGGCGGCTGTAGGCACCGGCGGCGAGCAGCTAGGCCTGCGGGAAGAGGGGACAAGGCCGACGACTAGGAAAACGGACGGATCCGAGGTCGGGCACCTCAGATTCGTTGGTCACGCGGTGAACGGAGGCCAGATCGGGCGATGGTCAACTTCGGCGGCGCCATGGAAGCTTCCTGCTAGGGGAGAGAGGAAGAGAGTTAGCACAGGAGAGAGGAGAGGACGCGAGGGCGTCGAGGCACGGCGGTGCGGGCCTGCTCCGGCGGCGGGATCGGGGCAGAGCACGGTGGCGCTGCGGGAGTTCTGGGCGCGAAGACTCAGGCGCCTGCGGGCTGGCGGCGGATGGGATCCGGGCCCGGGCGGGCCGGATGTGGGCTTCCGCGGGCCCGCGCGGTGGGGGAAGAAGGTGGCGGCTGCGGCGGAAGCACTGCACGGCGAGGGTGGAAGCACGGCACGGCGAGGGTGGAAGCACGACGCGGCGAGGGTGGAAGCACTGGGCGGCGGCGGTGGAAGCACTGCGCGGAATTTGAGGAGGGAGGTAGGGGAAGGCCAAAAATGGACTAGGGGAAGTCCATTTATAGCAGGAGGGCTAGGGTTTGGAGTTTGGAGGGGTTTTAGAGCCCTCCGATCGCGAGGTGAGGTAGGATGGGCCTAGGGGAGGTTAGTGGGCTGTGCAGAGGGCCTTGGGCTTAGGGAAGAGAAGAGAGAGGAAGGCCTGCGGAGGTTTTCGGAGACCGAAAATGTCCGACGAAATAACCGGCGACTAATGCCGCTATATATATCCGTTGGGCTATCAAACGAGCTCCGAATGCGATGAAATTTGGCAGGCGGCCTGTCTACACTATAATAAGATCACATGCCAAGTTTCACCCCATTCCGAGAACATTTTTAGGCCACTCACAAAATAAATATTCGGAGGCACCACGGGCGCGTGCAAGTGTGTCTGGGCTCAGAACGGACAACGTAAAGGACGAGGGGACTCGGGCGGATGCAAGTTTTGAAAACATGCTGATGCAACACACAAGATGACATGGCAAGATGCAACACGCAAGCAGATGACAGGGCAACGTCTACGAATAACTGGCTGACACCTGGCGCACCGGTCTCGGGGTGTCACAGATCTCGAAGATTTGGATGCATTTGTAGAAGGTTCATAAATTGAGCTGCATTTTGATATTCCGGGATTTGAACCTGTTCTCCAGGCGCTTTAAAATCATTGGTTTGGGCAGCACCATCACCCTCGTCCTCGACAATCATATTGTGTAAAATAACACAACATGTCATGAGCCGCCACAAGGTTTGTGATTCCCACATCATTGCAGCTCTAAAAACAATTCCCCCAACGAACTTGAAGCACTCTGAATGCCCTCTCCACATCCTTCACATCTGCTTCTTGCATTGTTGCAAAGTGACTTTATTTCTCGCTATGTGGTTCGGATTTGGTCTTCGCAAACGCCGCCCACTGGATAGATGCAACCGACAAGATAGTATCCCATGTTGTAGTCACGACCATTGACGGTGTAGTTGCATGGCGGCGATCCCTCATTACAAAGCCTCTTGAACACCAGAGATCGTTGAAGCACGTTGAAGTCGTTGTGAGAACCCGACATTCCAACAAAAGCATGCCAAATCCACAAGTCATGTGATGTCGCTGTTTCTAGTATGATGGTGGCCTCCTTGGTGAGGCCTTGATACATTCCTCGAAAAACCTATGGGGCAGTTCTTCCATTGCTAATGCATGCGATCAATTGATTTGAGAATTTATGGAAACCCTCTGGCCTCTCCAATAGTCAACAACTTTTCTGTGTCCTGCACATTTGGTTCTGTCAGATACTCCACTCCAAACACCTGCACCACGACGTGGGCAAACTTGACAATAGTCTTCGGGCATGTGCGCTCCCCCAGCCTAACCATCTCACCAACGGCATCCGCGGCAGTACCGGGTGCAAGCATCCTCAGAGCAGTCGTGCATTTATGCTTAGCAGAGAAAAGGATAGTTGGCCGCAACAGCCACCTGTGAGCTTCAAGTAGTCATCGTGTGCCTTCACTCCCTCCACAACGCGCAAAACAATGGTTTTCGCATGCGAAATTGGCGATTAAACCATGGACCGTGTGGGAAAATTAGGTTGGGAGAAAAGCAGTGCATGTGCAATAGCCGTGCTCCGGCCTATCCCGACTGATCACTCTTCTCCCTTTGATTGAACCCTTGGAGTTGAGAATATGCTCCACCTGTCGGTCCATTTTCTCTTGTATGCTTGTGAACATAATCATGTCCACTTCTTCGTCTAGATCTGACGAATCAAAGAAATCATCTGAATCATTGGTGAAGCTCCGTCAGTCCATACTCCTTGTCCGACGAAGCATCCGAATTCATAGTTTTCCCTACAAAAATCATAAAACTAGGTTGGATAATATGTCGAACACATAGAGCGCAAGGGAATAAAACAACAAGTACTTATCTTTTGGGGAATGTTTCGTCGAGTTAGAGTTGCACATGGACTATGGGTACTTACCTTTTATTTCGTCTAGTATCTTTTGGGGGGCGTGTTCCGTCCCTAGAGTTGCCAGACGTACCGCGGTGGCGTCTGTTAGGGAACGTAGTATTTCAAAAAAAAAATCTTACGATCACGCGAGATCTATCTACTAGAAGCATAGCACCGAGCGGGGAGAGTGTGTCTACGTACCCTCGTAGACCGAAAGCGGAAGCGTCTAGTGACGCGGTTAATGAAGTCGAACATCTTCGCGATCCAACCGATCCAAGCACCGAACGTACGGCACCTCCGCGTTCAGCACACATTCAGCTCGATGACGCCCCACGAGCTCTTGATCCGGTTGAGCTTCACGGGGGAGTTTCGTCAGCACGACGGCGTGGTGACGGAGATGATGAAGTTACCGATGCATGGCTTCGCCTAAGCACTGCAACGACATGACCGGCGTGTGTTTCTGTGGAGGGGGGCGCCGCACATGGCTAAAACAATGTTGCTTGTGTGTTCTAGGGTTCCCCCTACCCCTGTATATAAAGGAGCAAGGGGGAGGGCCGGCCGGCCCTAGGGGCGCGCCATAGAGGGAGCAATCCTACTCCTAGTAGGAGTAGGACTCCCCTTTCCTACTCCTACTAGGAGTGGGAAAGGAAGGAAGAAGAGAAGAAGGAAGGAGAGGGGCGCCTCCCCCCCCCCACTCCTAGTCCAACTAGGATTCCTAGGGAGGGGCGCGGCCAGCCCCTATGGGCTGCCTCTCACTTTCCCTC
>LR738715.1:318301862-318438729 GCA_902687465.1 Secale cereale
CGGGGGGGGGGGGGTCCGGTTTTCTCCGAAATCACCCGGAACACTTCCGGTGTCCGAATATAGCCGTCCAATATATCAATCTTTATGTCTCGGACATTCTGAGACTCCTCGTCATGTCCATGATCTCATTTGGGACTCCAAACTACCTTTATTACATCAAAACTCATAAACTCATAATACCAATCGTCATCGAACGTTAAGCGTGCGGACCCTACGGGTTCGAGAACTATGTGGACATGACCGAGACTCATGTCCGGTCAATAACCAATAGCGAAACCTGGATGCTCATATTGGTTCCTACATATTCTACGAAGATCTTTATCGGTCAAACCGCATAACCACATACGTCGTTCCCTTTGTCATCGGTATGTTACTTGCCCGAGAGTCGATCGTCGGCATCATCATACCTAGTTCAATCTCGTTACCGGCAAGTCTCTTTACTCGTTCCATAATACATCATCTCGTGACTAACTCATTAGTCGTTTGCTTGCAAGGCTTATTATGATGTGTATTACCAAGAGGGCCCAGAGATACCTCTCCGACACTCGGAGTGACAAATCCTATTCTCGATCTATGCCAACGCCACAAATACCTCCGGAGACACCTGTGGAGCATCTTTATAATCAACCAGTTACGTTGTGACGTTTGGTAGCACACAAGGTGTTCCTCTGGTATTTGGGAGTTGCATAATCTCGTAGTCATAGGAACATGTATAAGTCATGTAGAAAGCAATAGCAGTAAAACTAAACGATCAAGTTGCTAAGCTAACTGATGGGTCTTGTCCATCACATCATTCTCCTAATGATGTGATCCCGTTGATCAAATGACAACTCATGTCTATGGTTAGGAAACATAACCATCTTTGATCAATGAGCTAGTCTAGTAGAGGCATACTAGGGACACTCTGTTTTGTCTATGTATTCACACATGTACTAAGTTTCCGATTAATACAATTCTATGATGAATAAGAAACATTTATCATGATATAAGGAAATACAAATAACAACTTTATTATTGCCTCTAGGGCATATTTCCTTCAGTCTCCCACTTGAACTAGAGTCAATAATCCAGATTACATAGTAATGATTCTAACACCCATGGAGTCTTGGTGTTGATCATGTTTTGCTCGTGGAAGAGGCTTAGTCAACGGGTCTGCGACATTCAGATCCGTATGTATCTTGCAAATTTCTATGTCTCTCTCTTTGACTTGATTGCGGATGGAATTGAAGCGTCTCTTGATGTGCTTGGTTCTCTTCTGAAACCTGGTTTCCTTCGCCAAGGCTATTGCTCCAGTGTTGTCACAAAAAAAATTCATTGGACCCGATGCACTAGGTATTACACCTAGATCAGATATGAACTCCTTCATCCAGACTCCTTCATTTGCTCCTTCTGAAGCAGCTATGTACTCCGCTTCACACGTAGACCCCACCACGACGCTCTGCTTGGAACTGCACCAACTGATAGCTCCGCCGTTCAATAAAAATACATATCCGATTTTGTGACTTAGAGTCATCCGGATCAATGTCAAAGCTTGAATCGACGTAACCGTTTACGACGAGCTCTTTTTCACCTCCATAAATGAGAAACATATCATTTGTCCTTTCAGGTACTTCAGGATGTTCTTGACCGCTGTCCAGTGATCCACTCCTGGATTACTTTGGTACCTCCCTGCTAAACTTATAGAAAGGCACACATCAGGTCTGGTACACAGCATTGCATACATGATAGATCCTATGGCTGAGGCATAGGGAATGACTTTCATTTTCTCTCTATCTTCTACAGTGGTCGGACATTGAGTCTTACTCAACTTCACACCTTGTAACACATGTTGGAAATATGCCCTAGAGGCAATAATAAAAAGGGTATTATTATATTTCCTTGTTGATGATAATTGTCTTGTATTCATGCTATAATTGTATTATCCGGAAACAGTAATGCATGTGTGAATACATAGACCACAACATGTCACTAGTGAGCCTCTAGTTGACTAGCTCGTTGATCAATAGATGGTTAAGGTTTCCTGACCATGGACATTGGATGTCATTGATAACGGGATCACATCATTAGGAGAATTATGTTATGGACAAGACCTAATCCTAAGCCTAGCACAAGATCGTGTAGTTCGTATGCTAAAGCTTTTCCAATGTCAAGTATCCTTTCCTTAGACCATGAGATTGTGCAACTCCCGGATACCGTAGGAAAACTTTGGGTGTGCCAAACGTCACAACGTAACTGGGTGGCTATAAAGGTACACTATGGGTATCCTTGAAAGTATCGGTTGGGTTGGCACGAATCGAGACTGGGATTTGTCACTCCGTATGACGGAGAGGTATCTCTGGGCCCACTCGGTAAGACATCATCGTAATGAGCTCAATGTGACTAAGGGGTTGGTCACGGGATGATGTGTTATGGAACGAGTAAAGAGACTTGCCGTAACAAGATTGAACAAGGTATCGGTATACCGACGATCGAATCTTGGGCAAGTACTATACCGGTAGACAAAGGGAATTGTATACGGGATTGATTGAATCCCCGACATCGTGGTTCATCCGATGAGATCATCGTGGAACATGTGGGATCCAATATGGGTATCCAGATCCTGCTATTGGTTATTGGCCGGAGAGGTATCTCGGTGATGTCTGCATGGTTCCCGAACCCGTTGGGTCTACGCACTTAAGGTTCGGTGACGCTAGAGTTGTTATGGGAAATAGTATGTGGTTACCGAAGGTTGTTCGGAGTCCCGGATGAGATCCCGAACATGACGAGGAACTCCGAAATGGTCCGGAGGCAAAGATCGATATATTGGACGAAGGGTATTGGAGTCCGGAATTGTTCCGGGGGTACCGGGTGACGACCAGCGTGTCCGAAAGTGGTTTCGGAGGCCCTAACAAGCGCTGGGGGGCCTTATGGGCCAAGGGGAGGTGGCACATCAGCCCACTAAGGGGATGAGCTCCCCTCCCACCCCATCTCACGTAACCTGGAGAGGTGGGGGCGCCTCCCCTAGGGCAGCCGCCCCTCCCAGCTTGGGGGGCAAGTTTCCTAGGGGTGGGGGCGCCCAAACCCATCTAGGGTTTCCCTTGTGGCCGCCGCCCCTCCCCTAGGGAAACCCTAGGGCGCCTCCTCCTCCCCCCTTCCCCCTATATATAGTGAGGAAGAGAGAGGGCAGTCGCACCCCCTTCCCTGGCGCAGCCCTCTTCCCCTCCCAATTCCTCCTCTTCCTCCGTAGAGCTTGGCGAAGCCCTGCCGGAGAACTGCAAGCTCCACCACCACGCCGTCGTGCTGCCGGAGCTCTTCCCCAACTTATCCTCCCCCCTTGCTGGATCAAAAAGGAGGACACGTCCCCGGGTTGTACTTGTGTTGAACGCGGAGGTGCCGTTGTTCGGCGCTTAGATCGGAATCGACCGCGATCTTAATCGCTGCGTGTACGACTCCACCAACCGTGTTCTTGTAACGCTTCCGCATCATGATCTTCAAGGGTATGAAGATGCACTCCCTCCCTCTCGTTGCTAGTAAACTCCATAGATGGATCTTGGTGATGCGTAGGATTTTTTTTTGTTTTCTGCAATGATCCCCAACAACACAGGCAATAACTTTTTCTTTGACTGATCCATTTTGAACTTCTTCAAAACTTTATCAAGGTATGTGCTTTGTGAAAGTACAATTAAGCGTCTTGATCTATCTCTGTAGATCTTGATGCCTAATATATAAGCAGCATCACCGAGGTCTTTCATTGAAAAATTCTTATTCAAGTATCCTTTTATGCCATCCAGAAATTCTATATCATTTCCAATCAACAATATGTCATCCACATATAATATCAGAAATGCTACAGAGCTCCCACTCACTTTCTTGTAAATACATGCTTCTCCAAAAGTCTGTATAAAACCATATGATTTGATCACCTCATCAAAGCGTATATTCCAACTCCGAGATGCTTGCACCAGTCCATAGATGGATCGTTGGAGCTTGCACACTTTGTTAGCACCTTTAGGATCGATAAAACCTTCTGGTTGCATCATATACAACTACTCTTTGAGGTATCCATTTAGGAATGCAATTTTGACATCCATTTGCCAGATTTCATAATCATAAAATGCGGCAATCGCTAACATGATTCGGACAAACTTAAGCATCGCTATGGGTGAGAAATTCTCATCGTAGTCAACTCCTTGAACTTTTCGAAAACCTTTCGCAACAAGTCGAGCTTTGTAGACAGTAACATTACCGTTGGCGTCGGTCTTCCTCTTGAAGATCCATTTATTTTCAATGGCTTGCCGATCATCGGGCAAGTCAACCAAAGTCCACACTTTGTTATCATACATGGATCCCATCTCAGATTTCATGGCCTTGAGCCATTTTGCGGAATCTGGGCTCATCATCGCTTCCTCATAGTTCGTAAGTTCATCGTGGTCTAGTAACATGACTTCTAGAACTGGGTTGCCGTACCACTCTCGTGCGGAACATACTCTAGTTGACCTACGAGGTTCAGTAGTAACTTGATCTGAAGTTTCATGATCATCATCACTAGCTTCCTCGCTAACTGGTGTGGGAATCACTCGAACTAGTTTATGTGATGTGCTACTTTCCAATTCGGGAGAAGGTACAATTACCTCATCAAGTTCTACTTTCCTCCCACTCACTTCTTTCGAGAGAAACTCCTTCTCTAGAAAGGATCCATTCTTAGCAACGAATATCTTGCCTTCAGATCTGTGATAGAAGGTGTACCCAACAGTCTCCTTTGGGTATCCTATGAAGACACATTTCTCCGACTTGGGTTCGAGCTTATCAGGTTGAAGTTTTTTCACATAAGCATCGCAGCCCCAAACTTTAAGAAACGACAACTTTTGTTTCTTGCCAAACCACGGTTCATAAGGCGTCATCTCGCCGGATTTAGATGGTGCCCTATTTAACGTGAATGCAACTGTCTCTAAAGCATAACCCCAAAACGATAGTGATAAATCGGTAGGAGACATCATAGATCGCACCATATCTAATAAAGTACAGTTACGATGTTCAGACACACCATTACGTTGTGGTGTTCCGGGTGGCGTGAGTTGTGAAACTATTCCACATTGTTTCAAATGAAGACCAAACTCGTAACTCAAATATTTGCCTCCATGATCAGATCGTAAAAACTTTATTTTCTTGTTACGATGATTCTCTACTTCACTCTGAAATTCTTTGAACTTTTCAAATGTTTCAAACTTGTGTTTCATCAAGTAGATATACCCATATCTGCTCAAATCATCAGTGAAGGTCAGAAAATAACGATACCCGTCACGAGCCTCAATACTCATCGGTCCACATACATCCGTATGTATGATTTCCAACAAATCAGTTGCTCGCTCCATTGTTCCGGAGAACGGAGTTTTAGTCATCTTGCCCATGAGGCATGGTTCGCAAGCACCAAGTGATTCATAATCAAGTGATTCCAAAAGTCCATCAGTATGGAGTTTCTTCATGCGTTTACACCAATATGACCTAAACGGCAGTGCCATAGGTAAGTTGCACTATCATTATCAACCTTGCATCTTTTAGCTTCAATATTATGAATATGTGTATCACTACGATCGAGATCTAACAAGAATAGACCATTCTTCAAGGGTGCATGACCATAAAAGATATTACTCATATAAATAGAACAACCAATATTCTCTGATTTAAATGAATAACTGATACGTCTCCAACGTATCTATAATTTTTTATTGTTCCATGCTATTATATTATCTGTTTTGGATGTTTAATGGGCTTTATTATACACTTTTATATTATTTTTGGGACTAACATACTAACCCAAGGCCCCGTGCAAATTGCTGTTTTTTGCCTATTTCAGTGTTTCGCGGAAAAGGAATATCAAACGGAGTCCAAATGGAATGGAACCTTCGGGAGAGTCGATTTTGGAACAAATGCAACACATAAGACTTGAAGTACACACTAGGGAAGAAACGAGGCGGCCACGAGGGGGGAGGGCGCGCCCAGGGGGAGGATATATGGGTATATATAGGAGGAAGAGGCACGTCGATGGAGCAACAGGGGGCCCACGAGGGGGGAGGGCGCGCCTAGGGGGGTAGGCGCGCCCCACCCTCGTGGGCCCCCTGTTGCTCCACCGAGGTGCCTCTTCCTCCTATATCTACCCATATACCACGAAAACATCCGAGAGCACCACGAAACCCTAATTCCGCTCCCGCAACCTTTTGTACCCATGAGATCCCATCTTGGGGCCAGTTCTGGAGCTCCAACGGAGGGGGAATCGATCATGGAGGGCTTCTACATCAACACCCTAACCTCTCCGATGAGTTGTGAGTAGTTTACCACAGACCTTCGGGTCCATAGTTATTAGCTAGATGGCTTCTTCTCTATCTTTGGATCTCAATACAAAGTTCTCCTCGATCTTCTTGGAGATCTATTCGATGTAATTCTTTTTGCGGTGTGTTTGTCGAGATCCGATGAATTGTGGTTTTATGATCAAGATTATCTATGAACAATATTTGATTCTTCTCTGAATTCTTTTATGCATGATTAAAATATCTTTGCAAGTCTCTTAGAATTATCAGATTGGTTTGGCCTACTAGATTGGTAGTTCTTGCAATGGGAGAAGTGCTTAGCTTTGGGTTGAATCTTGTTGTGTCCTTTCCCAGTGACAACAGGGGCAGCAAGGCACGTATTGTATTGTTGCCATCGAGGATAAAAAGATGGGGTTTACATCATATTGCATGAGTTTATCCCTCTACATCATGTCATCTTGCTTAAGGCATTACACTGTTCTTATGAACTTAATACTCTAGATGCATGCTGGATAGCATTCGATGTGTGGAGTAATAGTAGTAGATGCAAAGTCGTTTCGGTCTACTTGTCACAGACGTGATGCCTATATACATGATCATGCCTAAATATTCTCATAACTATGCGCTTTTCTATCAATTGCTCGACAGTAATTTGTTCACCCACCATAGAAATTTGCTATCTTGAGAGAAGGCACTAGTGAAACCTATGACCCCCGAGTCTATCTTCTATCATATAAATCTTCCAGCAACTATCTATCTTTACTTTACTTTTACTTTGCAATCTTTACTTTCAATCTATACAACAAAAATACCAAAAATATTATCCTATTATCTCTATCAGATCTCACTTTTGCAAGTGGACGAGAAGGGATTGACAACCCCTTTATCGCGTTGGTTGCAAGGTTCTTATTTGTTTGTGCAGGTACAAGGAACTTGCGTATAGTCTCCTACTGGATTGATACATTGGTTCTCAAAAACTGAGGGAAA
The DNA here is from genome assembly GCA_902687465.1 of Secale cereale. Taxonomy (NCBI): domain Eukaryota; kingdom Viridiplantae; phylum Streptophyta; class Magnoliopsida; order Poales; family Poaceae; genus Secale; species Secale cereale. The sequence goes on from LR738715.1 coordinate 318,309,134, forward strand.
TACATACACTAATTTGCTGCATCACCCTTTCCTCTTCAAGGAAAAACCAACGCATGCTCAAGAGACAACAAGAAGGATTTCTGGCGCCGTTGCCAGAGAGATCTACGCACAAGTTATATACCAAGTACCCATCACAAAGTCTTATCCCTCGCATTACATTATTTGCCATTTGCCTCTCGTTTTCCTCTCCCCCACTTCACCTTTGTTGTTTTATTCGCCCTTTTTCCGTTCGTCTTTTTGCTTGCTTGTGTTGCCATGTGACTTCTATTTGCTTGCATCTTCACTTGCTAAATCATGGATCATCATCCACTTGCTAATCTTTTTAAGATATCCAATTATGACGAACCAATTGCTAGTGAGATGCGTGCACTAGATTATCTTTATGACGTTTTGCTTGAAATTCATGAATCTAAAAATTGTGATGAAGTGCTGAAAGAAGAAAATTATGAAGTGATTCACAATAGATCTTTTAATGAAAAACATGATTGCAATGATACTATTGTAAATTCTATTAATGTCAATTGTGTTGATGATATGCAAAATCCTAAGCTTGGGGATGCTAGTATTGCTATGTCCACTACTTGTTGCAATGATCATGATTGGGGTGATGCTTCTTAAGATCTTGAAAATTTATTTAAACCCCATGATGATTATGAGATTGATAATAATATTTGCTATAATATTGAAAGTGGGTTCGAAAGAATGTCAACTTTTGATCCTACTACTCTGGATATGGATCAATCTTATGATTTTTTTATAAAGGTGGGTTTTGAGAGGTCATGACTTTAGTTAATGTTAATCCCACTAATTTGGAAGAGTGTCAACTTCGCATGCATGTGGATCATGTTGAGAATATGTTATGTGATAGCTATATTGTTGAATTTCCTTATGATCCTACATGAAATTATTATGAAATAGGAAAATATGGTTGTAGAAATCTTCATGTTACTAAATTACCTTTCTTCATGTTGAGATTGATCTTGTTTTCTTTTTCTTCCTTGCATATGCTAGATATTGCTTGTCTTGATTTGTTTTCTTATAAAATGCCTATCCATCGTAAGTATGTTAGACTTAGATGTGATTTTCACATTCTATGTGATGCTCTCTTTGTGCTTCAATTCTTATCTTTCATGTGAGCATCATTAAAATCATGCCTAGCTAGGGGCGTTAAATGATAGCGCTTGTTGGGAGACAACCCAATTTTATTTTGTTTGCTTTTACTTCTGTTTAGTAATAAATAATTCATCTATCTTCTGTTTAAATGTGGTTTTGTGTTTTAATTAGTGTTTGTGCCAAGTAGAACCTTTGGGAAGACTTGGTTGAAGTCTTTGCGATCATGCTGTAAAAAACAGAAACTTTAGCACTCACGAGATTAGCTGCCATTTTTTTTACTGGAGAGTGCTTTTAAGTTGATTCTTTTTGTAGATGATTGATAGAAAAATTCCACGTCCACCAATTTATTTCAGAATTTTTAGAGTTACAGAAGTATTCGAAAGTTACAGAGTGCTACAGACTGTTCTGTTTTTGACAGATTCTATTTTTCGTGTGTTGTTTGCTTATTTTGATTAATCTATGAGTAGTATCGGGGGGTATGAACCATACAGAAGTTGTAATACGGTAGGTTTAACACCAATATAAATAAAGAATGATTTCAATACAGTACCTTAAGGTGGTGGTTTGTTTTCTTATACTAACGGGGGTCACGAGATTTTCTGTTAAGTTTTGTGTTGTGAAGTTTTCAAGTTTCTGGGTAAGGATTTGATGGACTATGGAACAAAGAGTGGCAAGAGCCTAAGCTTGGGGATGCCCAAGGAACCACGAGGTAAAATTCAAGGACAACCAAAAGCCTAAGCTCGGGTATGCCCCGGGAAGGCATCCCCTCTTTCGTCTTCGTCCATCGGTAACTTTACTTGAGACTATATTTTTATTCACCACATGATATGTGTTTTGCTTGCAGCATCATGTATGATTTGAGTTTTTGCTTTTTAGTTTACCACAATCATCCTTGATGTACACACCTTTTGAGAGAGGCACACATGAATCGGAATTTATTAGAATACCGTATGTGCTTCACTTATATCTTTTGAGCTGGATAGTTTTGATCTAGTGCTTCACTTTATCTTTTTAGAGCACGGCGGTGGTTTTATTTTATAGAAATTATTGATCTCTCATGCTTCACTTATATTATTTTGAGAGTTCTTTAGAACAGCATGGTAATTTGCTTTGGTTAGAAAATTAGTCCTGATATGATAGACATCCAAGATGGGTATAATAAAAAAATTCACATAAAGTGCATTGAATACTATGAGAAGTTTGATACTGGATGATTGTTTTGAGATATTAGGATGGTGATATTAGAGTCATGCTAGTGGATTAATTGTGAATCCAAGAAACACTTATGTTAAAGTTTGTGATTCCCGTAGCATGCACACATGGTGAACCGTTATGTGATGAAGTTGGAGCATGATTTATTTATTGATTGTCATCCTTTGTGTGGAGGTTGGGATAGCGCGATGGTTTAACTCCTACCAACCCTTCCCCTAGGAGCATGCGTTGAATACTTTGTTTTGATGACTTGTAGATTTTTGCAATAAGTATATGAGTTATTTATGACTAATGTTGAGTCCATGGATTATACGCACTCTCACCCTTCCACCATTGCTAGCCTCTCTAGTACCGCGCAACTTCCGCCGGTACCATACACCCACCATATACCTTCCTCAAAACAGCCACCATACCTACCTATCATGGCATTTCCATAGCCATTTCGAGATATATTGCCATGCAACTTTTCACCGTTCCGTTTATTATGACACGCTTCATCATTGTCATATTGCCATGCATGATCATGTAGTTGACATCGTATTTGTGGCTAGGCCACCATGTATAATTCTTTCATACATGTCACTCTTGATTCATTGCACATTCCGGTACACCGCCGGAGGCACTCACATAGAGTCATATTTTGTTCTAGCTTCGAGTTGTAATCTTTGAGTTGTAAGTAAATAAAAGTGTGATGATCTTCATTACTAGAGCATTGTCCCAGTGAGGAAAGGATGATGGAGACTATGATTCCCCCACAAGTTGGGATGAGACTCCGGACGAAAAAAAGGGAGGCCCAAAAAAGGGAGAAAAGGCCCAAAAGAAAAAAAAAGGGGAAAAAAGAAAAATGAGAGAAAAAGAGAGAAGGGGCAATGCTACTATCCTTTTTCCACACTTGTGCTTCAAAGTGGCACCATGATCTTCATGATAGAGAGTCTCCTATGTTGTCACTTTCATATACTAGTGGGAATTTTCATTATAGATCTTGACTTGTATATTCCTATGATGGGCTTCCTTAAAATGCCCTAGGTCTTCGTGAGCAAGCGAGTTGGATGCACACCCACTTAGTTTCTTTAGTTGAGCTTTCATACACTTATAGCTCTAGTGCATCCGTTGCAGGGCAATCCCTACTCACTTACATTGATATCTATTGATGGGCATCTCCATAGCCCATTGATACGCCTAGTTGATGTGAGACTATCTTCCTTTTTGTCTTCTCCACAACCACCACTCCATTCCACCTATAGTGTTATATCCATGGCTCACGCTCATGTATTGCATGAAAGTTGAAAAGTTTAAAAATTGGAGTATGAAACAATTGCTTGTCTGAAACCGGGGTTGTGCATGATTTAAATATTTTGTGTGATGAAGATAGAGCATAGCCAGACTATACGATTTTGTAGAGATAACTTTCTTTGGCCATGTTATTTTGAGAAGACATGATTGCTTTGTTAGTATGCTTGAAGTATTATTATTCTTATGTCAATACTAAACTTTTGTCTTGAATCTTTCGGATATGAACATTCATGCCACAGTAAAGAAAATTACATTGAGAATTATGCTGGGTAGCATTCCACGTCAAAAATTCTGTTTTTATCACTTACCTACTCGAGGACGAGCATGAATTAAGCTTGGGGATGCTTGATACGTCTCCAACGTATCTATAACTTTTTATTGTTCCATGCTATTATATTATTTGTTTTGGATGTTTAATGGGCTTTATATACACTTTTATATTATTTTTGGGACTAGCCTACTAACCCAAGGCCCAATGCAAATTGCTGTTTTTTTTTGCCTATTTCAGTGTTTCGTAGAAAAGGAATATCAAACGGAGTCCAGACGGAATGAAACCTTCGGGAGAGTCGTTTTTGGAACAAATGCAACACAAAAGACTTGGAGTACATGTCAGGGAAGAAACGAGGCGGCCACGAGGGGGGAGGCCGCGCCCAGGGGGGTAGGCGCGGGCTGGACCAAAAGCTCGTAGTTCGCGAGCTTAATGAGCGCTCGATAGTTCGGCTTGTTAAGCTCGTAGTTCGCTTCTTAATGAACAGAGCCAATCATTGATTTTAGCTCGTTAAGCTTAACGAGCTTAATGAGCGAGCTAACGAGTTTCATGAGTAGCTCGTTAGTAACACCACAACACATATTTTCACCTTACATGGCAAACTATTTGTAGAACCTTAGCTCTTCTATTCATTCTAATCAACATAGGAGGCAACAAACTAGTGTATTTTTTTTGTAGCCACCACATTTGATCTTAAAAATCACACCTATGCACCTATAATGTAGATTGTAACACATTGTAGTCTGTTAACGAGGGCTCGCGAGCGCTCACGAGCTTAACGAGCTTCAAACGAACAGAGCCGAGCAGGGCTTTCTGCTCGTTAATCTTAACGAGCTTAACGAGCCGAGCCTTAACGAGCACGAGCTTAATGAGTACGAGCTTAACGAGCCGAGCAGCTCGTTAGTCCGCCCCCGTGCGCCCCCACCCTCGTGGGCCCCGTGTTGCTCCACCGACATGCCTCTTCCTCCTATATATACCCATTTACCCCGAAAACATCCAAGAGCACCACGAAACCCTAATTCCACCGCCGCAACCTTTTGTACCCATGAGATCCCATCTTGGGCCTGTTCCGGAGCTCCACCGGTGGGGGAATCGATCAGGGAGGGCTTCTACATCAACACCATAGCCTCTCCGATGAGTTGTGAGTAGTTTACCACAGACTTTCGGGTCCATAATTATTAGCTAGATGGATTCTTCTCTCTCTTTGGATCTCAATACAAAGTTCTCCTCGATCTTCTTGGAGATCTATTCGATGTAATTCTTTTTGCGGTGTGTTTGTCGAGATCCTATGAATTGTGGGTTTATGATCAAGATCATCTATGAACAATATTTGATTCTTCTCCGAATTCTTATATGCATGATTAAAATATCTTTGCAAATCTCTTTGAATTATCAGTTTCGTTTGGCCTACTAGATTGGTAGTTCTTGCAATGGGAGAAGTGCTTAGCTTTGGGTTCAATCTTGCGGTGTCCTTTCCCAGTGACAGTAGGGGCAACAAGGCACACATTGTATTGTTGCCATCGAGGATAAAAATATGGGGTTTACATAATATTGCATGAGTTTATCCCTCTACATCATGTCATCTTGCTTAAGGCGTTACTCTGTTCTTATGAACTTAATACTCTAGATGCATGCTGGATAGCGGTCGATGTGTGCAGTAATAGTAGTAGATGCAGAATCGTTTCGGTCTACTTGTCACGGACGTGATGCCTATATACATGATCACACCTATATATTCTCATAACTATGCGCTTTTCTATCAATTGCTCGACAGTAATTTGTTCACCCACCATATAAATCTGCTATCTTGAGAGAAGCAACTAGTGAAACATATGCCCCCCGGGTCTATCTTCTATCATATCAATCTTCCAGCAACTATTTACCTTTTCTTTACTTTTACTTTGCAATCTTTACTTTCAATCTATACAACAAAAATACCTAATATAATATCCTATTATCTCTATCAGATCTCAATTCTGCAAGTGGCCGAGAAGGGATTGACAACCCCTTTATCCCGTTGGTTGCAAGGTTCTTATTTGTTTGTGCAGGTACGAGGAACTTGCATGCAGTCTCCTGGATTGATACCTTGGTTCTCAAAAACCGAGGGAAATACTTACGCTACTTTGTTGCATCACCCTTTCCTCTTCAAGGGAAAACCAACGCATGTTCAAGAGGTAGCAGGCAGTGATTGAAGAACTCTATCAATAACACTATCTTCGTCAACTTTGCAACCAAGTTGAGTCATATGATTATAGTAACCACACATTCCGAGCAAGTGTTCACTGATAGAACTGTTCTCCTCCATTTTGCAGCTATAGAACTTATTGGAGACTTCATATCTCTCAATTCGGGCATTTGCTTGAAATATCAACTTCAACTCTTGGAACATCTCATATGCTCTATGGCATTTAAACGTCGTTGAAGTCTAGATTCTAAGCCGTAAAGCATGGCACATTGAACTATCGAGTAGTCATCAGACCGCGTCTGCCACATGTTCAAAGCGTCTACATTAGCGGGAGGGGACTTGTCACCTAGCGGTGCTTCAAGGACATAATTCCTTTGTGCATCAATGATGATAATCCTCAAGTTACGGACCCAGTCCGTGTAGTCGCTACCATCATCTTTCAACTTAGCTTTCTCTAGGAATGCATTAAAATTCAAGGGAACGGTAGCACAGACCATTGATCCACAACAACATAGATATGCAAAAAACTATCAGGACTAAGTTCATGATAAATTAGAGTTGAATTAATCATATTACTAAAGAACTCACACTTAGATAAACATCCCTCTAGTCATCTAAATGATCACGTGATCCAAATCAACTAAACCATGTCCGATCATCATGTGAGATGGAGTAGTTTTCAATGGTGAACATCTTATGTTGATAATATCTACTATATGATTCACACTCGACCTTTCGGTCTCGAGTGTTCCGAGGCCATGTATGTACATGCTAGGATCGTTAAGTTTAACCCGAGTATTCTGCATGTGCAAAACTGTCTTACACCCGTTGTATTTGAACGTAGAGCTTATCACACCCGATCATCATGTGGTGTCTCGGCACTACAAACTTTCGCAATGGTGCATACTCAGGGAGAACACTTGCACCTTGAAATTTTGTAAGGGATCATCTTATAATGCTACCACCGTTCTAAGCAAAATAAGAAGCATAATACGATAAACATCACATGCAATCAAAATATGTGACATGATATGGCCATCATCATCTTGTACTCTTGGTCTCCATCTCCAAAGCATCGTCATGATCTCCATCGTCACCGGCTAGACATCATGATCTTCATCGCAATGTCGTGGTCGTCTCACCAACTATTGCTACTACCACTATCGCTAACTCATAGTGATAAAGTAAAGCAATTACATGGCCTTCACAATTCATACAATAAAGAGACAACCATAACGCTCCTGCCGGTTGTCGATAACTTTACAAAACATGATCATCTTATACAATAACGTATAAATCATCATGTCTTGACCATATCACATCACAACATGCCCAGCAAAAACAAGTTAGACGTCCTCTACTTTGTTGTTGCAAGTTTTACGTGGCTGCTACGGGCTTAGCAATAACTGTTCTTACCTACGCATACAAAACAACAACGATTTTTCGTCAAGTGTGTTGTTTTAACCTTCACAAGGACCGGGAGTAGCAACACTCGATTCAACTAAAGTGAGAGAGACGGACACCCGACAGTCACCTTTAAGCAACGAGTGCTTGTAACGGTGAAACCAGTCTCACGTAAGCGTACGTGTAATGTCAATCTGGGCCGCTTCATCTTACAATACCGCTGAATCAAAGTTTGACATGCTGGTAAGCAGTATGACTATTATCGCCCACAACTTATTGTGTTCTACTCGTGCATATCATCTACGCATAGACCTGGCTCATGATGCCACTGTTGGGGAATGTAGTATTTCAAAAAAAAAATCCTACGATCACGCAAGATCTATCTACTAGAAGCATAGCAACGAGCGGGGAGAGTGTGTCTATGTACCCTCGTAGACCGAAAGTGGAAGCGTCTAGTGACACGGTTGATGTAGTCGAACGTCTTCGCGATCCAACCGATCCAAGCACCGAACGTACGGCACCTCCACGTCCAGCACACGTTCAGCTCGATGATGTCCCACGAGCTCTTGATCCAGCTGAGCTTCATGGGAGAGTTTCGTCAGCACGACGGCGTGGTGACGGAGATGATGAAGTTACCGGCGCAGGGCTTCGCCTAAGCACTGCAACGATATGGCCGAGGTGTGTTTCTGTGGCGGGGGCACCGCACACAGCTAAAAAAATGTTCCTTGTGTGTTCTAGGGTGCCCCCCTATCCCTATATATAAAGGAGCAAGGGGGAGGGCCGGCCGGCCCTAGGGCGCGCCATAGATGGAGCAATCCTACTCCTAGTAGGAGTAGGACTCCCCTTTCATACTCCTACTAGGAGTGGGAAAGGAAGGAAGAAGAGAAGAAGGAAGGAGAGGGGCGCCTCCCCCCCCCCACTCCTAGTCCAACTAGGATTCCTTGGGAGGGGTGCGGCCGGCCCCTATGGGCTGCCTCTCACTTTCCCTCAAGGCCCACTATGGCCCAATACTCCGCCCGGGGGGGGGGGGGGGTTCCGGTAACCCCTCCGGCACTCCAGTTTTCTCCGAAATCACCCGAAACACTTCCGGTGTCTGAATATAGCCGTCCAATATATCAATCTTTATGTCTTGGACATTCTGAGACTCCTCGTCATGTCCGTGATCTCATCTGGGCCTCCAAACTACCTTTGGTACATCAAAACTCATAAACTCATAATACCGATCGTCATCGAACGTTAAGCGTGCGGACCCTACGGGTTCGAGAACTATGTTGACATGGCTGAGACTCATCTCCGGTCAATAACCAATAGCGGAACCTGGATGCTCATATTGGTTCCTACATATTCTACGAAGATCTTTATCGGTCAAACCGCATAACAACATACGTTGTTCCCTTTGTCATCGGTATGTTACTTGCCCGAGATTCGATCGTCGGTATCATCATACCTAGTTCAATCTCGTTATCGGCAAGTCTCTTTACTCATTCCATAATACATCATCTCGTGACTAACTCGTTAGTCGTTTGCTTGCAAGGCTTATTATGATGTGTATTGCCGAGAGGGCCTAGAGATACCTCTCCGACACTCGGAGTGACAAATCCTATTCTCGATCTATGCCAACGCCACAAATACCTTCGGAGACACCTGTAGAGCATCTTTATAATCACCCAGTTACGTTGTGACGTTTGATAGCACACAAGGTGTTCCTCCGGTATTCGGGAGTTGCATGATCTCATAGTCATAGGAACATGTATAAGTCATGAAGAAAGCAATAGCAGTAAAACTAAACGATCAAGTTGCTAAGCTAACGGATGGGTATTGTCCATCACATCATTCTCCTAATGATGTGATCCCATTGATCAAATGACAACTCATGTCTATGGTTAGGAAACATAACCATCTTTGATCAATGAGCTAGTCTGGTAGAGGCATACTAGGGACACTCTGTTTTGTCTGTATTCACACATGTACTAAGTTTCCGATTAATACAATTCTAGCATGAATAATAAACATTTATCATGATATAAGGAAATACAAATAAGAACTTTATTAATGCCTCTAGGGCATATTTCCTTCGTTGTCCGAGGTGGCGACGACGTACTCGACATCGAGGAGTGGAGAGAGGAGTGATGTGTTGGTGGTGGCGGCGTAGAGGCTCGGAATGGCTACGGAGCTGCGAGACGAAAGTTGCGGAGGTGGAAGAATAGATGACATAACAAATGGATCCGGTGGGGCCAGGGGTGGATTTGGGGCAATTTGAGGTGGGGTAGGGCTGATACGTCTGCGTCGTATCTATAATTTTTGATTGTTCCATGCTAATATTATACAACTTTCATATACATTTGGCAATGTTTTATACTATTTTTGGGACTAACATATTGATCCAATGCCCAGTGCCTAGTGCCAGTTCCTGTTTGTTGCATGTTTTTTTTCCGCAGAATATTAATATAAAACAAAGTCCAAACGGGATAAAAATGTATGGAGATTTGTTTTGGAATATATGTGATTTTTGGGAAGAAGAATCAACGCGAGACGATGCCCGACGGGGGCACGAGGCACGGGGGAGCCCCTCTGACCCTCGTGGCCACCCCGTAAGGCGGTTGGTGCCCTTCTTTCGCCGCAAGAAAGCCAATATCCAGATAAAAATCGTGTCAAAAATTCAGCTCAATCGGAGTTATGGATCTCCGGGAATATAAGAAACGGTGAAAGGCCAGAATCTGAGGACGCAGAAATAGAGAGAGACAGAGAGACAGATCCAATCTCGGAGGGGCTCTCGCCCCTCCACCGCCATGGAGGCCATGGACCAGAGGGAGAACCCTTCTCCCACCTAGGGAGAAGGCCAAGGTTGAAGGAGAAGGAGGGGGGCTCTCTCCCCCTCGCTTCCGGTGGCGCTGGAACGCCGCCGGGGCCATCATCGTGTGACGGCGATCTACACCAACAGCTCCGTCATCTTCACCAACATCTCCATCACCTTTCCCAATCTATCTATAGTGGTCCACTCTCCCGCAACCTGTTGTACCCTCTACTTGAACATGGTGCTTTATGCTTCATATTATTATCCAATGATGTGTTGCCATCCTATGATGTCTGAGTAGATTATAGTTGTCCTATCGGTGATTGGTGAATTGCTATGATAGATTTAATTTCCTTGTGGTTATGTTGCTGTCCTTTGGTGCCCATCATATGAGCGCGCACGTGGATCACACCATAGGGTTAGTTGTATGTTGATATGACTATGTATTGGAGGGCAAGAGTGACAGAAGCTTCAACCTAGCATAGAAATTGATGCATACGGGATTGAAGGGGGGCCAATATATCTTAATGCTATGGTTGGGTTTTACCTTAATGAATGTTAGTAGTTGTGGATGCTTGCTAATAGTTCCAATCATAAGTGCATATAAGTGCATAACGTAGTCAATTGCTTAGGGACAATTTCGCAACTCCTACCACCACTTTTCCACACTCGCTATACTAACTTTATTGCTTCTTTACCTAAACATCCCCTAGTTTATATTTACGTGCTCTTTATATTCTTGCAAACCTATCCTGCAACACCTACAAAGTACTTCTAGTTCTATACTTGTTCTAGGTAAAGCGAACGTTAAGCGTGCGTAGAGTTGTATCGGTGGTCTATAGAACTTGAGGGAATATTTGTTCTACCTTTAGCTCCTCGTTGGGTTCGACACTCTTACTTATCGAAAGAGGCTACAATTGATCCCCTACAGTTGTGGGTTATCGAGGACTGCTGGGTCAGACATCATGGACGCGCCCTAACGCACCCGGGCGCCCCCATATCTGCCTCATTTGAGCTGGATGCGAGGGATGTTGGTCAACCCGGGCATTTGAGGCACCCGTCTAGGTCGATTTTTTACGATGAGTTAGTGACCGGGATGTCCGTCCGGGCTTTGAAGCAGGTTTAGGGTGCCCGGCTGTGGATGTTCTAACTCGACGTAACATTCCCCAAAATGATACCGAACGGAATAAAAAGTAAGTACTGGTAAGTATTAGGCCAACTCCAATGCTAGACCCCAAATCGTCTGTCCGCGTCCGTTTGTGTCACATGGACAAAAAAGATGGCCCAACCGCAGACCTCATCCTATTTTTTCTGGTCCATGTTCGTTCTGCTCCATCTCCAAACCAAATCCACTCTGGATTTGGGGCCAAAGCGGACAGAAAACAAACATCTTCACGTCCTCTTCGTCCGGCTGTGTCCGGGCGTGACTCACTTGTCATCCTCTCTCCTCTTTTCTCTCCCATGGCCCACCATGCCCACCAAGGCACCCACCATCCTCTCTTCCAACATTTTACTCTCACTCTCTCTTATGCTCCGGACACCCACCCATGCAGGTGCACACCACCTCCACCTACTACATGCACCGCCGCATCACACTGTAGCTCCTCGGCGAGCCCGACTGCTGTTGTGGGTGAGCAGTCATGGCGCGGGCGTGCGGTGTGCTGGCGAGCAGGTGGGGCCGCAGTCAGGCGAGCGCAGCGGTGGGGCTGACAAAACAAGGGCGTGGTGGGCGCGGGAGCGCGACGAGCGCGCGGGAGAGGGGAAGCGTAGCGGGCGCATGTGTCAGGCCCAAGATGAGATTCTATCTCGATCACGTGTCACTTACGTGATTGGGTGTGACGTCCCCGATTTGTCCGTACACTAATCATGCACGCAAACGTGTACGACCAAGATCAGGGACTCACTGGAAGATATCACAACACAACTCTAAACACAAATTAAAATAATACAAGCTTTATATTACAAGCCAGGGGCCTCGAGGGCTCGAATACATAAGCTCGAAAACACAAGAAACAGCGGAAGCAATAATATCTGAGTACAGACATAAGTTAAACAAGTTTGCCTTAAGAAGGCTAACACAAAAGTAACAACGATCGAAAAGGCAAGGCCTCCTGCCTGGGACCTCCTAACTACTCCTCGAAGCCGAACTCCACGTAGAAACATCCTCGGGATCATCTGGCTCCTGGACTCCACCATCTGATTGCGTCAACTAGAAAGAAGAAAGAAGGGGGAAAAAGGGGGAGCAAAGCAACCGTGAGTACTCATCCAAAGTACTCACAAGCAAGGATCTACACTACATATGCAATGGTATCTGTGTAAAGGGGTAATATATGTGGGTTAAACTGCAGAATGCCAGAATAAGAGGGGGATAGCTAATCCAATCGAAGACTACGCTTCTGGCCACCTCCATCTTGCAGCAGTAGATGAGAGTAGCTGCAAGTAACAAGTATCCTCGCATCTCGCAGCCTCCGTCTTGCAGCAGTAGAATAGAATAGATGGTACGTTCACCAAGTAACATCGTATAGCATAATCCTACCCGGCGATCCTCCCGCACATCACCCTGTGAGAGAGCAACCACCGAGTTATATCAGGAACTTATCTGGGTGTGTTTTATTAAGTATCCGGTTCTAGTTGTCATGAGGTCAGAGTACAACTCCGGGTCGTCCTTTTACCGAGGGACACGGCTATTCGAATAGATTAACTTCTCTGCAAGGGTGCACCACATAACCCAACACGCTTGATCCCATTTGGCCGAACACACTTTCCAGGGTCATGCCCGGCCTCAGAAGATCAACATGTCGCAGCCCTACCTAAGCACAACAGAGAGGTCAGCACGTCGGTCTAAGTCCTAAGCACACAGGGGTCTGGGCCCATTGCCCAATGCACACCTGCACGTTGCGAGGGCGGCCGGTGAGCAGACCTAGCAACCTCCATTACTAAGGAAGTTACGTTACGCGGTCCAACCCGGCGCGCGCCGCTCAGTCGCTGACGTCAAGAAAGCTTCGACTGATACCACGACGTCGAGAGCCCATAACTATTCCCACGCAGCTGGTTAGTGCGTAAAGGCCAATGGCCAGACTCGGATCAAATATCCAAACTCGTTAAGCGTGTTATTATGAAAATCACCGCGGACAACGACCAGTGCCAGGCCACCTCTCGACTGGGTGTCTCAACCTGCCCCTGTCGCTCCGCCACAAAGATCCACTCGGGGGGGCATCGGGAACTCAGGACCGTCACTACCTGGATGGAGCCACCTGTCCTTTCAGCCCCCACATCGAATCACTTGCGGGTACTCAAAGAGCCGACCCGACTTTAGTCACATCATGTATCATGTAAAGTATGAATATAGTATATACCCGTGATCACCACCCGAGGTGATCACGGCCCGATAGTATAGCATGGCAGACGGACAAGGATGTGGGGCCATTGATGGAATATTAGCGTCCTATACTAAGCATTAGGATAACAGGTAAAGGTATCAATAGTGGTAGCAATAATGACAGGCTATGCAGCAGAATAGGAGTTATCGAATCATCAATAATAGCAAATCTAATGCAAGAATAAGATAGAAGAGAATGGGCGATATCTGGTGGTCAAGGAGGGTTGGCTTGCCTGGTTGCTCTGGCAAGGAGGGGTCGTCAACACCGTAGTCGAACTGGGGTCACCCGCAGTCTCGGGGTCTACCGGAAAGAAGTAACGAAGGGGAAACATAATAAATAACAGAGCAATCAATGCATCACAAGGCGTAACATGGAAATACGCGGTGCTACGTGTGACCTAACGCAGTAGGAGGTGATACTGGCGAGGATGAAAAACATCCGGGAAAGTATTCCCGGTGTTTCGCGTTTTCGGGCAGATAAAACGGAGGGGGATAGTTGCGTGTTCGGTATGATAGAGATGTGTGGCGGACGAACGGACCGTGTATTCAGATTCGTCTCGTCGTTCTGAGCAACTTCCATATATAGAACTTTTTCATCCGAGCTACGGATTATTTTATATGATTTTCTAAAGTATTAAACATTTTCTGGAATTTATTTAACTAATTTAATAGAACATTATACAGAACAGTACGGATGACGTCAGCATGACGTCACCACGACGTCAGCAGTCAACCAGTCAGTTGACTGAGTCAAACTGACGTGTGGGCCCGCATGTCATTAACAGATTAGTTAATTAACAGATAATTACGCTAATTAGTGATTAGGTTATTCTAATAGAATTAATTAAGTTAATTAAGTAATTAATTAATTAAAACTTTTATTTTTTACTATTATTATTTTATTTTATTTATTATTATTATTTTAAATCTTCTTTTTTTAAACGTTTTTGGGGTTGTGGGGCCCCCCGGTCATAGGCACAGGGGCCTATCGGGCGGCAGTTATCGGGTTCGGGGCTGGGCGCGCGCCCACACCCACGGTCATGACGGGGTGCCGGTGGACGGCAACGGCGGCGACACCGCGAGGGCTGGAGGCCGGGGCCGGCCACAGCTGCCGGCGGCCGCCGCGAGCGGCGGCGCGCGCGGCCATGCTGCTGCGGGACGAGGCGAGCGGAAGGGGGAATCAAGGCGGACACGCCCGAGGCGCGGCTGCGGCCAAGGCGTGTCTCCGACGAGCTTGGCACGGGGGCGCAGGGATGGGGCATGTGACGGCTGGAGTTCGAGCGGTTGTGGTCGAGCGAGACTGCCGGGGCGAGGCACGGGCGCCAGGGTGCGGCCCCGGGCGCGCTCGTCGGGCGGGGCGAGGAGACGCGGTGGCGCGACCGCGGCCACGGGCGCACGCGGCGCGGGCGAGTGCGGGAAGGGTCGGGGCGGAGGTAGAGCGTGGCCGCCGGAGCGTTAGAGGTAGCCGCGGGCGTGGCGGCGTCGGCGGTGCACGGCGTCGACGGTGGGTGCGGCGGCGCAGCAGAAAGCATAGCAGCGGCAGCAGCGCTAGCAGTGCAGTAGCAGGCATAGCGAGTAGTAGCGGCAGCCAGAGGCAGCAGCAACGCATGAGCACTGAGCAGCAGCGGCAGGCAAGGCAGCAGCAAGTACGCGGGCTGCACATTGGCGTGGCCTTGGTGAGTCAACGCGCACGGGCGCGGCAAGTGGCCACCAGTCGTGACCGGGCAGGGGCTAGGCGCGGTCAAACAAGGACTGAGCACGATCGCTGGCCGGAGCTCGGACGACGTGGGACGGCATAACGGCGTGACGAGCGGAGGAAGAACGAAGGGAATGGAGTTTTGCTCACTGGGGGTGCTCGGGGAGGAGGTTGGACGGGGCGGAGGGCTCCAGTGAGGTAGATCGGGCGCGCGCCAACGGCGGCCATAGGCGTCGAAGATGTGTCGATCCCGACGATGTAGTGTGTCCCCGCTCTAACCGGTAGCACTACTCGAAGGAGACGTCCATGGCGCAGTTCCTGGACATCTTCTCAAGCGCCGGGGATGTCGGTGGCCGCGATGACGACGAGGACCATGGCGGGTAGCTCTCGGACGAGCTTCCAAATCAAAGAGAGAGATAGAGGAGCAGAGGGATGTGGGGCTAGGGTTTCTCCAAGGGGTCGACGACGACGCTCTTATCCATCCACGGGCCCGCGGGATGGCCTCCGCGTGTCCGAGTGAAGGAAATATGCCCTAGAGGCAAAATAAAGATGTTATTTGTATTTCCTTATATCATGATAAATGTCTTTTATTCATGCTAGAATTGTATTAACCGGAAACTTAGTACATGTGTGAATACATAGACAAAACAGTATGTCCCTAGTATGCCTCTACTAGACTAGCTCATTGATCAAAGATGGTTATGTTTCCGAGCCATAGACATGAGTTGTCATTTGATCAACGGGATCACATCATTAGGAGAATGATGTGATGGACAAGACCCATCCGTTAGCATAGCACTATGATCGTTTAGTTTAACTGCTATTGCTTTCTTCATGACTTATACATGTTCCTATGACTATGAGATTATGCAACTCCCGAATACCGTAGGAACACCTTGTGTGCTATCAAACGTCACAACGTAACTGGGTGATCATAAAGATGCTCTACAGGTGTCTCCAAAAGTATTTGTGGTATTAGCATAGATCAAGATTAGGATTTGTCACTCCGAGTGTCGGAGAGGTATCTCTGGGCCCTCTCGGTAACACACATCACAATAAGCCTTGCAAGCAAAAGACTAATGAGTTAGTCACGAGATGATGTGTTACGGAACGAGTAAAGAGACTTGCCGGTAACGAGATTGAACTAGGTATAGAGATACCAACGATCGAATCTCGGGCAAGTAACATACCGTTTGACAAAAGGAACAACGTATGTTGTTATGCGGTTCTGACCGATAAAAGATCTTCGTAGAATATGTAGGAGCCAATATGAACATCCAGGTTCCGCTATTGGTTATTGACCGGAGATGAGTCTCGGTCATGTCTACATAGTTCTCGAACCCGTAGGGTCCGCACGCTTAACGTTTGATGACGATCGGTATTATGAGTTTATGAGTATTGATGTACCGAAGGTAGTTCGGAGTCCCGGATGAGATCACGGACATGACGAGGAGTCTCGGAATGTCCGAGACATAAAGATTGATATATTGGACGACTATATTCGAACACCGGAAGTGTTCCGGAAAAGTTTCGGATTTATCGGGATTGCCGGAGGGGGTTACCGGAACCCCCTACGAGAGGGGATGGTCCATAGTGGGCCTAAAGGGAAAGAGAGAGGCAGCCCATAGGGCTGGCCGGCGCCCCCACCTAGGGTTCCTAGTTGGACTAGGATTGGGGGGGGGCGCCACCTCTCCTATTCCTTTCCCTCTTCTTCCTTTTGGTGAATCCTACTAGGAATAGGATTGCAATCCTATTCCTAGTAGGACTCCTTCCCTAGCCGCACAAGGAAGGGCCGGCCGGCCTCCCTCCCTTGCTCCTTTATATACGGGGGCAGGGGGGCATCCAAAGACACACAAGTTGAATTGTTTTAGCCGTGTGCGGTGCCCCCCTCCACAGAATCACACCTCGGTCATACCGTCGTGGAGCTTAGGCGAAGCCCGGCGCCGGTGAACACATCATATCCGTCACCACGCCGTCGTGCTGACGAAACTCTCCCGTGAAGCTCAACTGGATCAAGAGCTCGTGGGACGTCATCAAGCTGAACGTGTGCTGAACGCGGAGGTGCCGTACGTTCGGTGCTTGATTGGATGGATCGCGAAGAAGTTCGACAACATCAACCGCGTCACTTGACGCTTCCGCTCCCGGTCTACGAGGGTACGTAGACACACTCTTCCCTCTCGTTGCTATGCATCTGGTAGATAGATCTTGCGTGATCGTAGGAAAATTTTAAAATACTACGTTCCCCAACACCGAGGTGCGGCCATGGCAGGCGGATGGGCGCCACGATCCCACGCCTCCCTGTAGTGATGCGGAAGACAGGGGAGGTGCGGCTGGGCTGGGCCTCTGTGCACCTAAGGCCCAGTCAGACCGTAGATTTAGGCCTTTTCTTCTTCTTGTTCCTCTTTTTATTTTTCCGTGTTCTTATTTTATCGTTACAAGAAAATAAAGTTTCTACGATCTGATCGTGGAGGAGAATATTTGAGTTACGAGTTTGGTCTTCATTTGAAACAATGTGGAATAGTTTCACAGCTCACGCCACCCGGAACACCACAACATAATGGTGTATCCGAACGTCGTAACCGTACTTTATTGGATATGGTGCGATCTATGATGTCTCTTACCGATTTACCATTATCGTTTTGGGTCATGCATTAGAGACAGCTGCATTCACGTTAAATAAGGGCCTCATCTGAATCCGTTGAGACAACGCCTTAAGAACTGTGGTTTGGCAAGAAACCAAAGTTGTTGTTTCTTAAAGTTTGGGACTGCGATGCTTATGTGAAAAAGTTTCAACATAATAAGCTCGAACCCAAACCGGAAAAGTAAATCTTCATAGGATACCCAAAAGAGACTGTTGGGTACACCTTCTATCACAGATCCGAAAGGCAAGATATTCGTTGCTAAAAATGGATCCTTTCTAGAGAAGGAGTTTCTCTCGAAAGAAGTGAGTGGGAGGAAAGTAGAACTTGATGAGGTAATTGTACCTTCTCCCGGATTGGAAAGTAGTACATCACAGGAAATTGTTCCAGTGATTCCTACACCAATTAGTGAGGAAGTTAATGATAATGATCATGAAACTTCGGATCAAGTTTCTGCTGAACGTCGTAGATCAACCAGAGTACGTTCCGCACCAGAGTGGTACGGCAACCCAGTTCTGGAAATCATGTTACTAGACCATGATGAACCTACGAACTATGAGGAAGCGATGATGAGCCCAGATTCCGCAAAATGGCTTGAAGCCATGAAATCTGAGATGGGATCCATGTATGAGAACAAAGTGTGGACTTTGGTTGACTTGCCCGATGATCGGCAAGCCATCGAAAATAAATGGATCTTCAAGAGGAAGACCGACGCAGACGGTAATATTACTGTTTACAAAGCTCGACTTGTTGCAAAAAGGTTTTCGACAAGTTCAAGGAATTGACTACGATGAGACTTTCTCACCTGTAGCGATGCTTAAGTCTGTCCGAATCATGTTAGCAATTGCCGCATTTTATGATTATGAAATCTGGCAAATGGATGTCAAAACTGCATTCCTAAATGGATATCTCAAAGAAGAGTTGTATATGATGCAACCAGAAGGTTTTGTCGATCCAAAAGGTGCTAACAAAGTATGCAAGCTCCAGCGATCCATCTATGGACTGGTGCAAGCATCTCGGAGTTGGAATATACGCTTTGATGAGGTGATCAAAGCATATGGTTTTATACAGACTTTTGGAGAAGCCTGTATTTACAAGAAAGTGAGTGGGAGCTCTGTAGCATTTCTAATATTATATGTAGATGACATATTGTTGATTGGAAATGATATAGAATTTCTGGATAGCATAAAAGGATATTTGAATAAAAGTTTTTCGATGAAAGACCTCGGAGAAGCTGCTTACGTATTAAGGCATCAAAATCTATAGAGATAGATCAAGACGCTTAATTGGACTTTCACAAAGCACATACCTTGATAAGTTTTTGAAGAAGTTCAAAATGGATCAGTCAAAGAAAGGGTTCTTGCCTGTTTTACAAGGTATGAAGTTGAGTAAGACTCAAAGCCAGACCACGGCAGAAAAATATAGAGAGAATGAAAGTCATTCCCTATGCCTCAGCCATAGGTTCTATAAAGTATGCCATGCTGTGTACAAAACACGTTGTGTACCTTGCCATGAGTTTGACAGGGAAGTACAATAGTGATCCAGGAGTAGATCACTGTACAGCGGTCAAAATTATCCTTAGTAATTGGATGACTAAGGAAATGTTTCTCGATTATGGAGGTGATAAAGAGTTCGTCGTAAAGGGTTACGCCGATGCAAGCTTTGACACTAAATCCAGATGACTTTAAGTATCAATCTGGATGCGTATTGAAAGTGAGAGCAATTAGCTAGAGTAACTCTATGCAGAGCATTGTAGACATAGAAATTTGCAAAATACATACGGATCTGAATGTGACAGACCCGTTGACTAAACTTCTCTCACAAGCAAAACATGATCACACCTTATTACTCTTGGGTATTAATCACATAGCAATGTGAACTAGATTATTGACTCTAGTAAACCCTTTGAGTATTGGTCACATGGCGATGTGAAATATGGGTGTTATTCACATAACGATGTGAACTATCGATATTAAATCACATGGCGATGTGAGCTAGATTATTGACTCTAGTGCAAGTGGGAGACTGAAGGAAATATGCCCTAGAGGCAATAATAAAGATGTTATTTGTATTTCCTTATATCATGATAAATGTCTTTTATTCATGCTAGAATTGTATTAACCGGAAACTTAGTACATGTGTGAATACATAGACAAAACAGTATGTCCCTAGTATGCCTCTACTAGACTAGCTCATTGATCAAAGATGGTTATGTTTCCTAGCCATAGACATGAGTTGTCATTTGATCAACGGGATCACATCATTAGGAGAATGATGTGATGGACAAGACCCATCCGTTAGCATAGCACTATGATCGTTTAGTTTAACTGCTATTGCTTTCTTCATGACTTATACATATTCCTATGACTATGAGATTATGCAACTCCCGAATACCGTAGGAACACCTTGTGTGCTATCAAACGTCACAACGTAACTGGGTGATCATAAAGATGCTCTACAGGTGTCTCCAAAAGTATTTGTGGTATTGGCATAGATCAAGATTAGGATTTGTCACTCCGAGTGTCGGAGAGGTATCTCTGGGCCCTCTCGGTAACACACATCACAATAAGCCTTGCAAGCAAAAGACTAATGATTTAGTCACGAGATGATGTGTTACAGAATGAGTAAAGAGACTTGCCGGTAACGAGATTGACCTAGGTATAGAGATACCGACGATCGAATCTCGGGCAAGTAACATACCGTTTGACAAAAGGAACAACGTATGTTGTTATGCGGTTCTGACTGATAAAAGATCTTCGTAGAATATGTAGGAGCCAATATGAACATCCAGGTTCCGCTATTGGTTATTGACCGGAGATGAGTCTCGGTCATGTCTACATAGTTCTCGAACCCGTAGGGTCCGGACGCTTAACGTTTGATGACGATCGGTATTATGAGTTTATGAGTATTGATGTACCGAAGGTAGTTCGGAGTCCCGGATGAGATCACGGACATGACGAGGAGTCTCGGAATGTCCGAGACATAAAGATTGATATATTGGACGACTATATTCGGACACCGGAAGTGTTCCGGAAAAGTTTCGGATTTATCGGGATTGCCGGAGGGGGTTATCGGAACCCCCTACGAGAGGGGATGGTCCATAGTGGGCCTAAAGGGAAAGAGAGAGGCAGCCCATAGGGCTGGCTGGCGCCCCCACCTAGGGTTCCTAGTTGGACTAGGATTGGGGGGGCGCCACCTCTCCTATTCCTTTCCCTCTTCTTCCTTTTGGTGAATCCTACTAGGAATAGGATTGCAATCCTATTCCTAGTAGGACTCCTTCCCTAGCCGCACCAGGAAAGGCCGGCCGGCCT
The DNA here is from genome assembly GCA_902687465.1 of Secale cereale. NCBI lineage: Eukaryota > Viridiplantae > Streptophyta > Magnoliopsida > Poales > Poaceae > Secale > Secale cereale. Next base: position 318,330,428 of record LR738715.1, read on the forward strand.
CCCTCCCTTGCTCCTTTATATACGGGGGCAGGGGGGCACCCAAAGACACACAAGTTGAATTGTTTTAGCCGTGTGCGGTGCCCCCCTCCACAGAATCACACCTCGGTCATACCGTCGCGGAGCTTAGGCGAAGCCCTGCGCCGGTGAACACATCATATCCGTCACCACGCCGTCTTGCTGACGAAACTCTCCCGTGAAGCTCAACTGGATCAAGAGCTCGTGGGACGTCATCAAGCTGAACGTGTGCTGAACGCGGAGGTGCCGTACGTTCGGTGCTTGATCGGTTGGATCGCGAAGAAGTTCGACAACATCAACCGCGTCACTTGACGCTTCCGCTCCCGGTCTACGAGGGTACGTAGACACACTCTTCCCTCTCGTTGCTATGCATATGGTAGATAGATCTTGCGTGATCGTAGGAAAATTTTAAAATACTACGTTCCCCAACACCGAGGTGCGGCCATGGCGGGCAGATGGGCGCCACGATCCCACGCCTCCCTGTAGTGATGCGGAAGACAGGGGAGGTGCGGCTGGGCTGGGCCTCTGTGCACCTAAGGCCCAGTCAGACCGTAGATTTAGGCCTTTTCTTCTTCTTGTTCCTCTTTTTATTTTTCCGTGTTCTTATTTTATCGTTGTTTTGTAATTAAAACAAATAGCAATTGGATTTTTCTGACAATGAAATTTGGCAGATAATTAATAGTCATAATTTTGGAGAGGCACACAAGTTTGGATCCGATTTGAGTCCAATTAAATTGTACTTGTATTAAAACAGGTCTCTTAGGTGATGTTGCTCTAGTTTTAACAAATGGTTATGACCACTTTAAATATTCAAAAGAGGTTGGTACATACATGAAAAATAGTTAGTGAATATCTTCAACCCAACGAACATTTTTGTTTTACCGTTAGAAGAAATAATAATTTCACTTGCATTTTAAATTTAAATTTGACTTTGATTTTTGGACAAGTGATAATTTGCATAGTTATCACGGTGACATGGTCACCATTAGGGGGAGTTTACTGTAGCATGATTCTCGAGGTGTTACATTGGGGCACAACCGCATTTCGGGCGCTTAGCAAGATGGATATCATTACATCGTACCATTACATACATACATGGGGGATACAACAATACATACAAGTCACATGAATACATCAACATCAATACAAAGTATCCGATTACGGATACAAACAAGAAAAACACAAGACATCCATCTGCTATCCCAGGCTGCCGACCCGGAACCTAACCCAAGACTGAAGAAGAAGAACTCCAACAAAAGAACAACGCTCTCACGTCAAGTCATCGGAAACCTGCACCTGCAACTGTTGTTGTAGTATCTGTGAGCCACGAGGACTCAGCAATCCCATCACCATGGGTAACAAGACTATCAAAGCTTAATAGGAAGGGTGAGGTAAAGTGGTGAGGTTGCAGCAGCGACTAAGCAATATATGGTGGCTAACTTACGAGTACAAGAATAAGATGAGCATCTACGCAAGCGGTTGCAAACTAGTAGTGATCGCTAAAGATTCTGAACTACCTACGAGTCAAACATAACCCCACCGTGTTCTCTTCTGAAAATGAAAAGAGACAGTCACGGTTACTCACACAGTTGTGTGTTTTACTTCGGATCCTCTGTCAAGTTTTCTACAACCGGACATTAACAAATTCCAATCTGCCACATAACCGCGGGCACGACTTTCGAAAGATCATAACCCTGCAGGGGTGTCCCAACTTAGCCCATCACAAGCTCTCACGATCAGCTGAAGTAATAATAATTATTACCCCTTATCTTAGGAAAATCCGATCAGGCTCGGCATCCCGGTGCACAAGACATTTCGACAATGGTAAAACAAGTCCAGCAAGACCTCCCGGCGTGCCGACATCCTGATAGTAGCCGCGCGTATCTCGTCTCAGGCCACGTCCGGATGAGCTATGGTTACAGCGACCAGATACCCCAAGTTTCCAAGGGGCGGCGCCGCAAGCTGCTCTATTTGGGACCAACACCATCGGCACTGGCCCCCCTGCTATGTAGAAGAATCCACGGGTAGCGCTAAATCCCTATGCAATTAATTAATTAATTAAGTTGTTATTATGAGGCAAATTGAAACCAATGTTGGGCCTTGCTGGAGGAGTTTTATTCAAAGACGAACTGTCAAGGGGTCCCCATATACCCAACCGTGTAAGGAACGCAAAATCAAGGAACATAATGCCAGTTTATCGGCTCCTAAGGTGGCATGAGTGGAACAAAACACCGAGCAAAAGGCCAAGCCTTCCACCCATGCCCAGTATATAGGTGTGTTAATATTTATAAGACATATTGTGATATTCCAACAACAAGTTCCAACATGGAACGATCTTCATCTTCACCGGCAACTAACAACGCTATAAGAGGGGCTGAGCAAGCGGGTAACATAGCCAAACAATGGTTTGCTAGGAAGGTGTCAAAGGTTAGAGGTTTCATGGCAACAAGGATAGGGGCTGACAATAAAGATGGGTAGCGCGACATGTAACGATAGCATCGAGACAACTAAGCATGGCAATGATAGTAAAGGTATCCAAGGGTATGGTCATCTTGCCTGAGATCCGGCAAGGAGGAAGAACGGATCCATGAAGAAGACGCCTCGAAGAAGAACCATGTGAAGTCGAACGAATCCTCAGGATCGCAACGGAACAAGCACTAACGAGAAGAAGCAAGCAATACGGTAAACACACAACACAAGAACATGACAATATGCTCAACCAAGTATGATGCAAGACAAGTCTATATATGATGCAAGACATGGCAAGGTAGGAAGCACAGAAAAACAACACAAGAACATGACAATATGCTCAACCAAGTATGATGCAAGACAAGTCTATATAGGAAGCAATACATGGCAAGGTAGCAAGCACAGAAAAACAACACAAGAACATGACAATATGCTCAACCAAGTAGGATGCAAGACAAGTCTATATATGATGGAAAACATGGCAAGACAGGAAGCACTAAAAAACAACACAAGTCAACAAGTTTAAATGAGGCCGGAAACTACATATAACAAATCCGGTAAGTCCCCACATGCATAATTTGAAATTAGTCCAGATCTGAACAAACCTTAAGTTAAAGTTGTTAATCAGCAAGTTAACACGCACCAAGATGATCTACACGAAATTCTAGTCAAGTTTCATATAAAGTTTGTTTAATTCGGAGCTACGGCCTAGAAGATATGAGCAAAACAAGACAAGCAAGGCAACGGTGCAAGATGTACCCAAACATCAAGCAAACTCACTCCAAATATGAAAACAACATGATATTATGATTCTACATGCAAAATCACACAAGTTTCATACAAGGCACACCCAAAACGGAGCAACGGTCTAAAAGATACACATGAAACAAGATATAACAACAAGCTGAAGTTAACAGCCACATATCAACTTTGGAGCAAGATATATATATATATGCTACAACACTCAAACATGATAACAAGAAGCATGGATGTGAAGTAGACATGTTACTTAACAAGTAGGAACTTAGAACACACACAAAAGCTTGCTGGAACATAGTTAAACAAGCATGGCAAGTTGCAATAAAATTATCCAGACTTAGCCAAAATCTGGGAAGGCAAAACATCATCACGATGCTGCCTTCGGAGGCACAAAACAACAAGCATATCAACTCTAATAAGAACATAAAGAGCATGTACATGTAGTATACATATCCTACAGCAAACAACTCCATTGGAGCAACTCCATAGGAGGCATGGATCAATAGCAACAAGCTCCACCAAATTGAATAAGCTAATAAAATCCTGACAGTTATATTTTATAGCAACTTGAGAGCAAGAGATAAATAAGCTACAGCAGGTCATATGAGCAAGTGAGGACATGGATGGATAGACAACAACATGTACAACAAGGAATGCTCAAAGGCCACCCCAAAACTAACATGGATTTGACTAGGGCATCAAGCAAACATAGCATCAGGTTAATACAGATTCCAGACTTAGCAGTTTTTTCACTAAGTATAAAAACAGTAATAACAACATGGTATGTTTACAAGCATGTTTAAGTCACCTCAAGGCATGTCATGGAAAATGAATTGCACCACAGCAAAGACCATATAATGGTGCTTCTAAAATATCTAGACATGTGGCATGAGGACAAACACGTCAATAGCAAAGAGCAATTGAAATCAGCATCTCATAACAAGTTTCAGCATATAACAGTCAAATGCACTTTTGCAACAGAGATTAACATGGCAATATGGACTCAAACAAGCATGCTACAGCAACCATCATGTAGTACATTTCATAATGAACATTTTGACATATCATATGCATCATTTGAATAAACATGCACCAAGTTATCATATCTCAAACATGGCAACAAAATAACAAGTAGCAGCAGTTTATAACAAGTAGCACTCTTGCAACAGAGATTAGAGCATCAAGATGAACTCAAACAAGCATGGCACAATGGAACAAAGTGTAGAGCATATCACCACGATCATTTTGACATATCATTCACGCAGAACGGAGCCACATGCACAAAGTTACCATCATTCAAACATGCACACATGATGCTGAAATTTTAGCATGTCATCTATGCAAAATTTACTCAAAAGGCTGGTTAAAACATTTTAAACAGGGATGAAAGTTGTAAATTATTAAACTACAAAAATTCTAAGCATTTTTCATATATAAAGTTTTTACATGCGATGCACAGTTTGAGATCTAAGATATGCATGAAGTTTAGGGGCTTCTATGTAAAACAGTTTAACTCTGGAAATAGCAAAAATGTCCAGGGAAAAAACATGCGTTGGGCCGGATCAGACTGGCCCAACAGTTCTACAAAGAGAGAGAGAGGCAAGGGCGCTGGGTGTGGGCTCACCTACTGGGCCGAGGCCCAGGCGGAAGGAGGCGAGGCAGGCCGAAAGGGGCGCGGGAGCTGGGCCGGCGGGCCCATGCGCTCGACAAGTGGCGATGGCCCAGGAGGGGTCGGCGCTGCCGCAACCGCTACGGCGTCGTCTTCGTGCCGCCGCACGCTCCAGAGGCGGTGGGCACTGGAGATGGGGAGTCCGGCGGAGCCGAGGCGAGGTGGGATGTGGATCGAAGGAGGTTCGATCAGATCTGATGGTTGGAGCAGCAAAACAGGGCGACGTCGAAGGTTCCCGGAGCAAGTTCGAACACGGCCGACGCGACGCTTCCGACGGCGGCTGACGATGGGAGGATGAGGCTCCGATGGGACGTGGTCGCAGGGGACCATGGGATGGCGCCAGGGGTCGGTGGGGCGCGGATTCGGCGGGACTCGGGCCCCCGCGGTCAGGTCTCGCGATGGAGGCGAGGCGTCTGGTCACCGACGATGAGAGCTCCGGCGAGCTCGGGCGCTGGGGCACGGGGCGGAGCGGTCGGGCCTCGGGCCCAGATCGGGGCCCGAACGGGCTGGCTGCGGGCTCCCGTGGGCCTGGAGCGGTGGGAGGTGGAGAAGGCGACGTGGCACGCTGCCGTTGGCCGGAGGCGGCGACTGACTGAGGTGGCCCAATGGGGGCGCGCCAAGTGGCAAAAATGAGGTGGCTGCACTAGGAACTGGAGGAGGAGGGGGTTGGCTGCGCACGGAATTTGAGGAGGAGGAGGAAGAAGGCCAAAAATGGCATGGGGGAGGTGCTTAAATAGGCAGGGGGTCTAGGATTAGGGTTAGGGGTTGTTTTTAGGCCGTTTCGGACGCTCGAATTGCGATCTGACAGTCCGGAGCGGAGGGGGGAGTAGGCTGGGCCTAGAGGTGGTAGTGGGCTGTGTTAGAGGGGCTTCGGGCTGAGAGGAGAGAAGAGGAAAGAGGCCCGCGGAGGTTTTCGGAGACCGAAAATGTCCGACGTTTTGTCCGGCGACTAGTGCCGCTATATATATCCGCTGGGCTATCAAACGAGCTCCGAATGCGATGTAATTTGGCAGGCGGCCTGTCTACACTATAATAAGACCACACGCCAAGTTTCAACCCATTCCGAGAACATTTTCCGGTCGCTCATAAAATAAATATTCGGAGGTGCCGCAGGCGTGTGCAAGTGTGTCTGGGCTTAGAACGGACAACGGGAAGGACGGGCGGACTCGGACGGATGCAAGTTTTGAAAACATGCTGATGCAACACACATGATGACATGGCAAAGTGCAACACGCAAGCAAATGACATGGCAACGAAGACGAATAACTGGCTGACACCTGGCGCACCGGTCTCGGGGTGTCACAGCATGGGCGAGCGCGGACGCTGGAGAGCGGCGACCTTGACCTTGACGTGGGCGGGCGCGGGAGAGCCACAAGTGCGCGAGCCCGAGGAGGCCTTGCAATGGATTGGCCCGGGCATGGGAAAAGCGGGATGCCATGGCGGCTCGACTTGGGTGCGGGCGGGCGAGCCCGAGGAGGACCTGCGGTGGCTCGTCCTGGGCGTGGGAGAGGGGAAGCGCAACGACGACTCGGCCTGGGCGCGGCCTCGAGCGACGAGTCACACGAAGGCGTAGTTCTTCACGACATCAACCAGAGTGGGCGGGGCGCGGCGTAGAGCAGGCAACGACACGTGGATCCCAGCCGGAGCTCGCGCTGGAGCAGGCGGCGGGCGCAGGGGACGAACGTGACATGGGCGTGGTGGGCGCGGGTGAGCTTGCATCTGGAGCACCTCCTATGCGCGTGCCGGTTGCGGGCGGCGATGCAGGGCTGCTCCCGTTAGATCGTCTACAGCCGGTCGCCCTATATCCGTCTCAAACGTCCGGGCACTTCGTTTCGTCAATGACCGATCACAAAAAAACCGACCTAATCGGACATCTCAAACGAGTCTCGAACGCCCAGGCTGACTGGCACCCCTCATATTCGTCCCAATTGTAGGGCGGATATGAGGCGGTGAGCGCCTGCCACGTCAGCCCGGTCCACCCCGACCCCGCAAAAACCCTGTCCGGCACAAACCCTAGCTCACTCCCCTCCCCTCCCAGACGCTCCCATTTCTCCAATCCGCCAAATCCGTACCGTCGATGAGCATGTCCAGCACCGGCTGCCACTCCGACGGTAGCTTTAGAGACGAGGAGGATCCGACGCTCCGTATCACGCTCAAGCACCCACGGGTCGATATGGGCAGCAGCTCCGACTCTAGTGCGACGCTGCCAGTCGCCCGTCGCAGCAGCGCTGATGCCGGCGCCGACCCTTCCCGCCCCGCAAGCGGATTTGCGAGGCCTACCCAATTTGCTCCTCCTGCCCGACGGCCTCCTCCACCTCCGGCCGCTGCTTCGTGCGGGCAACGCTGGGTTTTGGTGCCCGCTCAGTCGACGACGCAGATGCGGACTCCGGAGTCGGAGGCACGAGCTGACCGTCACGAGTGGCAGAGGCAAGGAAGATGGCGGGCGGGTTCGACGGCTCTGCGCAGTCCGCCTGCCATCGCCGGTGCCCGACGAGGAGGACTGTCTCTTCGAGTGGGCATGCCGCCGGTCACTGACTGAGGCGGACACGAAGGCCTGTCGGGTCCGGAGGCTCAATGCCAAGCAACTCCGGCTCGACATTGAGCAATCTGAGCGGGAGGCGGGGAGGCAGCGCGGGAGACGGCGAGGGTGGCCAAGCTCAAGCACAAGCAAGATCGTGTCGTCCTTTGCTTGCAAGGCTACATCGTCATCTTCGATTCCTAGTCCGACGATGGGTCCGGCAGCTCCGACATGGACCCACCTACTGTGCGGACTCCTACAGCTGCGCTGGCGACCGGAAGGGCAAAGGGCCAACGAGAGAGTGGTGAAGATCCGTCTTAATTTCAAGTTTTTAGATGTAATTTGAACTTGTCCGCCGTATTATGTGTATTATGTGGACTTTGGCTATCTTTTGATGATCCGGCTGTGATCGTTTGATGAACCGATTGTGCATTTGTATGACCGGTCATGATCTACGTAGTTTTTATCAACGCTGCATGATTTAGTATGACTATAGAGGACGAAATATGAGATACGCGGATGTTGATTCGCGGATATAGAGAGTGCTCGGCCAGTGTCCGCGGGCGTATAGGAGGTCGGATTTGTCAAGTCCGGCTGTAGACGCTCTTAGTGCGCCGGTCACGAGTGGCGGCAGGAGCTCGTGGGCGGGCGCGACAGGGTGACGGCGCGGTGGACGACCGACCAGGCAGGGCGCGGCGGTGGGCACATCAAGGTGGTTGGATGCAAGCTGTCCGTTTAGAATTCATCAACACGTTGGGTGTGATGACTATGTCCGGCCTTCATTCTGCACCCGTTGTCCGTTTTGTATCGGACAAAGTCCGGACAAAGCAGCTGCACACGAAACCATCCCGGCCAGAGACCTTGCCTACCGTGCGCGCCCGATTTTTATCTTTTCAGAGGTTAAACGAGATGGGGCGGGATTCGTCAGGCGGCACGGTCCAGGCCGCGGGGCAGCGGCAGAACCGGCTATTCGTCAGGCGGTACGGTACACGCCGCGCGGCAGCGTCAGGAGGGTACGACCGTTGTTGCACCACACACAGGGTACAAGACAGACAGACTACCAAGCTTGAGTGCATCATTCTCTTTCTGCATCCTTTCCTCGCACAAAAGAAAGAGTGATGGAATCCAATGTGTGTGCGTGCGATTGCCAAGAACGGGAAAAGGAATGACGCGACCTGCTTAACTTTGGCCTTTTCGCTGTGCTCATCTCATCTGCACACTACTATTCTCACTGATTTTTTTGATAACGAGTGAATTTTATTAACTCGAAATGAAGTATCAAAAGGATACAAAACATACTAAGCACACAACCGGTCTCTGCATAGTTAGAGCATCTACAGCCGGACTTTGCAAATCCGTCCCCTCAAACGCACACGGACGCGCCCGGGTGCGTCCGAAGACACTGACCGGGCATGCCTCATATTTTCTTCTCCACATCCAACTCTCTCATGTTCATCCCCTAAATCAATACAAAAGCATGCATAATATATTGCTACGTACTACGTTCTATACTACTCATATTTCGTCGTCGTCGGAGATGGCTTGAGTCGCCTGCGCCGGCGCCGGAGTTGGAGTCACCAGCACCGGAGCCTGAGTCGCCAGCGTCGGAGCCAAAGCTGGAGTCTGAGCCGCGTGCGCCGCAACCCGCACCGCCTCCATCTGCTGTCGACGGAGACGCCTGGCCTCCGCAGTTGACTCCGAGCGGATGGGGTTCACGATGACGTGCTGCTCCGGCCACACATCCACGTTCTCCTGCATCATCGGCGCTCCTCCTCCCCCACGTCCAGCGATGGCGCCTCCTCCTCCCCCACGTCCAACGACACCTCATGCTCCTCCTCATCTTCCTCCTCCATCTCCTTCTCATCTTCCTTTTTCACCTCCTCCTCTTCCTTGAAATCCTCCTCCGCATCCAGAGGTAGCCCTGCTTTCCTCCGGACCCAGACCTGCTCAAGGAGCAAGAGACGATGCTCGATCGTGTAGTGACACCGGCGTGGGGGCGAGGCTACTAGGCGGACGGGTGGAGTGGAAACTGGCGACGGCGGACATGAGTAGGAGAATGTCAATGGATGGTATGGTTTCGGTGGTGCCGGTCAACTTAAATAGCCGGGCAATGCACTACGCGGCCCGCCGGAGCTGCGCCACGCGGCGCCGCCGGTCCAATGGACACGACGTTCGTCGGACCGCCGGGTTTCTGGGCATTTCCGTGTGGGGCCCGTCAGGCCGATGTGGTGGGCGCGCCCGGGCGCCCCCATATCGCCTCATATTTGGGTTGGATATGGCGGGTGCCGGTCAGCCCGGGCGTTTGAGAGGCCCATCTGGGTCAAAAAATCGTGACCGAGCGGCCTGCTCGGGCATTTGAGACGGGTTTGAGGGGTTCGGTTGTAGTGCTCTTAGGATGCACATAGTCAACACCGACACACACAAAAACCCGCCAGAGAATAGCAAAGTCATGTAAGACTAAAACTATGCACGAGCAAGAAAAAAAGAGAGAAAAAAGAACCCCGAACCAATCAGACCCGTGCTTGGCAAACTACAACAATAGCTATATCCGCACTGCCCATCTTATAACACCACACGACGATGAGGTTTTTCAACAGCAACACCTTCAGGAAGGCAGATGCGCTCAATCGCCGCCGTCACCGGATCCAACCGCGAAAGGTCGCAATTCTATTCTTTCTCGTCTCATATTCTTAAGCACCTCCTTTAGCTATATATTATTTCTTGTCTCAAATTCTATTCTTGCTACATCACAAAAAATGAACAAGTCTTTTCGGACCCTCCGGATGAGGCGCATTCGGAGTCACCGATTTGAGAAGGACAAACCTTCTACATGTTTTCGATTGGACCAATATTTTTCCTTCACGGTGTCACAGAGTTGATCCATTTTAGAATCACCGATGTGCTACACTGCTAGCAGTTACGCGTATCGGTGCCACCGAGTTGTTCCACTCAGAGCCACCCACAGTTGGTGGGTATATATATATATATATATATATATATATATATATATATATATATATATATATATATATATATATAGAAAAATGGGTTGGTACACCTAGGAGTACATACTCCTAGGCCATGTTTGCTTGATTTTCCAGCGCTGCTTTATTGGCTGCACAATAAAGCCATTTAGCTTTTAATAATTAGTGAATTATCTGCTGACCACGTGCAGTTTGAAAAGTTGTTCCATATTTATGGGGATAAGCCACCTACAGGCTACAGATTACGTTAGATCTCCCAAAAAACTGGATGTAGACGTATAACAAGGAAATATGGATTAGAGCTGGGCGGCTCGACGGCAAACTCATGCGGCGGCAAGATGCAGCAACCAGTAGGGTTCAGCGACGATGGAGGCGAGATGCCACCGGCAGCCAGCTCTTCCCGGAGACGAGATGCTAGGTATGAATATATTTTCTATGCATGCACCTTTAACTTGCAGCACGGAGCGTATCAAGGGAGTGCCTCGCATGCATGCATGTTCTTCCAGGCATTGGCGGTGACGGGTTACATCACTCCATCAGCAAATTCATGGACATACATGCCTGCATGATGAGATTAGGTGAATCTGTTATCTCTGATGTTTGTACTAATTAATTGATATAGTATGGATGCCTGATCTAGGTAATCTGAATCGGAAATTGGACTACATGCAGGCTGTGTTCCGCCCGCCACCGGCTCTTCTCCGTGTAAGGCATGCATAGCGGCTTGTTTTTTCCTTGACATGAGTACACCTACACAAGGCAGTGGATTTCGACAATGTGACATGGCGATCTAGATCAATCTGACATGATTGATCCACCGTGCAACAACCATGCATGGACAACACGAGCCATACGTGATGCAAAATTAGGCAAATTTTGTTTTGTTATCTGCGTAGCAAAATACCTGTATAAAATGAATTGTGCTCCCATATTGTATTCTTAATCTATTAATTATACTAGTTTTTACTGTATACTTTTTTTTTGAGATCTGTATACTTCTTTTCTAACGGCACTGTACCACTTATATAGTTTATAATACTATCTTTCGGATCAATTATACTAAGTTTTAGAGTAATATGTACTCCATCACAAAAATGAGGTATACAGTCCATTAATAAACCTTGTATATACCAAAACAGAAGGAGTGCATTCTCCATAAGAAATAGTATATACTCCATTGATTATAGACTAATATATATACTCCTAATTACAAATCGCAGTATATACTCCTAATTAAAGAAAGTTGTTTATACTCTGAACAATATATGCTAATTAGCAAGTAGTAATTAGCAATCAACATATACCAAATGAAAAGTTGTACTACAACCTAAGGGAGTATGTACAATGCAGTATATACCCAGTCTAAAAAAGGTCAATATCTACTACTTAAGAAATGCAGTATATACACTTAAAGGCAGTATATACTCCTTGGAAATTTCCCACAAACAAAAATATACTCCTTGGAAAAATGGATGTTTACGTTCCTTAAAATTGGAGAACATATGTATTGCTGCAAAAAGAAATGAGGCTATGTATGTACTCAAGATTAAGATGGCAGTATATACCCGTTGGAAAAAAACAGTAGCATGTATACTATAAATATACAATATACTTCAGATATGCCTAGACGAGCATATTTCATATATACCCCTTCATGTCCCTGGAAAGATATATACCTCTTCGTTAATAGCCAGCGGACTATATATGTCCAGCGAGACCATACGGCTGAAATTTCTCGACCCTCTTCGACCCCGCGCCACACAGCTGCAGTCGCCAAGTCTCGAGGCAATCGTCTTTGCGTCCAGCGGGTCCCCCCCTTTGGATTTCCTCATCGTCAACGGGAATCTCCCTCTCCGTAGTCGTCGTAGAGGATTTACGCAAAGTTAGGGTAGAATTCGATCCCCTCGGGATTCAAATTCGGATTCAATGCACTAGGGTTTATGCCATTATTTTTGCCATAGATTGCAATGTCTATTCCACATATAAATTCCGTAGATTAGATTGAAGCAAAGATATTAGGTTTAAGTTTCCGCAGAATGCATCTCGGAGCGACGATTCAATTTTTTTTTGGAGTCACCGATTTGGCCCTAGCCATTGCACTAGTACATCTCGGCGCCATCGAGTTGTACTAATCAGTGAGACCAAAAATAAAGTTTCAATGAAACCTTAGCATATCGGAGACACTGTCGGTGTCAAAATCGGCGGATCTCGGGTAGGGGGTCCCGAACTGTGCGTCTAAGGTCGATGGTTGCAAGAGACGGGGGACACGATGTTTACCCAGGTTCGGGCCCTCTCTATGGAGGTAATACCCTACTTCCTGCTTGATTGATCTTGATGAATATGAGTATTACAAGAGTTGATCTACCACGAGGTCGTAATGGCTAAACCCTAGAAGTCTAGCCTGTATGAATATGGTAATGTGTATATATCCCTTCCGGACTACACCCTTTGGGTTATTTAGACACCGGGGGGATCTAGGGTTACATAGAGTCGGTTACATAAGAAGGAATCTTCATAGTTGGTCGCCAAGCTTGCCTTCCACGCCAAGGAGAGTCCAACCCGGACACGGGTGCAGTCTTCGGCCTTCATGTCTTCATAGCCCACCAATCCGGCCCATGGATAACAGGCCGGACGCCCGAGGACCCCTTAGTCCAGGACTCCCTAAGTAGCCCGTGAACCTGGCTTCAATGACGAGGAGTCCGGCGCGCAGATTGTCTTCGGCATTGCAAGGCGGGTTCCCTTTTTTCCGAACTCCAAGATAGTCTTCAGACGCGATGATAGTATCCAGACCTATCGAACACACCATACACAACCACAGAGAGAATATAATTTTGCACGAGTCCAATCCGCTGACAATTTTTTTTAGCATGACATCACGTCCGACCGGTCATAATTCCGGACCGCTTTGTGCTCGACGCTCCACATCCCGAGACGCAGTTGCCATTGGCATGTCTTGTCAAAGCAGAGATCGTGTCCACTTATTGCGGGATTCTCATCAATGCGGGCATGGGTAACCCAACCGTGCTGTTTACACAGGCCTTGGGAATAGGCGAATTCTGAGGCGAGTGAGGAGGCGTTCAATAATTGCTGCATTTATAAGGGGATAAGGACTCCCTCTTCCTCTCCCACGCCTTCTCTCTATCTCCGCCCTTCCAATCTCGAGCTCCAGCGCCCAAGTTCTCATCTCCTTTCCACTCGAGCTAGCACTCAACCATGTCCTAATCCGGAGGTTAGGGCAAGTGGATGGTCTCCTTCGTCAAGAGGAGGACATTACTGAGCTTCGGGCGGCTGGATACTTGGCGAAGGAAATCGCCCACCGTCTGCCTGCCGAGGGACAAGTCGTCCCTACACCAGAGCCCAACAAGAGGGTGGTATTCATCCCTCATTTCTTCCGCGGACTAGGGTTTCCACTCCACCCTTTCGTCCGCGGGCTGATGTATTATTACGGGATAGATTTCCACGATCTGTCCCCGAACTCCTTCCTCAACATCTCGACATTTATCATCATGTGTGAGGCATTCCTCCGCATCCAACCCCATTTCCGGCTGTGGCTCAAAGGCTTCAACGTGAAGCCGAAGGTGGTGGATCGCCAGCACGCGGAGTGCGGAGGAGCCATGGTGAGTAAGCTTTCCAACGTCTCCTGGCCGAAAGGCACTTTTGTGGAGACTGTAAAGGAGTGACAGAAACAGTGGTTCTACATCACGGAACCCCGCGGCACCACCTGGGCCGCAGTTGCAGAATTCCGCTCCGGCGCTCCCATGCGACTCACCTCCTCGGTCGAGAAGAGTCTGAACTAGTGTTCGCCTGATGAGCTGATTGCGCTGCAGACGCGCGTTCAAAGCATGATAGCCAAGAACGTCAAATTTGTCGATGTAATTCAGGTGATGCTGGTTCGTCGGATCCTCCTATGCCAGCGCAGAAGTCACCCTCTGTGGGAGTTCAATCCGAAGAAGCACCAAACGCTGGTGAGGCTCTTTGAAACCACTCATGAGGGCACTTGGGGGTTGCTCTTCAAGGGCAACGAGAAAACGCCGGCCACAGATTCAGACAGGGGGCACGACATTAAACACCTCGCCAGCGAGGTATGTTATTTTTAACGTATCCCTTACTTGTCTGTTTCGAGGATGATGTCTGAGCTTTTATCATTTGCTTTTCCAGGATTAGACGGAGAGGGCGAAGTAGATCCAGTGTCCGGCTCCGCTGCCTGAAGAACCGGTCATCCCGCGTCTGGCGAAGATGCTGGTGCCAACACCATATAAGGCATCGGAGAAGAAGGCCACGAAGAAGGCCAAGGGGGCCAAAAGTGGCCCCTGTTGTAAGGGTGCTTCGGACGTGACGTCCGAAGACGAAGAATCCCATTCCTCCGTCCCTGAGGACGATGATGAGGAAGAGGAGGAGGAGGAGGGGAAGAACCCTCCCCCTGAGGAGGGCAAGAAGAAAAGGGGGGCCTTCACGAATCTGGAGGCGGGAACGCCCAAGAAGGGGAAGGGCGCCCTTGCGGTCAACACTGCATGGGACGTTGACAGCAGTCTGGAGCGACGCCTCCACACTAAGCCTCGGGCCGCATCGTAAGTACTATGACCCACGTATGCAAGTGTACCCGGCCTCTCCTTTTTGTTGTTTTGATGTGGTTAATTGTGCCATTGTAGTCCGCTTGTGACATCATCCAGCGATCCTCATTTGGAGGTTCGTTGGATCCGTCGGAAACGGCCAGCATGTCGCTGCCGCCCGCTTATTCCCCCGAGGCCAAGGACGACACCGAAGTATTGTCCCGGAGGACCGCTCCGAGCCACGAAGGGACCCAGGGTGCTGTCCAGGAGGCGCCACGAGGCGAGACCTCTGCTGCCGGACACATGGGGGAGCAGATCCCCATGGATATTGGCGAGGAGGGACGTATTCAGTTCGGCCCTCAGCCGAATATGATTCCGGAGACCAATGCGGCCCCGGAATCCGGCGCGCACCTTCCTTCGAAGGGGGGTGCGTCAATTCCACCGATGGCCCCTGTCCAACCAGGGGCACCGGATAACCTGATGGAGGCGCTACGAGGCGCCTCCATTGTGGATGAGCACCGTGTCCTTATGGGTACGGTGATCAAGAAGGTTCAGTCTACCATGAGCATACTAAACGAGGCCTGCAGCAACCTGTTGACAGGTTTTGAGGTAAGTCACGTAGAAAGAGAACACCCCGTGATGACAGTAGCCCCTGAGACA
Source organism: Secale cereale (assembly GCA_902687465.1). Lineage (NCBI taxonomy): Eukaryota > Viridiplantae > Streptophyta > Magnoliopsida > Poales > Poaceae > Secale > Secale cereale. The sequence goes on from LR738715.1 coordinate 318,346,052, forward strand.
CTGTCCGGTGTTCGGAAAGAAATGCAGGACAGAGGATCAACCCTTTGTAGGAGACTAACTTGATATGTATAAATGACCAGGCGTCGCTATTGGCCGCGACCTCGCATGCTGCCGAAGTCTCTGAACTGAAGCAGAGATTGGAGCGGGCCGAGAACGAGCTCGGCGAGGTGAAAATTCAGCTCCGGGAGAAGCAAGATGAGCGACGACTTGCTGTGTATTCGTACAGAATAAGCGGTGAGTATTGACCGAAGTGTCATAACATGTGTAGGGGCAGCGGCCGAGGTCGAGGCCCTAAAAAATGCCCTGACCGAAGCCGTGGGGAAGGCTGTCTAGCAGCAAGCCGCCCATAAGAAGCTCAAGGCCCGGGTCAGCGAGGTCCAGCAGGAGCTCCAAGACACGGTAAAGAAGTGTGAAGCCTTGGAGCGTGAGGCATCGGTTCAAGAGACCGAACTCACCAAGGCTCGCCAGAGCGCAGAGACTGCGCGGAATGAGGCCCGGGACGCTCTCTAGGAGATCCAGGAGGCTAAGAAGATCGCAGCGGGTAAGGCTTTTAACATGCAAAGCAAGTATGCGGAGAGGAAGTACCTTTTACTAACCCGTATTCGGAGTTGCCCAGGGGCTTTTGCGGATCTACCCCGCAACATATCCGATGCTACGGAGTTCTTCCGAGCCAGAGAAGGGAATTCCACGGAGAAGCTATTCTGGTCGCAGTATGCTGTGCCCGAACATCCGATGCCCTTTGTTGATCAAATGAAGCAGTTGCCCAAGCTGCACAGGGCGGCCGAACTGGCCATGAAGGATTTAATAATCCGGCTGTGGCCAGTCAAAGCTATACCCAACAGTTATTTTGGCCTCGTGAAGCGGGTGGTGGAAGCCTGTCCGCGGCTAGACATCATCAAGCGATCAGTCTGCATTTAAGGTGCCCGCATGGCCTTCGCCCGCTGCAAGATGTGGTGGGCGAAGATGGACGCCGTCGAGGTGGCCAGGGGGCCGCCAGAGGGCAAGGAGCACCGCACACCTGAGAAATATTTTGCGGATGTTCTAGACGGGTCTCGACTTGCAGCAGCCCAGTGTGGGCAGGACATTATTTTCGAATGAATACATTCATTTTTTGTCTTTGCCTTGTATGAAAACAAAGCCAGTTTGTAATATAATGTTTGTTATGTTTTAGTTGTTTCCTCCTGTGCGACCGTGTTGTATGGAATTTGAGGGTTGGCCAGTCGTCGGGTAGTACGGAGGTGTTCGGATGGAATCTAAACAATCTTTATCCGATTATATGGTCCTTGAAGGAGTTGTTTAGCGCAACGAACCAGACAATTAGACTATGCAGCTTGAACGCCCTCACTTAGCCATAGGAGTTTTATAATAAAACATAGGCGCAACCCCTGGTATACGAACCAGAGTGCCGTCAGCGTCTGATCGGAAAGTACCGATCCTTCGCGTAATGCGGAAAAAATCTCGAGTGATTTTCAACCTCTCGAACAGCTGACCTGCTCTCGCCACATCATGACAGTCAGTTTTCGGCTTTCTCTACTGAGGTGCTCATCCGGGTAAACCAGGGCACAATCGCAGTAGTTCTTCCTTTACTACCCTAGCCTATGTAGCGGAATGTAGGATAGCAAGCACAGGAGCCGGGCAACCCAACTATTGACCAAAGACATGATTCGGAGCCAATGCATATAATGCTAAATTCGGGGTGCCGAACTTGTCTATAAGAAGTGTTCGGACTTTGTTGCTGTATTATGGGGCGGTGAGGAGCCCCTGGCAAATATGAAACGTACATAAGTGTACGGGTGCTAGAATATAAGTAATTAATGGCAAAGGAAAACAAAAAAAAATAGAGGTAGTATCTGTGGCCCTTGAACCTGGGCCATGATCTGTTTCCGTTATAATTGGATTGATGCGTTAAAGCGCATCGATACAAATAGTGTGATAAACAACCAGCTATTTAACATGCCCCCACCGAAGGCAAGCTGCGTGTGAGTCCTGAAAACAGGTAGAGTAATTGTTAAATTGACCTCTAGGGCTTCTCTTGTACGCTTGTGCTTCGTGCCGTTATGGTGTATTTACCCTTGGACAGGACCAGCAATCAGGCCCTCGAAAGAGGCCTGTGTAAAACCTGAGAAGGGAAGATGAAATAGTGAAGGTGTATGTGAGTCCGGGATCGGTCTGGCCTAACTGTGGATCACAATCTAGATGTGCCCCCGTCAGTGCCCATGGAATTTTGAGTGCGTAATTATGTACGCGTGGTACGAATGCCACTACCTCATCGGGACTGGGACGGAGGCCGAATTGCTAATCGAGCTCTTGATGAGCCGAGCTATCCTGTTGCAGTGTAGTCCGGACCCTCTTGATGATGTCCAGGGGCTCGGCAGCCGGATTATGTTTCTACTTGAGAAGGCCGCTCTGTACATCTGCTGCCAGGGCGGCTGTGTGCTCCTCTGTACGGCGGGAGCGTTCAGTGTTTCCATTGACTGTTATGACACCGCGTGGACCGGGCATCTTGAGCTTGAGATAAGCATAGTGTGGTACCCCGTTGAATCTTGCAAACGCGTTTCGTCCGAGCAGTGCATGGTAGCCGCTGCGGAAGGGGACAATATCGAAGAGTAGCTCTTCACTTCGGAAGTTGTCCGGGGAAGTGAAGACTACTTCCAGCGTGATTGAGCCCGTACAACGGGCCTCTATGCCTGGTAAGACTCCTTTGAAGGTAGTCTTTGTGGGTTTGATTCGTGAGGGATTAATATCCATCTTGCGCATTGTATCCTGATAGAGCAGGTTGAGGCTGCTGCCTCCGTCCATTAGGACTTGTGTTAGGTGAAATCCGTTGATGATTGGGTCAAGAACCAGTGCGGCCGAACCACAATGGCAGATACTAGTTGGGTGATCTCGACGATCGAAGGTGATCGGGAATGACGACCACGGGTTAAATTTTGGGGCGACTGGCTCTACCGCATAGACGTCCCTGAGTGCGCGCTTGCGCTTCCTTTTGGGGATGTGTGTAGCATATATCATGTTCACCATTTTGACTTGAGGGGGAAATTTCTTCTGCCCCCAGTGTTCAGCTGCCGGGGCTCTTCATCATCGTCCTCACTTTGTGACCCCTTTTCCTTGTTCTCGGCATTTAACTTGCCGGCCTATTTAAAAACCCAACAATCTCTGTTGGTATGATTGGCTTGTTTGTCTGGGGTGCCATGTATCTGGCACGGACGGTCGAGTATGCGGTCCAAGCTGGATGGTCCCTCGATGTTCCTTTTGTAGGGCTTCTTCCGCTGTCCGGACTTGGAGCCACTGAATCCGGCGTTAACCATAGTGTGATCGGTGTTATTGCCATTGCTGCGGCGTTTGTGTCTATTGCGCCGGAGCTTGCTGGTGCTGTTTTTGGCCTCGAAGGGGCCTGCATCGCTGGTTGTGTTTTTGCTACGAGCCAACCAGCTGTCCTCACCCGCGCAAAAGCAGGTCATGACTGCCGTGAGGGCTGCCATGGATTTTGGCTTTTCTTGGCCGAGGTGGCGGGCGAGCCATTTGTCACGGATGCTGTGTTTGAAGGCCGCTAGGGCTTCGGCATTCGGACAGTCAACGATCTGGTTCTTTTTGGTTAGGAACCTAGTCCAGAATTTTTTGGCTGATTCTCCAGGTTGTTGAACTATATGACTTAAGTCATCGGCGTCTGGTGGCCGGACATAAGTGCCTTGGAAGTTGTCAAGAAAAGCTTCTTCCAAGTCCTCCCAGCTGCCAATGGAATTTTCAGGCAGGCTATTTAACCAGTGTCTAGCTGGCCCTTTTAGTTTTAGTGGGAGGTATTTGATGGCGTGGAGATCATCTCCTCGGGCCATATGGACGTGGAGAATAAAATCCTCGATCCATACTGCGGGATCGGTTGTTCCGTCGTATGATTCAATAGTGACGGGCTTGAACCCCTCGGGGAATTCATGATCCAGTACTTCATCTGTGAAGCAGAGAGGGTGTGCGGCGCCTCTATATCGGGCTGCGTTGCGGCGCACCTCCGATGAAGTCCGCCTACGGTTATCGGCCCGGCATGACTAGGTTTGCCACGTCCGAATAGGTAGCCGTCGTCGCGAGTCGAAAGGCGTCCTCGCGATCCGTAGATTGATCTGGTGTGTCCTACTCTACTGTCCAGGTCCTGCCGAAGGTCGTATGTATAGTCCCGAGCTGTTTTTTCTCTGTTTTTACGAGGCGATGGGGTGGGCTGGTGTTCGACATGAGTTGCTGTTTTATCTCGACCACGAGGTGGTCGGTCCGCATTGCGCGAGGGAGGTATGGGCTCCAGCGCCTCCTCATTGAACTGAGGTAGCAGTCTACGTTTCGGGTAACTCTTGGCTAGACGCTTGAGGCCGTATTCTTCGGCTGCCAGGACGTCAGTCCATCTGTCAATGAGTAGGTCTTGATTAGCTTGAAGCTGTTGCTGCTTTTTCTTCAGGCTTCTTGCAGTGGCTATTAGCTAGCGCTTGAAGCGCTCTTGCTCGAGGGGTTCCTCAGGCACGATGAAGTCCTTGCTACCGAGGCTCTCCTTATCCTCGAAGAGTGGATGATAACTATCGTCATCCAGGTCGTTGGGCCTGGCCTGTTTATCAGGGTTAGCTTGCCCGTTGTCTTGTTCCCCCTGTTCGGATGTTGTTCCCACATGGTCTTTGTTGTTTTCGGCGTCATCCAGAGTATTATTTTCTCTGGTGCCAGAGTTGCTGTCTTTTGAGCGACATGACTTAGTACGACATTTAGGCCGCCGGCGTTTGAGCTGTGTCTCAGGAGGTTTATTCTCAATTGGATCTTCTTTGTCATCGTCATCAGCTTCATTAGTTGTATAAACCATGTACACATCGTATGAGGAAGTGGCCGTCCATCGCCCAGTAAATGGTGGGTTTTGACCCTGCTCCTCATGTTCATCGTTGTCCATGCCGTCGATGTCCTCAGAGCCGTAATCAAGTGTGTCGTTTAAGTCCAAGACAGTGGCTATGAAGTGGGTGGCAGGTGGGAAGCAAAATTCTCCGTCGTCAGCCCCTAGTTCGAACCGGACATAGTTCGGCTGCGAGTCCCCTGCCAAGGACAGGTTTCTTAACGAGTTTAGCACGTCGCCCAGGGGCGAGTGTTGGAAGATATCTGCGGCGCCGAATTCGAAAATCGATACCGGTCCAGCTCGGTGTCCGCAGGCGTACGTGGTTCAAAACTTATAGCCGGAGACGAGTCCGGAGCTCCGTTGACGCAAACATTGCCAGGTGTCGAGTCTGTGTGCGGCTCCAACGCCGCAGACTCTGTGGCCTCGAATGGCGCAATCTGCTCCGGATTTAAGTGTGACGCCCCAAGACCGACGCTCCAAAAGACTTCCAGATGTTCCGGGTTTTACCGTGTGTTTCTTTTGCTTGCTTTATTTATTTTGCATTGCATCATATCATCATGCCATCATGTCATAAATCTTTTGCATATCAACTAAATAAATTGTGTGGATCGTCGATCCATTTAAATCAAGGGAAGGATGACTTCTCTTTAAAACATATCCTCCCAATATTTTAGGGAGCTATTATAATTATTCCATTAGTTTGGAATCACCGAAACACACTTGCAAATATTCCCATGCCTCGTTTGCTTCAAGTTTTCCCCTCCAAACCTTGTCTATAGTTCTTTCTCCTTTTATCGAGATTCCTCCAAATCCGAGCATTTTTGGACACTTTCTAAGCCATGTCCTAATTCAAATCATTTGAATTAAATTCAAATGAGTTTGAAATTAACTCTTGCGTTCATGCCTCTCCCATTTTTCGTGGACCGTGCGCATTTTTGCGAGTCGAGAGAAATAACCCCCATGCCCAAATTCTTCCCCTAACCTCCCTTTCTTTTCTTTCTCTACTTTGTTTTATTTGTTGTTGTTTTTAGATAGACAGAGTGAGAGGTGAGCCCTCTTACCTGCAGGCAAGCCGGCCCTTTTGCCTCGAGGCCCAGCCGCAGCCGACAGCAGCTCGGCCTGCTGCACCTCCTAGGCCCAAGGCCCAGCCTCCCTTTTCCCTCCTAACCCTAGGCCGACTGGACCCGACCTCATCTCCTCTCGATCTCCCCTCGACCCTGTGCAGCGCCGCCAGCCACCCCCGTTCCCGATCCCATCGATCTCTCCCTTTATCTCGCTCCCCCTCTACACGAGCCCCCACTCTCCTCCATCCCTCTCCTCTCGATCTCCCTCTCCCCTCAGCGCCTCTCCTCCCTCTCTCTAGCCTGCGCCCCCGCGCCTGACCTCCTCGTCACCAGTGCGCCGGCCCCGCCGCCAGGCGCTGTCCGCTCGCCGCCCCGCGTGAGGTCACCCGAGGGGAGGAGCCCCTCGAGCAGCCTCGCCCAGACAGGAGCGCCGCCGTCCCGCGCACCTCCTCGCCATGGCCTCGACGCCCTGCCGCAGCTCCAGCGCGTCGACCCCCGACCCCGCGCCTCCGCGCCGCGACACGCCGCCTCCCGTGTCTCCTCGCCCGCCGTCCCCAGCTTCTCCTACGCGCGCCCGATGTCCCTGTCACCTCCAGCCCTCCAGGAGCTCCGCCTCCGTGCTCAGCGCCAAGGACGACGCCGACCCCTTCGTCCTACTGCGGGTAACCTCCGGCCGTTCTTGCCATGCCCAAAGATCCCTTGGATGTCAAGTTCCACAACGATGAAGTGTACGACTACGCGGGATTCACCGGACGCAAGTAAAATCGATGCGTCAAGTACCTCTACGATGACATGTACATCTACGGGTCATGTACGACCACATGACAATACACCAAGTACCACGACTTCCACCGACCGTCAATTACCACTACGCCCGACGACGCGACAAGTACCCCTATGACAAGTAGTACGACGGCCCCGAACGAACTCGAACCCTGTACCACTACCGTCGCCGAAGACCCGGGTTGGAATACGCCAAGTTCCTCTACGAAAACGAGTACATCTTCGAACATGAATGACTACTTCCACGACGTCCGAGAACGACTACTTCCTTTTGGCAACGTGAACGACAACTTCGACAACGACCCGCGAGTACCACTACTTCCACTACGATATCGAACCGGTCCGAAATGCACGCTTCGAAGGTATACCGCGAGACGACACCCGTGAACGTTTGCTTGCGATGTATGAGATGTTCAACTTGTTTGCACCGTGCCCGTGTGCCCCGTGTCCGAGTTGTCGCTTGCACGTTCCTCCTATTGTTGCCATATCGTCGTCACGTGGGAACCCGGTTTCCGGGAGCACCCCACCATCTTGCATGACACGCTCCCGTCGTCCTTCTTTTGCACCGGTCTCTCGATGAGTTGCCGGAACCGAGATGTTGCCGTGGCATCATTTTCGGATCGTCGCCGTGGCACCCTTTCTTTCCACCACGATGACAAATGCTTCACATCTCTTATGTCAACTTTTAACTAAAAATTGCATAAAACTTGCATTTGTCATTCGCATCATGATAACAACATTTAAAATGTTTAAATCTTTGTTTGCTTTAATAATTGCAAAATATGCACATGAGGAGTTTACGGAATTGTTGTTGTTATTTCTGGCCTCATTTAAAATGCCAAGATAGCAAGTTTACTCTTGCTTCACCTCTTGCCATGTTAACAAACATTTAATCGTGTCTTGTAAATAAACGAGAGTCAACTAAATAAATAAAATGTGGTGTTTCGTCAATATGCAACTCGTTGCATATTGAGCTCCACTTAACTTGTAGTTTTGTTTTTGCACTTTGCCATGCCATGCATATCTAAACCGGACATGCATCATACTTGTTTGTGCATCATATGCCATGTTTATGCTTGTGTGTTTACCGTGTTGTTTGCTTCTTTCCGGTATGCTTCTCTCGTTAGCTTCGGTTTCGTTCCGGAGTTGTGAGGTTTTGTTCAACTACTTCATGGACTCATTCTTCTTCCTTGCGGGATCCCAGGCAAGATGACCATTCCCAGATATCACTACTATCTTTGCCTATGCTAGATGTCTCGCACTTTAGATATTGCCTCGATGCTTATGTCTGTTTGTCAGCCCTCCTATTGTTGCCATGAAACTCCTTAACCACCCTCCTAGCAAATCGTTGATTGGCTAAGTACGCATCGCTCAGCCCCTCTTATAGCGTTGTTAGTTGCAGATGAAGATTTGAAGATTCTTGCTTCGTGATGAAGTTGTTGTTGGGATATCACAATATATAATCTGTTAAACTAAATCACCTATATATTGGTAATGGGTGGAAGGCTAAGCCTCTTGCTTGGTGTTTTGTTCCACTCATGCCACCCTAGGAACCGATAAACCAGTGTTATGTTCCTTGATTTTGCATCCCTAACACGGTTGGGGTTTATGGGCCCCCCTTGATAACTCGCTCAGTACTAAAGCTTTTCCAGCAAGGCCCAACATTGGTTTTACATTTGCCTAACAACTAAAACTTGCCGAGGGAGTAATTAACCCGAGGGTTTATTAATCAACCCCCCCGGGCCAGTGCTCATCTTGAGTGTTGGTCCGAACTAGGCGGACTGCAGGGCCACCTCGAGGAAACTCAGGGGCTGGTATACACCTGTAGGATGTCCCATCCGGTCGTGGCCTGAGACGAGATACGCGCGGTACTATCAAGGTGTCGGCACGTCGGGAGGTCTTGCTGGATTAGTTTTACCTTTGTCGGAATATCTTGAGCACGGGATTCCGAGAATACTCGGGTCTTCCCACCTTGGAGTTGCGACTCCACAGATTGTGAGCTTGTGATGGGCTAAGTTGGGACAACCCTGCAGCGTTTGATCTTTCGAAAGCCGTGCCCGCGGTTATGTGGTAGATGGGAATTTGTTAATATCGGTTGTAGATAACTTGACACCATGTTCATAATACACTACCTGCGTGAGTAACCATGACGGTCTCTTTCCGAAGGGGTTCGGAAAGTGAACACGGTGGGGTTATGCTTGACCGTGAGTAGTTAGGATCACTTCGTGATCAACTTGGCGATCGTGGGCACTTGTTCTCTTCTCGCTCTAAACTCGTAAGTTAGCGCTTAGTCCTGCTGCAACCTTGTTTTAAGCCTTTTCCACACCTAAGGCTTTGATAGTATTGCTACCCGGGAACGGGATTGCTGAGTCCTCTGTGGCTCACAGATTCAACACAACACCACATGCATGTACCGTTGAGAACTACACAGGTGGTGGTTCAGAGCTGTATTGGGAGTTCGATGAAGAGCGTGGACGTTACTACGTGCCTTATCCCGACGATCAGTAGAGGCTCTTACTAGGATGATCCGGGACTTGTGATGTTTTATGGTATCTTTCATTTAGATTTCGTCCTTAGTCGGACTCTGATGTTTTTGGATGATGTATGTTAATGTATTTCATTGTGTGACGTGGCGAGTGTAAGCCAACTACTATTTTACACTTTCATCCCTCCTTTTACATGAGTTGTGCAAATATACCATGCTTGAGATCATTCTAGTATGTGATTATGTCTTTAAGTCGTGCCTCGACACGTGGGAGACATAGTCACATACTGGGCATTACAAGTTGGTATTCAGAGCCTTCTCCGACCTAGGAGCCCCCTGATTGATCGAATCGTTGACGGTTGAGTCTAGGCACACACAACAAAAATGTTTTGAGTCCTATATATATATATCGGAGAGTAGGATTTCTTTTTACTCCTCATCCGTTCATCGCTCTGGTGAGGACTCCTGACATTGTTCTGTCTCCTCTACTCTAAAAAATTCACTAATTTTTTTTAGGATCACGCGAGTATTGTTTGGATTGTTCCGATATCTTTGTGACGAGAACATTGTTCTCGATGCCTCCTGTCATTTAGGGGTTGTGGCAGTGCCCCGGGGAGTTGAGCTCCGAGGTGTTGTCATCACAAATGTATCATAGCGGTTCTAGAATACTTAAGACGGCCGACATCGAAAACTCTTCTATGCGGTTAGTGGTGAGATAACCCCGACGTCACCCAGTACTGGTGGGATAGTTCGGGAGTATTGCCACAGCTAGTATAGCAGATGCGTTTCGAAGGCCCGAGGTAAACAATTTCCGAAGATGACTGGTTATGTGTTGACGGATGGATACAACTGGATGTAGGTTTAGAGTTGAGTGCGCGGTACTTCCCCTGTATCCCCAACACCAGATTGCATAATTGCAAAGCTTCGGGAATTAATAGGTGGGTTTCAAGTAGCTCGTAGGTAATCTTCCAATGGGTGCATGATATGAGGTTTGGGGTTCAACATATAGTGAAGAGGTTTCATGGGCGTTGTTCCAATTGGGAGTTGCATCTTAAAGGATCCTTGGCTATGCTGATCCGGGGATTGCAAGACCCTTTGTAACACGTACCATGGGGCATTCAGCACGAACATGTGGGACGAAACCTCTATTATGTATTTGTTCCATCTGTACCTTGTTGTTTTATTTTATCATTTTGTTCTCCCAATTGGCTTCTCGTCTAGTTGATGTACCATTAAGCTGCGGAATTCATTTGTTCAATTCTCTATTCGAATGATATTGTGAAGATTAATGTTGCAACATATCTATCCTTTGTTGTTGTTTTAATTGTGATATCCGAGTTGCTTCGATGTCAAGTGTTGATTCCATACCTTTCCTAATCGGTGTTCTCATATTTCTATGGGAGTGCTAATCCTTCTTGATCATCGAGATTGCTATGTAAATTCCTTTCAACCGGCGTGCCTTTCTTCAAGTTAATCCGATCTCTTCACCATTTGCAAGATCAACTCTCAATCTTTTCTCAACGATGTTTGTTTCATTCATCCCAAATTGTCTTGTTTTCCCCGCCCTCCCACCCTTCTTATTCTCAGAGTCAGAAATTCTAAAATGAAATATCCATTTTATTAATGTGATGTTTCTTCATTCTTTTCATTCAATTTCATTATCCGGTGATTTCTGAGGAAGATGCTCAGGAACTTCAAGTTTATCATTCCCTGTTTCTTGTTTCTTCTCTGGGGACTAAATTCAAGCTTCTGTGCTAATCATATCTTTCCTTTTGTTTCACATGTTGGAATTTCTTATCCAAAGTCTCTCGTGTTTATTCAACTCTCTCTAATTCTTATCCGGAGTGTACAAGTTATCTCAGAAGATTCGTGTGTCCATTCTTAATCCGCTCAAGCTGTTTTGAGGCTGTTATCCCATTCAAGTCATTTAATTCAACCAGTGCAATATCTCTTAAGCAATCTTTTTCAATGGTGATTTATTTTGAATGGGCCCTAACCCACAGGTCTTTTCTAGGATCTTACCTGACTCCTCTAATTATCCAGAGTTATTATGGAATTCTTTTCAAAGTGTGACGTAAGTATGAATTCCATCAGTCACATGCCTTCTCCAAGACTGCTTTCAAATTCTTTTCAAATTTGGGTCAACCTTCCTCTTTTCATTCGTTCGGAGTATCTCGAAATTCTTCATGGTATTTCTAGTCATTCTTCTTAACATTTGGAGACCGAAGAAGAGTTCCTCTTGAATCCTTACCCGTTCTTCCAAAGATTCATGGTTCTAGCTTCATGTTGTCCTCATTATTGTTCTGATTGTGAGGAATTCTTTTTATACCCATCCGAAGCATTTCATAAATTGTTTCCATTGTGATCGTCCGAAGGCCATCATTTCAGAAGATTTCTTCATTCTCAGTTTTCAACTTCTTCCTCCAACTATTCTTCATTGATGCATCTTCGTTCGTCTCCATATTCTTACGATGGTTCATTCAAGATTACTCTTCCGTTGTTATCATACCAATTCATTTCTTCTTTCATAATCCTACCGCTGGTGCATTGAAGATTTACCCAAGTTTGTGCGAGACCTCTCTTTAATTCTTTGCAACAAGAATAAGTAGTATGCCAATCCATTGGTCGTCATCAATTTAAATTGGTGAAGGATACTGATAACATAATTCTTATTCTTATTCCTTCCAAGTGGATTAATCCCTTCGTTTAGAGTTTATTCATGAGGAATAAATTCTAGGTTTCAAGTTGTTCGTCTTGTTCCCCGGTGTTCTAAGCTCTCTCAGTTATCTTGTCACGAAGCTTCATCTAATCATTGCAAGGCTTCAATCTTATTCTTCTCTTCCTTCACTTCTCATTCGTTTGTTACCGGAGTTCAACATGGTGGTTCATCATGATTTAATTCATCCTCGAAGTCTTCATCAAGATTCTTGTTGGAGCTCAAGCATCCTTCAGCGTGCACTCCGAAGTGCGATTCATTCTACCTTATCTTTTGACATGGTTTTATGCCATTCTTGACAATTTCTTTCATGTTTCATGGTTAAAAAGTTAACAAGAATGATATATTTAAAACCATTATTTCTCTTTCTTGAGGAGATCTTTCGACCCTTCAATCTCTATGTTGGAGTAATCTTGGGTTATATTTCTCCTAAAAGCTTTCCGTAAGGATTGTTGCTATTTATGGTCCTTATAAATGACCCGAGCTTTTCATTTATCCTCTTGCTGAATAAGTTTTTTTCGTCTCCTTGTTGATCTCAATCCAATCAAATGTTTTCGTCAGTGGCCGGTTGTCACCTCATAACTTTGGGATGCTTTCCATAAGCCCACAACAAGCTTATTATTTTGTTGTTGATTATTTTCAACAACTCCGTTCAACCCTTCTTTGTAAGGATGATTTTCTAATTCATTCGTGGGAGAAGTTGTCATTTTCTTCTACGTTCATTTCTTTCATTGATCTATATCCTATTCTTTCAATCCGGAGGCATTGTGATATTACTCTCTTTGAACATCATCTCGTTTTATCAAGTTCACGTTCAATTCCTTCCATTTACAGTCGGAATGTTGTCCAAATTATTTCGTTCTTATTCATTCTCCATCTTGTTTTAACTGGAGTGGTTTGAAATTCTTTCGTCATCCTTGAGCTCTTCATTTATGTCCTTGTAACCTTCAAATTCTCGTGGTGTCCCTTGTTCCTCCTTTTACCGGAGTGCTCTTAACTTCGTTCATCTTCGTTGTATTCTTTCTTTCAAGATTGTTCAACCTCTCATGTTAGTGGTTTCACTCGTTTGCCGAAGAAGCAACTTTGTTTTACCTCTCCCTTTATCCTCTTCTATCCGGTGCCATCTCCAGGATCTCGGGTCGAGATCCTCTGTTAGTGTGGGAGAGTTGTGACGCCCCAAGACCAACGCTCCAGAAGACTTCCAGATGTTCCGGGTTTTGCCGTGTGTTTCTTTTGCTTGCTTTATTTATTTTGCATTGCATCATATCATCATGCCATCATGTCATAAATATTTTGCACCTCAACTAAATAAATTGTATGGATCTTCGATCCATTTAAATCGAGGGAAGGATGACTTCTCTTTAAAACATATCCTCCCAATATTTTAGGGAGCTATTATAATTATTCCCTTATTTGGAATCACCGAAACACACTTGCAAATATTCCCATGCCTCATTTGCTTCAAGTTTTCCCCTCCAAACCTTGTCTATAGTTCTTTCTCCTTTTATCGAGGTTCCTCCAAATCCGAGCATTTTTGGACACTTTCTAAGCCATGTCCTAATTCAAATCATTTGAATTAAATTCAAATGAGTTTGAATTTAACTCTTGCCCTCTCCTATTTTTCGTGGACCGTGCGCATTTTTGCGAGTCCAGAGAAATAACCCCCATGCCCAAATTCTTCCCCTAATCTCCCTTTCTTTTCTTTCTCTACTTTATTTTGTTTTTTGTTGTTTTTAGATAGATAGAGTGAGAGGTGAGCCCTCTTACCTGCAGGCAGGCCGACCCTTTTGCCTCGAGGCCAAGCCGCAGCCGACAGCAGCTCGGCCTGCCGCACCTCCTAGGCCCAAGGCCCAGCCTCCCTCTCCCTTCCTAACCCTAGGCCGACCGGAGCCGACCTCATCTCCTCTCGATCTCCCCTCGACCCTGTGCAGCGCCGCCAGCCACCCCCGCTCCCGATCCCATCGATCTCTCCCTTTCTCTTGCTCCCCCTCTGCACGAGCCCCCTCTCGCCTCCATACCTCTCCTCTCGATCTCCCTCCCCCCTCAGCGCCTGTTCTCCCTCTCTCCAGCCCGCGGCCCCGCGCCTGACCTCCTCGTCACCAGCGCGTCGGCCCCGCCGCCAAGCGCCGTCCGCTCGCCGCCCCGCGTGAGGTCACCCGAGGGGAGGAGCCCCTCGAGCAGCCTCGGCCAGGCAGGAGCGCCGCCGCCCCGCGCGCCTCCTCGCCATGGCCTCGACGCCCTGCCGCAGCTCCAGCGCATCGACCCCCGACCCTGCGCCTCCTCGCCCGCCGTCCCCTGCTCCTCCTACGCACGCCTGACGTCCCTGTCACCTCCAGCCCTCCAGGAGCTCTGCCTCCCTGCTCAGCGCCAAGGACGACGCCGACCCCTTCATCCTGCTGCGGGTAACCTCCGGCCGTTCTTGGCATGCCCGAAGATCCCTTGGACGTCAAGTTCCACAACGATGAAGTGTACGACTATGCGGGATTCACCGGACGCAAGTAAAAATGATGCGTCAAGTACCTCTACAATGACATGTACATCTACGGGTCATGTACGACCACATGACGATACACCAAGTACCACGACTTCCACCGACCGTCAAGTACCACTACGACCGACGACGCGACAAGTACCCCTACGGCAAGTACCACGACGGCCCCGAACGAACTCGAACCCTGTACCACTACCATCGCCGAAGACCCGGGTTGGAATACGCCAAGTTCCTCTACGAAAACGAGTACATCTTCGAACGTGAACGACTACTTCCACGACGTCCGAGAACGACTACTTCCTTTTGGCAACGTGAACGACAACTTCGACGATGACCCGTGAGTACCACTACTTCCACTACGATCTCGAACGGGTTCGAAATGCACGCTCCGAAGGTATACCGCGAGACTACACCCGACAACGTTTGCTTGCGATGTATGAGATGTTCCACTTGTTTGCATCGTGCCCGTGTGCCCCGTGTCCGAGTTGTCGCTTGCACGTTCCTGCTATTGTTGCCATGTCGTCGTCAAGTGGGAACCCGGTTTCCGGGAGCACCCCACCTTCTTGCATGACACGCTCCCATCGTCCTTCTTTTGCACCGGTCTCTCGATGAGTTGCCGGAACCGAGATGTTGCCGTGGCATCATTTTTGGATCGTCGCCGTGGCACCCTTTCTTTCCACCACGGTGACAAATGCTTCACATCTCTTATGTCAACTTTTAACTAAAAATTGCATAAAACTTGCATTTGTCATTCGCATCATGATAACAACATTTAAAATGTTTAAATCTTTGTTTGATTTAATAATTGCAAAATATGCACATGAGGAGTTTCCGGAATTGTTGTTGTTATTTCCGGCCTCATTTAAAATATCAAGATAGCTAGTTTACTCTTGCTTCACCTCTTGCCATGTTAAGAAACATTTAATCTTGTCTTGTAAATAGACGACAGTCAACTAAATAAATAAAATGTGGTGTTTCGTCAATATGCAACTCGTTGCATCTTGAGCTCCATTTAACTTGTAGTTTTGTTTGTGCACTTTGCCATGCCATGCATATCTAAACCGAACATGCATCGTACTTGTGTGTGCATCATATGCCATGTTTATGCTTGTGTGTTTACCGTGTTGTTTGCTTCTTTCCAGTATGCTTCTCTCGTTAGCTTCGGTTTTGTTCCGGAGTTGTGAGGTTTTGTTCGACTACTTCATGGACTCGTTCTTCTTCCTTGCGAGATCCCATGCAAGATGACCATTCCCAGATATCACTACTATCTTTGCCTATGCTAGATGTCTTGCTCTTCAGATATTGCCTCGATGCATCTGTCTGTTTGTCAGCCCTCCTATTGTTGCCATGAAACTCCTTAACCACCCTCCTAGCAAACCGTTGATTGGCTAAGTACGCATCGCTCAGCCCCTCTTATAGCGTTGTTAGTTGCAGATGAAGATTTGAAGATTCTTGCTTCGTGATGAATTTATTGTTGGGATATCACGATATATAATCTATTAAACTAAATCACCTATATATTGGTAATGGGTGGATGGCTAAGCCTCTTGCTTGGTGTTTTGTTCCACTCATGCCACCCTAGGAACCGATAAACCGGTGTTATGTTCCTTGATTTTGCGTCCCTAACATGGTTGGGGTTTATGGGCCCCCCTTGATAACTTGCTTAGTGCTAAAGCTTTTCCAGCAAGGCCCAACATTGGTTTTACATTTGCCTAACAACTAAACTTGCCGAGGGAGTAATTAACCCAAGGATTTATTAATCAACCCCCCGGGCCAGTGCTCGTCTTGAGTGTTGGTCCGAACTGGGCGGACTGCAGGGCCACCTCGAGAAAACTCAAGGGCTGGTATACACCTGTAGGATGTCCCATCCGGTTGTGGCCTGAGACGAGATACGCGCGGCTACTATCAGGGTGTCGGCACACCGGGAGGTCTTGCTGGATTAGTTTTACCTTTGTCGGAATATCTTGAGCACGGGATTCAGAGAATACTCGGGTCTTCCCACCTTGGAGTTGCGACTCCGCAGATCGTGAGCTTGTGATGGGCTAAGTTGGGACACCCCTGCAGGGTTTGATCTTTCGAAAGCCGTGCCTGCGGTTATGTGGCAGATGGGAATTTGTTAATATCCGGTTGTAAATAACTTGACGCCATGTTCATAATACACTACCTGCGTGAGTAACCGTGATGGTCTCTTTCTGAAGGGGTTCAGAAAGTGAACACGGTGGGGTTATGCTTGACCGTGAGTAGTTAGGATCACTTTGTAATCAACTTGGCGATCGTGAGCACTTGTTCTCTTCTCGCTCTAAACTCGTAAGTTGGTGCTTAGTGCTGCTGCAACCTTGTTTTAAGCATTTTCCACACATAAGGCTTTGATAGTATTGCTACCCGAGAACGGGATTGCTGAGTCCTCTGTGGCTCACACATTCAACACAACACCAGATGCATGTACCGTGGAGGACTACACAGGTGGTGGTTCAGAGCTGTATTGGGAGTTTGATGAAGAGCGTGGACGTTACTACGTGCCTTATCCCGACGACCAGTAGAGGCTCTTACTAGGATGATCCGGGACTTGTGATGTTTTATGGTATCTTTCATTTGGATTTCGTCCGTAGTCGGACTCTGATGTTTTTGGATGATGTATGTTAATGTATTTCATTGTGTGACGTGGCGAGTGTAAGCCAACTACTATTTTACATTTCCATCCCTCCTTTTACATGAGTTGTGCAAAGATACCATACTTGAGATCATTCTCGTATGTGACTATGTCTTTCAGTCGTGCCTCGACACGTGGGAGACATAGTCACATACCGGGCATTACATTAAGGCCGTTGCAACTACATGATCCATCTCCTGGATGTGATCCAATGATAGATTTAGGTCATGTTCATCCGAGCGAGGGGGAGCGATCGCCGCGGTCTCAAATCCGTCGAAGAGCAGGTCTCCACGGATGTCCACGACGTAGTTCAAGCTCCCGAATCTGACTTGATGGCCAGGGGCATAGCTGTCGATCTGCTCCAGATGGCCAAGCGAGTTGGCCCGTAGTACGAAGCCGCCGAATACGAAGATCTGTCCAGGGAGGCAGGTTTCTCCCTGGATAGCGTCACTATGGACAAATGAAGGGGCCATCGAACCTTTCGTTGACGGCACAATGGAACCCTCAATGAAAGCACCAATGTCGGTGTCAAAACTGGCGTATCTCGGGTAGGGGATCCCGAACTGTGCGTCTAAGGTCGATGGTTGCATGAAACAGGGGACACGATGTTTACCCAGGTTCGGGCCCTCTCTATGGAGGTAATACCCTACTTCCTGCTTGATTGATCTTGATGAATATGAGTATTACAAGAGTTGATCTACCATGATATTGTAATGGTAAAACCCTAGAAGTCTAGCCTGTATGACTATCGTAATGTGTATATATCCCTTCCGGACTACACCCTCTGGTTTATATAGACACCGGGGGATCTAGGGTTACATAGAGTCGGTTACATAAGAAGGAATCTTCATAGTTGGTCGCCAAGCTTGCCTTCCACGCCAAGGAGAGTCCAATCTGGACACGGGTGCAGTCTTCGGCCTTCATGTCTTCATAGCCCACCAGTCCGGCCCATGGGTAACAGGCCAGACGCCCGAGGACCCCTTAGTCCAGGACTCCTCAGACACCGAACCACATGTCGGTTTGAGCGAAACTATGTGCCATGTTTCTGTTAAGTGCTTCGGTATCACCGAGATGATCAACTCGGCTGATCCAAAATGCTTTCCTTGAAAACTTAAATCTAAGATTTGAACTCAATTTTCTTCAAAACAATTTGCTTTTTGTGACGACTGATATGTCTCTAATGTATCTATAATTTATGAAGTATACATGCCATGTTTACAACAATTTTATATGGTTTGGTATGACTGAATGGAACTAACCCGGACTAATGTTGTTTTAAATAGAACTACCGTGATTTTGTTTTTTGTGCAGAAATAAAAGTTCTACAAATGCAGCGAAACTTTTTGACGGTTTTTTTGAAACAAAAGAGGCACTAGAAGCTTCGTGGGAGGACCAGAAGGTGAAGGAGTTGGTCACTACCCACTTGGGCACGCCAGGGGGTTGGCTCACCCAGGTGGGTAGTGGGCCCCCGAAGCCCATCTCAGCGTGAGACCAACGCTAAAAATCCTATAAATACAGAAACCCCCAGAAATAACCCTAGATGAGAAGTTCTACCGCCAGAAGCCTCTGTATCCACGAAAACTCAATCGGAACCCTGTTCCGGCACCCTACCGGAGGGGGAAATCATCACAGAAGGCCATCTTCATCATCTCGGCGGCCACTATGATGAGGAGGGAGTAGTCCACCCTCGGGGTTGAGGGTTTGTAACAGTAGCTATGTGTTTGATCTCTCTCTCTCTCTCTCTCTCTCTCTCTCTCTCGTGTTCTTGATTTGGCACGATCTTGATGTGCCGCGAGTTTTGTTAATAAAGTTGGATCATGATAACCCACAAGTGTAGGGGGGCGTTTTTAGCCTTTTTCGATAGGTAAGAGTGTTGAACCCAACGAGGAGCTAAAGGTAGAATAAATATTCCCTCAAGTTCTATCGACACCAATACAACTCTACGCACACTTAACGTTTGCTTTACCTAGAACAAGAATAAAACTAGAAGTACTTTACCAGAATAAAACTAAGAATAAATTACAAGATAATAAACTTAGTAGTGTAGTAGAAAGCTTTTTATAACATAAGAGAAAGATTTGTCCCTAGGCAATCGATAACTAGACTGGTAATCATTATTGCAACTTTATATGAGGGAGAGGCATGAGCTAACATACTTTCTATACTTGAATTATATGCACTTATGATTGGAACTCTAGCAAGCATCCGCAACTACTAAAGATCATTAAGGTAAAACCCAATCATATCCTTAAGTATCAGGTCCTCTTTACTCCCATACGCAACAACCCCCTTACTCGGGTATAAGTTTCTGTCACTCTCGCCACCCACTATAAGAGAATCATGAATGTATTGCAACACCCTACTGCAGGGATCCCTCGCGTTTGCATGACACGGAGGGCACCGTAGGACAGCACCAAAATGAAATATACAACTCATGCCAACCACGATCGTCGATTAACCCATAGGACATAACGGATCTACTCAAACATCATATGATAGCCACATATCATTGGATAATAATATATAGTGTTGAGCAACATGTTTAAGTAGAGAATTACAACAGGAATAGAGAGGTTACACCGCTACATAGAGGGGGAGAAACTTGGTGTTGACAGTAACAAGATTGTTGATGTAGATCGTCGTCATGATCCTTGCCCCGGTGGCACTCCGGCGCCACCGGGAGAGAGGGGGAGAGAGCCCCCCTCCTTCGTCTTCTGTAACGACCCGAACCTGATAACATTCGATGTCTCTGTGATTACTGTGCTAGTCCCTGGATCGACTTGCTGGCACACATGCTACATATGAATATCAAATAACAAGTGCATCATTTACTACAATGTATGATTTGGAATTGATAAAGTCTTACAAACTAAGTAGCACATAGCTAACTTTATCCAATAATAACAGCGGAAATGTAGCATAAACAAACGATGAGTCCCGTCAGTGCCCACTGGCGAAAATGCTGAGTGAAGACTCGCGACCCTACTGTATCTCACTAATCATCTGAAAATCATGCAACATGATAAGTTGTAGCCACAAGGGTCAATACATTGAATATGTTGGCAAATCACTATTTTATATATAGCAAACCTACATCCACAAGCAAAGTATGAGAAACAGAACAATCAAGTTGGTTTGGAGAAGAATGTCTTCACCTACCTCCACTAAATGAACTCACAACCGTCTCTAATTCATTCACCCGTGATAAACCCAAAGATTCTAAGTAAACATGACAAGAATTTCAAAAGTCTCTCAAGTGCGCTCTGTTAGTGGCGCATTCTCTAGGAACAATAGAGCGCTCTGCCAAGGACACATTCACCTGATTATGTTCTGAAAACTATACCCTGCCTCGAGTGCGCTCTATAAATGGCGCATTCTCTAGGGACAATAGAGCGATATGCCAGTGACGCATTCACCTGATTAATTATCCCGAGCCTACAGCTATAAACACTCACCACTTTCATGGATCACTCGACACATGCCCATGTATACCATAACAAGTTGATCACACCATCACATAACACAATCAATACCAAAACATGACAACACGGGGTACACATATCAGGCCAATATATAACATAGCATAAAACCTCACATGCATAGAAGAATATAGGATGGGCAAAATCAAAAGTGCAACCTTGCCTTGAACGCTTTTGAAGTACTCTAACGATTAATTCCGATCCGCTTCACACTCCGGACAATCTATACGTTCAATGAATGCACCGATAAATAAACCATACCCACATAACACTAAAATAAAGTAAACAACAAGGAATTCAAACAAAAACATTAACTGAACATATCAGCAGGTATATCTTATCGACATGCTAGTAGGATCACAATGCAAAAATAATCAACCAATTTGGATCAACAATTTTAAAGATACGGCCTCCAGAAGATTAAATTCAAATTTGAGCAAATTCAAATTTAAACAGTTCAAAAATGTGAAATTTTGGTTCTACAATATTCTTCTGGTCAGTACGAGTACACAAGAAAAGAAACGATGAATTTGGAGTTACGGATAGATTAATATAACTAAACAAAAAATGCACTAAAATCTGCCAAAAATATGTTGTGTTGTGCATGTTGCCATGTGGCGCAACGTGAATAGGCGAAGGGTGTAAGTTGTTGCGGCTAAAGTAGTGGACGGCCGGTCTTTAGAGAAAACCGGTTCGGCTTTAAAAAAACACGGATCTAATCTTGACCATTAAAGAGGGATCGAACGGATGCGATAAACTCACGGGAGAACACAGGGGCTGGCCGCCGGACTTGAGGAAGATGAACAACGTGGCGGCTCGGATTTGATGATGCCGACCGCTCCCGTGGGTATATGGCAACGGAGGAAGTGACACGAGGAAGCGGAGCTCCATCCTGAAGATGACGTGGGCCTCGTCGGGGAGGTTTACACCCTCTGGTGGCGTCAGTGGGCGAGTGGAGCAACAGCGGCGGTGATTTGCTTCAGGCGGAGGTCCTTGCACTTGGTTCGGTACTCCCCTGTGCAAGATAGAGGGTCTAGGAGCTAGAAAGGTCATGTAGAAGAGGACAGAGGACAGAGGAGGTGTCGGGAACCTTCAGAGGCAACCAAATCAACGACGATAGGAGCTTAGGGGCGGCGGACACCAGCGAGATCCTGGCGGCGCTAAAGGGAACGAGAGTTAACGATTTGGCAAAAAAATCGGCAAAGGAGAGGATGATGAGTATTTATATTGAGGTGGGCGTGCAGGAGGAGCAACAGACCGATCAAATCGATTGATACGACCACGATTTGGTTCGGGAGCTACAGGTGTCCCTGATGAACACGAACGAGGGAGAAAGAGAGGGATGACAGGCGGGCCCACTCGGTCAGCAACTGATACGTCCATTTTGCATCATGCTTTTTTTGTTGATATTTATTGCATTATGGGCTATTATTACACTTTATGCCACAATACTTATGCCTTTTCTCTCTTATTTTACAAGGTTTACATGAAGAGGGAGAATGCCGGCATCTGGAATTATGGACTGGAAAAGAAGAAAACTCTGGAAACCTATTCTGCACAACTCAAAAAGCCCTGAAACTTCACAGGACACCGTTGTAGAAAATATAAAAAATATCTGGCGAAAGAAGATCACCAGGGGGCCACCACCTATCCACGAGGGTGGGGGGCGCGCCCCCCTCTCAGGGCGCGCCCCCTGTCTCGTGGGCCCCTCGACGCCCATCTTCTCCTATATGAGGTGTTTTGACCTGGAAAAAACCAAAAGGAGGCTTTCGGTACCACACGCCGCCGTCTCGAGGCGGAATCTTGGCGGAAATCAATCTAGGGCTCTGGCGGAGCTGTTCTGCCGGGGATACTTCCCTCCGGGAGGGGGAAATCGTCACCACCGTCATCACCAACCACTCTCCCATCTTGGGGAGGGCTATCTTCATCAACATCTTCACCAACACCATCTCCTCTCAAACCCTAGTTCATCTCTTGTATCCAATCTTTGTACCCAAACCTCAGACCGGTACCTGTGGGTTGCTAGTAGTGTTGATTACTCCTTGTAGTTGATGCTAGTTGGTTTATTTGGTGGAAGATCATATGTTCAGATCCATTATGCATATTAATACCCCTCTGATCATGAAAATTTTATGTCTTGTGAGTAGTTACTTTGGTTCCTGGGGACATGGGAGAAGTCTTGCAATTTGTAGTCATGTGAATTTGGTATTCGTTCGATATTTTGATGAGATGTATGTTGTCTCTCCTCTAGTGGTGTCATGTGAACGTCGACTACATGACACTTCACCATTATTTGGGCCTAGAGGAAGGCATTCGGAAGTAATAAGTAGATGATAGGTTGCTAGAGTGACAGAAGCTTAAACCCTAGTTTATGCGTTGCTTCGTAAGGGGCTGATTTGGATCCACTTGTTTCATGCTATGGTTAGGTTTACCTTAATACTTCTTTTGTAGTTGTGGATGCTTGCATTAGAGGTTAATCACAATTGGGAGGCTTGTCCAAGTAAGGACAACACCCAAGCACTGGTCCACCCACATACCAAATTATCAAAGTACCGAACACGAATTAGATGATCGTGGTGAAAACTAGCTTGACGATAATTCCCATGTGTCATCGGGAGCGCTTTCCTTCATATAAGAGTTTGTCCAGGCTTGTCCCTTGCTACAAAAAGGATTGGTCCACCTTGCTGCACCTTATTTACTTTTACCTTTTGTCACTTGCTACCAATTAACTTATCACAAAACTATCTGTTACCTATAATTTCAGTGCTTGCAGAAAATACCTTACTGAAAACTGCCTATCATTTCCTTCTGCTCCTTGTTGGGTTCGACACTCTTACTTATCGAAAGGACTACGATAGATCCCCTACACTTGTGGGTCATCAAGACTCTTTTTTGGCGCTATTGCCGGGGAGTGAAGCGCCTTTGGTAAGTGGAATTTGGTAAGGAAAAATTTATATAGTGTGCTGAAATTTATTGTCACTTGTTACTATGGCTCATAATCCTATGAGGGGCTTATTCGGGGCATCTTCACCCCGACCGGAGGAGCAAAGAGTTGCTCCTCAACCTACTGCACCTACTGAAAATGTTTGCTTTGAAATTCCTTCGGGTATGATAGAGAAACTGCTAGATAATCCCTTTATAGGAGACGGAACACTGCATCCCGATTTACATCTAATCTATGTGGATGAAGTTTGTTGATTATTTAAGCTCGCAGGTATGCCCGAGGATGTTATCAAGAAGACGGTCTTTCCTTTATCTTTGAAGGGAGATGCATTGACATGGTTTAGGCTGTGTGATGATATTGGATCATGGAACTATAATCGTGTGAAGTTGGAATTTCATCAGAAGTTCTACCCTATGCACTAGGTTCATCGTGATCGTAATTATATTTATAATTCTTGGCCTCGCGAGGGAGAAAGCATCGCTCAAGCTTGGGGGAGGCTTAAGTCAATGTTATATTCATGCCCCAATCATGAGCTCTCAAGAGAAATGATCATTCAAAATTTTTATGCTCGGCTTTCTCTAAGTAATCGCTCCATGCTCGATACTTCTTGTTCTGGTTCTTTTATGATGGAGACTGTTGAATTCAAATGGGATTTGATCTCGACAAAGGTAAGGAGTCGGGTATGACCCCTAAGTTTGATTGTGTTAAAGCTTTTATGGATACCGATGTTTTCCGTGAGTTTAGCACTAAATATGGACTTGACTCTGAGATAGTATCTTCTTTTTGTGAATCATTTGCTACTCATGTTGATCTTCCCAAGGAGAAGTGGTTTAAATACCATCCTCCCATTGAAGTAAAAGTAATTGAACCTGTTAAAGTTGAAGAAAAGATTATCACTTATAATGTTGATCCTATTGTTCCTACTGCTTATATTGAGAAACCACATTTCCCTGTTAGGATAAAGGATCATGCTAAAGCTTCAACTGTAGTTCGTAAGAGTAATACTAGAAGACCTACACCCTCTGAGCAAATTAAAGTCGAACCTAGTGTTGCTATGGTTAAAGATCTAGATGGACATGTTATTTACCTCCAGGAGGAATCTGCTAGAATAGCCAAACCTGATGCTAGGAATAAACATAGACCTGTTGTAGGCTTGCCTGTTATCTCTGTTAAAATAGGAGATCATTGCTATCATGGTTTATGTGATGTGGGTGCTAGTGCGAGTGTAATACCTATATCCTTATATGATGAAATTATGCACGATATTGCACCTGTTGAGCTAGAAGGTATAGATGTTACTATTAAGCTTGCTAATAGAGACACTATCTCACCAATTGGGATTGTTAGAGATGTTGAAGTCTTCTGAGGGAAAGTTAAATACCCTGCTGATTTTCTTGTTCTTGGTTCCCCACAAGATGACTTTTGTCCCATTATATTTGGTAGACCCTTCTTGAATACTGTTAATGCTAAGATAGACTGCGCGAAAGATATTGTATAGTTGGTTTAGGGGATATGTCTCATGATTTTAACTTTGCTAAATTTCGTAGACAACCCCTTGATAAAGAGTTACCTAGTAAGGATGAAATTATTGGTCTTGCTTCTATTGCTGTGCCTCCTAATGATCCTTTAGAACAATATTTGCTAGATCATGAAAATGATATGCATATGAATGAGAGAAGGGAAATAGATGAAATATTCTTCGTATTGAAAAACAACTTGCGTGTTGAAATCCTAGGGGATCCTCCTCCACCCAAGGGTGATCCCGTGTTCGAACTTAAACCTTTACCTGATAATCTTAAGTATGTTTATCTTGATGAAAAGAAGATATATCATGTTATTATTAGTGCTAACCTTTCAGAGTCGGAAGAGGAAAAATTATTGAAAACTCTGAAGAAGCACCGTGCTGCTATTGGATATACTCTGGATGATCTTAAGGGCATCAGTCCCACTTTATGCCAACACAAGATAAAATTGGAAGAAAACGCTAAACCGGTTATTGATCATCAACGACGGTTAAATCCTAAGATGAAAGAAGTGGTAAGGAAGGAAATACTAAAGCTTCTAGAGGCAGGTATTATCTATCCAGTTGCTGATAGCCAGTGGGTAAGTCGTGTCCATTGTGTCCCTAAGAAGGGAGGTATGACTGTTGTTCCTAATGATAAGGATGAATTGATCCCACAAAGAGTTGTTACAGATTATAGGTTGGTAATTGATTTCCGCAAATTAAATAGAGCCACTAAGAAAGATCATTACCCCTTGCCTTTTATTGATCAAATGCTAGAAAGGTTATCCAAACATACTCACTTTTGCTTTCTGGATGGTTATTCTGGTTTCTCTCAAATACCTGTGTCAAAAGGGGATCAAGAAAATACCACTTTTACTTGTCCTTTCGGTACCTTTGCTTATAGACGCATGCCTTTTGGTTTATATAATGCACCTGCTACCTTTCAAAGATGCATGATGGCTATATTCTCTGATTTTTGTGAAAAGATTGTTGAGGTTTTCATGGATGATTTTTTCGTTTACGGAACTTCTTTTGATGATTGCTTAAGCAACGTTGATCGAGTTTTGCAGAGATGTGAAGACACTAATCTTGTCTTGAATTGGGAAAAGTGCCACTTTATGGTTAATGAAGGCATTTTCTTGGGACATAAAATTTATGAAAGAGGTATTCAAGTTGACAAGGCTAAAGTCGATGCTATTGAAAATATGCCATGCCCTAAGGACATCAAAGGTATACGAAGTTTCCTTGGTCATGCCGGGTTTTATAGGAGGTTCATAAAGGACTTCTCCAAAATCTCCAGGCCTCTGACTAATCTCTTACAAAAATATATTCCTTTTGTCTTTGATGATGATTGTCTAGAAGCATTTGAAATACTTAAGAAAGCATTGATCTATGCACCTATTGTCCAGCCTCCTGACTGGAATTTACCCTTTGAGATTATGTGCGATGCTACTGACTATGATGTAGGTGCTGTTCTAGGACAAAGAGTTGATAAGAAATTTAATGTTATCCAATATGCTAGTAAAACTCTAGACAGTGCCCAGAGAAATTATGCTACTACTGTGGAAGAATTTTTAGCAGTTGTATTTGCTTGTGATAAGTTTAGACCTTATATTGTTGATTCTAAAGTAACTTTTCACACTGATCATCCTGCTATCAAATACCTTATGGAAAGAAAGATGCTAAACCTAGACTTATTAGATGGGTTCTCTTGCTGCAAGAGTTTGACTTGCATATTATTGATAGAAAGGGAGCTGAGAACCCCGTTGCAGATAACTTGTCTAGGTTAGAGAATATATTTGATGACCCATGCTACTTCTCGAGCTTGCGTTGTATTCCCTCGAAGAGGAAAGGGTGATGCAACATAGTAGCGTAAGTATTTCCCTCAGTTTTTGAGAACCAAGGTATCAATCCAGTAGGAGACAATGCGCAAGTCCCTCGCACCTGCACAAACAAATAAGAACTTCGCAGCCAACGCGATAAGGGGTTGTCAATCCCTTTACGGTCACTTACAAAAGTGAGATCTGATAGAGATGATAGTTTATATTTTTGGTATTTTTGTTTATAAGAACAGAAAGTAAAAGCGAAAAAAGTAAAGTAGATGTAGATTGATATGTTGAGAATAGACCCGGGGGCCATAGTGTTCTCTAGTGGCTTCTCACATGATAGCGATATTCTACGGCGGGTAAACAAATTACTGTTGAGCAATTGATAGAAAAGCGAATAATTATGAGACTATCTAGGCATGATCATTGTATATAGGCATCACGTCCGAGACAAGTAGACCGACTCCTGCGTGCATATACTACTATTACACCACACATCGACCGCTATCCAGCATGCATCTAGTGTATTGAGTTCATAAGAACAGAGTAACACCTTAAGCAAGATGACATGATGTAGAGGGATAAACTCAAGCAATACGATATAAACCCTATCTTTTTATCCTCGATGGCAACAATACAATACGTGCCTTGCTGCCCCTACTGTCACTGGGAAAGGACACCGCAAGATTGAATCCAAAGCCAAGCACTTATCCCATTGCAAGAACTATAGATCTAGTAGGCCAAACAAACCAATAATTCGAAGAGACACACAAGGATATTATGAGCACACATAAAGAGTTGAGAGAAGAACCAAATATTTCTCATAGATAATCTTGATCATAAACTCACAATTCATCGGATCTCGACAAACACACCGCAAAAAGAGATTACATCGAATAGATCTCCTCGAAGACCGAGGAGAACTTTGTATTGAGATCCAAAGAGAGAGAAGAAGCCATCTAGATACTAGCTATGGACCCGAAGGTCTTTGGTAAACTAATCACAACTCATGGTGAGGGCAATGATGATGATGTAGATGCACTCCGTGATGGATCCCCCCTCCGGCGGAGCTCCGGAACAGGCTCCAAGATGGGATCTCACGGGAACAGAAGGTTACGGCGGTGGAACTAGGGTTTTCTCTCTGTTGTTGATGGTTTTGGGGTACGTAGGCTTATATAGGAGGAAGGAGGACACCGGGGGACTCACGAGGGCCCCACGAGGCAGGGGGGCGCACCCCCCACCCTTGTGGGTACCTCGTGGCTCCCCTGACGTGGTTCTCAAGTCTCCCATGCGTGATTTTCTCCAAAAATATCTCTCCCGAAGGTTTCATTCCGTTTGGACTCCCTTTGATATTCCTTTTCTGCAAAACCCTGAAACAGGCCAAAAAAACAGCAATCTGGACTGGGCCTTTGGGTTAGTAGGTTAGTCCCAAAAATGATATAAAAGTGTATGACAAAGCCCATTAAACATCCAAGACATCATAAATAATAGCATGGAACAATAAAAAATTCTAGATACGTTGGAGACGTATCAACCCACAACCTATTGATGATAGCTTTCCTGATGAACAATTAGCTATCATAAATACTTCTCGTACTGCTCCATGGTATGCTGATTATGCTAATTATATTGTTGCTAAGTTTATACCTCCTAGCTTCACATACCAGCAAAATAAAAAGTTCTTCTATGATTTGAGACATTACTTTTGGGATGACCCACATCTTTATAAAGAAGTAGTAGATGGTATTATTAGACGTTGTGTACCTGAGCATGAACAGGAACAGATCCTACGCAAGTGCCACTCCGAAGCTTATGGAGGACACCATGCTGGAGATAGAACTGCACATAAGGAATTACAATCTGGTTTTTATTGGCCTACTCTCTTCAAGGATGCCCGTACGTTTGTCTTATCTTGTGATGAATGTCAAAGAATTGGTAATATTAGTAGACGTCAAGAAATGCCTATGAATTATCCACTTGTTATTGAACCATTTGATGTTTGGGGCTTTGATTATATGGGATAGTTTCCTGCCTCTAATGGGTATACACATATTTTAGTTGATGTTGATTACGTTACTAAGTGGGTAGAAGCTATTCCAACTAGTAGTGCCGATCACAACACCTCTATTAAGATGCTTAAAGATGTTATTTTTTCGAGGTTTGGAGTCCCTAGATATCTAATGACTGATGGTGGTTCACACTTTATTCATGGTGCTTTCCATAAAATGCTTGCTAAGTATGATGTTAACAACAGAATTGCATCCCCTTATCACCCACAGACTAGTGGTCAAGTTGAACTAAGTAATAGAGAGTTGAAATTAATTTTGCAAAAGACAATTAATAGGTCTAGAAAGAATTGGTCCAAGAAACTTGATGATGCATTATGGGCCTATATAACTGCATACAAAAATCCTATGGGTATGTCTCCTTATAAGATGGTTTATGAAAAAGCTTGTCACTTACCTCTTGAGCTAGAACATAAGGCATACTGGGCTATTAAAGAGCTCAATTATGATTTTAAACTTGCCGGTGATAAGAGGTTATTTGATATTAGCTCTCTTGATGAATGGAGAACCCAAGCCTATGAGAATGCCAAGCTGTTTAAAGAAAAATTTAAAAGATGGCATGACAAAAGGATACAAAAGCGTGAGTTTAACGTAGGTGATTATTTATTGCTATACAACTCTTGTTTAAGATTTTTTGCAAGAATACCTCTCTCTAAGTGGGAAGGACCTTACGTTATCGAGGAGTTCTATTGTTTCGGTGCCATAAAAATCAACAATTTCGAAGGCACAAATCCGAAGGTGGTGAACGGTCAAAGGATCAAACATTATATCTCAGGTAATCCTATAAATGTTGAAACCAATGTTATTGAAACCGTAACCCCGGAGGAATACATAAGGGACACTTTCCAGAACGATTCAGACTCCGAAAAGAAAGAGGTATGTTGTATGGTAAGTAAACCGACTCCAGAACAGTTCTAAAGGCAATTTTTCACCGTTTTGGAATATTAAGAAAAATAGAAAAATAAGTGGCAGTCCGGAAGAGACACGAGGCGTCCACGAGGGTGGAGGGCGCGCCCCCTGCCTTGTGGGCACCTCGTATGCCTCCCGGACTCTGATTTCTTGTATGTTACTCCTTTTGGTCGGTAAAAAATCATTATATATATCCCCGAAGGTTTTGACCTCTGTATCACGCAAAAATCCTCTGTTTTCATTTCGAGCTACTGTTTTTGACAGATCTAGATCATCATGGCGTCCTCCAACACCCCAAGGACAAGTTCTTCGAGAAGGTCATCAACCCCTACCTTGCGGAGGTGCTGCATCACCCTCAAACCATGGAATTGCATGAGGGGGTGCTGCACATCTGTGATGCTGAGGGGCCATGGAGGACCGAAAGCGTGGAGACAAGACTCGAAGCAATGGAGCAGCAAGTTTTCAAGTGCCAAGGTATTGTGGAACGAGGTCTCAATGCCAACCACATGATGATCTCGGAGCTCGCCAACAACCTCAAGCTGTACTCAAGGATCTTCGGGGAAGCTATCTCCAATCTTCAAGAGAGAATCGAACACCTCCAAGCCCAGATCTATGACCTGCAAAACCAAAACTGTGAGTATGAATATAGATTGAAGAAGATGAGTTTGGCTGCAGATTTAAGTATCCCGGAGACTCGATCATCCTTCTATGATGGTGAGCCCATGCCTTGGAAGGTGGACAACAAGCCTACATCAGCAACAACTCCATCATCACCATCCCCGAAGCAGGAGACATAATCATATGGGTATGGGCACTCCTCTTGGCAACTGTCAAGCTTGGGGGAGTGACCCCGGTATCGTATCACCATCACTCCTATCTTTACCGTTTTCCTTAGTTCGATCCTTTTGGTAGTATCTTGATCTAGTAGAATAAAGTTAGCACGATCTAGTTGTGAGCTTTTGCTTTATGATCCTTACCCTTTGTAATCGAGTCCGTGAGCTATTTAATAAAGATTAGTATTAACTCAAGGGCTTGATTTCCTCACTTTGGTCATGATAGAATAAAATAAAACATAAAAAGTGTCAAGAGATCATATTGATCTTATGGGAAGTAATGACTTCACATATAGAGTATGATGAATAAAAGTTGTTGAGAGTTAACAAACATAGTTTTGGTCATCGTTGCAATTAATAGGAAGTAATAAAGAAAGAGAGGTTTCACATACAAATATACTATCTTGGACATCTTTCATGATTGTGAGCACTCATTAAAATATGACGTGCTAAAGAGTTGATGTTGGACAAGGAAGACAACATAATGGGTTATGTTTTTTTATATCGGAAGTAAAGTATATTGTCATGGATCATCCAACATGTTGAGCTTGCCTTTCCCCCTCATGCTAGCCAAAACTCCTTGCACCAAGTAGAGATACTACTTGTGCTTCCATACATCCTTAAACCCAGTTTTGCCATGAGAGTCCACCATACCTACCTATGGATTGAGTAAGATCCTTCAAGTAAGTTGTCATGTTGCAAACTCGCTAAAATATGTATGATTTATTAGTGTGGAGGAAATAAGCTTTATACGATCTTGTGATATGGAAGTAATAAAAGCGAAGTACTGCATAATAAAGGTCCTTATCACAAGTGGCAATATAAAGTGATGTTCTTCTGTGCTAAGACTTTGTGCATCCAACCACAAAAACACATGACAACCTCTGCTTCCCTCTGCGAAGGTCCTATCTATTATTCTTGCCTTATAAGAGTCAAGGTGAAATTCACCTTTCCTTTTACATTTTATCCTTTGGCAAGCACATTGTGTTGGAAAGATCCTGACATATATACCTACTTGGATGTAAGTTTTCATGGTCTATTACTGTTGAAATTACCCTCGAGGTAAAAGGTTGGGAGGCAACACCATAAGCCCCTATCTTTCTCTGTATCCGATTAAAACTCCATAACCATAAGTATTGCGTGAGTGTGAGCAATTGTGAAAGACTATATGATAGTTGAGTATGTAGGCTTGCTGAAAAGCTCGTATGTTGACTCTTTCCGATGTTACGATAAATTGCAATTGCTTCAATGACCGAGATCATAGTTTGCTGGTTTTCAATGAAGTTTATGATTCATGCTCGATATTGTGAATGAATTGTTACTTTAGCATAAGAATCATATTGTGAATGCTGTTATGAGAATGATCATGATGCCCTCATGTCCGTATTTTATTTTTATCGACACCTCTATCTCTAAACATGTCGACATATTTTTCGATATCGGCTTTCGCTTGAGGACAAGCGAGGTCTAAGCTTGGGGGAGTTGATACGTCCATTTTGTATCATGCTTTTTGTGTTGATATTTATGGCATTATGGGCTGTTATTACACTTTATGTCACAATACTTATGCATTTTCTCTTGTATTTTACAAGGTTTACATGAAGAGGGAGAATGCAGGCAACTGGAATTCTGGGCTGGAAAAGAAGCAAACTCTGGAAACCTATTCTCCACAACTCAAAAAGCCCCGAAACTTCACAGGACACCGTTTCATAAAATATAAAAAATATCTGGCGAAAGAAGATCACCAGGGGGGCCACCACCTGTCCACGAGGATGGGGGCGCGCCCCCTGCCTCGTGGGCCCCCCGATGCCCCCCGATCCCATCTTCTCCTATATGAGGTGTTTTGACCTGGAAAAAATCAGAAGGAGGCTTTCGGGACCAGACGCCATCGTCTCGAGGCGGAACCTTGGCGGAAACCAATCTAGGGCTCCGGCGGAGCTGTTCTGCCAGGGATACTTCCCTCAGGGAGGGGGAAATCATCACTATCGTCATCACCAACAACTCTCCCATCTCGGGGAGGGCTATCTTCATCAACATCTTCACCAGCGCCATCTCCTCTCAAACCCTAGTTCATATCTTGTATCCAATCTTTGTACCCAAACCTCATATTGGTACGTGTGGGTTGCTAGATTACTCCTTGTAGTTGATGCTAGTTGGTTTATTTGGTGGAAGATCATATGTCCAGATCCATTATGCATATTAATACCCCTCTGATCATGAACAATATTATGTCTTGTGAGTAGTTACTTTGGTTCCTGAGGACATGGGAGAAGTCTTGCTATTAGTAGTCATGTGAATTTGGTATTCGTTCCATATTTTGATGAGATGTATGTTGTCTCTCCTCTAGTGGTGTCATGTGAACGTCGACTACATGACACTTCACCATTTATTTGGGTCTAGAGGAAGGCATTGGGAAGTAATAAGTAGATGATGGGTTGCTAGAGTGACAGAAGCTTAAACCCTAGTTTACGCGTTGCTTCGTAAGGGGCTGATTTGGATCCACTTGTTTCATGCTATGGTTGGGTTTACCTTAATACTTCTTTTGTAGTTGCGGATGCTTGCATTAGAGGTTAATCATAAGTGGGAGGCTTGTCCAAATAAGGACAACACCCAAGCACCGGTCGACCCACATACCAAATTATCAAAGTACCGAACGCGAATCAGATGATCGTGATGAAAACTAGCTTGACGATAATTCCCATGTGTCCTCGGGAGCGCTTTCCTTCATATAAGAGTTTGTCCAGGCTTGTCCCTTGCTACAAAAAGGATTGGGCCACCTTGCTGCACCTTATTTACTTTACCTTTTGTCACTTGCTACCAATTACTTTATCACAAAACTATCTGTTACCTATAATTTCAGTGCTTGCAGAAAATACCTTATAGAAAACTGCCTATCATTTCCTTCTGCTCCTCATTGGGTTCGACACTGTTACGTATCAAAAGGACTACGATAGATCCCCTACACTTGTGGGTCATCAGCAACAGAGAGAAGGGGAAGAGAGAAAAAAACTAAGGGGCTGCGGGTGTGGGCTGTGGTGTTGCGCTGCGCTGAAATGGGCCGAAGGCCTGCTAGCGGCTGCTGCTGCGTCGCGCGCGCGGGCGATGGATAAGAGTGGGCTGAGCTAGATGGACTGCTGGGCTAGAAGAAATACGTGCTCCTGTATTAATTACATAAAATGAATATGGCTTAAATAAAATATCATTTCATTTCTAAACATATGAGAAAAATTCTAGAAAGTATATATACTAATACAGAAAACTGTAAACAATTTTGTCAGACCAAAATACGGAATAAAATACACATAATATTTTTATAAATCTTATTTTTGGGTAGATAAATACTCCCTAATTGTTTTTAAAATCTAGAGAAGTATCGAAATAATATCTAAACATTTCCAACTTAATTTCTTTTGAAGGAGTCATATTGCCTTCTGTCAAAATCTTAATTTTTGAGTTGGATTTGTTTCAAATTATAAAATCAAATGAATCCCATATGAACATTTGAGAAAGTCCTTTTATTCCCTCTCATATGAATATTCATTTAAAATCCAAAATTTCCAAATCCTACTAAAATTGAGCAAAGAGCAAGCAACACAAGCAAATTTGAATCAATTCTATTAACATTCCAAATTTGAAAATTTTGGGATGTTACATCTTCTTCCTTGGCCTCCTCCCTAGATGGGGAGGAGGGTTTCCTGTCTGGTCTTTGACCTTCTCCCTAGATGGGAGGAGGGTTTCCCCTCTGGTCTTGACCTCCATGACGACGGAGGGGCGAGAGCCCCTCCTAGATTGGATCCCTCTCTCCGTTTCTCTTCTGTTTCGCGACCCCATTTTCTGGCCCTTCGCCGTTTCTTAAATATCTGGTGATCCGTAACTCCGATTGCACTGAAATTTTAACATGATTTTTTTTCAAATACAAGCTTCCTTGCTCCTGAAGAAGAGCCCCAACCGACTCACGGGGTGCCCAATTGGCACCACCGCGCGTCAGGGGGTAGGCTGCGCCCTGATGTGTAGTGGAGCCCATGGGCCTCTGTTTGCATTGATTCCACCTCCAAAAATGACATATATTCCAAAATAATTTTCTGTAAAATTTTATTGCATTTGGACTTAGTTTGATATGGATATTCCGCGAAACAAAAACATGCAACAAACATGAACTGGCACTCGGCATTGAATCAATATGTTAGTCCCAAAAATAATATAAAATGTTGCCAATGGTGTATAAAAGTTGTACAATATTGGCATGGAGCAATAAAAAATTATAGATCCGGTGGAGACGCATCAGCATCCCCAAGCTTAATTCCTGATCGACCTTGAGTAGGTAAATGAGAAAAAGATATTTTTTGACGCGGAACGCTACCTAGCATAATCTTGATCATATAATCAAATCATGGCATGAATATTAAGACATGAGTAATTCAAAGCAATAGTCTATAATTTGACATAAAGACATTAATACTCAGGCATCCCAACAGACAATCACACTTTTCAAAATATCAAGGCTAAAGAACGTCATCCCTACAAAATCATATAGTCTTGTCATGCTCCATCTTCTTAACACAAAGTATAAATCATGCACCACCCCCATGTGAGCCAAGCAATTGGTTCATACTTTTTAACGCGCTTCAACATTTTCGACTCTCACGCAATACATAAGCGCAAACCATGGATATAGCAGTATGGGTGAAATAGAATGCAGTGGTAGAGATTAATATGGAGAAGACAAAAGGAAAGATAGTCTCACATCGACGCGGATAATCAACGGGTTATGGAGATGCCCATTAATTGATATCAATGCGAGGAGTAGGGATTGCCATGCAACTGATGCACTAAGAGCTATAAGTGTATGAAAGCTGAAACTGAAAACTAAGTGGGTCTACATCCAACTTGCTTGCTCGAA
The DNA here is from genome assembly GCA_902687465.1 of Secale cereale. Taxonomy (NCBI): domain Eukaryota; kingdom Viridiplantae; phylum Streptophyta; class Magnoliopsida; order Poales; family Poaceae; genus Secale; species Secale cereale. Next base: position 318,381,554 of record LR738715.1, read on the forward strand.
GACCTCAGGCATTTGAGGAAGCCCATCATCAGAATATAGAAACCAGGTTCTATAATAAAAAATGCCCACTAGTATATGAAAGTAAAAGCATATGAGACTCTTTATATGAAAAACATGGTGCTACTTTGAAGCATGAGTGTGGTAAAGGATAGTAGCAGTGCTCCCTCTCTCTTTTCTCTCGTATTTTTTCGTTGGGCTCTTTTTGGCTTCACTTTTATTTTTATTTTTTATTCGAAGTCTCATCCCGACTTGTGGGGGAATCATAGTATCCATCATCCTTTCCTCACCGGGACATGCTCTAATAATGAATAATGGTGATCATCACACTTCTAATTACTCACAACTCAAAATTACAACTCGATGCCTAAAACAATATGACTCTATATGAATGCCTCTGGCGGTGTACCGGGACGTGCAATGATCTAGCATAGCAAATATATCAAAAAACAGACAAGCCATGAAAATATCATGCTAGCTATCTTATGATCATGCAAAGCAGTATGAAAACGAATGCTCAAGTCATGATGATGGAAGCTGCATGGCACTGTATCTCGGAATGGCGATGGAAATGCTATGAAAGGTAGGTATGGTGGCTGTTTTGAGGAAGGTATAATAAGGCTTATGTGTGATAGAGTGTATCACATCACTGGGTTTGGATGCACCGGCGAAGTTTGCACCACATCTCGAGGTGAGAAAGGGCAATGCATGGTACCATAGAGGCTAGCAAATCGCGGAAAGGTAAGAGTGCGTATATTCCATGAACTCACATTAGTCATAAAGAACTCACATACTTATTGCAAAAGTTTATTAGCCGTTGAAGCAAAGTACTACTACGCATGCTCCTAGGGAAGGTTAGTAGGAGTTAACCATCGGGTGCCCTCGACCTTTACACAAAGATAGACAATCAAGGATAAATTGTGCTCCAACTTCCTGGCATAACGGGAAACTATGTGTGCATGCTTCAGGAATCACAAAACTTAACACCAATATTCCTACTAAACACAACCGTCCACTAGTACCTCCCACATACTATCATCTCCATATCGCAAAACTATTGCAAGGAATCAAACATACCATATTCAGTGATCCATAAGTTTTAAGTAGGATTTTATGACTAACCATGTGAATGACCAATTCCCATCGACTCTCTATAAGTGAATCAAGAGTGTTTAATTTTTTCAATAAAATACTATGCTCTAACAAATATAAGTGAAGCAAAAGAGCATTCTACAAATAACAATTTTCTATATGTAAATAAACAAGTGTCTAAACTTCAAATGATATAAGTGAAACACATTGTCGGTGCAACAAACCCTGGGTTTGTTGCCCACACAGTGCACAGGCTCAAGAACAAGATTGAAGCACCAGCCCAGCCAAAGTACAAAGAATCAAGAGGAACGAAGAACCAACTCAGAGCAGAGAGACCAAGGAGAAGCCGGAGAAACTAGACATCACCAAGCCACCCCCGAAGTAGATAGCGGAAACACCCCGACAGGGCCTGCCGGGGGCTGACGGAGGCCAAACCGCCCCACCAATCACTCAAGCATGACCCACGTCATCAATCAATGTGGTGTCAAGCCACAAGATGATTAAGTGGTAGCCATTAGCCACATGGCAGCCAGTTCCTACAAGAACCCGCAGATGACACCCGTCCTACGACGTGTTGAATAGGCATACATGGAGCTGGCGGGATAGCCCGGCAAGGCTTGTCTGGCAGCCAACGATGTGACGTTAAAGGGCGCATTTAATGCGCCTTGTCAGCCTACGGAGTTAGGTATGATAGCACTATGCGCTATCATATCAGTGCATAATGACTGCTTTGCCACTGTGGTAACCCCTTAATCTATAAAAGGAGTCCATGGCAACCATAGAAAGGGTTGGGAAGTTGATGAACCCACACCACCATACGCGCGTAGTCGCTGCTGCCCTGAGGCAAATCCTGCCGGGCAAGTGTACCACGCACCACCTCACTCATTCCACCATCAATCCACCAAAGCAGTAGTAGGGTCTTACACCTCGCGGCGGCCCGAACCTGGGTAAATTGCTTGTGTGCTCTCTGCCGTGCTGCCGTATGCCGATCTGCTCTTTGTGCAATGCGACGTCCCCCCGAAGAACCAGCAAGGGGCCACCCGGTCCCATAGGTGGCCGTGGATATCCCGCGACATCTTTGGTGCGCCAGGTAGGGGGGTCGCTTGCGTGAACCTGAAAGTCTGCACATCGCGTCATCTTCATCACCATCTTCGTGTTCGACAACGCTTCGACCATGGCGTTCGAGAAGAAATCTGGTGCCTCGGCCCATCCCTCCACTTCGAAGGCTCCACTGCCCACGGCCTCTAACACCGTGGAGGCTGCGGGGGCATACAATGATGTGGGCGCTGCTGGGGACATGGTTGGAGTACGTGGCGCCATCACCACTTCCCCCGCGGCCGACAAGGGGCCCGGAGCTACCAGAAGAGAACAACATCAACAACTCCTTGACAGTTGTGCCCTACAAGGTGCGGGCGAGGGAGTCACTCCGTCCGTGCCCCCTCCTCTCACCCACGGGCACAACCACAACAACGTCGCTCGGTCCGGGACGAGCCGTCGCCCTCCGGTCGCCCCCACCGCGGGAGCGACCGCGGCGCATGTGCCTCCTCGTGGGCGAGCCAACCAAAATGCGACGCTCGACGGAACCGCTGATCTTCGAGCACCACCGCCGCGCGACCCTGCTGTCCAGGTGGTCATCCCACAACAACATGGACGTGGCGCCACCGTCGCCGCCACTGGCATCATCAGGAGCCAAGCGACAGTGCGGTCCACGCCACCGACATCTATACCAAGCACAGCCACAGAGGCCATGGCGCGAGCTCAACTACTACTGAGGTTCTCGCCAACAACCGAGCAGATGGATAAATGGCGTGCCACCATCCAAAGCCTGCTCGGTTTCGCCGAAGCTGGGGGATCGCGACGAGCTTGCCCACCGCAACCTCCCCAAGCGACAGCCACCGCCCGCATTGCTGGCCCTACGGAGGGGGGCGTCCCCACGGTGCAGTCCCCACCACGGCAGCCGGCGAGGGCGCAGCAGAATCAGGACCCCAACAACTTCTCGATGGCCTCTTCTGGCCCTCGAGCACGTCTAGGACAATGTCGAACCCCGTAAGATAGGCGGCGGGGAGATGCGCATGTTTACACCGCAACTTCCCCCACCAGGTCGACGGGTGCGACGACCTCAACATCGATGAGCCTGCACTCAGTGTCGGCGGGTGCCCGCCTTTCGAGGTTGGCTGCCCTGCCTTTACACGAGAGTTGCGGCAAGTCCGTTGGCCGTCTGTTCACACGTTCAAGCCAAAGATACCTGAGAAATACAATGGGAGGCTAAACCTGGCAGAGTTCCTGAGCATGTATACCATCACTGTTCAGGCTGCCGAGGGAAGAGATGAGAAGGTGTTTACCAACTACTTCCCTTTGGCCCTCAAGTCCAATGTGAGGTCTTGGCTGATGCACCTGTCGGAGAACTCCATCTCATCGTGGGCGGATCTGTACCACGAATTCATTGGCGCCTTCACCGATGGCCACCAAGAGCCCGGCAGGCCCAGCGACATGCAGCTTCTCCAGCAGAAGGAAGGAGAAAACTTCCGTAAGTATTTGCAGAGATTCAGTAAAGTTCATAGAAACATTCCAAATATCCATCCGACAACTGTTATAGCAGTTTTCCAGTCCAATGTGCACAACTGCCAAAAAAGTTGGGAAAGGCGATGGGCCGTATTGCAAGATCCGTCGAACCAAAGGCCACAATCTTCAGGAGTGTTATCAGGTTGAGAAGCTCATCAAGAAATAGAGAGCAGAATATGATAAGCATGATAAGGAAAAAGGTCAGAATGCTGCTGGCGGCAAGGGCTGGGGTGGTGAAGCAAATCGACCCCATAGACCCTTTTGGTACCAAGGAAAACCCACCAGGGGCCAAGAGGAGGAGATCCATGATGATGCCATTAATGGAGGGGATGAAGAGGAAACTAGCGAGCAGGAATTCCAGAAGGCCACTGACGCCCTATGCATTGATGGGGGTGCATCTTTGCACACCTCTCATCGCCAACTCAAGCGATGGGCACGAGAGATCAATGTTGTGGAACCAGTGCCACCGCTCATATGGTCCCGCACGCCCATCATGTTTGACGAAGAGGATCACCCTAGTCGCACCACTGCAGTAGGGTGCTTGCCGTTGTTCGTCTCCTCGACAATTCGCAACCTCAAGGTTACAAGGATGCTAGTGGATGGCGGGGCCGGGTTGAATCTGATTTCCCGAGCAGTTATCAGCAAGCTTCAGATAGGAGAAGAAGAGCTAGAGGTCACCGACACGTTTCAAGGAGTTAATCTCGGCAGGAGCCATCCTAAGGGAAATATTACGTTGCCAGTGACGTTTGGGGGAGAACTGAACTATCGGACTAAGAAGATTGTGTTTGATGTGGTTGATCTCCCCCGGCCGTACAATGGGATTCTTGGACGACCAACCCTAGCCAAGTTCATGGCAGCATCCCACTATGCTTACAACACCTTGAAAATGCCTGGGCCATTGGGAGTCCTCACTATCCCATCAGATGAGAAGGATGCAATTATTTGTGCGGACAAGATGTATCGGGATGCAGTTGCAGCAGAAGCAGCGGCAATGGCAGTTCTCGCCAAGGACATCAGAGGAAAGAAGAGGGATTGTAGGACCTCCGGCATGGAGTCCGGGAAGCGTGCCCCCTCCGAGTGCACGTCACCTATTGAAGACGTGCCGGAGTGTTCCAACAACAAGAGATCCAAGGTTATTGCACCCCAGGTGAAGAAGGTCCCGGCAGGGCTGGCTGGTGTTGATGGTACATTCACTATCAGCGCCACCCTCGATGATAAATAGGAAAGCGCACTCATTTCGTTCCTGTGGGCGAATATCAATGTGTTTGCTTGGCAACCATCTGATATCCCCGGTGTTCCCAGGGAGGTAATTGAGCACCATCTTGCTGTCTGCCCACATGCCCGACCCGTCAAGCAGAAAGTACGGAAGCAGGCCTTGGAGAGGCAACAGTTCATTGTCAAAGATATCACGAAGTTGGAGGCAGTTGGTTTAGTCAGAGGAGTACTGCACCCTACGTGGTTGGCAAATCTAGTAGTGGTCTAGAAGGCTAATGGGAAGTGGAGGCTTTGCATTGATTTCATATATCTCAACAAGGCTTGTCCAAAGGACCCATTTCCCTTGCCGCATATTGACCATATTGTGGATTCTACCTCAGGATGTGATTTGCTCTCCTTTCTGGATGCATACTCCGGGTATCATCGGATCTTCATGTCCAAATAAGATGAAGACAAGACATCATTCATCACTCTATGTGGTACATACTGATTTGTCCGCATGCCATTGAGATTAAAGAGTGTCGGGTCCACTTTTGCATGGGCAGTCTTGATCGGTTTGAGCCACAGTTGCCCAGAAATATAGAAGCTTATATGGATGACATCGTGGTCAAAACCAAGGACAAGGCCACCCTTATCCAGGATTTGGAAGATACATTTTCTAATATATGCAAGATCAATCTGAAGCTCAATCCGGAGAAATGTGTATTCGGTGTTCCCTCCGACAAGCTACTTGTATTCTTCGTGTCCCATCGGGGGATCGAAGCCAACCCCGACAAGATCAAGGCCATTGATGAGATCCAAGCGCCAAGGACAATTAAGGATGTGAGGCGCTTGATGGGTTGCGTTGCCGCGTGGAGCAGGTTCATCTCCAAGTCTGTCGAGCATGCCCTGCCGTTCTTCAAGGTTTTGAAGAAGGCATGGCCTATGAAGTGGACCCCGGAACCAGATGCATCTATGTAGGAGTTAAAAGTCTACCTATCGTCCGTACCCACCTTGGTTGTGCCCAAACCCCAAGAACCATTGTCGGTATACTTGGCGGCAACCAACCAGGTGGTCAGTGCAGTCCTGGTAGCGCAGCGAGAGGTGGATGAGGCAGAGATTGAACAAAGAATAGCAAAGTCAGAAAAGGACCAGATAAGCAATGAGCACAACAAAGAAAACAACCCTAGGGACGCGGCAAGGAAGAAAATGGTGCAGCGCCCAGTGTACTTTGTCAGCTCCTTGTTACAGGGGGCTAGATCGAGGTACTCTGGCATGCAAAAGTTGATCTTTGATCTCATTATGGCCTCAAGGAAACTGTGCCACTACTTCCAAGCCCATGAGGTCACGGTTGTTACTCGTTTTCTTTTGCAAAGGATACTCCGAAACTCTGAGGCAACTGGCAGAATAGTGGAATGGGCTTTGGAGCTGTTCATCTTTGGTTTGAATAGTGGAATGGGCTTTGGAGCTGTTCATCTTTGGTTTGAAGTTTGAGAGCACATCAACTATTTAGAGCAGGGCATTGGCAGAGTTTATTGCAGAATGGACGCCAACCCCTAATTAGGAAAGGACAGAGATAGCCATCCCCGGTAAGGAATCTCCCCAAGAATGGATCATGTATTTTGATGGTGCGTTTTGGCTACAAGGTGCAGGGGCTGGCGTGCTTCTTGTTGCCCCCTTCGGGGAGCACTTGAAGTACGTCATCCAGATGCACTTTGCTGGGAAGAAGCCATCAACAATACAACTGAGTATGAAGGGCTCCTTGCCGGGCTCAGGATTGCAGTACAATTGGGAATTGAGAAGATGATCATTCGAGGAGATTCACAGCTTGTGGTGAGACAAGTCAACAAGGATTATCAAAGCCCATTGATGGAAGCATACGTCAAGGAAGTGAGTATATTGGAGGAGCACTTTGTTGGGTTGCAAATAGAGCACGTACCTCATGCGGAAAACAACATAGCTGATCACCTATCAAAGTGTGTTGCGCAGAAGCTTCCTGTGGAACCAGGAACTTTTCTTCTCCATCTCTCTCAACCCTCCGTATCACCAGCCACAATGGCCCGAAAAAGGAGAAGGTGGACTATGGTAAGCCTCCCCCGGTAAAGCTATTTGCTCCCGGCAGAGACCCTGCCGGAAACAACTTCTCACAGCCTATCAAACCATCCCCTCCAGCCGAGTCTATGGACCCCGCGAATGAGGCTGGTGCTCCCACAGTAGAGGAGGTGCCGCTAGTCCTTGTTGCCGAGCCCCAGGCTCCAACTTGGGCAAGGCACATTGTCCACTTCCTCCAAATTAGAGAACTCCCTGTCAATCAAGATGAAGCTGAAAGAGTAGCCCGGAGGGCCAGTATGTATCAGTTTATCAATGACACTCTATATAGAAGGAGGCCCAAAGGTGTGAAATTGAAGTGTGTTTGCCAGGAGGATGGAAAGGAATTGTTGGCTGAGATTCACAAAGGAATGTGTGATTCCCACATTGGATCAAGGGAATTAGTTGGAAAAGCATTCCAGCAAGGATTCTATTGGCCCATAGCCCTCCAAGATGCGGTTGAGTTAGTCACAAAATGTGAAGCATGCCAGTTCCATTCCAAGAAAATACACCTGCCTGCCCAAGCTCTTTAGACAATCCCTCTATCATGGCCATTTTCGGTTTGGGGGCTCGATATCCTCGGCCCCTTCCCCCGAGAAATCAGGGGCTTTGAATTCTTGTTCGTTGCCATCGACAAGTTTACAAAGTGGCCGAAAGTGATTGCCGTGAGAAAGGTGACTGCTCTGTCAGCTATCAAGTTCTTGAAAGAATTGGTGTGTAGTTTCGAAGTTCTGATAACCCACAAGTGTAGGGGATCGCAACAGTTTTAGAGGGTAAAGTATTCAACCCAAATTTATTGGTTCAACACAAGGGGAGCCAAAGAATACTCTTAAGTATTAGCAGCTGAGTTGTCAATTCAACCACACCTGGAAACTTAGTATCTGCAGCAAGGTAATTTAGTAGCAAAGTAATATGGAGATAGCGGTAAGAGCAATAAAAGTAACGGTAGTGTTTTTGTAGTTTTTGTAACAGTAGCAGCGAAAAAGTAAATACGCAACAAGCAATATGTGAAAAGCTCGTAGGCATTGGATCGGTGATGGGGAATTATGTCGGATGTGATTCATCATGTAAAAGTTATAACCTAGGGTGACACAGAACTAGCTCCATGTCATCAATGTAATGTAGGCATGTATTCCGAATATAGTCATACATGCTTAAGGAAAAGAACTTGCATGGCATCTTTTGTCCTACCCTCCCGTGGCAGCGGGGTCCTAGTGAAAACTAAGGGATATTAAGGCCTCCTTTTAATAGAGTACCGGACCAAAGCATTAACACATAGTGAATACATGAACTCCTCAAACTACGGTCATCACTGGGAGTGTGTCCCGATTATTGTCACTTCGGGGTTGCCGGATCATAACACATAGTAGGTGACTATAGACTTGCAAGATAGGATCAAGAACACACATATATTCATGAAAACATAATAGGTTCAGATCTGAAATCATGGCACTCGGGCCCTAGTGACAAGCATTAAGCATAGCAAAGTCATAGCAACATCAATCTTAGAACATAGTGGATACTAGGGATCAAACCCTAACAAAACTAACTCGATTACATGGTAAATCTCATCCAACCCATCACCGTCCAGCAAAACTATGATGGAATTACTCACGCACGGCGGTGAGCATCATGGAATTGGTGATGGAGGAAGGTTGATGATGACGATGGCGACGAGCTCCACTCTCCGGAGCCCCGAACGGACTCCAGATCAGCCCTCCTGAGAGAGATTAGGGCTTGGCGGCGGCTCCGTATCGTAAAACGCGATAATTCTTCCTCTCTGATTTTTTTCTCCCCAAAAGTGAATATATGGAGTCCGAGGGTACGTCGGTGGAGCATCAGGGGGCCCACAAGGCAGGGGGGCGCGCCCCCACCCTCGTGGACAGGGTGTGGGCCCCCTGACGTAGATCTTTTCACATATATTTTTTATATTTTCCAAAGCAATTCTCCGTGGATTTTCAGGTCATTCCAAAAACTTTTTATTTCTGCACAAAAACAACACCATGGCAATTCTGCTGAAAACAACATCAGTCCGGGTTAGTTCCATTCAAATCATGTAAGTTAGAGTCCAAAACAAGGGCAAAAGTGTTTGGAAAAGTAGATACGTTGGAGACGTATCAACTCCCCCAAGCTTAAACCTTTCCTTGTCCTCAAGAAATTCAGTTGATAAACTGAAAGTGATAAAGAAAAACTTTGACAAACTCTGTTTGCTCTTGTTGTTGTAAATATGTAAGCCAACATTCAGATTTTCAGCAAAAATCATGAACTAACCACATTCACAATAACTTTCAGGTCCCATGTCTACTCACATCAATGGCATAATCAACTAGCGAGCAATAATAATAAACCTCGGATGACAACACTTTCTCAAAACAATCATAATACGATATAACAAGATGGTATCTCGCTAGCCCTTTCTGAGACCGCAAAACATAAATGCAGAGCACCTTTAAAGATCAAGGACTAACTAGACATTGTAATTCATGGTAAAAGAGATCCAGTCATGATCATACGCAATGCAAATTAATAGTAATACATGCAGATGACAGAGGTGCTCTCCAACTGGTGCTCTTTTAGAAGAGGATGATGACTCGGCATATAAGTAAATAGATATGCCCTTCGCAGAGGGAAGAAGGGATTTGTAGAGGTGCCAGAGCTCGATTTTAAATAGATATGAATAACATTTTGAGCGGTATACTATCATTGTCAACATAGCAACCAAGAATCTCGATATCCTCCATGCTACACACATTATAGGCAGTTCCCAAATAGAATGGTAAAGTTTATACTTCCCCAACCACCAACAAGCACACTCCACGGCTAGCCCGAAACAACGGGTACCATCCAAACCAACAACAGCCCTGGGGGAGTTTTGTTTAATTATTATGATTTTGAGCATGGGACTGGGCATCCCGGTTACTAGCCATTTTCTCATGAATGATGAGTGGAGTCCACTCATCGTGAGAATAACCCACCTAGCATGGAAGATATAGACAACCCTAGTTGATACATGAGCTGTTCGAGCATACAAAACATAATTTCATTTGAAGGTTTAGAGTTTGGCACATACAAATTTACTTGGAACGACAAGTAAAACCGCATATAGGAAGGTATGGTGGACTCATATGGAATAACTTTGGGGCTTATAGAAGTGGATGCACAAGCAGTATTCCTGCTTAGAACATGTGAAGGCTAGAAAGAGACTCGGAAGCGACCAGCTAGAGAGCGACAACAGTCATGAACATGCATTAAAATTAATCAACAATGAATGCAAGCATGAGTAGGATATAAATCACCATGAACATAAATATCGTGGAGGCTATGTTGATTTTGTTTCAACTACATGCTTGAACATGTACCAAGTCAGACCACTTGAATCGTTCAAAGGAGGATACCACCCTATCATACCACATCACAACCATTTTAATATCATGTTGGCAGGCAAGATAGACCGTTATAAACTCCTAGCTAATTAAGCATGGCATAAGTAACTATGACCTCTAATTGTCATTGCAAGCATGTTTCATTCATAACAAGTTGAATCAGGAATGATGAACTGTCATATTTACAAAAAGAAGAGAGGTCGAGTTCATACCAACTTTTCTCATCTCAATCAATTCATCATATATCATCCTTATTGCCTTTAACTCGCACGACCGAACGGTGTGGATAATAATAATAGTGCACGTGCATTGGACTAAGCTGGAATCTGTGAGCATTTAATACAAGAGAGAAGACAAGGTAATATGGCTCAAGGTTAAATCAACAATAAAGCATATGAGAGCCACTAAGCATTTTCAACATGGTCTTCTACTCTAAACCCCCAAAGAAAATAAAATAAACTATTTACACGGGAAAGCTCCCAACAAGCAAAAGAATAACGAGAAATCTTTTTGGATTTTTTTAATTGCAGCTACTACAAGTAAGGAAAGTAAACTATCTAAAAGCTACAATTAATATTATTTTTTCTTAAGGTTTTTCTAGCACACAAGAGAAAGACTAAGAAAAAGAATTGAAACTAAGCATGGATAGTACAATGAAAGAGTGTGAGCACCGACTACTAGAATAAGTGAGTGAACATGAATGTAAAGTCGGTGAGAAACACGTACTCCCCCAAGCTTAGGCTTTTGGCCTAAGTTGGTCTACGACCACTATTGGCCTGACAGATATCCAAAGTTGTAGTTGGGGTTGTACTGAGATGCAGCAGCTACTGCCTGCTGAGCTACAGCTTGGAGACGGGCTACTTCCATCATATCATGATACTCATTTGCCTCCTCCCTGGTTATAGTATATCTCCCTTTTGCCTGAAAGTCAAACAAGGTAGGGGCAGGAAGAGCAATATGGACGGCGTGACGCCTGTTAAAGGTTAGTCGATATTTGAGGGATTGTTCATCCCTCTCTATAAACCGGTGACTAACCATAGCATTGTAATCCAAAGAAGCAAGCGGTAAAGGTTCATCATTTCATGTACATGCACACCACGACGGCGGGCTATGCGAGTGGCATAAATCCCACCAAATAAATCCCCATACAAACCATTATGATGTAGCCTACGTGCAACAATGGCTCCCAAGTAGTATTGTCTATCACTTAATACAACACTCTTGAGAACACTAAGATCAGGGACACACATGTGACAAGCCTCATCTTTACCGTTTATGCATCTACCAATAAAGAGAGCAAAGTAATGAATATCAGGAAAATGAATGCTCCCTATGGTAGCTTGTGTGATTTCTCTAGATTCCCCCACAGTGATACTAGCAAGAAAGTCTCTATATTCAGATTTGCGAGGATCACCCATACTGCCCCACTGCGGGAGCTTACAAGCATCATTAAAATCCTCTAAGTCCATGGTGTAGGATTTATCATAAAGGTCAAACAGGACAGTGTGAGAATTTCGTGAAGATGAAAATTTAAACCTTCTCACAAAGGTATCAGTTAAGTAACGGTATTAAGGGCACTTATCTTGCATGAAGCCCTCGAGGTCAGCGTTGCGCACATATGCGTCAAATTCCTCCTTAATGCCAACCCGAACCATAAATTCGTCCGACGGCCATTCACAAGGCCGCACTTCAGCTTCCCTCGGTAGTTCATCGTTCGGCTCACCGATCGCGAGCCTTGGTTCTTGCTTCCTTGAAGAACCACCTTGGAAGATTTTCCTATGCATTTTTCTGAAATTTTCTGAATTTTTTAGTAACTCAAAATAAAAGTTAACCAAACTCAATAAGATTGATAACAACAACTCCTACAAGTGCCTAGAGACTATATCATGCATTAGAACTACTTGGGACCAAGGAAATGTGACATGCGAGCTCAAGAACTAGGTCACCACAGCAGCAAAAAATTAAAATAAATAAAGCACTAGAGCAAAAACTAATTGGACCAATGGAGGAGTCACATACCAAGGAACAATCTCCCCAAATAGTTTTGTGAATGGAGCTTTGAACAAGGAGATCGAAAATGGCAGCAAGATGAGCTAGAACTCGTGCTTGAGCTGGATGGTGATTTTTTTGGGAGGAAGAAGAAGGGTATGGGTGCAGGAATAAGTGGAGGGGGGCCACATGGGGCCCACGAGGCAGGGGCGCGCCCTATGAGGGTGGGCGCGCCCTAGACCCTCGTGGCCAGGTGCTGGCTCCCCTCGCTGTGTTTGTTGTGCCATATATTCTCAAATATTCTAGAAAAAATCATATTTCATTTTCAGGGCATTTGGAGAACTTTTATTTTTGGGGTATTTTTTTATTGCACGAATAAGTCTGGAAATAGACAGAAAATACTATTTTTGCTTTATTTAATCTAATTAACAGAAAGTAAAAGGAGGATACAGAAGGTTGTGCTATCTAGATTCACCTATCTCATGCTCATCAAAAGGAATCTATTAACAAGGTTGATCAGGTCTTGTTAATAAACTCTTTCCGAATAACATGAAACCGGAGAATTTTCGAATAACACTAGGTTACCTCAATGAGGATATGTATGTCCCCAACAATAAGAATGTCATATGTCTTCTTGACAGTAGGGAGTGGAAACTCAAAACCTCCAATAGTAATAGTTGAAAATTTTCCTATATAATTGATACTATGGACATGAGGTTGTTTCCTCGGAATGTGTACCGTATGCTCATTACCATTGACATGAAAAGTGACATTGCCTTTGTTGCAATCAATAACAGCCCCTGCAGTATTCAAAAAGGGTCTACCAAGGATAATAGACATACTATCGTCCTCAGGAATATCAAGGATAACAAAGTCTGTTAGAATAGTAACATTTGCAACCACAACAGGCACATCCTCACAAATACCGACATGTATAGAAGTTGATTTATCGGCCATTTGCAAAGATATTTCAGTAGGTGTCAACTTACTCAAGTCAAGTCTACGATATAAAGAGAGAGGCATAACACTAACACCGGCTCCAAGATAACATAAAGCAGTTTTAACATAGTTTCCTTTAATGGAGCAAGGTATAGTGGGTACTCTTGGATCTCCTAGTTTCTTAGGTATTCCACCCTTAAAAGTGTAATTGGCAAGCATGGTGGAAATTTCTACCTCAGGTATTTTTCTTTTATTGGTAATAATATCCTTCATATATTTAGCATAAGGATTTGTTTTAAGCATGTCAGTCAAACGCATACGCAAAAAGATAGGTCTAATCATTTCAACAAAGCGCTCAAAATCCTCATCATCCTTTTTCTTGGATGGTTTAGGAGGAAAAGGCATGGGTTTCTGAACCCATGGTTCTCTTTCCCTACCGTGCTTCCTAGCGACAAAGTCTCTCTCATCATAACGTTGATTCTTTGATTGTGGGTTATCAAGATCAACAGCAGGTTCAGTCTCTACATCATTATCATTGCTAGGTTGAGCATCATCATGAACATCATCATTATCATTATAACTAGGTTCATGTTCATTACCAGATTGTGTCTCAGCATCAGAAATAGATATATCATTGGGATTCTCACGGGTGTCAGCTACAGGTTCACTAGAAGCATGCAAAGTTCTATCATTTTTCTTTTTCTTCTTCTTAGAAAAACTAGGTGCATCTAAATTGGCTCCTTGAGAATCTTGCTCAATTTTGTTAGGGTGGCCCTCAGGATACAAAGGTTCCTGAGTCATTTTACCACCTCTAGTTGCAACTCTAATAGCATAGTCATTATTCTTACTATTTAATTCATTGAGCAAATCATTCTGAGCTTTAAGTACTTGTTCTACTTGAGTGGTAACCATAGAAGCATGTTTACTAATGAGTTTCAATTCACCTTTAACTCTAGACATATAATCACTCAAGCGTTCAATCATATAAGCATTACGTTGCAGTTGTCTACCAACATAAGCATTGAAGTTTTCTTGTTTCACAATAAAATTGTCAAACTCTTTTAAGCATTGGCTAGCATACTTATATCAGGGAATATCACCTTCATCAAATCTATAAAGAGAATTTACCTTTACTACCTGTGTCGGGTTATCAAGACCATGTATTTCTTCAATAGGTGGTAAATTCTTAACATCTTCAGCTTTAATACCTTTTTCTTTCATATATTTCTTTGCCTCTTGCATATCTTCGGGACTGAGAAATAGAACACCCCTTTTCTTCGGAGTTGGCTTAGGGGCTGGCTCGGGAAGTGTCCAATTATTTTCATTGGCCAGCATATTATTCAATAGTAATTTAGCTTGATCAAGTGTTCTTTCCCTGTAAACACAACCAGCACAACTATCGAGGTGTTCTCTGGAAGCATCGGTTAGTCCATTATAAAAGACATCAAGTATATCATTCCTTTGAAGAGGATGATCAGGCAAAGCATTAAGTAATTGGAGAAGCCTCCCCCAAGCTTGTGGGAGACTCTCTTCTTCAATTTGCACAAAGTTATATATTTCCCGTAAGGCAGCTTATTTCTTATGAGCGGGAAAATATTTAGCAGAGAAGTAATACATCATATCGTGGGGACTATGCACACAACCAGGATCAAGAGAATTGAACCATGTCTTAGCATCACCCTTTAACGAGAAAGGAAATAACTTAAGGATATAGTAATAACGAATCTTTTCATCGTTGGTAAACAAGGTGGCTATATCATTCAACTTAGTAAGATGTGCCACAACAGTTTCAGATTCATAGCCATGGAAAGGATCAGATTCAACCAAAGTAATTAACTCAGGATAAACAGAGAAATCATAATCCTTATCAGTAACAAAGATAGGTGAAGTAGCAAAAGCAGGGTCATGTTTCATTCTAGCATTCAAAGACTTTTCTTTCAACTTATCTATTAATTTCTTAAGATCATATCTGTCATTGCAAGCAAGAAAGTCCCTAGCAGTTTCTTCATCCATAACATAACCGTCAGGGATAACAGGCAATTCATATCTAGGGGGAGAAGCTTCATCATCACTTTCATAAATATTATCAGTTTCAATATTTGCATTCTCCCTAACCTTAGCAATTTGTTCACCTAGAAATTCACCTAGTGGTATAGTATTATCAAGCATAGAAGTAGTTTCATCATACATAGCAGAAGTGGCATCATCAAGAACATGCGACATATCAGATTCAATAGCAGGAGTAGGTGTCGCAAGTTTATTCATAACAGAAGGAGAATCAAGTGCAGAGCTAGATGGCAGTTCCTTACCTCCCCTCGTAGTTGAGGGATAGATCTTGGTTTTTGAGTCCTTCAAATTCTTCATAGTGATCAATAGATATAAATCCCAAGTGACTTAAAGAATAGAGCTATGCTCCCCGACAACGGCGCCAGAAAATAGTCTTGATAACCCGCAAGTGTAGGGGATCACAACAGTTTTCGAGGGTAAAGTATTCAACCCAAATTTATTGATTCGACACAAGGGGAGCCAAAGAATACTCTTAAGTATTAGCAGCTGAGTTGTCAATTCAACCACACCTGGAAACTTAGTATCTGCAGCAAGGTAATTTAGTAGCAAAGTAATATGGAGATAGCGGTAACAGCAATAAAAGTAAAGGTAGTGTTTTTGTAACAGTAGCAGCGGAAAAGTAAATAAGCAACAAGCAATATGTGAAAAGCTCGTAGGCATTGGATCGGTGATGGGGAATTATGTCGGATGTGATTCATCATGTAAAAGTTATAACCTAGGGTGACACAGAACTAGCTCCAGTCCATCAATGTAATGTAGGCATGTATTCCGAATATAGTCATACATGCTTAAGGAAAAGAACTTGCATGACATCTTTTGTCCTACCCTCCTGTGGCAACGGGGTCCTAGTGGAAACTAAGGGTTATTAAGGCCTCCATTTAATAGAGTACTGAACCAAAACATGAACACACAGTGAATACATGAACTCCTCAAACTACGATCATCACCGGGAGTGGTCGCAATTATTGTCACTTTGGGGTTGCCGGATCATAACACATAGCAGGTGACTATAGACTTGCAAGATAGGATCAAGAACACACATATATTCATGAAAACATAATAGGTTCAGATTTGAAATCATGGCACTAGGGCCCTAGTGACAACATTAAGCATATCAAAGTCATAGCAACATCAATCTTAGAACATAGTGGATACTAGGGATCAAACCCTAACAAAACTAACTCGATTACATGGTAAATATCATCCAACCCATCACCGTCCAGCAAGCCTACGATGGAATTATTCACGCACAGTGGTGAGCATCATGGAATTGGTGATGGAGGAAGGTTGATGATGACGATGGCGACGATCTCCGCTCTCCAGAGCCCCGAACGGACTCCAGATCAGCCCTCCCGAGAGAGATTAGGGCTTGGCGGCCGCTCCGTATCGTAAAACGCGATAATTATTCCTCTCTGATTTTTTTCTCCCCGAAAGTGAATATATGGAGTCCGGGGGTACGTCGGTGGAGCATCAGGGGGCCCACGAGGCAGGGGGCGCGCCCCCACCCTCGTGGACAGGGTGTGGGCCCCTTGATGTAGATCTTTCCGCAGATATTTTTTATATTTTCCCAAACAATTCTCCGTGGATTTTCAGGTCATTCCGAGAACTTTTTATTTCTGCACAAAAACAACACCATGGAAATTCTGCTGAAAACAGCGTCAGTCCGGGTTAGTTCCATTGAAATCATGTAAGTTAGAGTCCAAGACAAGGGCAAAAGTGTTTGGAAAAGTAGATACGTTGTAGACGTATCAAGTTCCAGCAAGGATCATCATCGACAACGGCACCCAGTTCACGAGCCACGCCTTCACACAATATGTTCATACCCTCGGATGCAAAATCTCATTCGCTTCTGTGGCACACCCCTGGAGCAATGGACAAGCTGAGAGGGCGAACGCTGAAGTGCTTCGTGGACTCAAGACACGAACTTTTGATATGTTGTAGAAGCACGGCAGGCGGTGGATCGAGGAGCTGCCGGTAATTCTCTGGTCCCTCAGAACGACACCTAACCGAGCTACCGGGCAGATTCCCTTCTCCCTGGTCTACGGGGCAGAAGCTGTTATCCCCATGGAACTCATTTACGGGTCCCCTCGAGTGCTTGCCTACGATGAAGTAGCGCAAGATCAGCACTGGCGTGACGACACTGTGCTACTCGAGGAGAACCGTCTCCGGGCTGCTACGCGTGTTGCACACTACCAGCAAGCCCTGCGTCGCTATCATAGCCGCAGGGTCATGTCCGGTGTTTTGAGTAAGGTGACCTTGTCCTTAGGCATGTTCAGTCCACCAAGGGTACAAACAAGCTGTCACCGAAGTGGGAAGGCCCTTACCGGGTAGTACGAGTCACCAGACCTGGTGCAGTTCGTCTAGAGACCGGAGATGGCACTCAGTTGCAAAACTCATGAAATATTGAGCATCTCCGTAAGTACTACCCGTAAGGTGCGAGGCTGCCGGGCACTGCCCGACAGCCACCCTTTTGTACAGGCCTTGCCTCAACTGCATGTAACCCCTTGTACAAAGCTGGGGCGATGACCCCATGCAAGAGAAAATAAAGAAGCACTAAGAGCCCCCCCCCCCAACCAAGATCACTGCATAAGCATTTCATGAGCATTTGCATATGCATATAGATAGGATCACATCATGCATTCATTCTCATCTACATGGAGTTGCAGGTTCCTACCGTGGACTTGGATTCGACAAGGAGTTGAGAAGATCGCCTGGCACTGCAGTCCCCAGCAAGCCAAACAGATAAGTTTAACCTCCTGTCCTTTAGTGTTCTGTAAGCTATAACTCGTGAATACGGAAACCTCGCCACACTCTCTTGAGGCTTAGGTGCTCCCAACCTAGACTCGAACGTTGCTTCGAGCAAGATGGTTGTAGTGGCCTTTGGTGAAAGGGAGTTGGCGGGGGTTGGATCCTCTATCTGTTTCCCGGCAGACGTAGTTCCCCGACAGATGAAGAGGATGCCGACAGGGTAGCTTGCCGGGAATACTCGTTTTATTACAAAAAAAGAGGCATTCCACCTCTGCATGGTCATACACATGCACGGGTTTCTGACAAGGTCTATCTTTTTCATTCATATGCTGATACAAGTACAACCATTACAGAACACAAGGATGGCCTCGAGGGATTACATTATTTGAATTAAGATTTGGCGATTGCCTACAAGTTTAAGATTGAAAAAAGATAAGTGCCCCGTGATGCCTTTGCTCATGTCCATCTCCTACAGGACGAGGTCAAAGAGGCTGGAGAGGAGGGCACTGCTGGGACCCGACGCCTCCCCGGGATCAGGATGGCGCCATCTCTCGGCCAGGAAGAAGGAATCAGAGGGCAGGGACGGATGGTGGCGCTGCCGAAAGCCCCAAGCGGGAGTTGTGGAGTCACCGGCAAACACGACTCGTCGGAACGGTCGCCCCCTTCTTGACGTGTCGTGGGTTGCCGCCGCCCTCAGTGCCAACATCATCCGCAGCCCCTTTTGCGGCAAGGGGCTCGGATACCATGCTCTCCGAGCAATTCTCCAGAGAGCATGGTCGTCCCTAGAAGCCCTGGCGTTAGAAGACACCGCACGTCCCAGTGATGCATGCGAAGCGGAAGGCTCCCCCACACAGCAAGAGGGCGATGCCCGGGAATAATTGGGTTTGCCCCTACTAGTGGGGAGCCTCCCATTGATGACCCACAAGTGTAGGGGATCTATCGTAGTCCTTTCGATAAGAAGAGTGCCGAACCCAATGATGAGCAGAAGGAAATGATAGGCAGTTTTCAGTAAGGTATTTTCTGCAAGCACTGAAATTATCGGTAACCGATAGTTTTGTGACAAGGTAATTGGTAGCAAGTGACAAATAGTTAAAGTAAATAAGGTGCAGCAAGATGGCCCAATCCTTTTTGTAGAAAAGGACAAGCCTGGACAAACTCTTATATGAAGGAAAGCGCTCCCGAGGACACATGGGAATTATCGTCAAGCTAGTTTTCATCACGTTCATATGATTCACGCTCGTTACTTTGATAATTTGGTATGTGGGTGGACCGGTGCTTGGGTGCTACCCTTAATTGGACAAGCATCCCACTTATGATTAACCTCTATTGTAAGCATCCGCAACTACAAAAGAAGTATTAAGGTAAACCTAACCATAGCATGAAACAAGTGGATCCAAATCAGCCCCTTACGAAGCAACACATAAATTAGGGTTTAAGCTTCTGTCACTCTAGACACCCATCATCTACTTATTACTTCCCGATGCCTTCCACTAGGCCCACACAATGGTGAAGTGTCATGTAGTCGACGTTCACATGACACCACTAGAGGATAGACAACATACATCTCATCAAAATATCGAACGAATACCAAATTCACATGACTACTTATAGCAAGACTTCTCCCATGTCCTCAGGAACAAAAGTAACTACTCACAAGACATAATATTGTTCATGATCAGATGGATCTGAACATATGATCTTCCACCAAGTAAACTAACTAGCATCAACTACAAGGAGTAATCAACACTACTAGCAACCTACATGTACCAATCTGAGGTTTTGATACAAAGATTGGATACAAGAGATGAACTAGGGTTTGAGAGGAGATGGTGCTGGTGAAGATGTTGATGAAGATAACCCTCCCCAAGATGGGAGAGTTGTTGGTGATGACGGCGGTGACGATTTCCCCCCCGGAGGGAAGTATCCCCGACAGAACAGCTCCGCCGGAGCCCTAGATTGGTTGCGCCAAGGTTCTGCCTCGAGACGGCGGCGTCTGGTCCCGAAAGCCTCCTTCTGATTTTTTCCAGGTCAAAACACCTCATATAGGAGAAGATGGGCATCGTGGGGTCACCGGCTGGCCCACGAGGCAGGGGGCGCGCCCAGAGGGGGATGGCGTGCCCCCACCCTCGTGGACAGGTGGTGGCCCCCCTGGCAGATCTCTTTCGCTAGATATTTTTTATATTTTCTGAAACGGTGTTTCGTGGAGTTTCAGAGCTTTTTGAGTTGTGCAGAATAGGTCTCCAATGTTTGCTCCTTTTCCAGCACAGAATTGCAGCTGTCGGCATTCTCCCTCTTCATGTAAACCTTGTAAAATAAGAGAGAAAAGGCATAAATATTGTGACATAACGTGTAATAATAGCCCATAGTGCAATAAATATCAACATAAAAGCATGATGCAAAATGGACGTATCACCCATATAGATCCTCTCCGGCACGGTGAAGGGAAGGAAAATAGGGAGCAACCAGCTACCACATGCATGGCTCACCCTAAGCCTCGGTGTGCTGTTGTTCGCATCCCCACCCACTATAGCCGAAATTCCGGTGGCCCGGCGAAAGGCACGCCAGAGTCGCCATCTCCAGTGTTGTCGCCGCGCCGCCCGAGTCTCTCTTTTAAATCCAGGAGAAACTTCAAGCTGGAGCCCGGGGACTGGCCCCACGCTCTCTTCTTTGACATGACCACCATAAACAAAAGATGAGAAGAGGAGGAATGCAAAGATGGATGGCCTTGCCCTCGTCCACCCCTCCCTTTTATAGGTAGGGCGATGAGGAGAGCCGCTCCATCAACGGGCGGCCGCCGTCCTCCTCCGCCAATTTAAGACAACCGGGCCCTCACCATGATGCTCTCCCATGCCACACGCCTCCGTTACCTACCCCGCGTGATGCATGCCGCATACGTGGCTAAGGATAAGGGCGTGATGGGAAGAGCAAATTGGCAGTTTCCACCCCGTGCATTAAAGTCATTCACGGGCCATTACTGGAGCGGCCCCACCACTATTGGCTTTGCGCAGCACACGGTGAAACTGGCCAGGATTCAAGACTCATGAAGAAGCAGAAAGAGGACCTCAAGAAAGAGGCCTCTTCAGCAACCCAGCCTGTGCACTTATTGGCCCCTACCCCAACGACGCTCAGCAGCACGATCGGGGCAGGCCCGGGGGCTCCTGTCCGTGCAACAAACCCTGGGTATGTTCTCCAGACTGTGCACATGCTCAAGAACAAGATTGAAGCACCAGCCCAGCCAAAGTACAAATAATCAAGAGCAGCGAAGAACCAGCTCGGAGTAGAGAGACCAAGGACAAGCTGGAGAAGCTATACATCACCAAGAGAAGGACCTCCCTTGCTGGGTAGGCGAGCCCGGCAAAGGGGCGAGGCCACCCCCAAAGCAGATAGAAGAAACACCCCAGCAGGGCCTGCCGGGGGCTCGCGGAGGCCAAATCGCCCCACCAAACACTCAAGCACAACCCACATCATAAATCAATGCGGTGTCAAGCCACAAGATGATTAAGTGGCAGCCCTTAGCCACATGGCAGCCAATTCCTACAAGAAGAACCCGCAGATGACACCCGTCCTGCGACGTGTCGAGCAGGTAGACATGGAGCTGGCGGCATAGCCCGGCAAGGCTTGCCGGGCAGCCAACGATGTGACATTAAGTGGCGCATTTAATGCGGCCTGTCAGCGTGCAGAGTTAGGTATGATAGCACTGTTTGCTATCATATCAGTGCATAATGACTACTTTGCCACCGTGGTAACCCCTTAATCTATAAAAGGAGGCCCATGTCAACCGAAGAAAGGGTTGGGAAGTTGATGAACCCACACCACCATACGCGTGTAGTCGCTGCTGCCCTGAGGCAAACCCTGCCAGGCAAGTGTACCACGCACCACCTCACTCATTCCACCATCAATCCACCAAAGCAGGGGTAGGGTCCTACACCTCGCGGTGGCCCGAACCTAGGTAAATCGCTTGTGTTCTCTCTGCCATGTTGTCGTACGCCGATCTGCTCTTTGTGCAACGCGACGTCCCCCCACCGAACCAGCAAGGGGCCACCCGTTCCCATAGGTGGCCGCGGATATCCCACGCCACACATGAAGCATTCTATAAAGCCATACTGAAAAGATTTAAGTGAAGTGCAAATAGCATCCTATAAGTCAACCAAGGACTACCTCATACCAGCATGGTGAATTAAAGAAAGGTAAAAATAAACACAAAAGACGCTCCAAGAATTTACGCATATCATGTGAACAGAACAAAAACCGAAACATACCGATACTTACTGAAGAAAGATAGGGTGCCTTCTGGGGCATACCCAAGCTTAGATGCTTGAGTCTCCTTGAATATTTACTTGGGGTTCCTTGGGAATCCCCAAGCTTGAACTCTTGCATCTCCTCCTCCTTCTAATATTGAAACCTCCCCGGTCTTTGAAAATCATCCACACAAAACATTACAGAAAACTCGTGAGATCTGTTATTATAATAATGCAAATCACTACATTAAATACTGTTGCAAACCCATTCATATTTTATTTTTTGCATTATACCTAATGTATCCTAACTTCACCATGGCTTATGCCCTCTGATACAATCCATATATGCATCAAAAGAAGCAAAACAATGCATTAAAAACAGAATCTGTCAAAAAAAATAGTCTGTAGAAATTTGAACATTGACCATAATTCTGTAACTCTAAAAATTCTTAAAAATTATGACAATATAAACATTTTGTATAGCAGTACTGCGTATAAATTTCAGAAACTTTTGACGTTCCAGTAAAAAATGTGAATTCACACACTACAGCCAAAGTTTCTATTTTTGCACCGCACATACCAAATAAGCAATCTAATCATCCTAAAGGAAAATCTTGGCACATTATTTTTATAATACAATGGATTTGTACAAGGGGATACTTATTTTTCCGAGAAAATTCCATGAAAAATTCTACATTGTTTCCATGAGCATGAACACAAGTGTTCAAGGTCGACCCTCACTTCTCCAATGCATAACCTTCCAATCGATTTTCTTTCTGAAAAAGTTTTCAGGCTCCCCTCTATATTTATTTATTTATATTTTTAAAGCACTCAACAGAAATAAATGACTCTCTAAAACTTCCGGGTTGTCTCCTTGGCAGCGCTTTCTTTAAATCCATTAAGCTAGGCATATAGTGCTCAAGTAATAGATCCACCCGGATCCCAAGGTATATCAAAGCCAATTTTAATTAGCAATGATTTGTAATTTAGTAATGAGCACAAAGCAACATATATCATGCAATGACGAAGTCTAACTCTCTTCCTATGCATCGGCATGTTGTAAAAGAACAATTCATGCACATCAAGTAAAGCCAATGCATAGTATAAATAGTTTCTTGCAATTTCATTGTATTGGAAACATAGAGAGGTGGAGATGTAGTTCGTCGCTCGTAATAATTGCAAGTAGGAGCAGCAAGCACATGCATATTATATATATATCAAAATCAGCATGTGTAGTAGTAAAATGCAACCCATCAATATAATCCTTAATAAGCGCAAACTTCTCCGATATTGTATAGTTGGGAGAATTTAAAAAGATAATAGGACTATCATGCATGGGTGCAATAGCAACAATTTCATTCTTAACATAACGAACTATAGCAAGTTCATCTCCATAAGCATAATTCATATTGGCATCTTGGCCACAAGCATAGCAAGCATCAATTTCATCAAAAAGGGATATTTTAAATTAATCCAAGGGATCATAGCATTCATCCTTTGGTAAGCACGAAGGAAAATTAAACAATGTACGAGTTGAAGAGTTACTCTCATTTGAAGGTGGACAAGGGTAGCTAATCTGTTCTTCCTCCTTTCGTTCTTCGCTCTGCTCTTCATCTTTTTCATCTAATAAGCTCACAGTGTCATCAATTTCTTCTTCCATAGATACCTGTAAAATATTAGTCTCTTCTTGGACAACAGAGTCTTTCTCAATAAATGCATTAATATCAGAATTGTATTCATAATTTTTATAGCAATATTTAAGTATAGCAAAAAATTAGGTCTATAAACAGAGCTATCATAATTTTCACACTTTTCAAACAAAGATTCAATTTCATAAGCATCCTTTAAAGCAGCAAATTCTTCTATTCATTCCACATCATAGTAATCATATATACCATTAGCATAAGAAACCAAGGTTTCATTATCATTAAATTTACATGAAAAGGGAAGGTGTTTAGCCTTCATCCTAGAACAATAAGTATAATCATATCTTAAGCATAAATCCCAAGCATACCAATGCAACATATGAATTTGATCCCATAACAATTTCTCTTTTTGAGTCAAGCGATAATCCCTAAAGTATTCACGTTGATCCAACGCTACTCCCACTATCAAGTTGAATGGAGTTTTCTCAGAATTATCAAAGTACTGTTTAATGTTTTCCACATAACGAGCATCGGGGTTTTTAGGAGGTTCCTCGTCTCCATGAGTAGCAAGTACACCTATTTTTTTAGTATTTCGTGTTCCATATCCATAACTAAAGATAGAGAACAACTTAGAGCAGAAAATAAAATCTACTTAGTAAAAAAGCAAACAAGCACACACGAGAATATTCACCCCATGCTATTGCTCCCCAGCAACATCGCCAGAAAATTTCTGGATAACCCACAATGTATAGGATCATTTGTAGCCTTTTTTGATAAGTAAGAGTGTCAAACCCAGTGAGGAGCTAAAGGTAGAACAAATATTCCCTCAAGTTCTATTGACGACCGATACAATTCTACGCACACTTAACGTTTGCTTTACCTAGAACAAGAATAAAACTATAAGTACTTTGCGAGAATAAAACTAAGAATAAATTACATGATAATAAACTTAGTAGTTTAGTAGAAAGCCTTTTCTAACACAAGATAAAGATTTGTCCCTAGGCAATCAATAACTAGACCGATAATCATTATTGCAATTTTATATGAGGGAGAGGCATTAGCGAACATAATGTCCGTACTTGAATCATATGCACTTATGACTGGAACTCTAGCAAGCATCCGCAACTATTAAAGATCATTAAGGTAAAACACAACTGTAGCCTTAAGTATCAAGTCCTCTTTACTCCCATACGCAACAACCCCCTTACGCGGGTATAAGTTTCTGTTGCTCTCGCCATCCACTATAAGAGTCATGAACGTATTGCAACACCCTATAGCGGGGATCCCTCACGTTTGCGTGACATGGAGGGCACTATAGAATAACACCAAAATAAAATATACAACTCATACCAACCACGATCGTCGATTAACCCATAGGACAAAATAGATCTACTCAAACATCATAGGATAGCCACATATCATTGGACAATAATATATATAGTGTTGAGCATCATGTTTAAGTAGACAATTACATCAGGAATATAGAGGTTACACCGCTGCATACAGGGGGAGAAAGTTGGTTTTGACGGTAGCAAGATTGTTGATGTAGATCACCGTCACGATCGTTGCCCCGGTGGCACTCCAGAGCCATCGGGAGAGAGAGGGGGAGAGAGCCCCCCTCATCCTTCTTCTTCCTTGGCCTCCTCCCTAGGTGGGAGGAGGGTTTCCCCTCTGGTCCTTGACCTCCATGGTGGCGGAGGGCGAGAGCCCCTCTTGGATTGGATCTCCCTCTGTTTCTCTTCTATTTTGCGACCCCATTTTCTGGCCCTTCACCGTTTCTTAAATATCCGGAGATCCGTATTAAGGTGAAATTTAACATGATATTTTTGGATATAAGCTTCTTTGCGCCTGAAGAAGAGCCCCAACCGACTTACGGGGTGCCCACTAGGCACCATCGTGTGCCAGGGGGTAGGCCGCGTCCTGGTGTGTAGTGGAGGCCGTGGGCCTCTGTTTGTGTTGATTCCACCTCTAAAAAATTACATATATTACAAAATCATTCTCTAATCGTGTTTGGATTTCGTTTGATATGGATATTCCGCGAGACAAAACAAACATGAATTGGCACTGGGCAGCAGATCAATATGTTAGTCCCCAAAATAATATAAAATGTTGCCAAAAGTGTATAAAAGTTGTATAATATTGGCATGGAACAATAAACAATTATAGATGCGGCGGAGTCATATTAGATCATATGGTGTTTTCGCCTATCTATCTTGTTGTGATGAGAGTTTTTACCTTTGAGGTTTCACTATTATCGGATTGAATACTTATGTATGTCTTGCATATGGATACCCGTGGTGACAATGGGGTGTTCTATTGATTCACTTGATGTATGTCTTGGCACTCAACTCACGGATTTCCAAGGTGACATTGGGGTAATCTATGCATAGGGGTTGATGCACCTTTTCGTCCTACTTTCTCCGGTGGAAATCTTCGGCATTCTTTGAAGTTCTTTGTGTTGGATTGAATATTATGAATCTAAAGTTGTTTGATGCATATCGTATAATCAACTCACGGATACTTGTAGTGACATTGGAGTATCTAGGTAGCATTAGAGTTGGTTGATGTGTATCATATGGTGTTATTTTAGTACGAACGCCAGGGCTGTTTGTGACATTTATGGGATTAGCTCAAAAGATTGATCAGAAAGAATAACTTTGAGGTGGCCTCCTACTCTACAAACAATTTATTCTTATGTTCTCCGCTACTTTGGAGTGACTATTTATCGCACATTGAGGGATTGTTATATGATTCAATTATGTTAGCACTTTTGAGAGATTGCACTAGTGAAAGTATGAACCCTAGGCCTTGTTTCTAAGCATTGCAACACCATTTGTGCTCCATTTTATCATTTGCCACCTTGTTGTTTTTATATTTTCATATTACAAAAACCTATATCTACTGTCCATACTACACTTTTATCACCATAACTTCGACTAACTAGTGCACCTATACAATTTTCCATTGTATTTGGTGTGTTTGGGACACAAGAGATTTTTTGTATTTGATTGCAGGGTTGCTTGAGAGAGACCATATTCATCCTATGCCTCCCACGGATTGATAAACCTTAGGTCATCTACTTGAGGGAAAATTGCTACTGCCCTACAAAAATCTGCGCTTGGAGGCCCAACACGAGTCTACAAGAATAAGTCGTGTAGTAGACATCAATGACTCATCAACTTTGCCCATGCCCAACTATACACAGGGTCGGCTTGGAAGATGTCAGATGCTAGTGACAGTCAGAATGTCTCAGAAGCAAATGTTGACCTAAGTGTAGGGTGAAGTCCAGCTGAAAATTTTGTTGAAGGCATACTTGCCTAAGGATGCCAAGAGGATAAGGAAAAACAAGGGATCAGACTCAGAAGATGAGGACTTCCAGCCCGAGGAAGTGACCTCAAAGAACAAGAAGGTAGTGCTTGCAAATGAATATGGAATAACTACTAGCACTAAACCATCTGCTAGTTCCAAGGATAAGACTATAGTGAGAAAAGTTCCTAAGCAAAGGCATGACTCTCACACTTGAAGAGCCAAGTGGCTCAGAGACAAAAGTAGTAGGCAAGAAGAGGAATCAAAGGAAGAAAAATGTTCATGTTGTTGGCAGAAAGCCCTCCATGACTACTGATCCAAATGAGGAAGAAGAGGAGGAACCAACAGCTAATCCCCCCTGCCATATCTCGGAAACTTATGGCAGATGCTATGAGAATTGATGATACTTCCAGGACCAAGACCCTGCCACCAAGCCTAAGAGGACTACACGAGATGTTCCTGCAAGTGAGAATAATAAGGCCCTGGTGCCTGAAGTTGCTGTTGATGATGAGCCACTAGTGCTTAGGAAACTGAGACCTGAGATTTTAGACCATGACAATGCTCATCCTGTTGCTGAGAATATGATGTTGAGAAGGGACAAAGGTTTGCATAAGTGGAGATTGTCTCATCCCTACTCTATCAGGAGGAGGACATCTTGTGATTATCGTTTCCATACTAGAGAGTGATGTCGCTTAGATGCGTCGGTGTTTCCCCAAGGAATAAGGGAGGATGCAACACAACAACGGTAATGTATTTTCCTCAGTGATGAGACTAAGGTTATTGAACTAGTAGGAGAACCACTCAACACTACGTAAACGGTACCTGCACACAAATAACAAATACTTGCAACCCGACGCGTTAAAGGGGTTGTCAATCCCTTTCGGATAGCGGTGCCAAAAAGTAACGTAAGGGTAGGATAAAATTGTAGTAGATTGATAGATGCAAATAAAAGTAAATAAAACACATCAGGTATTTTTGGGTTTTTGATAATATAGATCTGAAAATAAAGGAAGCAAATAAAAGAAAAGGCAAATGACAATATGGATCTGAAAGTATATTATAAGAAAATAGACCCAGGGGTCGTAGATTTCACTAGTGCCTTCTCTCGAGAAAATAGCGTGCGGCGGGTAGACAAATTACGGTTGGGCAATTGATATAAAAGAAAATAATTATGACGATACACAAGACAATGATCATGTATATAGGCATCACGTCCAAGATTAGTAGACCGGCTCCTGCCTGCATCTACTACTAGTACTCCACACATCGACCACTATCCAGCATGCACCTAGTGTATTAAGTTCATGGAAAACAGAGTAATTCAATAAGAACGATGACATGATGTATACAAGATCTATTCATGTAGGAATAGACCCCATCTTTTCATCCTTAATAGCAACAATACATGCGTGCCTTGCTGCTCCTTCTATCACTGGGAAAGGACACCGCAAGATCAAACCCATTACAAAACACCTCTTCACATTGC
This sequence comes from Secale cereale, assembly GCA_902687465.1. NCBI lineage: Eukaryota > Viridiplantae > Streptophyta > Magnoliopsida > Poales > Poaceae > Secale > Secale cereale. The sequence goes on from LR738715.1 coordinate 318,410,289, forward strand.
AAGATAAATAGATCAAGTTGGCCAAACAAAACCCAACTATCGGAGAAGAAATACGAGGCTATAATAATCAAGATTGTATATTAAATCAAGGCAAATTTGATCATGAACTCACAATTCATGGAATCCCAACAAACACACCGCAAAAACTCATTACATCAAGTAGATCTTCGAGAGACTGTTGTATTGAGATACAAAGAGAGAAGAAGCCATCTAGCTACTGCCTACGGACCCGTAGGTCTGTGGTAAACTACTCACGCATCATCGGAGAGGCACCAATGAGGATGATGAATCCCTCTATGATCGTGTTCCCCTCCGGCAGAGTGCCGGAAAAGGGATATAGATTGGATCTCGTGGTTCTGGAACTTGCGGCGGCTGGAAAAAAAATTTGTCGACTCTCCTAGGGTTTCTGGAGGTAGGAGGTATTTATATAGCGAAGCGGCGGTGCGGGAGGCCACCGAGGTGGGTACAACCCACCTGGGCGCGCCTGGGGGCCAGACACGCCCTGGTGGGTTGTGCCCCCCTCGGGGCACCCCCAGGTGCTTCTCTAGCCAATCTGGTGTCTTCTGGTCCAAAAAAATCCACAAAAAGTTTCACTCCATTTGGACTCCGTTTGATATGGTTTTTCTGCGATGTAAAAGACAAGCAGAAAACATCAACGGGCACCTGGCACTATGTCAATAGGTTAGTCCCAAAAAATGATATAAAATGTGTGTAAAATGATTGTAAAACATCCAAGAATGATAATATAACATCATGGAACAATAAAAAATTATAGATACGTTGGAGACGTATCAGCATCCCCAAGCTTAATTCCTGCTCGCCCTCGAGTAGGTAAATGATAAAAACAGATTTTTTGCTGTGGAATGCTGCCTATCATGTTCATCACATATTCTCTTCTTTATAGCATGGACAATTGGACTTTTATACGGTTCAAAGCAATAGACTAGTTTTGACATGAGGACTTTAATACTCAAGCATATTAACAAACAACCATGTCTTTCAAAATATCAATACTAAAGCAAGTTATCCCTAGCCCATCATGCTCAACCATTGATCCATTCATGCAACACATCCAAATATTAGCTACATCCAATGCTCAAGTACAATAATAGTGTTCTGTAGTTGGTGCTTTATAAGAGAAGATGGAGACTCATAATAAAAATAAAAATTGCATAAAGTAAAAGATAGGCCCTTCGCAGAGGGAAGTAGGGATTTCTAGAGGTGCCAGAGCTCAAAGTTTAAATTGAGAGATAAAATTATTTTAGGTGGCATGATTTTCCTGTCAACGAGAACGACTTAGAGTTCCCAACCCTTTCCATGCTAGATATATCATAGGCGGTTCCCAAACATAAAATAAAGTTTATTCATTTTCCACCAAACTTTCATAAGCCATGGCTAAACGTATCCATGAGTGCCCTCCATACCAACACTTTTCAATGAATTTATTATTTGACAACACAAAGTAAATTTTCATTTTCATTACGGGACTGGGAATCCCTATTACCGCCATACTCTCGTGCAATGACAAGTGAATAACATTCATCTTGAGAATAACACATCTAGCATGAAAATATTAGCTACCCCTCGCCGCTTCATGAGCGGTAAGGTCACACAAAAGAGAAATTTGTTTTGAAATTAGAGTTGACACATAATTTTTTTCTTAGAACAGCATGGAAATACCGCACATAGGTAGGTATGGTGGACTCATTTGGCATAACTTGGGTTTTAGGATTTGATTCACAAGTAGTATTTCTACTTAGTACAAGGTGGGGGCTAGCAAGAGGTTGAGAAGCAACCAACCAAGGAACGAAAACCATCATAAGAGAACATTAAACATAACTAACACTGAATAATGCAACACAAGGAGGATGTAATTTCATTGCATGACTATTGACTTTCGTTCTTGCATAGGTAATTGCTACTTCTCGAGCTTGCGTTATATTCCTCGAAGAGGAAAGGGAGATGCAACACAGTAGCGTAAGTATTTCCCTCAGTTTTTGAGAACCAAGGTATCAATCCAGTAGGAGACTGTAAGTGCATCTAGTGCCACCCCTAGTTGATTTTGGAGTATTGACGACAAACCTGGTTGAGAGACTAATGTGTTTGTGAGAATTGCAGGATAACACAGGTAGTAGTCCCTCATTGATTCGGTTAACCTACCGGAGATGACCCCTAAAAATGTATGAAGACATTAATATCAGTGGTGGTATATGAAGATAATCATATTGAAGACTATGACATGAGAAGACATTGTGTGAAGACTATGGAGAGCGAAGACGTAGATGTTTCGTTGTCTTCTTTTCTTCTTTGTTGAGTCATAGGAACCATCGTACTGTTAAGTGGGGTCCAAGTGAACTAAGTCAGAGTGAATGAAGTGATGCTCAACCAAATCCTATGTCTTCGAGCGAAGACTATGAGAGCAAATCTTATCCAGAGGCAGATGAGTCAGCTTTACTTGGAGCTCAAGTAAAGTTGTCGTGTGTGTTTGAAATCTGACCGTTGGAGCACGTGTCACTTCCTTAGTGACCCAGGGTCACTTCGGACAAATCAGGTCGGGTTGCCCAGTGGCTATAAATAGCCCACCCCTACACCATAAATTGGTGGCTGCTCAGAGTTATTGCACGGCTTTTGTCGTTTGAGAGCAACCCACCTCCGAAGCATTTGAGAGAGAAATCCTTGCGAGGACAAATCCCAAATACCCAGAGCCAAAGAGTGTTTGGCATCACTGAAGTCTTTCTGTCTATGTGATCCGAAGACTTATTACACTTGAGGACTGTGTTTCCTCCAGCCGGTTAGGCGTCGCGTTCTGAGCATCCAAGAGTCATTGTGGATTGCCGATGAACGAAGTCTGTGAAGGTTTGGAAGTCTACCTTGAAGACTTACCAGAGTGATTGGGCGAGGACTAGGTGTCCTTCGCTCAAGGGGAACAAGGTGAAGACGCGGTCTTCTGAGTTAAATCTCAGCCTCCCTAACTAGACGTACAGTTGTCACAGCAACTGGAACTGGTCTAACAAATCACTGTCTTCCCCGAGCTACTGGTTCTATCCTTCCCTTCCTTTACTTACTGCCATACGTTGTGAAGTCATTGCATGCTTGCCTTATCTGGTTGTCTTCACTGAGTATCTGCTTGTTGTGATTGGCTTCATTCCTTCTTCCTTTATGATCCCTACTGCCTAGATGCTATTAGTCTTCGTGCTTTCACCTCATTGAATACATGACTATAGCTTATCTAGTGTAGTCCACTTTCCGCTGCATACTAATAGGATTGAGTTTATCGTTTGTCTTCGAAACTACCATGTTTTGAAGCATTTCATAAAAATCGCCTATTCACCCCCCTCTAGTCGATATACTGCACTTTCAATTGGTATCAGAGCAAGGTACTCCCTTGTTCTGTGTGGTTCGGTTTAACCACCTGGAGTTTTAGCTATGTCGACTGCAGGGATAATCAAAGTCTTCGCTGCGTGCCCCGTCTTCGATGGCACCGAATATCCCTACTGGAAGAACAAGATGGGCATGCATCTTGAAGCCATTGACGTGGACCTCTGGTTTGTCGTCAAGAACAGCGTTCCTAAGACTGGTGAAGGTATCACCCCTGCTGATGTCAAGAGGCTCGTTCAATTGGATTCAACGGCCAAGAACATCATCTGTGGTCATCTGACCAAAGGACAGTATGGTCGTGTAAGTGCTCTGGACACGTCAAAGGAAGTTTGGGACTGGCTCTCAAAGGTCAATGAAGGAGTCTCTACCCAGAGAGATCAAAGGATCAGCGTCCTTCACAATCTCTTCAATTGCTTCAAGAGACATGACAATGAGAATGTCCATCACACTTTTGATCGTCTCACTGACATCACAAATGAGCTTCAAGCACTTGGCGCCACTGAGATTACCAAGCATGAAATCGTCAAGACCCTCCTGAGATCACTTGACAGCTCATTTGATATCCTTGCCCTAATGATTCAAGAACGCCCTGACTTCAAGACTCTAGATCCGTCTGATATACTTGAGAGGATCAACACACATGAGTTCTAGCTATCTGAGAAACGTGACATCCATGGTCCCAACCATGGCCGATCTCGCGCCTTAAAGGAAAAAGCTGTTTCTTCATCTGAAGAAGAATCTGACTGTAGTTCGGATGATCCTGAAGACATTGGAAAGGAGCTTGCCATGCTTGTGGAGAAGTTCCAGAAATTTACTAGGAAGAAAGGCTTGAGAAAGTCTTCACGATCCAGCTCAAGAAATGATGAAGCTTCTACTCATGACTACAAGAAGAGAACATGTCATAAGTGCAAGAAACCTGGTCACTACATCTCTGAGTGTCCTCAGTGGGACAATGAGAAGAAGAAGAAGAGCAAGGAATATGATTCTGATGACAAGAAAAAGAAGAAATACTCAAAGTCTTCTTCAAAGTCTTCGTCAAAGTATTCATCACACAAGAAGAATTCATCTGGCAAGGCTCGCGCATTTGTTGGCAAGGAGATGGATTCTGAGGAAGAGTCTGCTTCTGAAGAGGCGGAGGTGGAGTCGGAGGAGGAGTCTGATTCTGGTGCTGCAAGTCTGGCTTTAGCCACTGCCTACATGGGCAAGTCCATCTTCAACACTGAAGACAATGGCCCCGTCCCCAACAATGATGATGAGGACGACGACTCTGCTCCCACCTTCTGCTTCATGGCACGCGGTGCCAAGGTAAATCACGCGATGCTTACTTTCAAACATCTAGTGAAGATGACTCTGATTGTGAATCAAAACCTAGCTACAAAACACTTGCTAAAACTGCCACTGAACAGCAGAAAGCCATGTAACATATTCAAAAACTGTTAGACAAAAGCGATGACTTGTTGGACGTGAAAATGACCCATTCTCAGTCCTTAATTGAATACATAAAAAAACTTCATGTTAAGTACAAGGAACTTGAAGGTCTTTATGAATCGCTCTCAAAAACTCATGAAAAGCTTTCCCACGATTACATTCAAAGGAAACGAGAACTTGAGAAATTGAAAGCGGCTCATGAAGATCTTCAAAAGGAGAATGAGTCACTTCGCGCGCAACTGATCAGCTCCACTCACGAAGATTTTGAACCACCATCTCTAAAATGCATTGAGCGTGATAACGCTACATCTGTTGCTGAATGTTCTACTGCTGCCACTGTTGCAATATCTTCAACTGCTGATGTGGTAACTAACCCCTCTGTTGAGGAAACCACTACTATTGCTGATGAAAATGCTAGGTTGAAGACTTTGCTTGAAACAGGGATGTACAAAAGCCTCAAAGGGCATCAGACTCTATGTGATGTCCTCAAAAAGCATATACTGAACCGAAACCCTAGGAAAGAGGGTGTTGGGTTCGACGGGAAAACGAATGTTGATGGTTCATACTGGAAGCCTGAGCAGTATCCCAAAACCACATGGGTTGCTGCAAAGGAACCTATAGTGGATCCATCTACCTTATCTGGCTTCACTTGTGCTAATCCTGTTATCATTGATGAATCCTTTGATGCAAACTATAAACTGTTTAAGAATCAAAATGGTGAAGTGTTTGCCAGGTATATTGGTACTAACTGCAGGAATGGACCACCTATGAAGAAGATCTTGGTACCCAAAGGTTGTCTTGGGAAGCTTCCAGCAAACACTATCATGACACCTCCTGGGATGAAGACAAACCCCAGACCAAAGGCTTCATATGGTCCTAAGGCTTCATACAGACAAAGGACTCACCCGAGTCACCCTAACGCGGATGTTTTGCAGGGAAACCATACTCAGACCCATGAATATGAGCGTGTTTCTTCAAACCGCTATGTTCATAAATCCAAGAATTTTTCTGCCTATTCTTATGAGTATTATTCTCCTCCTGCAAGACTATTTGCTAGGGCCCCAAAGCCAAAATTCTCAGATGCTGCTCTTAGACTCATTGCTTCTAAGCCACCCCTGAAAATGTGGGTGGTTAAGAAGAACTAACTTTCTCTTACAGGGAAAGGTCTCCAGCCTATAATCAAAGGCTTCTGATGCTATTGCTGGGGACCTAAAACACTTGTAGGGCACAAGATCAAATGCCCAAAATGACTTACTGCTCATACTATTCATAAATCACTTGTTGAACATCTTATCAGTCCTAAATTTCATCTAAGCTTTCATAATCCACTTATGCATCAAATGTTTATGCTTCACAATGGCTTTTGGTGAAGCCTATCCTCCTAACTGCATTGTAGGGAGTGACACCAAAGTCTTCAGAATGGATTATGGATAGTGGATGCACAAATCATATGACTGGTGATCGAAATCTTCTCATGGACTCAACTTTACGTCCATCTAACAAGAGTCACATCACATTTGCTGATACCGGTAAAAGCAAAGTGTTGGGTTTAGGTAGAGTTGCAATCTCAAGAGATCAGCACATGGATAAAGTCATGCATGTTGAATCCCTTGGCTTCAACTTAATGTCTGTCTCAATGCTTTGTGACTTAAACATGATTGTGATCTTTGGTAAATTTCGTTGCCTTATACTAATGGAATCTGACAAGTCTTTAGTATTTGAAGGATACATAAAAGGTGATCTGTATATGGTAGATTTCTCAGCTGGACCACAGATGGCCGTATGTCTTCTAGCAAAAGCTTCAGAGTGCTGGCTCTGGCATCGGAGGCTAGGACATGCTGGCATGAGGAACTTGCACACTCTCGCAAAGAAGACGCATGTCATAGGCATCGAGGAAGTCAAGTTCAAGAAAGATCATCTATGTGGTGCCTGTGAGACTGGGAAGATGACTAGAGCCAAGCACCCCTCGAAGTCAATCATGACGACATCCAAACCCTTCGAGCTGCTTCACATGGACTTATTTGGCCCTACTCACTACTCCACATTCTCTACCATAGCCTGTCTCTATGGCTTCGTCATTGTTGATGATTATTCAAGATATACATGGGTGCACATAATACTCTAGAAGACTGAAGTGCAAGATGTCTTCAGACGCTTCGCCAACCGTGACATGAACAACTATGGCATCAAGATCAAGCATATCAGAAGTGACAATGGCACTGAATTCAAGAATACTGGCCTCGATCTTTATCTGGATGAGATGGGAATCACTCATGAATTCTCAGCCCCGTATACACCTCAGCAAAATGGGATCGTCGAGCGCAAGAACAGAACTCTAATTGAGATGGCTCGAACGATGTTCGATGAATACAAAACATCAAGAAGGTTCTGGCCCGAAGCTATTGATACTGCATGTCATATCATCAACCGTGTTTATCTTCACAAGCTTCTGAAGAAAACATCCTATGAACTCCTCACTGGAAAGAAGCCTAATGTAAGTTACTTCAGAGTATTTGGAGCTAAGTGCTGGATCAAGGATCCTCATCATAAGTCAAAATTTGCACCCAAATCTCATGAAGGCTTCATGCTCGGATATGGAAAGGACTCACACTCCTACAGAGTCTTCAACATTTTTTTCTATAAAACTGTTGAAACCGTGGATGAAAGAACATGCGGTGCCCCCATGTTTGGTTTTGGTAATTGATGACAATCTCTATGGAGTAATGGTTGCTTTGAGTTATATTTGAAGGGTTTGTCCATAGGCTTTTCTTGGAGTCCATTTGTTGGTTTCAAGGAGAGTTTGTGATGACCAAGCTGCTAGCAAGGAATTATCCAAAGATTGGTCTTGTGGGTGTTGAGCTTATTGCAAGTATGTCTTGAAGAAGAAGAGTGTGTGATCATTCATGTTTACCTTCAAGACATCATCCAAATGAAGAGAGTTGGAAAGATTCAAGGTTGTTCAATACTAAGTCAAAGAGTGAATCAAGTTGATCAACACACAAAGCATAGAAAATGTACCGAGAGGGATCAAGCAATCCCATGGTATGGTTAGCATTGTCAATTACGCTTTGTGTAGTAACCCATGGTCTTCGTGAGAGTTCTTTGTGGGGTTAGGTTGCGGTGTGCAAGTTCAAGTGATGCATCACGAGGAGATCAAGTGCTTGAAGCTTGCCATCCATTGTGGTGACAATGGACTTGTGAAGATATGCCGAAGAGTAGCTCACTCATAGTGGAGTATGGGGGAGCAATCTACTAGTCTTCACCGAGCCAACAGAATCAAGAAAGGTGGTCCAACTTGAGGAAGTCAAGATCGTCTACATCTAGCTCAAGTGGACTTTGTGCAAGGCAAAGGTTTGCCCTTGATAGGTTCTCTATTTTACCGGTCTCATGGTGGTAGTTTGGAGACCGGGTTATAGGATCGATTGCCGTACTATCAAGGGGGGCTCTCAATGAGTAGCTTGATCGTATCGTTCGTAGAGAGCTCAAACCATTGCATGCTTGCATCATCTTTATTGGTTCTTGTTTGGTTCTTCTCCTTGTGAGATTGGGAGCATATGGTCATCTTGATGACTAGCTCGAGTTCATCGAAAACGGAGTTCACATGCATCTTCTATGATGTTTTCGATGTTGGAGGTTTTGCTGGTTCTTCTCTGATGGAGGATTCATTCCTCCATATCTTAGGCATACCTCCATGTCGATGTTTTGATGCTTCACGTCTTCCCCTATCCATCAAGCTTGAGTTTGCTCAATTCGGAGCTCTTTTGTAGAAGTTATGGCAATTTTGGTTTTATTGCATCCTTCTGTGTCTTTAGCTGCGATATGAAGGCATCCAAGTGCTAAAGCCTCAGTGGTGTGCGGTAGTACCGCTCAAGGGAGCGGTAGTACCGCAGGAGCTAAGCGGTAGTACCGCTCCTAGTAAGCGGTAGTACCGCTGCCCCCAGCCCTGACGCAAACTCATGCGGTAGTAGGCGCGGATGTAATTTTTTTACATCCGCCCTCATGCGGTAGTACCGCGATTCCTGTCCTGTACTACCGTGCCGGACTTTCGTCAGCTCCAATCTCAGCGGAAGTAGGCGCGGATGTAATTTATTACTTCCGCGCATTTCCAGAACTAGTTGATGCCTGCCTTACGGTAGTACCGTAAGGGAGCGCGGTAGTACCGCTCCGGCGGTTCTACCGTTCGTTGCCCTGTGCTAACAGGCCCTCACCTAGTCACTACCGCGCGAGCGGTAGTACCGCACGCCTTGCGGTAGTACCGCATGGCCTTGCGGTAGTACCGCAAGTTCAGTGCGGTAGTACCGCGCCGCGCGGGCTGTGAGAGGGGATAACGGTTGGATTCTTTCCCCTCCTATAAAAGGGGGTCTTCTTCCCCAATGGACCTCATCCTTTAAGCTCGTGTTCTTCCCCCATTGTTGACCTTCTTCGAGCTTGCTATCTCTCAATCCCTCCATGGATTCTTGCTAGTTTTGGGGGGAAAAGAGAGAGGAGATCTAGATCCACACTTCCACCAATCACTTTCTCCTCTTTGTGAGGGGAACCCTTTGGATCTAGTTCTTGGAGTTCTTGGTGTTCTCCTTCTTGTTCTTCCTCTCTTTTCCCTCCCTAGCATTAGTTGCTTTGGTGGGATTTGAGAGAGAAGGACTTGGGCACTCCGTGTGCCCTTGCCATTGCATTTGGTGCATCGGTTTGAGTTCTCCACGGTGATACGTGGAAGTGAAGTTTGAGAAGCTTATTACTCTTGGGTGTTTGGGCACCCTAGAGCTTGTTCCTCTTGGGTGCTTTGGCGCCCTAGACGGTTGGTGTTGTTCGGAGCTCAATCATTGTGGTGTAAAGCTCCGGGCAAGCGTCGGGGTCTCCAATTAGGTTGTGGAGATTGCCCCGAGCAATTTGACGGGTACCGGTGACCGCCCCCAAAGGTTGCCGAAGTGTATGGGTTCGGTGACCGTCCCCAAGGGTTGCCATTTGTACGGGTTCGGTGACCGCCCTCAAGGGTCCCTTAGTGGAATCACGGCATCTTGCATTGTGCGAGGGCGTGAGGAGATTACGGTGGCCCTAGTTATTTCTTGGGGAGCATTGTGCCTCCACACCGCTCCAAACGGAGATTAGCATCCGCAAGGGTGTGAACTTCGGGATACATCGTCGTCTCCGCGTGCCTCAGTTATCTCTTACCCGAGCCCTTTACTTATGCACTATACTTTGTGATAGCCATATTGTTTCTCGTCATATATCTTGCTATCACCTAGTTGTTTATCTTGCTTGGCATAAGTTGTTGGTGCACATAGGTGAGCCTAGTTGTTGTAGGTTTTGTGCTTGACAAATTAACCGCTAGGTTTATTCCGCATTTGTTTAAGCCTAAACCGTAATTATTTTAAAGCGCCTATTCATCCCCCTCTAGGCGACATCCACGATCTTTCAGTGGATGTGCGGTTTGATGAGACAAATGGTTCACAAAGATTGTCCCTACCAAATGTGCTAGATGAAGCTTCACCAAATGAATCTATCAAGCTAATGGGAACTGGTGAGATCATGCCTTCTGAAGCACAACCTGACGAGGAACTCATCATCTCTGGTCCAAATCAACCTGACGACAATGCTCAGCCTGAAGACAACACTCCTGATGATGACAATGTACATCAAGAGCAAAATCTTCGTCCAGCTCATCCTCGTGTTGCAAATGAAGTACAAGTTGAGAAGATAATTGATAGCATAAATGATCCTGGTCAACTTACTCGCTCAAGAGCAACATAGCTTGCAAATTTCTGTTGGCACTTTGCTTTTGTCTCAATATCTGAACCCAAGAAAGTTGCTGAAGCTTTTATGGAACCTGATTGGAGTCAAGCAATGCAAGAAGAGCTACAACAGTTTGAGCTGAACAATGTATGGGAACTTGTCAAGAGTCCTGATCCTCACAAGCACAACATAATAGGCACAAAATGGATCTATCGCAACAAGCAAGATGAGCATGGTCAAGTGGTCAAAAACAAAGCTCGTCTCGTTGCTCAAGGATACACTCAAGTCGAAGGGATTGACTTCGATGAAACATTTGCTCCTGTGGCTAGACTTGAAGCTATCCGTATGCTGCTAGCCTATGCAAATCATCACAACATACTTCTATATCAAAAGGATGTAAAGAGTGCCTTTCTCAATGGAAGAATTGAAGAAGAAGTGTATGTTGCACAACCACCTGGCTTTGAAGATCCAAAACGTCCTGATATGGTATACAAGCTCAACAAGGCACTGTATGGTCTCAAACAAGCACCTCGTGCTTGGTATGACACACTCAAAGACTTCCTGAAGAGCAAAGGCTTCAAACCTGGATCCCTAGACCCCACACTCTTCCTGAAGACATATGATGATGAGCTATTTGTCTGCCAAATCTATGTGGATGACATTATCTTCGGCTGCACGGACAAGAAATACAGTGATGAGTTCGGTCACATGATGCAAGAGCAATATCAAATGTCCATGATGGGTGAGCTGAAGTTCTTCCTTGGTCTTCAAATTCGTCAGCAAAGCAACGACATCTGCATATCTCAAGAGAAGTACCTTAAAGATTGCCTGAAAAAGTTTGGAATGCAAGACTACAAAGGGTACTCGACGCCAATGCCTGCTAAACATCATCTGGGTCCCGACGCCAATGGTAAAGAGTTTGATCAACAGGTATACCGCTCCATGATTGGTTCTTTACTTTATTTATGTGTATCTAGGCCAGATATTATGCTTAGTGTTTGCATGTGTGCTCGATATCAAGCCGCACCAAAGGAGTCGCATCACTTAGCTATGAAGCGAATACTTCGATATTTGGCTTACACCCCAACACTAGGATTATGGTATCCAAAGGGCTCAGAGTTTGATCTAGTAGGATTTTCAGATGCTGATTATGCTGGTGACAAAGTTGATCGCAAATCCACATCAGGCACATGTCATGTTCTAGGACGATCACTTGTCTGTTGGTCTTCAAAGAAGCAGAACTGTGTATCACTCTCCACTGCTGAATCTGAATACATTGCTGCTGAATCTTGCTGCGCTCAGCTTCTCTAGATGAAGCAAACACTCAAGGACTATGGAGTCCATCTGAAGCATGTTCCACTCTACTGTGATAATGAAAGCGCCATCAAGATTGCCAACAACCCAGTTCAGCACTCGAAGACAAAGCACATTGAAATTCGTCATCACTTTCTCAGAGATCATGTTATGAAGGAAGATATTGATATCATACACGTCAACACTGAAGAACAACTGGCAGATATCTTCACAAAGCCCTTGGATAAGAAAAGGTTTTGCAAGTTGCGGTGTGAGCTAAATATCTTAGAATCCTGAAATGTCCTGTAATCAGGCACACATCCTAACACTTATGCATATTGATGACTTAGATGTACAACACACGAAGTAAAGTATATCTTCAATCAATGAAGACTTACATTCTAAGTGTGAATACATTAACATGGAATCTGACTTCGGAGCGCCACGATAATTGTGCGCCGTGTCTGGGTTTAATACTTCCTATATATATATACAACCGGTCTATTTTCATAACATTATGAGAATAATATTCTCATAACACTTCCGAACTGCTTTGTTTTACTGCATTGGAAAGCTATGCGCACTGCACAGATTATGCAACAGAACCTCATGTTTGAAAAAACTGTACGTGTTGTTTTTTCGGTACCTTTTTTGCTCTAGTTTTTTAACCGTTTATCGGAAATTATGCGTGTAATATACCATTGAAAAAGCTATGGAGTAGACACAACTTTGCCATGTTGAACACTTTTCAAAATTCATCATAGTTTAAGAGCAGCTTCGAAAATCGTGCGCCTCACAACGAATGGCAGCGAGCGTTTTTTGCGTTTTTTTCTAAACCGCTCGTCGAAATGAAACGTATGATACACCGTTGGAAAGGTATTGTCAGCGCGCATCTTTTTCATATCTATTATTTTTTCTAATTCGCTACGGTTTAAGAGCAGTTTTGAATTTACTAAATCGCGGAATTGTGTTTTTCGATTTTTTTCAAATTTTCGGTACTGTTTTCACTCCAGTTTTCTAACCGTTTGTCGAAACAAGGCGTGTAATATACCGTTGGAAAGCTACGAACGAGGCGCAACTTTCATATGTTGAAATGTTTTTGAGATTCCTTACGGTTTTTAGTTAAATTTGAAAATCGTGCGGCTGACTACGAAGGGCAGTGGCCGTTTTTTGTGAATTTTTTTACAAAACACTGGTCTAAATGATCCAAATGATACACCGTTGGAAAGATATCGTCGAGACGCTACTTTTTCATGTAGAACACCCCCTCTAATTCATTACGGTTTAAGAGCAGTTTTGAAATTACAAAAACACGGAAACTCTGTTTTTCGCGACACCCAAATCGACGCGTTTTTTTGCGCTTTCGAACTGCATGTTAGTGCAACACAGAGACCAGTGAACTGCATGCTTGAAAAAACTGTACGTGTTGTTTTTTCGGTACCGTTTTTGCTCTAGTTTTTTAACCGTTTATCGGAATTATGCGTGTAATATACCTTTGAAAAGCTATGGAGTAGACGCAACTTCGCCATGTTGAACACTTTTCGAGATTCCGCACGGTTTAAGAGCAGTTTTGAAAACGGTGAACTGCATGTTTGAAAAAACTGTACGTGTTGTTTTTTCGGTACTTTTTTGCTCTAGTTTTTTTAACTATTTATCGGAATTATGCGTGTAATATACCGTTGAAAAGCTATGGAGTAGACGCAACTTCGCCATGTTGAACACTTTTCGAGATTCCGCACGGTTTAAGAGCAGTTTTGAAAACGGTGAACTGCATGTTTGAAAAAACTGTACGTGTTGTTTTTTCGGTACCTTTTTTGCTTTAGTTTTTTAACTGTTTATCGGAATTATGCGTGTAATATACCGTTGAAAAGCTATGGAGTAGACGCAACTTCGCCATGTTGAACACTTTTCGAGATTCCGCACGGTTTAAGAGCAGTTTTGAAAACAGTGAACTGCATGTTTGAAAAAATTGTACGTGTTGTTTTTTCGGTACCTTTTTTGCTCTAGTTTTTTAACCGTTTATCGGAATTATGCGTGTAATATAATGTTGAAAAGCTATGGAGTAGACGCAACTTCGCCATGTTGAACACTTTTCGAGATTCCGCACGGTTTAAGAGCAGTTTTGAAAACGGTGTGACCGACGAATAATGGCAGCGAGCGTTTTTTTGCGCTTCCGAACTGCACAAGAAAACCGCACTGCATCAAGGTAGGAGCCGGCGCGACGGTGCTGGGGGAAGGAGGCGGGTCGACAGCGCGGGGGAAGGAGGCGGGGCAGTGGTTGCTGTCCTCGGGGCGCTCCGCGCAAGAAACCTATTTAAGTGGGGGTGTTATGAGAATAAGATTTTTGTTATGAGAATAAGGTCTTAAGGGGTGTTATGAGAATAGACCCACCCTATATATCTCTCTCTCTCTCTCTCCCCGTGCGTCTCTCTCTCATGTGGTTTTTCTCCTACTCTCTCACCCACATATATACAATCTTTCCCGCCCTATGTCCTCAACAGCATTCACTTATAGCTATGTCTTCATATTTGAATCTTTTGGACTAAGTGAATGTGATCGGACCCTAACCTCTCCATGCTTTCTTATCTCACACTCTGTCTGTCCAAATCATATGCATTCTGTTGAAACTGTCGAATATCTTCTCTGCATCCTTGTCAGCAGAAGATACGGAGACAAACTTTAAATCTGATTTTAATGCTCCATCCTTTATGCCTGAAACCCGGAGAAGCCGGAACGATCACTCCAACAGTCGTGGTGAACGTGGGATCGTGGGACAACTCCCAATGCGTTACATGAATGCCACGTGTCACTCGTACGTGAACCGTCAGGGGCACCTGCGTAATTGCGCTGTGCCGTCTCTCATGCCTATAAATGCACGTCCCATCACGGTCAAAAGTTTCTTCTACCACCTCTCCACCTCGACCAACCCTAGCGCCTCCGCTAGCTTTCGACGACGCCGGCGACGAAGCGCTTCGCTGCCGCAACTTTGTCGACGCCGTCCTCACGCCGGCCGCGGACATCTTCTACTCCGTCGTCACCGTAGCTGTCCTCCGTCGCCAAGTTAGGGCACGGAAGACCGAACTGTTGTGCATCCAACTTCTCTCCGTCTAAGCAGTTCATCGTGTGGTAAATAAAACTTGCTTTTTACCATCTTCTAGATCCATAGAGATTCATCTATTTTACCGCAAGAAGTTTCTGCCTACTTAGATATATAGATCTATCCTGTCTGCATCTCATATATTGCCTAGTACATTCACATATGCTTCAACCATAGTTAGATTCCTCACTTGTACCTATTCGTGGATTCGTACAAATCTGGAACCAACTCTCATGAGTGAATGTCTTCGCGCTATGAGGTAAAAGTCTTCAAAACTGTTTTAATCTTCAAAACTTCTGAGAATGCATATGACCTCTTCCCCTTCCCTCGCATCTCTAATGCTGTCACAGGTACATGTCCATGGGAGAATCCCTTGGTTCTCATAGTCTGCATTTGTTTGCAGAATTTTTGCAGTGTCACATTCACTCCCCTGAAGACAGTTCCTGTCTGACCAACGAACCGAAGCATTTGCCTGTTTTGAAGCCATTCAGTTTGAAGCCCTTCAGGTTGAAGCAAATGGGAACTGACAAGACAGTTAGAAAGGGTGGCTGACAACGCCGTGGCAACACCTCCATTGATTTGCCTCCTGATCTCAGTGAGATATACAAGACTGATCCAGAGGAGGATTACAATTAGAGGAAGACACGAATCCAATGGATTCGAAGATACTGGGCTGAACAATGGTTCAAGTATAGGTTCGTGACCCAAGAGTATGCTAAGAAGAACGCCATCAAGCATCCATGGGGAGATATCACTTATAAAAATCTCCCCCCCCCAAGACTCGTGCTGAAGCCATTGCTCAAGGCTTCTATCCTTGCATGGTCAGAGGACCTCAGCCTGCTGATGCTGATCCAAGCTCTCTGCTCTGCTGTCGTGACGACAATCTGTTCAAGCAAAATCTTCAGCACGCCAAGAACTCAGCCAAAGAGAACAAGAAGCATTGGGGATTAGACTTCAATCCTGGCCCCTCTGCGCCCCGCGCTGATGGCACGCGCGAAGCTGAACCAAATCTGGTTGGGCCCTTCTACAACTTAGAAGGCCTCATCAGTCACATAAGGGTTCAAGGGGCGGATGTGGATCAGCCTAAAGCAGATGCTGATTCTGAAGAAGCGCCTGCAACGCTGAAGCCTAAGAAGAAGAAATCAAAGGCTTCGAAGACCACTCCACCAATTGCTTCTAGAGTGAAGCCTTTGGCTACCGCTCCACCTACACCAAGTGTGCAATCTGAGGAACACTCTCGTATCTCCAAGAGCAGATAGCTGAAGAGGAAGCCATCACGCAACCCCAGTCCAGCTCTCACTCCTGATGCTGTGCTGAAGACTGCCAATGATGCCCTTGATCTCTCAAGTGATGAAGATCTTGGTGATGATGCTCTGGAGCTATTGATCAAGAGCAAGCAAGATGCTAAAATCTTCAATGATTTGCCGCTCTTTAACGTTGAAGTGCTCAATAACTTCATTGACGAATGGTTTGACACACC
Organism: Secale cereale; assembly: GCA_902687465.1. Taxonomy (NCBI): domain Eukaryota; kingdom Viridiplantae; phylum Streptophyta; class Magnoliopsida; order Poales; family Poaceae; genus Secale; species Secale cereale. The sequence goes on from LR738715.1 coordinate 318,426,695, forward strand.
CAACCTGAGCTTCGACGATCTTCAACTTCCAGTTGGCCTCAGCGTCTCCTTCCATGGCGCCATTGCTTCTGAGCTGGCTCTGGCTCAGAGAATTGTTGAGCTGAAGCGAAAAGATAGACTATGAAAAGGCTCAGTTCAAGAAGCATGTGGACAAGCTCAGCGTGCAAGAGATTCAAAACTTCAAGGTTATGATGCATGAGCTCAAGGAAGCCTTTCGCGTGAAGAAACTAAAGGTTCTCGTGAGCGAATCAAGGACTTGGCTGCCAAATGCGTTCAAGCATTCAATCAAGCTGAAAAGCGCAAGGCACTTGGGCGTCCTGGTATTGACCCAAGGATGGCTGCCAAGAAGAAGAAGAAGCAACCTGTGCCCGAAGCTAAAGAATCAGGGTAGGAAATGCCTCGCATAGTCTTCCCTGCTAGCATGACTGGCACGAAGCCTAAGGCATCCCCAACAGTTTCAAATCTCAAGAAGACAAAGGTGGCTGAAGCTGAAGCTCGCAAGCGCAAGCAATCTACTGATGAAGCTCTACCCACCAAGAAGCACAAAACCAAGAAGGATAAGGCTGCTTCCAAAGAGCCTATCTTTGTCGAGCCAATCTCAGTTGCTCGCCCTGCATCTGCCCGGAGAGAACGAAGAATGATTGTTCATGAGCATGCTCCCACAGAGGCTGAAGACATTCCAGCTGTTGACCACACCGCAGCTGAAGACATTGGTCCTCACGACAATGTTGAAGATGATGAAGTCCTTACTCAGATCGAATACAACGTTGAATCTTCGCCTGTTCTTACGAACAGCGAACGCATCAACATTGGTCGTCCATTGACGCCAATTGCTTAGGATGACTCGTGGGCTGATCACCCACAGGATACACAAGCCACACCTCAACAAACTCAAGACACCGGTGCGGTGCTTGAAGATGAAGACTTTGCGGCCCAACAACCTCCATCTCCTCAGGCGTCGCCAGCTTTTCGCAGGCTTCACAAAGGACCAAGGCCTCAAGTCGTCGCCCCAAGTGTTCCAGAAGGAGTAGAGCAACCATCTACACCTGATGCTGCTCCTACTGTGAACCTCTCAGAATCTGAAGCCAAAGCGGCTGAAGATATTTCGGCTGCATCAGCCGAAGAAGAACCACCCCAAGGAGAAGAACAACCCCAAGTTAAAGAGGAACGTACTGCAACACCCCCTGTTCTCGAGGAGAACGTGTCCAACCCTCCAGCTCCTGAAGTGGAGGCTACAAATTCAGAGGCTGCCACCACCAACGCTGAAGCCAATGACGTGGTCATGGCTGAAGCTAATGTAGCACCTGAAGACACAGTGGCGCCTGAAGTGACTGCGCCTGAAGTGACTGCGACTGAAGCCAGTGCTACACCTGACGCCAATGCTGCACCTGAAGCAAATCTGCAGCTTGAAGATAATGCCTCTGCTCCTATTCTGCCTCCACGGCCCCATACCATTGAGCAAGCATACAACAAGGATGATCAGCTTGTTACTGTCCGGTGGCCCATTCTGATTCCGCCACCTACCACTGAACCGCGTGCTGCTGGTCCTCAGTTTGATAATCATGTTCCTCACAGGCCCCAAGTTCAGAAGCCTAAGCCAAGACTGCCAAGGTTTCCAGGTATTGCAACCTCTTCAGGATCATTCAATGCCAATAGCTTCACTGCGCACAACACCTTCTTTGACAGCGCCAAGAACCCATATTCCAAGCCAAGAATATCATCAGATAGGTTCTGGAGCCATCAACAGTGCAGCTACTACTCAAGAGTACTCTATGATCAAGGGCGCATTTTCCCACATATGCATCTTGACACTGAAGCTATTGCTGGTCTGCCTTGCCTGGAGGAAGCTCTTGACTGCTTTCGTGATGCTGGCCTACTCAATTTTGTCACAAACAAAGAGCATTGGAATGAAGAGCTGCTTCTGCAATTCTATGCAACCCTCCACATCTGAGGCTACAGCAGGGATCCGAAGACATGGGTCCTTGAGTGGATGACAGGGAATGTGCATCATGAAGCTAAAGCCTTTGATCTCATTGAGCTTACTGGACTGCCCACTCCAGGAGATATCTATGAACCTGGCTGTCAATTGCACGCTGAAGCCTTGGAGAGTATATTTCAGAAGCGCCAGCCCAACATGAGCCAAATGCTGAGCATGATGAAGCCTCTGCCAAGTGATGCTGAATATCCTAAGGAATTCTTTGTTGAAGACCTAGAGTACCTGCCGCGCACCATCTATCATATCATCATGCATACTCTATGGCCAATCAAAGGACATTCTTCATCAGCCAAGCTTGAAGGCACTATGAAGACTTTGGTCTTCTATATCTTCAATGGCATCAGCTTCAATGCACAAGATTTCTTCATTAGGCAAATGGCTATGTCTGGAGCTGATCTATTTGGTCTGAAATTTTATGCCCCTTGGATAATGCGCCTCATCAAGTTGCATTCAGCTGTCACCTATCAGCCCTCTGCTCGCAACCATCAGATTTTCTTGCCTCAGGTTGATATGTCAGGTGAAGCCATCTACCAAGAGCCTACTAAAGAGCCTGTTAGTCTTCACAACGCTGATCACCAGAGCTTCACTCAGCAGATTGAAGGTGTTCCAGCAGTCTCACGCGTTTATCCTCTGGCTGGCCGCACTCGTGTACCTCGACACGCCGAAACCGAAGCCACTGAGAGCACCATCGCCCAAAGGCCCCAGAAGCGATCTCGTGTCCTGAATAACCGAGAGCTTCTGGTTGCCCTTCATCAGAAACAGGACAAGCATCACCTCTGGTTAAAGCGTCAGATGCAAAGCCTCTTGGTGGATGTCAATCGCATTCGCAATCTTGCCACCAAGAATGCCTTTGTTGCTCATGAAACATGTCGGAGGTCTTGGAAGAGTTTGACCTTGCTGAGTGCTGAAGTGGATCTTCAAGATGATGGCTTCACAGAGAGATTCAAGTTTGACACACTCCTCCAAGGACTGCTGTTATGCGTCGAACTCCATCTCTTGAAGATTCTGAATACTCCTCCTCCACTGCAACAATTGACGCCAGGGTGATCGACGATCAAGATGATGCTACTTCACCGCCTCCTACTTCAGCGCGCATCGACACTGCACCAAGCACTTCTGCACCGCGAAACAACAACACCGACCCTGGATCCTCTTCTGCTCCAACTGGGAACGAGTAGAGGCTCTATGTCTTCAACCCTTTTTGGTCCTTACTGACAAAAGGGGGAGAAGCATATGAGTTGATAGTCTTCAAGCGGGTCCATATGGGCGGGTGCTTTATAATTTGCCTAGTGTTTACAACTCTCGTTTTGCTACATTTGGTTCTTTGAGTTGTAACACTTAAACGGATGGTCGTCTGCTACGTTTTTATGCTACTCTGTAATGCGATGATAAATTCCGCATCTGCTATCTTATATTCCGCACTTAGTCATTATTGTAGACGTCCATCTTTCATTACGCATGTCATTATCTTCGACATATCAATTGTGCATGATGAATTGTCTTCATAAGTTGAAGAGGATCTCCACAAGTACAACCTGCCATGTGCATTTGCATTCAAAGGCAAATCAACTATATGCACATCTTCAGGGGGAGCCTTTTGCTACTTACGAAGACAATACCTTTATCCTTTACAATTTCACATATCTTTATCCCCGTTGAAAACTTCAACCAGTTTGTCATCAATCACCAAAAAGGGGGAGATTGTAAGTGCATCTAGTGCCACCCCTAGTTATGTTTGGAGTATTGACGACAAACCTGGTTGAGGGACTAATGTGTTTGTGAGAATTGCAGGATAACACAGGTAGTAGTCCCTCATTGATTCGGTTAACCTACCGGAGATGACCCCCAAAAATGTATGAAGATATTAATATCAGTGGTGGTATATGAAGATAATCATATTGAAGACTATGACATGAGAAGACATTGTGTGAAGACTATCGAGGGCGAAGATGTAGATGTTTCGTTGTTTCCTTTTCTTCTTTGTTGAGTCATAGGAACCACCGTACTGTTAAGTGGGGTCCAGGTGTACTAAGTCAGAGTGACTGAAGTGATGCTCAACCAAATCCTATGTCTTCGAGCGAAGACTATGAGAGCAAATCTTATCCAGAGGCGGATGAGTCAGCTTTACTTGGAGCTCAAGTAAAGTTGCCGTGTGTGTTTGAAATCTGACCGTTGGAACACGTGTCAGTTCCTTAGTGACCCAGGGTCACTTCGGACAAATCAGGTCGGGTTGCCCAGTGGCTATAAATAGCCCACCCCCTACACCATAAATTGGTGGCTGCTCAGAGTTATTGCACGACTTTTGTCGTTTGAGAGCAACCCACCTCCAAAGCATTTGAGAGAGAAATCCTTGCGAGGACAAAGCCCAAACACCCAGAGCCAAAGAGTGTTTGGCATCACTGAAGTCTTTTTGTCTGTGTGACCTGAAGACTTATTACACTTGAGGACTGTGTTTCCTCCAGCCGGTTAGGCGTCGCGTTCTGAGCATCCAAGAGTCATTATGGATCGCCGGTGAACGAAGTCTGTGAAGGTTTGGAAGTCTACCTTGAAGACTTACCAGAGTGATTGGGCGAGGACTAGGTGTCCTTCGCTCAAGGGGAACAAGGTGAAGACGCGGTCTTCTGAGTTAAATCTTAGCCTCCCTAACCAGACGTACAGTTGTCACAGCAACTGGAACTGGTCTAACAAATCACTGTCTTCCCCGAGCTACTGGTTCTATCCTTCCCTTCCTTTACTTACTGCCATACGTTGTGAAGTCATTGCATGCTTGCCTTATCTGGTTGTCTTCACTGAGTATCTGCTTGTTGTGATTGGCTTCATTCCTTCTTCCTTTATGATCCCTACTGCCTAGATGCTATTAGTCTTCGTGCTTTCACCTCATTGAATACATGACTATGGCTTATCTAGTGTAGTCCACTTTCTGCTGCATACTAATAGGATTGAGTTTATCGTTTGTCTTTGAAACTACCATGTTTTGAAGCATTTCATAAAAATCGCCTATTCACCCCCCTCTAGTCGATATACTGCACTTTCAGAGACCACGCGCGAGTCCCTCGCACCTGCACAAACAAATAAGAACTTCGCAGCCAACGCGATAAGGGGTTGTCAATCCCTTTACGGTCACTTACGAAAGTGAGATCTGATAGAGATGATAGTTCATATTTTTGGTATTTTTGGTTTATAAGAACAACAAATAAAAGCGATAAAAGTAAAGTAGATATAGATTTATATGTTGAGAATAGACCCGGGGGCCATAGTGTTCTCTAGTGGCTTCTCTCATGATAGCGATATTCTGCGGTGGGTAAACAAATTACTGTCGAGCAATTGATAGAAAAGCGAATAATTATGAGACTATCTAGGCATGATCATTGTATATAGGCATCACGTCCGAGACAAGTAGACCGAAACGATTCTGCATCTACTACTATTACTCCACACATCGACCGCTATCCAGCATGCATCTAGTGTATTGAGTTCATAAGAACAGAGTAACGCTTTAAGCAAGATGACATGATGTAGAGGGATAAACTCAAGCAATATGATATAAACCCCATCTTTTTATCCTCGATGGCAACAATACAATACGTGCCTTGCTGCCCCTACTGTCACTGGGAAAGGACACTGCAAGATTGAACCCAAAGCCAAGCACTTTTCCCATTGCAAGAACTATAGATCTAGTAGGCCAAACCAAACCAATAATTCGAAGAGACTTGCAAGGATATTTTGAGCACACATAAAAAGTTCAGAGAAGAACCAAATATTTCTCATAGATAATCTTGATCATAAACTCACAATTCATCGGATCTCGTCAAACACACCACAAAAAGAGATTACATCGAATAGATCTCCACGAAGACCGAGGAGAACTTTGTATTGAGATCCAGAGAGAGAAGAAGCCATCTAGATACTAGCTATGGACCCGAAGGTCTGTGGTAAACTACTCACAACTCATGGTGAGGGCGATGATGGTGATGAAGAAGAAGAACTCCGTGATGGATCCCCCTCCGGTGGAGCTCCGGAACAGGCTCCAAGATGGGATCTCTCGGGAACAGAAGGTTACGGCGGTGGAATTAGGGTTTTCTCTCTGTTGTCGATGGTTTCAGGGTACGTAGACTTATATAGGAGGAAGGAGGACACCAGGGGGTGCTCGAGGGGCCCACGAGGCAGCGGGGTGCGCCCTGGGAAGGGGGACGCGCCCCCACCCTCGTGGACACCCCGAGGCTCCCCTGATGTGGTTCTCAAGTCCATCGTGCGTGATTTTCTCCAAAAATATCTCTCGCGAAGGTTTCATTCCGTTTGGACTCTGTTTGATATTCTTTTTCTGCAAAACCCCGAAACAGGCAAAAAAACAACAATCTAGACTGGGCCTTTGGGTTAATAGGTTAGTCCCAAAAATGATATAAAAGTGTATGATAAAGCCCATTAAACATCCAAGACTTCATAAATAATAGCATGGAACAATAAAAAATTATAGATACGTTGGAGACGTATCAAGCATCCCCAAGCTTAATTCCTGCTCGTCCTTGAGTAGGTAAATGATAAAGAAAGAATTTTTGTTGTGGAATGCTAACCAATATAGTTTTTCAATGTAATTCTCTTAATTGTGGCATGAATGTTCAGATCTGAAAGATTCAAGATAAAAGTCTTTATTGACATAAGAAATAACAATACTTCAAGCATACTAACAAAGCAATTATGTCTTCTCAAAATACTATGGCTAAAGAAAGTTATCCCTACAAAATCATATAGTCTGCCTATGCTCCCTCTTCATCACACAAAATATTCATATCATGCACAACCCCGATTTCAGCCATGCACTTGTTTTCATACTCTATCTTTTCAAACCTTTCAACTTTCACGCAATACATGAGCGTGAGCCATGGACATATCACTATGGGTGGAATAGAGATGGTTGTGGAGAAGACAAAAAGGAGGGAGATAGTCTCACATCGACTAGGCGTATCAACGGGCTATGGAGATGCCCATCAATAGATATCAATGTGAGTGAGTAGGTATTGCCATGCAACGGATGCACTAGAGCTAAGTATGTATGAAAGCTCAACAAAAGAAACTAGTGGGTGTGCATCCAACTTGCTTGCTCACGAAGACCTAGGACATTTGAGGAAGCCCATCGTTGGAATATACAAGCCAAGTTCTATAATGAAAGTTCCCACAAGTATATGAAAGTGACTAAACATGGGACTCTCTATCATGAAGAACATGGTGCTACTTTGAAGCACAAGTGTGGAAAAAGATAGTAGCAATTGTCCCTTCTCTCTTTTCTCTCATTTTTTTGGAGGGGCTTTCTCTCCTTTTTTTATTAGCCCCTCTCTATTTTTTTTGGGCCATCTCTTTTTTTATTGGCCTTTCCTCACATGGGACAATGCTCTAATAATGATGATCATCACACTTTTATTACAGCTCGAAATTACAACTCGATACTACAACAAGTATGACTCTACATGAATGCGTCCGGCGGTGTACCGGGATGTGCAATGAATCAAGAGTGACATGTATGAAAAATTATGCATGGTGGCTTTTCCACAACTACGATGTCAACTACATGATCATGCATGGCAATATGACAATATGATGCGTGTCATATGAACGGAACGGTGGAAAGTTGCATGGCAATATATCTCGGAATGGCTATGGAAATGCCATGATAGGTAGGTATGGTGTCTGTTTTGAGGAATAATATGGTGGCTGTTTTGAGGAAGGATATATAGTGGGTTTATGGCACCGGCGAAAGTTGCTTGGTACAAGAGAGGCTAGCAATGGTGGAAGGGTGAGAGTGCGTATAATCCATGGACTCAACATTAGTCATCAGAACTCATATACTTATTGCAAAAATCTATGAGTCATCAAAACAAAGCAATCAACGCATGATCCTAGGGGGGAGGTTGGTAGGAGTTAACCATCGCACGCCCCCGACCTCCACACAAAGGTTGGCACTCTACAAATACCTCATGCTCTAACTTCGTCACATAGCGGTTCACCATACGTGCATGATATGGGAATCACTAACCTTAACACAAGTATTTCTCAATTTCATAATGACTCCACTAGCATGACTCTAATATCACTATCCTTATATCTTAAAACAATTATCAAGCATCCAACATCTCATCATATTCAATGCACTTAGTGTGATTTTTTTTACTACATTGACATTGGATGCCTATCATGTGAAGACTAGTTTTTTTAGCCTAAACACATTACCATGCTGTTTTAATATACTCTCAAATAGATATAAGTTAAGCATGAGAGTTCAACAATTTCTACAAAATATAACCACCACCGTGTTCTAAAAGATGTAAGTGAAGCACTGGAGCAAAAACTATTCAACTCAAAAGATATAAGTGAAGCACATAGAGTGTTCTAACAATTTCTAGGCCATATTTAACTCTCTCAAATATGTGTGTCCAGCAAGGATGATTGTGACAAACTAACAAGCAAAGACTCAAATTATACAAGACGCTCCAAGCAAAACACATATCATGTGGTGAATAAAAATATAGCTCCAAGAATAGTTACCGATGGATGAAGACGAAAGAGGGGATGCCTTCCCGGGGCATCCCCAAGCTTAGGCTTTTGATTATCCTTGAATTTCTTGGGGTGCCATGGGCACCCCCAAGCTTAGGCCTTTGCTACTCTTTGTTCCATAGTCCATCAAAGCAATACACAAAACTTGAAAACTTCACAACACAAAACTTAGACAAAAATTCTCGTGAGCTCTGTTAATATAAGAAAGCAAACCACTACTCAAAGGTACAGCAATGAATTCATTCTTTGTTTATATTGGTGTTAAACCTACTTTATTTCAACTTCTCTATGGTTCATACTTGCAAATACTACTCATAGATGCATTGAAATAAGCAAACAACACATGAAAAACAGAATCTGTCAAAAAACAGAACAGTCTGTAGTAATCTGCAGGTTTCGCCTACTTCTGGAACTCCAAAAAATTCAAACAAAATTGTTAAATTTGAGGAATTTCTCTATTAATCATCTTCCAAAAGAATCAAGTAAATATCATGCTCCAGTAAAATCTGACGACCACTTTAGCGAGAGCTAACGATTCTGTTTTTCACAGCAAGATCACATAAACTTCACACAAGTCTTCCCAAAGGTTCTACTTGGCACAAACACTAAACAAAACAAGAAAACACATCTAAGCAGAAGCTAGATGCAATATTTATTCCCTAACAGCAGCAAAAAATAAATCAATATAAAATTGGGTTGCCTCCCAACAAGCGCTATCGTTTTACACCCCTAGCTAGGCACGATAATTCAATGATGCTCACATGAAAGACAAGACATGAAGCACAAAGAGAGCATCATAAAACATGTGACAAACACATCTAAGTCTAACATACTTCCTATGCATAGGTATTCTATAGGAAAACAAATTAGCAAGACAAGCAAGATCTAGCATATGCAAGGAAGAAGAAAGAAACAAGATCAATCTCAACACGAAGAGAGGTAATTTAGTAACATGAAGATTTCTACAACCATATTTCCCTCTATCATAATAATTGCATGTAGGGTCATAAGAAAATTCAACAATATAGCAATCACAAAACATATTCTCAACACGATCCACATGCATACGAAGTTGACACTCTTCCAAAATAGTGGGATTAACATTAACTAAAGTCATGACCTCTCCAAACCCACTTTCAATATTATTGCAAACATTATTATCAATCTCATATTCATCATGGAGTTTAAGTAAAATATCAAGATCGTAAGAAGAATCACCCCAATCATGATCATTGCAACAAGTAGAATACATAGCAATACTAGCATCCCCAAGCTTACTGTTTTGCGTATCATTAACACAATTGACATTAATAAAATTTATGATAACATCATTGCAATCATGCTTTTCATTGAAGGAACTATCAAGTATGGGTGCAATAGCAACGATCTCATGTTTAACATAGGGAGCTATAGCAAATTCTTCTTCATAAATATTGGCATCATGTCCACAAGAATAGCAAGCATCATGTTCATCAAGGGATATTTCAATCAAATCATCGTAATCATAATTATATATAGATTCATGCATATCATTATTTTCCTTCAAAGCAGCGGTCATTCCTTCAATAAATTCTTCGACATTGGCATTATGAGCATAGTTTTCGTAGCAATATTTAAGTATGTCAAAAAATTTAGATTCATAGAGAGTAATATCATACTTTTCAATCAAAGAAGCAACTTCATAAGCACCCTTAAAAGCAACAAATTCTTCAATTTGTTCGATATCGTAGTAACTATAAACACCCTTTGCATAAGAGGATAAGATTTCATTATCATTAAACTCACATAGGTAGGGGATGTGTTTTTTAGGGTTCTTAGAGCAACAAGTAAAATCACAAATTTCACAAAGATTCCAAGCATAACATAGCAATCTGTTTATTTGATCCCATAAGAGTCTCCCTTTAACAGACAAACGGTGATGCACAAAATGAGCATGCTCATCGAAAGATTTCCCATCAACTAGGATAGTTGGGGTTTCAGCACGAGAGCATAAGGATCGAAGATGATCCAAATAGAAAACTTTAAGGTGATCCGTAACAATAGATTTTTAGCAAGCAAAGATGCAAGCAAATAGAAGGCACATGGCAACACAAGCAAACAAGAGGCAATCGGACGGTAAACACACGGAAAAAAGAAAGGCAAATAAAATGGCAAGGGTGAAGTGGGGGAGAGGAAAACGAGAGGCAAAAATGTAATGCGAAGGATAAGGGTTTGTGGTAGGTACTTGGTATATGACTTTTGCATAAGCCTCCCCGGCAATGGCGCCAGAAATTATTCTTGCTACTTCTCGAGCTTGCATTGTATTCCCTCGAAGAGGAAAGGGAGATGCAGCACATTAGCGTAAGTATTTCCCTCAGTTTTTGAGAACCAAGGTATCAATCCAGTAGGAGACCACGCGCGAGTCCCTCACATCTGCACAAACAAATAAGAACTTCGCAACCAACGCGATAAGGGGTTGTCAATCCGTTTACGGTCACTTACGAAAGTGGGATCTGATAGAGATGATAGTTTATATTTTTGGTATTTTTGGTTTATAAGAACAGCAAATAAAAGCGATAAAAGTAAAGTAGATATAGATTGATATGTTGAGAATAGACCCGGGGGCCATAGTGTTCTCTAGTGGCTTCTCTCATGATAGCGATATTCTACGGCGGGTAAACAAATTACTGTCGAGCAATTGATAGAAAAGCGAATAATTATGAGACTATCTAGGCATGATCATTGTATATAGGCATCACGTCCGAGACAAGTAGACCGAAACGATTTTGCATCTACTACTATTACTCCACACATCGATCGCTATCCAGCATGCATCTAGTGTATTGTGTTCATAAGAACAGAGTAACGCTTTAAGCAAGATGACATGATGTAGAGGGATAAACTCAAGCAATATGATATAAACCCCATCCTTTTATCCTCGATGGCAACAATACAATACGTGCCTTGCTGCCCCTACTGTCACTGGGAAAGGACACCGCAAGATTGAACCCAAAGCCAAGAACTTCTCCCATTGCAAGAACTATAGATCTAGTAGGCCAAACCAAACCAATAATTCGAAGAGACTTGCAAGGATATTATGAGCACACATAAAAAGTTCAGAGAAGAACCAAATATTTCTCATAGATAATCTTGATCATAAACTCACAATTCATCGGATCTCGTCAAACACACCGCAAAAAGAGAATACATCGAATAGATCTCCTCGAAGACCGAGGAGAACTTTGTATTGAGATCCAGAGAGAGAGAAGAAGCCATCTAGATACTAGCTATGGACTCGAAGGTCTGTGGTAAACTACTAACAACTCATGGTGAGGGCGATGATGATGATGATGAAGAAGAACTCCGTGATGGACCCCCCTCCGGTGGAGCTCCAGAACAGGCTCCAAGATGGGATCTCACGGGAACAGAAGGTTACAACGGTGGAATTAGGGTTTTCTCTCTGTTGTCGACAATTTCGGGGTACGTAGACTTATATAGGAGGAAGGAGGACACC
>LR738715.1:318442828-318548854 GCA_902687465.1 Secale cereale
GTCGACGACCCTCACCGTAGACGAGGTCGAGCTCCTCCTCCCCTCTCTCTCCCACGGATCTCTCTCGCTCCTCTCGCTCCCTCTCGAAGCTCCCGCATCCCAGATCAGATTCCTCGAATTCTGATCTACCAGATCGAAGCGGAGTGGGGGCGGGAGCGAGCTCGTGGGTTGTCAATCATTTCTAACTACTCTCCCCCCACTCTCATCTTCGCCGCTAGGGTTGGAGGTGGCTTTGCCCCACGCCTCTCGCCGTGGCTCTCCGGCAACCAGGATGCAATGGTGTCGACAGGATCTGACGGGCGCGTTGCTCCGATGTTGTTCCGGTGATCCGGTGACTCAGGTGAGTCCCTCCAGTCCTCCTCGTCGCATCCCTCCCTCTCTTCCTCACCATGTTCCCTCTCTCTCTCAGATCCGTCGCCGCTCGAGGAACGGGACGCCATGGACGGGATGGCCACTTCCTCCCCTGCTCCGACGGCATGGAGGCCGCCTTCTCGCTGCAGCGTCTCCTCGCTGCCGAGTCTCTCTGTGGTGGTCTGGTGGCTGTGATCTCGACCCACCCCAATGGATTTTCCGGCGTCGGCGTACACAGCGGAGGTGCTGCTGTTCCGCTACGCCAACCCCATCTTCCAGCCCTCCGTCGCCCCACTAGCAAGCTGCAAGGTGAGGCCGTCTGAGATTCTGTTGTGTGCATTTGTGCACACTTGTTCATTTAGCTTATCTGGGATTCTGTGATGTGATGAGAACATTTAGACATTGCATTGTTGCATTCTGAATTAGACAATGAATATTGTTTTTATGCTGCCCCTTTTTATTGTTGGGCCTCGAGGACAACAAAAATTTACAGTAGTTTTAGGGGTTTGTCAATGTTAGCTGATACTGTGAAAATTGCAAATCTACAGATTTATAATGTAATTCAACTTCACATTTACACTGTAACTCCGCTGTAGTACTATAAATATACTAGTGCAATTCAACCGATTCAGTACTGTAAATTATGAATGAGGTTCACAAACTTACGCTCAGTTATAGTGGTATAATCTACAGTACTTACAGTGGTTATATGCAGCAATTTTTTTCATAATTTTCAAGATGTACTCATGTTAATCACATTGCAATTTTTGTTGAACTATTCATCTACTTTGTTCTCATGTACACCACCCTCTTTGTTCTGTTGGTTTGGCGGCGGATCTAGTTGAGTGCAATCCGTTTGGCCACTGTAATATTTACACAATTTTTTTTGAAGTCCTAGTAGTAATGCCATTGTAACATTTACACAGTGTCCGTGTAAGTTCTGTGTAAATACAATCATCGATTATCTATAAGTTCTTGTCACAATGTGACTGTAATTTTCAAACAGTGTGTATGTAAGTACTGTGTAAATACACTGTAATTTTTAGAAGTTCCAGTGCTGATTTTGACTTAAGTTGCGTGTATGTAGATTGTGACTCTTAAGATATCATTGTAAGCACACTACAAGTAGACTCTAAGTAGACTATAATGACTGTAATTATCACTATAATTTTTTCTCTCAAATGACAGTGCAAGTTCTGTGTGAATCCACAGTGATAATTGTGACTCTTAAGATAACACTGTAGCTGTAACTCTTAAGATAACACTGTAGCTGTAAAGTAGACTGCAAGTTACCAGCAGATTGTAATGGCAGTCTAATTATCACTTTAATTTTGTCCCAAATGACTGTAAGTGGACGTACGTTGACACCACTGATGCCAGACCTACAAACAGTAGTTTGATGGATCTGTAGGTTTTTTGCATTACCCCATTATTCCTGGCGCTTGCTGATTTCCTCAGCTTTGCTCCAACCCAGTGTACCAGTCGCTTTCATGAGCATGTTTATTCTGTTACTAGGATGCATATGTTGTGCTTCTGCTCCTGGAAGCTTGACAGTCCACGCATAGCATGTCCAATGGTCGTCATATACTGCCACAACTACATGTTTATTTTGGTCTTCCCAAAGGCTGTTCTCATCAAACGTTAACACTGAACCAAACTGTAGCCTATTTTTGGATCATGTACTATTTGCAAGATGTTTGTATCATGTTCAAGCATGTTTTGTTCACGTGATGATGATGACGCCTGGCAGAACTGGCTTGCTTATATTGGTGAATTCCTTTCCAGGTGTTCCACAAGGATACTAGGATGATGCTCTCTAGGAAGGAGCTGTCCAAGGACATGCTCAAGATGTCTGTGCACACCTGGAAGCGCATTGTCGAGCCGCGTCTCACAGGTCCTGTGGATGCCCGACACCAACCCCCAAGCTTTCTCCAGCATTTATTTGTTCTATATGTATGTACCGTTTATGTCGTGGAATTAACACGGCAGATGTCCGGTTTAACGGACTTGATGATGGAACCATCGCACGGGTTAGCTTGAAAGGATTCATGGCGCACAAAGGACACAAAGGATTTTATACTAGTTCGGCCCCTTTGAGAAGGTAAAAGCCTACGTCTAGTTGGTTTGGTATTACTTGGGCGTCGATTTACAGGGAGCGGAATCGCTTGCCTGCGTCTCGACGTATCGATTGTTGCTTATCCTTGAACCGGTGCCGGGCCGTCCCTTTATATAGAGGTGACGCCTGGTCCGGTTTACAGAGTCCCGAGGCCGGCTCATAATCGTGTCCGCCTCGGTCTCTGTCCTTTCTTTCTTATCTCCCAAGTTACATCTCCTTGGCGGTTTACAACCGTATTTCTATACATGGGCCTTGAAATCTCATAGGCCGTAATCTCTACTAAAATAATGAACTAAGTACAATATAACTAAACCGGTTTACAATATCCGGTTTATACTTACTAACCGTATCCCTGACATTAGGCCCCAGAATGATTTGAACTTGTTCATATCAGTCTTCATTGTCTTCCGCGACTTTTCTTCTGTCTTCATTTGTTCCTGTAAACCGGCTCTGACGTCATCTTCCGAAATCAGTAAAGTCTGACAATGACATCAGTTCCGCATTTATCGCCGCGAACTGTACTGTAGCTTATTTTTAATGATTATCCCGAGAATCGAGGCGTTTCAACGGATCTTTATCCGATTTTCTTCCTTGATTACCGCACCTGTCGTTTCACATCCGCCTCTTCGTCTATAAATACCGCTCTGCTCCATTCATTATCCCCTCTCG
Source organism: Secale cereale (assembly GCA_902687465.1). Classification (NCBI taxonomy): domain Eukaryota; kingdom Viridiplantae; phylum Streptophyta; class Magnoliopsida; order Poales; family Poaceae; genus Secale; species Secale cereale. Next base: position 318,445,965 of record LR738715.1, read on the forward strand.
CGTCGTCTTCTTCCTTTCTCCTCCTGACCCTCTAGACCTCCATTGTTGCCTGAGCCCGAGAACACCACCGACGACCACCGGATCTTCCGTCTTCGACCGGCCGCTGCATCAACCTGAACTTGACCAGATTTTCTGCGCCGCCGATTCCTCACCGTCCCTGGTATGTTCTTCCTCCTCACTGTAGATCTTATCTTATTTGCCATTGCTTTGCCCGTGTTCTTCCGCCATTAGAACTCCCGATGAAGCTCCGTTCTTTGTAGATACTCATATCATAGGAACCTCGTATCCCCTTAAACCTTAACCTGTAGATCTCACTTAACACCAGATTGAATCTTGCTGTAATGCCTCTACTGCGTTTATCCGTTCCGCCATTAGGGTTCTTCACAAGCTTTACGCTGTTCATTCTCTGAGACCTGTAACTTCGTAATATTCTTACCTTCCTGATCTTGCCGTAAATGCGTCTGATATTTTAGATCTTGCTGCTTGTATTTCTGTTGCTATCTGTTTTAAGTCTCCTCTTTATGCACATCCTGTAACCTTATCTGCTCTGGATTGGTCCTCTGTATATTTCCCGTGTAATTTTTGTTTCTTTATCTCATTATGCTCAGATCTATTCTTTCTTAGCAACGCAGCGAAAACTTGTTTTTCCCTTCAATAAATCTGCTAAGTATGCTTCGGTTTAGATCACCATACCATAAACCGGAAATGATGTAGACTGATGCCATGACGTAGTTACTCCTCTTCAACTGCCATTTTTAAACCGGAAATGATACATCTTGTATTTATGATTGCCGGTTTAACTTTGCTAGATAGTTCTTATCTCTCTTGCGCAATACACATATATAGGTCCCAAATCTTTTGTATGTTCATAATTCGTTCTGTACCTTCTTCTCTTCAGCACTTTGTTTAAATGGCTGCCAAGCAATACGTTTCGTGTGACTGGGTTCGCTCAGCTGTGACTGAAGAAGACTTAGTCAAGCTGTCGAGTATCGGTACATTAGGTCCTCGGGCCGAGTTGAAATGGCGCGCTCCGGGTAATGAACGCCCTCCTACTCCCAGGTCCGGAGAGGTCATAGTATTTATGGATCATATCTCCAGGGGTTTCTCTCCCCCCGGTTCAAAGTTTTTCCGGGACGTCCTTGCCACCTTCCAACTGCATCCACAAGACATCGGACCAAATTCCGTTTCCAATATTTGTGACTTTCAAGTTTTTTCTGAAGTGTATCTGCAAGAAGAACCTTCAGTTGATCTATTCCGGGATTTCTTCCATGCGAACCGGCGCACTGAATTCACTAGCGGGCCTCACCAAGAACTTGGCGGTATCAGTATTCAGAAAAGGAGGGATGCAGTTTTCCCGCACGCTTCTTTACATACTCACCCCAAGGACTGGAATAAGTCTTGGTTTTATTGTATAGACACGTCTCCTGAAGGTGAAAATCCGCTGCCGGGTTATCGTGAGACTCGTATCCCGGCGAATCATCCTCTGCCGCAACGGTTAAGTGCTACTGAACGGATTCAATTTTCACCTCAACTTTCCAAACTGAGAGCTTTCATGGCTAATGGACTTCTTGGAACCGATTTCCTTCGCTGCTGGTTGTCATGGAGCATCCTCCCCTTAAGCCGGCGCTCTGACTTAATGTGCAATTATTCCGGTGAACCGGAAGACCCTCAGAGGTTTACCAGAGAGGAACTTTCTGAATCGGAGGTGATAGAATCGGCCAAAAAGATCGTCAACCCTGCCTCAACAGACTGCTCCAAGGTTGGCTTGGCTCCATACTTTAAGAAGAACACACAGCCTGATGTAAGTTTTCCTTAACCCGTGCTTCATAAACCGTCCTTCTTTGAACCGTCCTTTACTTGCTGTTGATTTTTATTCAGGCTGATAACCCCTTCTGGAGAAGGAAACTTCAGGACAAACCTGTAAAACAAACTCGCCGGAAAACTCCTGCAAACAAGAAAAGGAAGGCAGCCGTTGACGCCGGTTCTCCTTCTGAAGATGATGATCCGGACTCCGAGGTATGCTTTACTCCGGTTTACATTTGCTTTAATATATTTGTCCTTATCTCTGATGATGCCCTTTTCACAGGATCCACTCGAAGGTGATAACCCGGTGGAGATTGAGGTAACCCTTATTTCTTCCGATTCAGAACCCCCTCCTCAAAAGATCCGTCGGACTGTTAGAAAGTATCAATTTTCTCACCCTTATGCTAAGTTGGACCCCAATTTTGATTTGAAGAAACAACAGCACGAAGCCTTGCGCCGGACCACTCGCCATTCCGGTTTAGCAGTGGAATCTTCTGGAATCTCCTTAACCCCGGCTCGGAAACGCCGTGCTGAGGTGATACTTTATCCAACACTTCTTCATCCCAAGGCTGGCCTTATTAGAAAACCACTTAAACCGACTGATCCTGATTATCAGGAAACTCCACTATCTTCATCGGGCGAGTCAACTGCGACACAGCTTCCACCCTTGAAGACAGCTCCAGGGTAATTCTCTTCACCTTTCCCGGTTTAAATCCTTCCTTTTTCTTTATAATGCTGACCTATCTTTGTTCGTTTCTCCAGTAAACCGAAACCCAGCAAAAAGGCTAAGGGTAAGAAGCCCGCTGTTGATCCTTCTGCCGATGAACCAGCAATCGAACCGTCGACAGCTGTTCCTCCTGAAGGTACTCCTGTTACACCGGTTCAAGAACCTGTTCTTGATATTCCTGCTACTGATGCTGCCCAAGATCCACCAAGCCCAGCCCGGGTTAGCTCTCCTCAAGTTAATCCGGGCTATCCTGATCCGGCTCAAGATAAAACTATTCCTCCCAATGCACCTTCTTCCCCTGACGTTTGGGTTACTGGCGCTGCCTATGTTGCGCCAGCCGAACCCACCGTTTTGGCAAAACACACTGCAAAAACGGAGAAGGTAACTCAGGAAAAAGGGAATTTAAATGCGGATATCTCCAACCTTTCCAGCCTGAGTCCCCAGGATATTTATTCCGGATATCTGAACCGGCTTCACAGCAGCCGTGACTATGAAGCTAGCCTGGTGAACCTCATGAGAGAGAAATACGAGGTAAATTTTCCTGTTCTGACCTTGCTTTTTTCAACGTATCTTTACCTTATAACAGCCCCCAAGTTCCGGTTTATCTGCTTTATAGTAGGTGATCCGGAACTTTTGTAGGCTTGAACTGCTGTCTAATACATTAGCCCCCAAGTATCAAGTAGATAACTTGTTTATGTAGTTGATACTTGTAAAAAATCTTGTCTCCAACGCATTGCTTCAACTGCCATTAGCCCCCAAGTGTCAAGTATACAACTTGGTTGTGTGCTTGAGACTTGCATTTCATCTTTGCCGGATTACTTCAACTGCCATTAGCCCCCAAGTGTCAAGTATACAACTTGGTTGTGTGCTTGAGACTTGCATTTCATCTTTGCCGGATTACTTCAACTGCCATTAGCCCCCAAGTGTCAAGTATACAACTTGGTTGTGTGCTTGAGACTTGTATTTGCTAACTATGTTTTTGAACTTGTCTGCAGGCTGAGTTAAACCGGAACGCTGTAGAAAATAGCGAACTTCGAACCCGGCTCATAGAGACCGAAGCGGCTGCTTCAAAGGCGAAAAAAGAACTTAAAGTAAGTTTGAAAACTGCTGAAGACTTGAAGAAGTTCTTTGATGAGGAACGGACGGCCTTTGAAGTCCAGAGGAAGGATCTTGAAAAGCGTGTTCAAGATGCCGAAGGAGCTCTTAACCCGGTCACTGAAGAGTTGGCCGGATTAAAACACCAAGTTAATTTGATGATCTCTGCTATCTTTGGTAATCATAACTGTAACTTTCGTTTGTTATCTTTGTAACCTATAACCTGCACCGGTTTAACTTTTTCTTGTTGTATGTAGGACGCCGCGTCTCCCATCTTGGAGACGACGTACGGAAGAAACTGAAAGCTTGTTATACTTTGGTGGAGCAATTATATTCTGGGGCGCAAAGGATCATCAGTGCTACCTCTTATGGTAAACCGGCTCCTTCCACCATCAAGGCTACTTTGAACAGTTTATCAATTCTTCCAACCCGTCTTGAGGAGGTGAAGAAATCGGCTGCTCGAGGAGGTGCTCTTCTGGCCTTGACAAGAGCTAAGGCTTGGGTTCCAGACATTGATCCGGCCGAAGTGCTAACCGGGTTTCCAGACACAAAGGAAGACGGTTCAGCTTTTGGTGAGAAAGATCTGTATGTTCTGACGAAGGAAATGCGTCCACTCGCGAGCAAGATATCGGTGGAAGCTGATTTATCCCGGTACCACCCTGCGTACAATCTTCAAAACGAGCGTGTGGAACGTCCGGTCTATGATGTTTCAAATTTAACTCCGCCGGTTCGTCCTCACACTTATGCTCCTGATATTGAACCTACCGAGTTGATCAACGATGAAGTGTATTTCCGTGCTTTGGCCAAGATTGACTGGCGTGCACCAGATTTCCCTCCGCTTCATGAGGAAGAAGACGTTCCGGAACCAGATGGTGGCCAGTCATCCCGGCAAGGAGGAACGGAATCTTGAACACTTATTGCTGTAACCCATAAACAATGCTTCTGGCTATCTGGCTTTCATGCCTTGTAATAGGCTTAGACTGAAGTTGCAATGTACTGTGATCCGGCTTTTGGCCATTTTATAAATATTCTTTTACTGATTTGTTGATTGCTGCGAATCTCTTGCCCTGTTCAAAAAAGAGATGAAAAAATATGCCCTAGTGGTATGACCACCGGACGGATTAACTTGCTCTTTTGATATGATAAACAAGTATATCTTTGATAAATAACTTAGATACCTTAATTGTATGCAGCTAAAACACCTTAAACCGGCAAGGTGTTAAAAAATTACCTTAACAAGTATTTGGAACTCTTCGACCCTAACTTGTCCATGAATTTCTTTGTCCAGCAATTCGTAACTTGTATCTGACCCCGTGCTGCCAATTGTCAGCTCATAATGGTACCAGGCCGGTTTAATACCCACCGGTCATTATACCTGACCCTATACTGCCAACTTGTTAGCTCACCAGGAAGGTCGATCCGGGTTATGATACACGCCGGCTTAATTCTCGCTGGTGTTCATGACCCAGACTTATGATGTTATAAATAGGTGGTCAACTTCTGGAGCTGTCCCACTCGGTTTAAAATATTATAGAACACAAGAAACACCAAAAAACACACAATTTTTGAAAATCAAACTATGTAATCAAGGCTTTTTCAAAGAGCTGCCAGGCTCAAAAACTGTCGAAAGAACCAAGCCATCATTTTAACATGTGTTGATACCGACTCCGGATTGATACCGACTGCGGATTTTTACCGACTCCGGATTGATACCGACTGCGGATTTTTACCGACTCCGGATTGATACCGACTGCGGATTTTTTACCGACTCCGGATTGATACCGACTGCGGATTTTTTACCGACTCCGGATTGATACCGACTGCGGATTTTTTACCGACTCCGGATTGATACCGACTGCGGATTGTTTTCTTTCTGTGAAGTTTTCCCTTCTTTGAACCGGATAGGAGTTCATATTCCGGTGATTTCTGCCGCTCCTTCACACACCCTGCAAAGGTTAATTTCTAAAAACCAGCCAACATTGAAATACGATTCTTTGATAACAATCTGATATGGATATTTGCTGCAAATTCGATATATGTGGAAAAAAGGGCTGAGCCCCCGGTTTACCGAGGGTGCCGGTTTATTCATTATTTCACAATATATATATATATAGGATACATGGGAGCCTATGGCTCAAGTGTAATATGGCCGTAGATGAGCAATGTTCCATGGCCTTTTTGTCTCCTCTTCTGATGTCCGTGAATCTTTGTGCTCTCGAATGTCCACCAAATAGTATGACCCGTTGCGTAAATTTTTGCTGATGACAAAGGGCCCTTCCCATGGCGGGGATAGCTTGTGCATGTCCGTTTGATCTTGGATAAGCCGGAGCACCAAGTCACCCTCCTGGAATGTCCTTGTTCTGATCCGGCGGCTGTGATATCTGCGCAGGTCTTGCTGATAAATCGCCGACCGTGCTGCAGCTATGTCACGTTCTTCATCCAACCGATCCAAACTATCTTGCCTCGACTCTTCATTGATAGCTTCCACATAGGCCGTCACCCTTGGGGAATCATGGCGTATGTCACTTGGAAGAACTGCTTCTGCACCGTAAACCATGAAGAAAGGTGTGTAACCTGTAGACCGGTTTGGCGTAGTATTAATACTCCAAAGGACAGATGGTAACTCTTCAACCCAACATCCTGGGGTTCTCTGCAAAGGTGTCATAAGCCGGGGTTTGATTCCTCGCAAAATCTCCTGATTTGCCCTTTCTGCCTGTCCGTTGGACTGGGGGTGAGCCACAGAAGATACGTCCAAGCGGATATGCTCTCGTTGACAGAACTCTTCCATCTCACCCTGAGATAAATTGGTGCCATTATCTGTGATGATGCTGTGTGGAAAACCAAACCGGAATATTACTTTTTTGATGAACTTAACCGCTGTGGCCGCATCACACTTGCTTATAGGCTCCGCTTCAACCCACTTCGTAAACTTGTCCACTGCCACTAGTAGATGAGTTTTCTGATCTTGAGATCTCTTGAAAGGACCAACCATATCAAGCCCCCAAGTTGCAAAAGGCCAAGTTATTGGTATCATCCGGAGTTCTTGTGCTGGAACAAGGGCACGTCTTGAGAACTTCTGACAAGCATCACACTTGCGGACCAAGTCTGCCGCATCTGTATGTGCCGTTAACCAATAAAAGCCATGCCGGAAAGCTTTAGCCACCAATGATTTTGACCCGGCATGATGACCACAATCCCCTTCATGAATCTCCCTTAAAATCTCACAACCTTCCTCAGCTGAAACACACCGTTGAAATACTCCAGAGGTGCTACGATGATGTAGTTCTCCGTTGGCAATTGTCATAGACTTGGAACGCCGTATTATCTGCCGTGCTACATCTTCGTCCTCTGGCAATTCCCCCCGGCTTAGATATACCAAATAAGGTAACGTCCAATCCGGAATAACATGGGTTGCTGCAACCAACTGTGCCTCTGGATCTGGAATAGCTAAATTATCCTCTGAAGGTACTTGAACCGAGGGATTGTGCAACTCATCTAAAAAGGTGTTTGGTGGTACCGGTTTACGTTGCGAGGCTAGCCGGCTTAAAGCGTCAGCTGCTTCGTTTTTCCGCCGGTCTATATGCTCCACCTGATATCCTTTAAAATAACCTGCAACCGCTTCAACCTCTCGTCAATAAGCCGCCATGAGTGGATCCCTTGAATCCCACTTGCCCGAAACCTGCTGTGCCACTAGGTCTGAATCACCCAGACACTTAACCCGGCTCAGATTCATCTCCTTTGCCAATCTCAAACCGTGAAGTAATGCCTCATATTCTGCTGCGTTGTTAGTACAAGGAAATAACAACCGAAGTACATAACAAAATTTATCACCTCTGGGGGAAGTTAAGACAACTCCGGCCCCCGATCCCTCCAACTGCTTTGAACCGTCGAAGTGGATCGTCCAATAAGTAAGATCCGGCTTCTCCTCAGGCGTTTGCAATTCTGTCCAGTCGTTGATGAAGTCAACCAGTGCCTGAGATTTTATAGCAGTTCGCGGTACATACTTCAACTCATGTGGACTGAGCTCAATGGCCCATTTAGCTATCCTGCCTGTTGCTTCTCTATTCTGAATTATATCTCCCAATGGATCTGAACTAACCACAGTTATTGGATGCCCTTGGAAATAATGCTTCAATTTCCGGTTTGCCATAAACACCCCATACACCAATTTCTGCCAATGAGGGTATCTTTGCTTGGACTCGATGAGTACTTCACTCACATAGTAAACCGGTCGCTGAACCGGATGTTCTTTCCCTGCTTCCTTGCGCTCAACCACAATTGCAACGCTAACCGCCCGTGTGTTTGCAGCAACATATAATAGCAAAGGCTCCTTGTCTATCGGGGCAGCTAAAACCGGCGGTTTCGCTAGTTGCTGTTTCAGTTTCTCAAACGCTGTATTTGCTTCATCGCTCCAAATAAACCGGTCCGTTTTCTTCAACATTTGATAAAGCGGGATTGCCTTTTCTCCTAAGCGACTAATAAACCGGCTTAACGCCGTGATCCGGCCGGCTATGCGCTGAACATCATTTATGCAAGCCGGTTTTGATAAAGATGTGATGGCCTTGATCTTCTCCGGGCTGGCTTCTATTCCCCTGTTCGAGACCAGGAACCCCAAAAGCTTACCGGCCGGGACACCAAAAGCACACTTCTCCGGATTAAGCATCATCCTGTAAGCCCGGAGATTATCAAAGGTTTCCCTGAGGTCCTCTATCATTGTTCTTTCCTCCTTTGACTTGACCACAATGTCATCCACATATGCATGTACGTTCCTTCCTATCTGCCCTTTCAAACAATTCTGAACACAACGCTGATAGGTTGCTTGCGCACACTTGAGCCCAAAAGGCATAGACACATAGCAAAAAGCACCAAAAGGGGTTATGAATGCCGTCTTCTCCTGGTCTTCAACTGCCATTTTAATCTGGTGATAACCTGAGTACGCATCCAGAAAACTCAGCCGCTCACACCCTGCTGTAGCATCAATAATCTGATCAATGCGAGGAAGAGCAAAAGGATCAGTTGGGCAAGCTTTATTGAGGTCTGTGTAGTCCACACACATCCTCCACTTCCCATTCTTCTTTAGAACAAGCACCGGATTTGCCAACCATTCCGGATGAAAAACTTCCACTATGAATCCTGCTGCCAAAAGCCTGGCCACTTCTTCTCCTATAGCCTTGCGCCTCTCTTCGTTAAAGCGGCGCAGATATTGTTTTACCGGTTTAAACTTCGGATCGATATTCAATTTGTGCTCAGCGAGTTCCCTCGGTATACCTGGCATGTCAGAAGGTTTCCATGCAAAGATATCCCGGTTCTCACGGATGAACTCGATGAGCGCGCTTTCCTATTTGGGGTCAAGGTTAGCGCTGATAGTGAACTGCTTGGATGAATCCCCCGGCACAAAATCAATTTGCTTGGTCTCCTCTGCCGATTTAAATTTCAAAGCCGGATCATGCTCGGTAGTGGGCTTCTTCAGCGGAGTCATATCCGCCGGATCAACATTATCCTTATAGAACTTTAACTCTTCCGTGGCACATACCGCTTCTGCATAGGCTGCATCACCCTCTTCACACTCCACTGCTATCTTACGACTGCCATGCACTGTAATTGTGCCTTTATGACCCGGCATCTTGAGCTGCAGGTAAACATAACATGGCCTAGCCATAAACTTAGCGTAAACCGTCCTCCCAAACAAAGCATGATACGGGCTTCTGATTTTAACAACTTCGAAAGTGATCATCTCTGACCTGGAATCATGCTCATCCCCAAAGGTAACCTCTAAGTCAATCTTACCAACTGGATAGGCTGACTTACCTGGGACCACCCCGTGAAACACTGTGTTTGATGTCCTCAGTTGTTTATCTGTCAGACCCATGCGGCGAAAGGTCTCGTAATATAGTATATTGATACTGCTGCCTCCATCCATGAGTACTTTAGTAAACCGGTATCCTCCCACCTGAGGTGCCACTACCAAGGCTAAATGTCCCGGGTTATCTACCCGTAATGGGTGGTCTTCTCTGCTCCAAACAATGGGCTGCTCTGACCATCGTAGAAACTGCGGCGTTGCCGGTTCTACCGCATGGACGGCCCGCTTCAAAACCTTCTGATCTCTCTTACATAAACTCGTGGTGAAGACATGATACTGACCGCTGCTCAACTCCTTCGGATTACTCTGGTATCCGGATTGCTGTTGCTGTTGCGGACGCTGCTGCTGCTGATTTCCTTGGTTGCTATGACCCCCCTGGCCCTGCTGCTGATTATTCTGATTGTTGTAACCACCTTGATGATACGATTGATTCCCCTGACCCTGATAACCACCTTGATACTGATTTCCTTGACCATTGTAGCTTCCTTGAGCACTCTGGCCACCCGGCCGGGGTTGATAACCACCGCTGTTCCCTTGATAACCGCTGTTGCCCCTATATCCTGAACCGGAGCTGTTCCCTTGGTAACCCGGACCATGAAACCCGGGCCCCGAACCGCCACTTGGGGGCCGGCTAAAGGGATTAAAACGGCTGTACCCTGGGCCCATGCACTCTCTTCCAGTGTGCTTTGCAGGCCCCCTTGCTCCGCTATGCCTTAGACAGGGTTGATCCGGATCCTGCTCCCAACCCGGGTTTCCTCCCCCAGCTTGGCGAGTGGGACCTTGCTGGTTGACCCGGAAACCACCTTGAACCTGTGTATTAGCCACAAAATCGGAGCTATTCTCTGCCTTTCGCTTGCCCAAGAAGCTTGAAGTAACCGGATTAACCGGCGCCGGCTTACCAGGCTTACTGGCCTTCCCTATTTTATCTCCTTCTGGCTCCGGGTACTTAGTATTATCTGAGTCCCCGTACTTCACCAGGGCGCTCATCAAAGTCCCCATATCATTGCACTCCCGTTTGAGCCGTCCGAGTTTTAATTTCAAGGATTCAAACCGGCAATTGTTCTCCAAAGTTACAATCGCTGTGCTCGGGTTAATGCCGTTTGAGGAGTGCAAGATCTCGGCCACTCTGCGTACCCACGCTGCTGTAGACTCCTGTTCTCCTTGCACACACGCTGCTAAATCTATTATCGACATAGGTTGCTTGCATGTATCCTTGAAATTTTTGATGAACTGGCTGCGCAGCTCTGCCCATGATCCAATGGAATTCGGTGGTAATGCCTTTAACCAAGTCCGGGCCGTGCCTTCCAGCATCATAGTGAAATATTTAGCACAAGCCGACTCATCCACATCCAGCATCTCCATGGCCATCTCGTAACTCTCCACCCAAGCTTCGGGTGGTAAATCGGCGGTGTAATTAGGCACCTTGCGAGGTCCTTTGAAATCCTTGGGCAGCTTGACGCTCCGCAGGGCAGGGACAAGACATTGTATCCCAAAACTGCTCGCTGTGGCTCCTGCCCCCGTAGTGCCGGCGTAAACCGGCGTCGACTGGCGGATCTCCTCTCGGGCCTCTGATCTAGGCCGGTTTTGACCCGGGGCCGGTATCTCTGCCCCCGCCGGATTATTCTGCCTACGCTGATGCCTCCTCCGTTCACTGCTAGAAACTTCAGGCTCTTCCCAATGTCTGGTGTAACTTCGATTGGGACGCGGTGTTGAATGCAACCTCTCCCTGCTATGAGAATATGCTTGATGCTGTATTAATGCCGTATTAAGCAGCTTCTGGGCCCTGCGCGCCTCTATCGCCACCGGAGATGTTCCTTCCGCAGGTAAAGCGGCCAACCGTGCGGCCGCAGCAGCAATATTATCCACAGGGTTTGAATAATGACCCGGAGGGACAGGCACATAAGGCACCGACGTAACCCGCCGCTCTCGTTCGGCAGTGGGCTGCAGAACCGGCTCCTCCTGAGCCGGCGGACTCCTCCGGTTTAAGGCCGGATTGTTGCTAGCCCCCGTCCCCGGGGTTCTAAACAAATTCGCAGATTCGTAGCCCGGCGGTAGGCGGGATCGATACTTTCTCCCCCTGACTGCTTCCACCGAAGCTTGCTCCATCCTCAAGTGAAAAGCTTGATCATCCAATTCTGCTTGTCTGATAGCTAACATCTCTCCTTCTGCCTTTAAATCCTCCTTCAATTGATTGATCCGGGTCGTTAACTGAAGAAGCACTGCATCATGCTGCACCTTGTCTGCTGGAGCCACGACCTCTATTGCTTTAGCTGCGAGCTCTTCGATCAAGGTGGATAGAACTTCCGTGAGGGGGGGATTTGAACTGCTTCCCCCTGCGCCGGCTTCCGCTGTTGTTCCGTTCACCGGGGGTTGTGAACCGGCCATGAAGACCGCCACCCGGTTTGGCGGGTCAAAGGGGTCCGGAATACTGTTCCCATCGGACTCGCCCTCAGACCGGCCGTCCCGCAACTGATACAGAGATTCAGTTTCCCCGGATGAAGATTCGCCTTCCGAGTAGATGACTGTCGCCCCATCAGATTCCGAACCGTCCTCGGTTCGACCTCCGTGAATTGCCCCCACAAACACATGCCTCATGGCAGACTGGATCCGGGGCGATCTCGCCCGCTGAGCCGGCTCGACGATGCTGGGGAGGGTGTCCGGCTCAGGTCCCGGTTCGCCAATTTTTCCGATGAAGACTTGGATGCTGCCGAAGGGGACCCGGTACCCGTATTCGATTGAATCGGCCTCCGGTCCCCAACCCGCGTCGTCGATGTAGATCCGGCCGCGACGACTCTTGGTCATCCGGCCGACCGCGTAACCCTTCAACCCTTCGAAGCCGCCTTTCAAGAACTCGAAACCATCGTGCGCGAGCCCCACGGTGGGCGCCAACTGTCGTGGAATTAACACGGCAGATGTCCGGTTTAACGGACTTGATGATGGAACCATCGCACGGGTTAGCTTGAAAGGATTCATGGCGCACAAAGGACACAAAGGATTTTATACTAGTTCGGCCCCTTTGAGAAGGTAAAAGCCTACGTCTAGTTGGTTTGGTATTACTTGGGCGTCGATTTACAGGGAGCGGAATCGCTTGCCTGCGTCTCGACGTATCGATTGTTGCTTATCCTTGAACCGGTGCCGGGCCGTCCCTTTATATAGAGGTGACGCCTGGTCCGGTTTACAGAGTCCCGAGGCCGGCTCATAATCGTGTCCGCCTCGGTCTCTGTCCTTTCTTTCTTATCTCCCAAGTTACATCTCCTTGGCGGTTTACAACCGTATTTCTATACATGGGCCTTGAAATCTCATAGGCCGTAATCTCTACTAAAATAATGAACTAAGTACAATATAACTAAACCGGTTTACAATATCCGGTTTATACTTACTAACCGTATCCCTGACAGTTTACGTGTTTTTTTTGTGGATTAACAGAGGAGGAAGTAAACTTGCTGAGGCTATACATCAACCAGCCTGGTTATGTCGATCTCCATTGGGTATGCGATTGATTCCTTACATCCTCATTTATCAATGCATACAGTGTTCACACATTTGGTTGTTCTTCACATGTGTTATGCCTTATGTGCTGCGGATGTGCTCAAGCCTATGGGTTGCTTCTCATATAGATGTAGAATTCTTTGCCACTTCGGGCTTCCTAGAAGTAGTTTATTTTAGAAAGCTTGAAATTTCTATCCATGGAGAATGCTTCATATGAAGTCTGAATTTTTTTGTCCACTAATTTAACATTCTGTAGGGGTGTTAACATATTTGGTAGCATTGTTGTTAGTTAGCTTCAACAAATTTGAGTTTGCTATCCTCTAGAGAAGCAAATACTGCTTGTTACATTGTGTATTTCTAATGTCCTTAAAGGTTGTATCTACTATGACACGCCTACATGCCATTTGTTGTATCATTGTACATTCTCTTGGAAATACGTCCTTAGTAGCATGTTGATACTTATCATTTGCAATTTCCAAATATATCTCAGTTTTGTTGTTATGAGATGTCATATGCATGGTTTTTTATTAGATCTCAAATTCTGCAGCTATGTTTCATTGTTAGGAGAATGTTATATGCAGGGCTACACTTGATTATGTTCCCTAACTTTTCTGATTTATAATCCGCAGATTTTGGCCTTCATTCGTCAAAAGTTGGTGTACAGGGAACTCCAGGAGAAGAATCTTTAAGTAAATAATTTATATAGATCAGGATCTTATGTTGTCGAGGTGGCTGCTGTTGTGACCAAAGATCAGCCTGGAGATGTGCATCATAGTTTTAGTTGATGTTGCCATTGGTGCCTCTGTATTTGATTGTATGTACACTTGATGGACCGTGTAGTCGTGTACGTGTGTATTTGATTGTATGTACACTTGATGGACCGTGTAGTCGTGTACGTGCTGTTTGAGTTTCATTTAGTGATTTCTTGATTTGATCATTTAATTGAGAAAATTATTTATCGTTTGCTGTTGAAATGTGTAAAATTGAAATCTGTGATTGAAAAAGATTGAATGTTCTATTGGATTGAATAATATTTGGGCTCTAAAAAGGCAATGGCCCAAACAATAGTGCGCGGAATATTGCGCAATGATGCAAATATGATACAAAAAGGCTTAATGAAATGGACTGCAAAGTAGATGAGCCCCTGAAATAAAAAGGCTGAATTACTGGGCCAGGCCCATGTAGCTAGTGAAAATTATCAGAAAAATATATATTAAAAAGGCCGAATTGTTTGGCTAGGCCCATGTAGAAAACCGAATTGGACCGGGCTGATTCTTGTGCCACATTAGCTTGCCACGCTGGATGCCTACGTGGTCTGGGGATGCTGCTAGTGACCAAAACACGACGGTAGGCATATTATGGTCATAAACGTCTATGACCTTCTCACAGAGAAGGTCACTAATGTCAGTTAATGACGGCCAGCTTTTGACCTTATGTTTTTGGTCACAAAAAGGTCACAAATGGAAATTTGTGACCATTCAGTGACCAATAGTGGTGGTCACAAGTTGACATATTTCTTGTAGTGATCTCTCGCGAAGGTTTCATTCCGTTTGGACTCCGTTTGATATTCTTTTTCTGCAAAACCCTGAAACAGGCAAAAAAACAGCAATCTGGACTGGGCCTTTGGGTTAATAGGTTAGTCCCAAAAATGATATAAAAGTGTATGATAAAGCCCATTAAACATCCTAGACTTCATAAATAATAGCATGGAACAATCAAAAATTATAGATACGTTGGAGACGTATCAGTAATCACAAACCTTAACATCAATATTCTTACTAAAACATAATTACTCATTAGCATGGCTCACATATCATTGTCATCATATCTCAAAACTATTACAAAAATCAAGTTTATTTTGTCCAATGATCTTCATGAAAGTTTTTACTATATCCCCCTTGGATATCTATCACTTTGGGACTAGTTTCATATATTTATTTTGATAATCTCAAACAAATATAAGTGAAGAACATGAGCATAATATTTCTTTCTCTCAAATTAATCAAAGTGAAGCAAGAGAGAATTTCTTCAAAAATAAGAAAGCACAATGTGCTAAAAAAGATATAAGTGGAGCACTAGAGCAATTCCAAGGCTCTAAAAATATTTAAGTGAAGCATAGGAGCAAGCATAACATAATTTGGCTCTCCCAAATAGGTGTGTACAACAATGATACTTTATTGAAAATTAAAAATAAAAACAAGCAAAGACTCATGTCATACAAGACGCTCCAAGCAAAACACATAATATGTGACGAATAAAAATATAGTTTCAAGTAAAATACCGTTGGTCATTAGAAGAAAGAGGGGATGCCACTCGGGGGCACCCCCAAGCTTGGTTGCTTGATACTTCTTGAATATTATCTTGGGGTGCCTCAAAAATCCCCGATCTTGGCCTTTTGTTACTCCTTATTACTTCATCCATCGTGATCTCACCCAAAACTTGAAAACTTCAATCACACTAAACTCAACAAAACTTCATAAGATCCGTTAGTATAACAAAACTAATCTTTTACTCTAAGCACTGTAGCAAACCAATTCTTATTTTTTAATTCTATTATATCTACTGTATTCTAACTTTTCTATGGAAAAAACTCATGAAAGGAAACCATAGAATCATCAAAACAAGCACATAACACAACAAAAACAGAATCTGTAAAAATAGAACAATATGCAAAAATGCGAATTTTGACCATACTTCTGCAACTCTAACTTTTTTGAAAAAATAGGATAACGTGGAAAATTAGTATAGTGATAATGCCAAAAAAATTCAAGAGTTTATCACGCTCCAGTAATCGACATAAATTCCAACTTTGGACGCAAAAGTTTCTGAATTTCCAACGCGATCAAATCAAGTATCAACCCAATCATCCCAAAGGCTTTTATTGGCACAAACATTTATTTAAACCACAAAAACACATCAAACCAGAGGTACTATTGGGTATTTTATTGAAAACAGAAAGAAAACCAAAAGGCAAAATGATACAAGTTGGGTTGCCTCCCAACGAGCGTTATCGTTTTACGCCCTTAGCTAGGCATAATTCAAAGATCTCAAGTGTTGTCATCCTTGTTTTCCAACTCCTTAATCACACATTTCTTCAAAGATTTGGCATATAATCCTCAACAATAATACTTCTAGGGACAAGATTGAGGAATTTTCTTTTGTAGAAGGGACCTTCTATTACTTCAATAAAATTAGGATGAATACCAATCATTTTAAGATCCCCTTTGTGGTTAATATAAGTAGCCCCCTCGTTCTTGCGAGTCCTTATGGGTGATTTCTCAATGGTATTAACGGAAGGAAAAGCGGTGCTCAAGTTACTAAAAAATTCTTCCAATTTATCAATGCGAGAAGGACTCTCTTCAATTCTTTCATTTACTACGGTTCCTTATCTTTTAATAGTTTAAAAACATCAGCGGTTTCGACCCAAATTTATTAACAAGATTGTGCATCTTTTTATCCAAATTTTCAATATGTTCTTTAGTGAGCATCCCCTTTTCCATAGCATCTAATCTTTGCATAACATACTCAACAATGAGCAATGTTTCATTAGTGATAATAGGAGGAGAACTGACTAAACTTCCCATAGCATTTAAAGCATTAAGAGGAGGACAACTTAAGAAATTTCCTCCGGTAATGGTATCAAGAACAAATCTAAACCAAGTAGTGATCCCCACATAAAAATTTCAAAGAAGAACAATAGTGGATTGCTTGTGAATAGATCTGTCATTAGCATTGCAAATCTGGTACGAAGCATCCTTTAGGCTTCCTCCTCCTCTTTTCTTAAAATTGAGAACTTCGTTCTCGGGGGCACAAATGATGAGGGGAGGACTAGCCATGATGACTAGAAATCAAGAATGTGAATAGATCCGACAAGAAAATGGCGAACGGAAAAAGTTGGTGAATAAAAAACAACAAATTTTTGTGAAGTGTGGGAGATGAAAACGAGAGGCAAATGGAAAATAATGTAAATTGCAAGGAGATGAGAGTTGTGATTAGGAACCTGATAGATGTTGGTGATGTCTCCCCGGTAACAGCACTAGAAATTTCCTTTGATGTCGCTTAGATGCGTTGGTGTTTCCCGAAGGAATAAGGGAGGATGCATCACAACATCGGGAAGGTATTTCCCTAAGTGATGAGACTAAGGCTATCAAACCAGTAGGAGAACCACGTAACACTACATAAACGGTACCTACGCACAAATAACAAATACTTGCAACCCGATGCGTTAAAGGGGTTGTCAATCCCTTTCGGGTAGCGGTGCCAAAAAGTGACGTTAGGGTAGGATAAAATTTTAGTAGATTGATAGATGCAAATAAAAGTAAATAAAAAGCAGCAAGGTATTTTTGGGTTTTTGATAATATAGATCTGAAAATAAAAGAAGGAAATAAAATAAAAGGCAAATGGAAATATGGATCTGAAAGTATATTATAAGAAAATAGACCAACAGGCCGTAGATTTCACTAGTGGCTTCTCTTGAGAAAATAGCGTGTGGCGGGTAGACAAATTACTATTGGGCAATTGATAAAAAAACAAATAATTATGACAATATCCAAGACAATGATCATGTATATAGGCATCACGTCCAAGATTAGAGACCGACTCCTGCCTGCATCTACTACTATTACTCCACACATCGACCGCTATCCAGCATGCATCTAGTGTATTGAGTTCATAAGAACAGAGTAACGCCTTAAGCAAGATGACATGATGTAATGCAATAAGAACTATGACATGATGTAGACAAGATCTATTCATGTAAGAATAGACAATAAAAATGGAGATACTTTGTTGGTTGTTTGTGTTTCATGATATTATGCTTCATGTTATGCACAATGCTTTTCATTATCATTTTGTGTGCTCTACCAAGTTGTATGTGACATGGAAGAGTGACTCATGATCCTAATCGACTGTGCATTTGCATTCAAATGCAATTTTTAATAACGCGCAAATTTGGAGGGGGGCTCTTGCTTATGATATACTTCTCAAAACGATGATGTATTTCATTCATTTATTCATTTGTCGAAGCTTTAATTTATATGTTGTCATCAATTACCAAAAAGCAGGAGATTGAAAGTGCAATTAATCCCTGAGTGGATTTGATAATTCATAACAATATATATCTCATTGAACTAATATCCATTCAAGTTAAAGATTTTAGGAAGTTCAATTATTGGCATGGTAAGGACTAGTGATTGTGGACCCCTCAAAATGCTAAGGACATGGCTTGGCAAAAGCTCAAGACTCTGCAATTTTGGTTAAGTAATCCAAGATCACATTGAGTCCATAGGAAAGCAAATACTATTAAAAATGGATGATGTTTTGATGATGATCTGGTTGCTCAAGTGCTTAGTGATATTGCTCCAAAACCCTTGGCCACTTCTTCTATCCAAATTTGTCCAAAACCCTAAAGCTAACTCGGTCCCACCGAAACATACCTATCCGGACCCACCGAGTTCATCTAGACACAGCCACAGCCAAACCCTAACAAACCTGACCCACCGATATGGATCTCGGTCCCATCGAGATGGCCTTGCCAAATCTCTGTCACCTCTTGCAATTATTTCGGTCCTACAGAGATGATGCAATCAGTGCCACCGAGATGGCTTGCCAACATTCTGTTGCCTTATTGTTTCACTTTGGTACTACCGAGTTGATGCAATCGGTGCTACCAAAACGTGGTTTGCCTTTACCATTGCACATCGGTCCATCCGAGATGTTTCCAGTCGGCCTCGCCGAGACCTCCAACGTTCATATATTTTACACAGGTCGGTACCACCGAGTTGAGTCAAAAGTGTGTAACAGTTGGATTTCGTGTGGAGGCTATATATACCCCCTCCACCCCGTCTTACTTAGTAAGAGAGCCATCAGAACGTGCCTACACTTCCACTACTCATTTTCTGAGAGAGAACCACCTACCCATGTGTTGAGATTAAGAGATTCCATTCCTACCATTTGAAACTTGATTTGTAGCCTTCCAAAGTTGCTTTTCACTCAAATCCTTCTTCCACCATAGCCAAATATGTGTGTGAGAGAGAGAGAGTTGAGTATTGGGGAGACTATCATTTGAAGCACAAGAGCAAGGAGTTCATCATCATCACACCGTCTTTTACTTTTTGGAGAGTGGTGTCTTTTAGATTGGTTAGGTGTCGCTTGGGAGCCTCTGACATGGTGCAGAGTTGAATCAAGAAGTTTGCAAGGGAAAGGAGATCACCTAATTCGTGAAGATCTACCCGAGTGAGGCAAGTCCTTTGTGGACGATGGTCATGGTGGGGTAGACAAGTGTCATTGTCAAAACCGGTGGATCTTGTGTAGGGGGTCCCAAGCTATGGATCTGTGATCGACGAGGGATAGGAGACAAGGGACACAAGGTCTACCCAGGTTCAATCCCTCTCGAAGAGGTAAACCCTACTCTTGCTTGATTATATTCGATGTGTATGGTTACTGTCGTGGTTTTATCACGGTAGATGCCCTCATGACATGACTTAGGTGTGGAGCTATCGGAATGTAGGTTAGCTCGAAGGGGTTGATCGGGATGAGAGACACGAATTTACCTAGGTTAGGCCCCTCGCAACGAGGTAAAGACCTACTTCCTGCTTTGTGTTGTATTGCTTGAGTCTCGATTACAAGGGAGTGGAATCGCTTGACGTAGCTATAGGTTGATTATTACTCGAGTTAATTCGCCGCGGGTCTCGCATTTATATACGCAGGTCGAGGCCCGACGGCTTACAATAGTCCAGGTCGGGTCACACAACGTAACCGACTCTGGTTCTAAGTCGCCTTGCCTTACAAGGCAAGTCACCATCGGGCGGGTCATGAGTCACCTTCGGGTCTTGGGCCTTCAATAGGCCTGCATGTAAGCTGCCGTCTTCATGTTTGTCTCCTTGGGCCTACTTGGGCCCTCGCTAAGAGTCGTCAATAGTATAACCCGGCTCCTCCTGGGCGGGTCATACCACGGGGTAATATCCCCAACATTAGGCCCCAGATTGATTTGAACTTGTTCATGTCAATCTTCATCCCTTGGTTGGCGAATCTGATTGACTTCTTCTCAATATTGATCTCAACGAATCTTCAATTACCCACCATGACGATGGATGACCTCACATTAATAAATTCAGAGAAAATCCCATGACATCACAACGTATCTTTGCATTAACCAATCATTCCGAAAATCAAGGCGTTTCCACTGTTAAGATAATCGTGATGTCTCCTTGATATCCATGTGTGCCGTTTCGCTATTTCACTTTCCCCTTATAAATTGGGACAAGGGGCTTCCTCTTTCGCTTTTACCCTCGTTGCCTTCTCTTCTTCCTCCTCGTGACCTCCGCCGCACCAGGGCTCTGCTGCTCCAACCGTTCTTCATTAGCAACTCCAACAAAGGCCGATGCATCGACCTGACCTGACCAGAAAACTGCGGCGTTCATCCATTCATCACCAACATCAACATGTATCATTTTATACCTTCCTTATATCCACATTAGAGGACCCTAGTTCTTCGAGTTCATCGACATTCAACCTAGTTTACCCATGTTTTATCTAGGCCTGGTATTTCAATCGGGAAACGACCTCAAAGTAGTGCAACAACAATCTTATCTCCTATCTTGCATCTTAGATAAGCCCTTCTTCTTGCAAATAACTGCACCAACTTGCTAGCTCTTCCACTATTGTACTTTTAGGTCAGAAATAATCTCTCTTTTTAAACTGTCGTAGATCCATAAATATAGCTGCATCAAGTGAAACTTGTTTATCCAACACTTAGCGGAATTTTAGCCATTCTGAATCCATAGGCCACTGACCTGCCATACTCTATACAGGCGGCTTAAATAATAACTTGTAAGCCGTCAGCCTTTAGCCGGCTTAACTATAAATTGTAACCCGCCAGCCTCTGGCCATCTTTAATTGTTGACCACTTGATTGTAGTTTGTCAATTTGAAATTCACCCTGCCCTCTGGAATAAGGTGGCTCATGATATTATAATCTCATACGCAGCTTTGTATTGTACTATTTAACCCGCCACACCTTATTTCTTGAACACATCTCATCACTTCTGGCTCATCATGACAAAAGCACCCACGACTTGTGACTGGCTCCCTTCCCGGGTTACAGATACGTCTCCAACGTATCTATAATTTTTTATTGTTCTGTGCTATTATATTATCCTTCTAGGATGTTTTATGGGCTTTTATATCCACGTTTATATGATTTTTGGGACTAACCCTATTAACCCAGAGCCTAGTGTCAGTTTATGTTTTTCTCCTGTTTTAGGGTTTCGCAGAAAAGGAATATCAAATGGAGCCCAATTGACCTGAAATTCAACGGAGGCTGTTTTTGGACCAGAAGAAGCCCACGGAGTACCGGGGGAGGATCTGGAGATGCCCGGGCTGCCCACGAGTGTGGGGGGCGCCCCCCCCCCCTACTGGGCGCGCCCCCTACCTCGTGGACAACCACGAGACCCCCTTTGCTTGGCCCCGACTCCAACACCTCCTATATATACTGAAACCTCTGGAAAATAACCTAGATCGGGAGTTCCGTCGCCGAAAGACTCTGTTGCCACCAAAAACCAATCTAGACCCATTCTGGCACCCTGCCGGAGTGGGGAATCCCTCTCCGGTGGCCATCTTCATCATCCCGGCGCTCTCCATGACGAGGAGGGAGTAGTCCACCCTCGGGGCTGAGGGTATGTACCAGTAGCTATGTGTTTGATCTCTCTCTCTCTCTGTCTCTCTCTCTCTCTCTCTCTCTCTCTCTCTCGTGTTCTTGAGATGGCACGATCTTGATGTATCACGAGCTTTGCTATTATAGTTGGATCTTATGATGTTTCTCCCCCTCTAGTCTCTTGTGGTGAATTGAGTTTTCCCTTTGAAGTTATCTTATTGGGTTGAGTCTTTAAGGATTTGAGAACACTTGATGTATGTCTTGCATGTGCTTATCTGTGGTGACAATGTGATATCACGTGATCCACTTGATGTATGCTTTGGTGATCAACTTGCGGGTTCAGTGACCTTGTGAACTAATGCATAGGGGTTGTCACACGTTTTCATCTTGACTCTCCGGTAAAAACTTTGGGGCACTCTTTGAAGTACTTTGTGTTGGTTGAATAGATGATTCTGAGATTGTGTGATGCATATCATATAATGATGTCCAGGATACTTGAGGTGACAATGGAGTATCTAGGTGACATTAGGTTTTTGGTTGATTTGTGTCTTAAGGTGCTATTCTAGTACAAACTCTATGATAGATCGAACAGAAAGAATAGCTTCGTGTTATTTTACTATGGACTCTTGAATAGATCGATTAGAAAGAATAACTTTGAGGTGGTTTCGTACCCTATCATAATCTCTTCATTTGTTCTCCGCTATTAGTGACTTTGGAGTGACTCATTGCATGTTGAGGGATAGTTATATGATCCAGTTATGTTATTATTGTTGGGAGAACTTGCACTAGTGAAAGTATGAACCCTAGGCCTTGTTTCCTATCATTGCAACACCGTTTATGCTCACGTTTACCACTTGCTACCTTGCTGTTTTTATGTTTTCAGATTACAAAAACCTATATCTACCATCCATATTTCACTTGTATCACCATCTCTTCGCCGAACTAGTGCACCTATACAATTTACCATTGTATTGGGTGTGTTGGGGACACAAGATACTCTTTGTTATTTGGTTGCAGGGTTGTTTGAGAGAGACCATCTTCATCCTACGCCTCCTACGGATCGATAAACCTTAGGTCATCCACTTGAGGGAAATTTGCTACGGTCCTACGAACCTCTGCACTTGGAGGCCCAACAACGTCTAAAAGAAGAAGGTTGTGTAGTAGAGATCAAGCTCTTTTCTGGCGCCGTTGCCGGGGAGGTTAGTGCTTGAAGGTATATCTTTAGATCTTGCAATCGAATCTTTTAGTTTCTTGTTTCATCACTATTTAGTTTATAAAAGAAAACTACAAAAAAATGGAATTAAGGTTACCTCATATGCTTCATCTTTTTAATATCTTTCGTGAAAATGATGGGAAGGAAACTTGTGCTCCAGTACTAGAAGAAGAATTACATAGAATGCTTGGCACTAAAAACTTGAATGATGAGCATGATTGCAATGTTGTTAGTGTGAATCCTTTGAATATCCATGCTACTAATGATGATTGCACTAGTCATGATGAAAATATCTCATATAAGCATGTTGATTTTTGTGGAGTGCATAGAGTTTGCAAGTACATACCAAGTAGGGAAGATAGATTTTGCAAGAGGCATAAGTATTTAGAAACTAAATGGTTGCTACAGAGGCTAGATGATTGTGCTGAAAATTTAAATTTTCTTTGCCATCCTTGTGAACTTTGCAATGAACGTGATCACTTAAATCCCCAATGTGAATTATTTCATGATCGAATCGTGTCCAAAAATTGTGATGACTTGATCTCCCTTGCAATCATAATGAACTTAGTTTCCTTGTGGGTTATGAAGAAATAAAACGTTTAACTAAGGATCTTCTAGAATTTGTCCTTGATAAAGTTCTTGATTTTGATCTGGAGGAAATTTATATGTATTGTGCTGTGAATTGCATTGAAAATCGTTATATTGCCAATTACATAAAGTCAAGAAAACAAATAGGAGATGAAGAGAATACTAATGAAAGGGAAGAGATTTCCCAATATCTTCCTATTCTTTCTTATGATGAATCAGGTAACGAGGAGGAGCCTTCTATTCAACCAATCTCATTAATAAGGAGCTCCAAAAAGAAGATTAAACCCATACCTAATGTGAAGAAGGAAAAGAAAAGACGGAGAAGCAAAGATAAAAAGGTATCCCTCCCAAATGATGTTGCTCCTATTACTCATTGTGATGATGATAATTTCTATACTATCGGTGCTATCCATACTATTAATGATGAGAGTGACTATGCTTATGATACGAAAAGGCCCAAGCTTGGGGATGCTATGTTTGATGAGAATGATATATTTGAGAATTTATTTTCTGCAATAAATGTTTGTCCCAAGCTTGGGGAGGCTACGTTTGATGAAGATGATATTTTTAGCCTCCCAAGTTTTGATGAGCAAATCTATTATGATGATAGCATGCCTCCTGTTTATGATGATTATTGTGATGACACTTATGCTATAAAAAGTAGTGATGATTATATTTATAAAACTTGTCATGATTATGATTACCCTTTTTCTGAACATTACTCTTTTAATGTGGAAACAATCTATATTATTCAAGTCTCTTATGATACTCCCACTATTCTGAATCAGAAGAATTTTGCTTATGTGGAGAGTAATATAATTTATATGCTTGGGGATCATGAAAAGAATGCTTTATGTGATAGTTATATTGTTGGATCCATTCATGTTGCTACTGAAAATTATTATGAGAGAGGATCATATGCTTGTAGGAATTGCAATAATATCAAGTTTCCTCTCAATGTGCTTGAAGTTTTGAAGCTATGGTTGTTTTGCTTTCCTATGCTAGTTGATTATTGTTCCCATAAGTTGTTTGCTCACAAAATCCCTATGCATAGGAAGTGGGTTAGACTTAAATGTGCTAGTCATATTCTTCATGATGCTCTCTTTATGTTTCAATTCTTATCTTTTATGAGAGCATCATTGAAATCATCATGCCTAGCTAGGGGCGTTAAAAGATAGCGCTTGTTGGGAGGCAACCCAACTTTATCTTTGTTCATTACTTTTTTCTTCTGTTTAGGAATAAATATTGCATCTAGCTTCTGCTTAGATGTGGTTTTGTGTTTTAATTAGTGTTTGTGCCAAGTAGAACCTTTGGGAAGACTTGTGTGAAGTTTATGTGATCATGCTGTAAAAAACAGAAACTTTATCGCTCACGAGAATAGCTACCATTTTTACAGAAGAGTGCTTTTTAGTTGATTCTTTTTGCAGATGATTAATTAACAAATTCCTCACGTCCACCAATTTATTTCAGAATTTTTAGATTTACAGAAGTATTCTAAAGTTACAGATTGCTACAGACTGTTCTGTTTTTGACAGATTCTGTTTTCTATGTGTTGTTTGCTTATTTTGATGAATCTATGAGTAGTATCGGAGGGTATGAACCATAGAGAAGTTTAAATACAGTAGATATTACACCAATATGAATTTAGAATGGGTTCACGACAGTACCTAAGTGGTGGTTTTATTTTCTTATACTAACCGAGCTTACGAGTTTTGTGTTGTGAAGTTTTCAAGTTTTGGGTAAAGATTCGATGGACTGAAAGAACCTAAGCTTGGGGATGCCCAAGGCACCCCATGGTAATATTCAAGGACAACCAAAAGCCTAAGCTTGGGGATGCCCCGGGAAGGCATCCCCTCTTTCGTCTTCGTCTATCGGTAACTTTACTCGATGCTATATTTTTATTCATCACATGATATGTGTTTTGCTTGGAGCGTCATTTTGTTTTAATTTGTTTTGCTTGCTGTTTGAATAATATCCCAAGATCTGAAATTCTTAAATGTTAGAGAGTCTTCACATAGTTACATAATTATTCAACTACTCATTGATCTTCACTTATATCTTTTGGAGTAGTTTGTTATTTGCTCTAGTGCTTCACTTATATCTTTTAGAGCACGGTGGTGCTTTTATTTTGAAGAAATTGTTGATCTCTCATGCCTCACTTAGATCCTTTTGAGAGTCTATTAGAACAGCATAGTAATGTACTTTGGCTATAAAACTAGCCTTAACACGATAGACGTCCAAGATGAATGTAGTAAAAACTTTCATACAAAGTGCATTGAATATGATGAGAAGTTGGATGCTTGATAATTGTTTTGAGATATGAGGATAGTAATATTAGAGTCATGCTAGTGGAGTAATTGTGAATTTGAGAAATACTTGTGTTAAAGTTTGTGATTCCCGTAGGATGCACGTATGGTGAACCGCTATGTGACGAAGTTAGAGCATGAGGTATTTGTAGAGTGTCATCCTTTGTGTGGAGGTCGGGGGCACGCGATGGTTAACTCCTACCAACCTCCCCCCTAGGAGCATGCGTTGATTGCTTTGTTTGATGACTCGTAAATTTTTGCAATAAGTATATGAGTTCTTTATGACTAATGTTGAGTCCATGGATTATACGCACTCTCACCTTTACACCATTGCTAGCCTCTCTTGTACCGCACAACTTTCGGCGGTACCTTACACCCACTATATACCTTCCTCAAAACAGCCACCATATACCTTCCTCAAAACAACCAACATACCTACCTATCATGGCATTTCCATAGACATTCCGAGATATATTGCCATGCAACTTTCCACCGTTCCGTTCATATGACACTCTTCATATTGTCATATTGCCATGCATGATCATGTAGTTGACATCGTATTTGTGGCAAAGCCACCATGCATAATTTTTCATACATGTCACTCTTGATTCATTGCACATCCCGGTACACCGCCGGAGGCATTCATATAGAGTCATACTTTGTTCTAGTATCGAGTTATAATATCGAGTTGTAAATCAATATAAGTGTGATGATCATCATTATTAGAGCATTGTCCCATGTGAGGAAAGGCTAAATAAAGAAAGCCCCTCCAAAAAAAGAAAAGAAGGAAAGGCCAAAGAAAAAAAGAAAGGCCCAAAAAAAAAGAAAAAAGGAAAAAAAAAAGAGAAAAAAAAGAAAAGGGACAATGCTACTATATTTTTCCACACTTGTGCTTCAAAGTAGCACCATGTTCTTCATGATAGAGAGTCTCATGTTTAGTCACTTTCATATACTAGTGGGAATTTTCATTATAGAACTTGGCTTGTATATTCCAACGATGGGCTTCCTCAAATGTCCTAGGTCTTCGTGAGCAAGCAAGTTGGATGCACACCCACTTAGTTTCTTTTGTTGAGCTTTCATACATATTTAGCTCTAGTGCATCCGTTGCATGGCAATCCCGACTCACTCACATTGATATCTATTGATGGGCATCTCCATAGCCCGTTGATACGCCTAGTCGATGTGAGACTATCTTCCTCCTTTTTGTCTTCTCCACAACCGCCACTCTATTCCACCCATAGTGCTATATCCATGGCTCACGCTCATGTAATGCATGAAAGTTGAAAGGTTTGAAAGAATAGAGTATGAAAGAAGTGCTCGGCTGAAACCGGGGTTGTGCATGATATGAATATTTTGTGTGATGAAGAGGGAGCATAGCCAGACTATATGATTTTGTAGGGATAACTTTCTTTAGCCATAGTATTTTGAAAAGACATGATTGCTTTGTTAGTATGCTTGAAGTATTATTATTTCTTATGTCAATATAGACTTTTGTCTTGAATCTTTCAGATCTGAACATTCATGCCACAATAAATAGAATTACATTGAAAATTATGTTCGGTAGCATTCCACATCAAAAATTTTGTTTTTATCATTTACCTACTCTAGGACGGGCAGGAATTAAGCTTGGGGATGCTGATACGTCTCCAACGTATCTATAATTTTTGATTGTTCCATGCTATTATATTATCCTTCTAGGATGTTTTATGGGGTTTATATACGCTTTTACATGATTTTTGGGACTAACCTGTTAACCCAGAGCCGAGTGCCAGTTTCTGTTTTTCTCCTGTTTTAGGGTTTCACAGAAAAGGAATATCAAACGGAGCCCAATTGACCTGAAATTCAACGGAGGCTGTTTCTGGACCAGAAGAAGCTCACAGAGTACCGGGGGAGGACTAGGAGATGCCCGGGCTGCCCACGAGGGTGGGGGCGCCCCCCCTACTGGGCATGCCCCCTGCCTCGTGGACAGCCCGGAGACCCCCTTTGCTTGGCCCCGACTCCAACACCTCCTATATATATTGAAACCTCCGGAAAATAACCAAGATCGGGAGTTCCGCCGCCGAAAGCCTCTGTTGCCACCGAAAACCAATCTAGACCCATTTTGGCACCCTGCCGGAGGAGGGGGAATCCCTCTCCGGTGGCCATCTTCATCATCCCAGCGCTCTCCATGACGAGGAGGGAGTAGTCCACCCTCGGGGCTGAGGGTATGTACCAGTAGCTATGTGTTTGATCTCTCTCTCTCTCTCTCTCTCTCTCTCTCTCTCTCTCTCTCTCTCTGTCGTGTTCTTGAGATGGCACGACCTTGATGTATCGCGAGCTTTGCTATTATAGTTGGATCTTATGATGTTTCTCCCCCTCTACTCTCTTGTGATGAATTGAGTTTTCCCTTTGAAGTTATCTTATCGGGTTGAGTCTTTAAGGATTTGAGAACACTTGACGTATGTCTTGCATGTGCTTATCTGTGGTGACAATGGGATATCACGTGATCCACTTGATGTATGTTTTGGTGATCAACTTGCGGGTTCCGTGACCTTGGGAATCTATGCATAGGGGTTGGCACACGTTTTTGTCTTGACTCTCTGGTAGAAACTTTGGGGCACTCTTTGAAGTACTTTGTGTTGGTTGAATAGACGAATCTTAGATTGTGTGATGCATATCGTATAATCATGCCCACAGATACTTGAGGTGACAATGGAGTATCTAGGTGACATTAGGGTTTTGGTTGATTTGTGTCTTAAGGTGTTGTTCTAGTACGATCACTATGATAGGTCGAACGGAAAGAATAGCTTCGTGTTATTTTACTACGGACTCTTGAATAGATCGATCAGAAAGAATAACTTGGAGGTGGTTTCGTACCCTACCATAATCTCTTCGTTTGTTCTCCGCTATTAGTGACTTTGGAGTGACTCTTTGTTGCATGTTGAGGGATAGTTATATGATCCAGTTATGTTATTATTGTTGAGAGAACTTGCACTAGTGAAAGTATGAACCCTAGGCCTTGTTTCCTATCATTGCAACACCGTTTATGCTCACGTTTACCACTTGCTACCTTGCTGATTTCATGTTTTCAGATTACAAAAACCTATATCTACCATCCATATTGCACTTGTATCACCATCTCTTCGCCGAACTAGTGCACCTATACAATTTACCATTGTATTGGGTGTGTTGGGGACACAAGAGACTCTTTGTTATTTGGTTGCAGGTTTGTTTGAGAGAGACCATCTTCATCCTACGCCTCCTACAGATTGATGAACCTTAGGTCATCCACTTGAGGGAAATTTGCTACTGTCCTACAAACCTCCGCACTTGGAGGCCCAACAACGTCTACAAGAAGAAGGTTGTGTAGTAGACATCAGTTACCGATGACATACTCAATGATTATGTGGCCATGGGAGTTTTACCCGCCAAAGAAGCCATCCACTGCCGGGTTCCGGGCTCTGAATGCCCTCCACAACCTCAAGAAGGTGAAGTCGTAATTTTCAGGGATCAATTGCTTCGCGTCTTTTCACCGCCTGATTCAAAGTTCTTCTAGGACGTTCTATATTTCTATAACTTTCATCCACAAGACATCGGTCCCAATTCTGTCTCCAATATATGCAACTTTCAAGTTTTCTCTGAAGTATACCTTGGTGAAGAACCTTCTATTGATCTGTTCAAAGATTATTACTACACCAATCGCCAGACTGAGATGGCCGATGGACTTAGCCTGGAGCTTGGAGGCGTTTCTATTCAGAGGCGGAGGGATGTAACCCTCCCGTCAGCCGCCCTGCCGAGTCACCCCAAAGATTGGAATTACACTTGGTTGTACTGCGGGGACACTTCTCCAGAAGGAGAGAACCCCCTGTGGGGTTATCGCCCCTACCGGCTCACCACTGGTGGCCCACTTCTGGGTCAATTGACCGCTGCAGAACACGCTCTGTATGCTTCTACTTTCTCAAAGGTCCGGGCTTTGATCGCCAACAGTTTAACTGGGGTTGATTTAGTCCGCTGCTGGGTTGCCTGGAGAATCCTGCCATTGAGCCGGTGCAACGGCTTAATGTGTGAATATACGGGTGATACAGAAGAGCCACAATTCTTTAACACTACCAAACTAATCGACAAGGAGATCAATGAAATGGTCAAGTCACTCCTTGGGGAGTCATTAGAGAACCACAGCAAGAGAGGTCTAAACCCTTTCTGCACCCTTAATCCGGCTCCGGCTGTAAGTTTCTTGAACAAATTTATATTGCTTGTCAATTTCTTAAATATCAAATCTTATTGCTCATGTATAATCAGGACGACTCTGCATTTTGGTGGAAGAAACTCCCAAACACCGCCGCTCTAGCCAAAAGAACCAAAACTACTGGTCGTGGTCTGAGTCATCCCAAGAAGTCCACAGCACAAGAACATCTCGAGTTGGCTGAGTCATAGGTAGAACTTGACTCACTTGGTATTATTTTTATGCAACTTATTGATGCTGATTTCCCTCAGGAGGAAGTGGAAGCAAGCCATGCTGATGTAGTCGAGGTAATTCATGTCTCCTTCGACTTAGAACCTTTGCCAAGAGAGAAAACACGGCGGGTCATCCGGAAAGTAAGATTTTCCCATCCTCTTGCTTACTTGGACCCAAACCTTCTTTTGAAGAAACATCAACATGAGTCCAGGCGCAACACCCAGAGCAGCGGCCATGAAGAGCTTATGTCCGTCTTACCCAACACACCGGCTGCTCGGAAACATCGTCACGAGGTGCCTCATAGCCCTACTTTATCTCTTCCACGAGCTGACCTCATATGACAACCTCTTAATCATTCTGGCTCGACATATCAGGAGACATCTCATTCCTCTCGCGACTCAACTTGAACGCAGCTCCCCACATTCGTTCTTAATCCAGGGTGAGTATTTTAACACTGCTTAATAAATTGTTTGTCATTTTGTATTATTATGACTATATTATCTTCATCCCAGAGCCAAGGCAAAGATGGGTAAGAAGCGAAAGGCGGCTGACTCTTCCAAAGCTCTAGAAATTATTGAGCCGGAGAAACAGGTGCTAGAGGCCACTAATGCTCTTATCCGGGACTATGAAGATCCCATCAATCAGCAAACTGATCCACCTCCTCAGGCTGATCCTGCTATTGTTGAGCCGGCCGATGACCCGACGATTAGTCATGACCCGCCAAGTCCCAAGCCGCCTTCCCCTGCTAAGCCCACCGATCAAACCCAGCTTCTAACATCATTGTGGAAGTGACTGTAACCGGGTCAATCTATAAGCCGCCCGGAGTCTCCATAGTGCTTACCAAGCATTCTGCCAAGGATGAGAAGAGTAAACCCAAACTTGATCTTGGGAACTATTTCAATTTGGATGCTAGTGAACTATATTCTGGCTATTTGAGCCATCTTCATACAAGTCGTGATCTTGAGGCCAACTTGGTTAATATGATGCGACAGAAATATGAGGTATGAACATATTTCCCTCCTTTTAACTTCTGCATACATGTATAGTCATCCAGCCCCCAAGTCTTAATCATAGGAAAACTCCATTGAATATGTTTAAGACTTTAGTAAAACTTTGACTTAGAATTTCGGACCATAGCCCCCAAGAACCGGCTTATATAAGCAGTATGAGCCAGATATTCATAATATGCACTTTTAAAATAGCCTCACATAGCCCCCAAGTGCCGACTTATATTATCAGTATGAGCCATATCTTCATAATATACACTTTTAAAAGAGCCTCACATAGCCCCCAAGTGTCGGCTTGTATTATTAGTATGAGCCGGGTCTTTTATATTTTTATGTAGTAAAGCTCCAAATCGTAGCCCCCAAGGGCCGACTCATCTTACAAAGATGAACCTGGTCTTCTTTAATTTCAGAAGAACTTCATCATACATTAGCCCCCAAGTGCCAAGTATATTGCTGGCAATGTGCTTGGGACTTTTAAAAGATTTTCCTCCACGCTGAACCATTTTTATGATCTCCATTCTCATTTGCAGGAGGCTTTGAACCTTAATGACTCGCAGTGGGAGAGTTAAGAAAAACACTCAAACACCAATAATCTAAAACCCTCAAAGCTGAGACCAAGTTCAAATTCAGCTTGGAAGAGAATGAAAAACTTAAGGCTAGTTTTGCCACAGAAAGGGCCGCCTGGGAGAAGGAGAAGACCGCATTGCTACAGAAGGCAGAGGCTGCTGAGACTTCATTAAAAGCCAGAACTAAAGAGCTGACATGCTTGAAACGATGTATTTCTCAGATGACAGCCATCATCTTTGGTAATTAGAAGCTTAAACTTGAATATTTTCACAATTTTGGTGCTTCATAAATTTATAACCCTCCTGGCGACTCATATGCAATTTGCTGAACATCTCCTAGAAGCTCCAACCTTGGCGAAGATTGATGACTACTATGCGACTTTATTCCTGTAGACACGTGTTGGGCCTCCAAGCGTAGAGTTTTGTAGGACAGTAGCAATTTTCCCTCAAGTGGATGACCTAAGGTTTATCAATCCGTCATAGGTGTAGGATGAAGATGGTCTCTCTCAAACGACCCTGCAACCAAACAATAAAAAGTCTTTTGTGTCCCCAACACACCAAATACAATGGGAAATTGTATATGTGCACTAGTTCGGCGAAGAGATGGTGATACAATTGTAATATGGATAGTAGATATTGATTTTTGTAATAATAACAATAAAAACAGCAAGGTAGCAAGTAACAAAAGTGAACACAAACGGTATTGCAATGCTTGAAAACAAGGCCTAGGTCTGTACTTTCGCTAGTGCAATCTCTCAACAGTGCTAATATAATTGGATCACATAACCACCCCTCAACGAAACCACCTCAAAGTTCTCCTTTCTGTTCAATCTTTCAAGAGTTCGTACTAAAACAACATAAAGTTATCCCTTCCGATCTATCTATCAAGAGTCTGTACTAATCATAACCCCGAGATAAATTCAGATTCATAATACGCAAAGAGTGCCCCAAGATTTCTACTCGAGAAACAAAGACAAGAACGTGCATCAACCCCTATGCATAGATTACCCCAATGTCACCTCAGAATCCGCAAGTTAATTGCCAAAACATATATCAAGTTAATCAGTATGATACCCCATTGTCACCAAGAGTATTCAATTGCAAGACATATATCAAGTGTTCTTGATTCCATAAAAGTATTCAATCTAAAGAAATCTCGAAGGGAAAACTCAATTCATCACAACAACAGAGGGGAAAACACCATATGATCCAACTATATTAACAAAGCCCCCGATACATCAAGATCGTGCCATCAAGAACACGAGAGAGAGAGAGAGAGAGAGAAGGAGAGAGGGAGATACAACACATAGCTACTGGTACATACCCTCATCCCCGAGGGTGGACTACTCCCTTCTCATCACGGTGGCCGCCGGGATGATGAAGATGGCCATAGGTGATGGTTTCCCCCTCCGACGGAGTGGCGGAAAGGGCTCTAGATTGGATCTCATGGAGTACAGAGCCTTGCGGTGGCGAAACTTCTGAGGTCTACCCCGAAGGGTTTTAGAATATTTGTGAATTTATAGGGTAAAGAGGTGGTGCGGGAGGCCACCGAGGTGGGCACAACCCACCTGGGCACGCCAGGGGGACCTGGTGCGCCCTAGTCGGTTGTGCCCCATTGGGGCACCCCCAGGTGCAGCTCTGGCCCATTGGGTGTCTTCTGGCCCATAAAAAATCTCCAAAAAGTTTCACGGTATTTGGACTCCGTTTGATATTGACTTCCCGCGATGTAAAAAACATGTAGAAAACAACTACTAGCACTTGGCGCTATGTCAATAGGTTAGTCCCAAAAAATGACATAAAATGACCATAACATGATTGTAAAACATCCAAGAATGATAATATAACCACATGGAATAATCAAAAATTATAGATACATTGGAGACGTATCAAAGACATGCTACTAAAGCTGAAGGCTGTATACTCCCTGGTTGAGCAATTATACACTGGCACTCAGTAGGCACTTGTGGCTATCTCCAATGGAAAGCTGCCACCAACTCTCATCAGGACGGTGCTAGACCAATTTTCCACAGTGCCCAAGCAAGTTGAGGAGTTGAATTTATCATCCTCCCATTCAGGTGCTATTTCCGCACTTATTCGGGCGAAAGCATGGCAAGCATAATTAGACCCAGAGGAAATGGCAACCGGTTGTCCAGGACTGAAGGAGGATGGGTCTCCCTTTGATCAGGCTGACTTTGCTAAGTGCGTGAAAGAAATACGTCCCTTCACGTGCAAACTGGCCGAGGAGATTGATTTAAGCAAGTACCAGCCGGCTTACAACATGGATAATACTAGGATTAAAGCTCCGACTCGTGACATCATAGACGTCACCCAACCAAGGCGTAAGCATACTTTCGCTCCTGACATTGATCATGCTCCAATTATCAATGATGAAGCCATTTTTGAAGCCTTATCAGGTGTCAATTGGATGTTGGCTCATCTCCAGATAGCAGAAGAAGTCGGCACAAGCTAATCCGAAGCCTCCGCCTCAAGGTGTGATGATGATAACAACTCATCAGGTGATAACCCAGACGGTGCTGGCACCGGCTTAACGGCATAGTGCGGCTTCACAAAAACACTTGATTCAGAATCTTTGGGGTTCAGTTGAAAGCCTTATAATAGGGTAGCCCTTTGTAGCGACGAGGCCACAAAAAGTCTGATCTCTGTGCATCAGTGTCATCCCTCGATCAGTAATGCTGACACACACAGTTGAAGGATTTATAACAGAGTAGCAATCACACACTTATTACATTGATAGTCCAACGATGAACTTATTACAAATAATATGGCTGAAGGCCATCTAACATGATAACAGCGGAAGGCTTGGAAGATAAGTGAGTCCATCAACTCCAGCGGCATCACTGATTATAGAACTACGACATAAAAAGGGGCATCTTACTCGTCGTTTGAAAAGTCTGCAACATGAAACGTTGCAGCCCGAAAACGGGTCAGCACATGGAATATGCTGGCAAGGTAACACAAGAGAATGCAATGGAAGTAAAGCTATACTATATGCAATATGGCAGGTGGAAAGCTCTATGGTTAAGTTTTTGCGTAAAGCCAATTTTTCCCTACTTCAAAGGAATAGATTTTAATTAACTATCATGGTAGTTGAAACATCGTTGAGAAGATAGACATCCTCTCAACCCCAATTAAAGTTCATCATTAAACCCAACAATATTAAATTAGAGTAACATGATGAGATGCACATGAAAATCCAAGTACTAGATACTCAAGACGTCCATAACCGGGGACACGACTAATCATGATCAGTTTGTACACTCTGCAGATGTTTGTGCACTTTTGCCACAAGACTCGATCGCCTCCGTTTGGTTTCTTGCACTGCATGGTGTTTGAGAAACGGATGACCGAGACATAGCCTTTCAGAAGCGCTAGCACCTTACGATCGGGCGGACCGTACCAACCTACATCCCCTACATCTGCTAGTCCACCACTGTAAGAGTTCGCACAACTTACTCATACTATGCTAGAGCCCATAATAGCATTGTGGCTCCACACGGAAGTTTCTAGTATGAATAATCTCATGATCCCTTTGAGCCTGGGTGGCGGTCCATAAAAAAACAGGCAATCGCTGGAATACCCAGGTGCCTCAGTCCACCCAGATGTGTATTAATGTTGCCACCTTAAGTTGAAACAGTAATTAACAAACTCACATCTGTCATGGATTTCACTCACCCAATCCACGTCTACGAGCATAGCATGTCCTAACAGCAAACGTAGAAGTAACTCCCAAAGGTTTGAATGTAATGCAGGTAATAGGTACTACCTCAATCTACTTCCCAATCCCACAAGTTAATTGATCCTACTCATGCAATGTGTGAGGGTTTGACTAATGCAATGAAAACTGGGTAATTGGAAAGTATGATCAAAGTGTTACTTGCCTTGCTGATGATCCGCAAAACCTAGAGACTCAAAGTAGCAAGCGGCGCACTCCGGGTACTCTATCGCAACCAAACAAGCATACAATAAGTACTTAACTAATGCACGGGTAAAACTCAAATAAGAGATCTAACCAGAAAGTTCAACTTAAGAACTCCGGTTTGCAAAAAGAATCAACTCGAAAGAAGCAACGAAACTCAAACTGCAAAAGAAACGAGCTCCGATTTACTAGTTGGCCTAAATTCATATTTTATAGTAGCCAAAACTTTGTTCCAGTTGATTAAACGTAAAGAGGGCTTCGAGACGAAGATCTGGGATTTTGAATCACCTGATTCCGACTCTCGAGCGAAAAGAAAAACGAAAAACGAGATCAGGGCAGAAATCACGATCGAAATAACCGCGGATAAATACCCCGAAAAAGAAAAACGACAAACAGACTAAGAATGAACGTTCGCTGTCTGCGGCTAACTAACGTAAACTGTTCGTTAAAACAAACATACGGACGAACGTCCGCTAAATAATTAAACCGACGGAAAAACCGAACCGATCTATTCTAAAAAAATAGATCTAGGGTTTTCCTAAAAAAACGATCGGTCTTTAACAAAAACCGATGGTGGCGGCGGGGTCTACCTCAGCGGCGGCGGCGGGGTCCGGCGACTCCGGCGGACGGGGCGGCTGCGGCTCCGGCAGCGGGCGGCGGGGCGGCGGTGTGCGGCGCGGCGGCGGCGGCGGCGGCGGTGCGGCGCGGCGCGGCTAGGGTTAGGGCAGGGGGCGGCTGCGGGCTGGGGGGCGAAACGGGCCGGGGCGCTGGCTTATAAAGCCCACAGTCCTACTCCTACACGAATCCTAAGTCGGTTCGTTTTTTTTTTTCTAAAAGAGTCCCGGCGCAGAAAAACTAACGAAAGAAATACCAAACGGACTCGAAAATTCCAGAAATAAATTTTCACCGTCCTCTAACAATATTTAGGACAAAGTGAACATTTTTCCTGGACCTAAATGCAATTTGGAAAAACGCGCATTTTTCCTATGCAAATAAATCCGCAAATAAATCCTGAAAAATACCAAAAGTGATTTTAACATTTTTCCTCCAATATTTCTGTTATTTTGGAGAAGTCATATTATCTCCGCTCATATTTTGTATTTAGAAATATTTTTTGGAGAGAAAAGTAATTAGAATCACACTGTCCTCATACCGGTATTCGAGCGAACTCAAATACGAAAACGGTAAAATTCCCAACTCTCTCCGTAGGTCCTTGAGTTGCTTAGAATTTCGAGGAACTCCACGAACAAAAATGCATAAACATGCAATGCAAATATGATCTATGTATAACATTCCAAATTGAAAATTTGGGATGTTACAAACCTACCCCTCATAAAATGAATCTCGCCCTCGATATTCGACTTGGCTAGAGAACAGGTGTGGGTGGTCCTTGTATAGATCATCTTCTCGCTCCCAGGTGGCTTCTTCCTCGGTGTGGTGACTCCACTGAACTTTGCAAAACTTGATAACCTTACTGCGAGTAACTCTGCTCGAAAATTCGAGAATCTTAACAGGCTTCTCCTCGTAGGTCAGATCACTGTCCAACTGAATTACTTCCAGGGGTACTGTGTCTCTAAGCGGTATATCGGCCATCTCCGCATGGCACTTCTTAAGCTGCGAAACGTGAAACACGTCGTACACTCCTGATAATCCTTCGGGCAATTCCAACTTATAGGCAACCTCTCCCATGCGTTCCAAAACACGGTAAGGTCCCACAAATCTCGGGGCTAACTTCCCTTTAACTCCGAAACGTTTAACTCCTCGCAGAGGCGATATTCTCAAGTACGCTCTATCTCCGATCTCATAGGTTATCTCCTTATGCTTCGAGTCTGCATAACTCTTCTGCCTGGACTGAGCTACCTTCAGTCTATCTCGAATCAACTTCACCTTCTCCTCCGACTCTTTGATTAAGTCGGGTCCAAACAACTGTCGGTCTCCAACTTCGTCCCACGACAACGGTGTTCGGCATCTCCTTCCATACAATGCTTTGAAAGGTGCCATCTTCAAACTAGCTTGGCAACTGTTGTTGTATGAGAACTCCGCGTAGGGCAAGTTGTCATCCCAACTAGATCCATCATCTAATGCACAGGCTCTCAGCATATCTTCCAAAATCTGATTGACTCTTTCAGTCTGTCCATCTGTCTGCGGATGAAAAGCGGTGCTAAACTCTACTCTGGTACCCAAATTTTCATGTAACTGATTCCAAAACTTTGAGGTAAACTAGGTTCCTCTATCTGATACGATGCTCCTCGGAACTCCATGCAGCCATACAATTCTGGTCATGTATATCTTAGCCAACTTTGCACTGGTATATGTGGTTTTCACAGGAATGAAGTGGGCTACCTTCGTCAATCGGTCTACTACTACACAGATTGAATCATAACCTGCTTTGGTCCTGGGCAATCCGGTGATAAAATCCATGCCAAGCTTCTCCCACTTCCATTCGGGTATTGGCATAGGTTGTAGCAATCCGGCTGGCTTCTGATGTTCTGCCTTTACTCTTTGACACACATCACAAACTGCTACATAATCCGCAATATCCTTCTTCATACCGGTCCACCAGAAAATATCCTTCAAATCCAAATACATCGTAGTATTTCCTGGGTGAATCGAGTATGGTGAATCATGGGCCTCCTGTAAAATCAACTTCCTGATCTCCGGGTCATTGGGCACATAGATTCGATCCTCTAACCATAGGGTGTCGTGTTCATCCTCACGAAATCCTTTAGCTTTTCCTTCGCTCATCCTCTCCTTTATAGCGACAACCTCCTTGTCAGCTTTCTGAGCTTCTCTGATTTTATCCATCAGGGTAGACTGGATTTCTAATGTTGCTACGTAGCCTCTCGGAACTATCTCCATACGTAGTTCTCGTAGGTCCTCGGCTAATTCCTTTGGAAATTCCTCCATCATTAGGGTATTGACATGACTCTTACGGCTTAGCGCATCAGCTACTACGTTAGCCTTTCCGGGATGATAATGCAATCTCATGTCATAATCCTTAATGAGTTCCAGCCATCTCCTTTGCCTAAGGTTCAGCTCCTTCTGAGTGAATATATACTTCAAACTCTTGTGATCTGTATATACTTCACAATGGTTTCCAATGAGAAAATGTCTCCACGTCTTCAATGCATGCACTACGGCTGCTAACTCCAAATCGTGGGTGGCATAGTTCATCTCATGAGGTTTTAGTTGTCGTGAAGCATACGAAAAAACTCTTCCTTCCTGCATAAGAACAGCTCCAAGTCCTCGACGTGAAGCGTCGCAATACACCTCATAATCCTTATGTTGATCTGGCAGAATCAACACAGGGGATGAGACCAACCTTTTCTTCAATTCCTGGAAACTGGCCTCACATTCTTCTGTCCAACTGAACTTGGTGTCCTTCTTTAACAACTCCGTCATTGGCTTTGCAATCCTTAAGAAATTCTCGATAAATCTCCGGTAGTATCCTGCGAGTCCAAGAAAACTCAGGATCTCTCCAACTGTCGTCGGTGCTTCCCAATTGGTCATAGTGTCCACCTTAGTGGGATCTACTGCTATTCCTTCTCCGGATATAACATGTCCGAGGAATCCGACTTCCTTCAACCAAAACTCACATTTGCTAAACTTGGCATATAACTGATGTTCTCTGAGCTTCTCCAATACCAATCGCAAATGCTCTGCATGCTCCTCTTCATCCTTCGAGAAGATCAATATATCATCTATGAACACTACGACGAACTTATCCAAATACTTCATAAACACTTTGTTCATCAGGTTCATAAAGTATGCCGGTGCGTTCGTCAGACCAAACGACATAACGGTATACTCATACAACCCATACCTAGTGGTAAAGGCCGTCTTAGGTATATCCTGTTCCCGGATCTTCAATTGATGGTACCCTGATCGTAGATCGATCTTGGAAAATACCTTAGCTCCTTGCAATCTATCAAACAGATCATTGATCATCAGCAGTGGGTACTTGTTCTTGATCGTTGCTTCATTCAATCCTCGGTAATCGACAACCATTCTTAACGATCCATCCTTCTTCTCCACTAGAAGTACTGGCGAACCCCAAGGCGAAGAACTTGGGCGTATGAATCCTTTATCCAGTAACTCCTTAATCTGCTTCTTAATTTCCTCCAAATCCTTTGCGGGCATCCTATATGGTCTCTTAGAAATTGGCCCGGTGCCTGGCAAAAGTTCAATGAAAAACTCTATATCTCTATCCGGTGGCATGCCAGGTAACTCTTCTGGAAACACATCCGGATAATCCTTCACTACTGGCACTTCCTCCTGAACAACTCCTGACAAGGAATTTAACCTACTCCTCTTTGACTCATGCCGGGATACATACTTGATCCTTCTTCCTTCCGGCGTAGTAAGCAAAATGATCTTACTGGCACATTCAATATTCCCTTCATACTTAGATAACCAATCCATGCCTAATATCACATCCAGTCCTTGAGATTCCAATAATATTAGGTCCGAAGGGAAAATGTAATTACCAATCCTTAGGGGCAACTGATCACACCATGACCTAGCCATATACTCCGCTCCTGGTGAGGTTACTAACATGGGCGATATAAGGGCTTGGGTCGGCAGCTTATACTTATCCACGAATCCCCTTGAAATATATGAATGCGATGCACCAGTATCGAAAAGAATGAGTGCAGTAAAGGACTTAACTAAGAACTTACCTATAACTATGTCTGGTTGCTCCTCTACCTCCTCCACAGTCACGTGGTTCACTTGTCCTTTGTTGAACGGGTTGGGCTTCTTACCGGCGCTTCCATTGCCATTCCCATTCTTAACTTCTGGGCATTCATTGGCATAATGTCCATTCTTCCTGCACTTGTAACAAGTGACATGGCTGAAATCCCTCTTGGTGGGTGTGGACGGTGTGGGGCGGTTCTGGTTTCCATTGGCTCCATTCCCATTTCCATTGCCATTCTTGGTGCCATTGTGGTTGTGCGAGCTACCTCCTCCATGGGTATGCTGAAACTGTCCTACCTCTTTAGGGGTAAAACGGGGCTTCTGCTGAGCTCCAGAGTTATACTTTCCTTGCCCATACTTCCTCTTGCGACTCTCAATCTATTGATGCTCCCTTTCAATCATTAGGGCGTGGTCAACCAACTCCTGGTAGTTATTGAAAGTTGCCACCATCAACTGTACACTCATCTCATCATTCAGCCCTTCCATGAATCTCTCCTGCTTCTTGGCATCTGTGGCCACATCGTCTGGGGCATAACGAGATAGGGTACTAAACTCATCCACGTACTGAGCCACAGTACGATTCCCTTGGCGCAGAGTACGAAACTCCCGCTTCTTCATACTCATTGCTCCAGTTGAGACATGGGCGGTACGAAAAGCTTGCTGAAATTGATCCCAGGTCACATTGGCTACGGGGTAAGTGGCTGTGTAATTCTCCCACCATGCTGCGGCTGGTCCAGACAACTGGTGTGCGGCAAATCGCACCTTCTCAGCATCCAAGCAATTGGCGGTGGTCAAATCCCTTCCAATCTTGCGTAGCCAGTCATCAGCCACAATTGGTTCGATGCTGCTAGCAAACACGGGTGGTTGCAACCTTAAGAAACGTGTCAGGTTGTCCACAGGTGGTGGTGGTGGAGGGTTGTTGTTGTTGTTGTTCTGGTTGTTCTGAGTGTTCTGGACAAGAAGTTGCATCAGGGTGTTCTGCTGCTGGATCAACTGGGTGAGCTCAGGGGGAAACTCGAATTCAGGTCTTGGAGGCATCTGATGGGTGTAGAGGGAAGAGATTAGAATAGAAAAGAGGTCTAGGGGAAAATCACTATCCATATGCACATGAGACAAACACACAATCATATCACACCAATCAATTTCAAACAAGGTCTTACAAATCGTCGTTACAAAGGTGCTCTAAATCTAATATATGGAGGTAAACTACTAGTCACAGGGTGGTCATCCAAAAATATTGATCGGCAGAGGATTCCATAATATCTGCTCCAGCTTCATCTTCATAGTCTTCATTCTTGCTATCCTCAGCTTCCGAATCCGTGTCATCTATGATGATATAGTCTTCCGATGGTATCTCCTTGGGTTCTTCTTCCTCGTCTTCTTCTCCCATGAGTATCCCTAACTTCCGGGTCAAATCATCATTCTTCTCCACAAGTATCTTCATCTCCTCCTCATATCCGTCGCGTGTAGACTTGAGTTCTTCTTCTAGCTCCAAATTCCTATTCAGGGCTTTCTTCAAATCTATCATCCCTGCACACATCCGGTGCTCCTGACGACGAATGTGGTGGTTCAACTCCTGGATGAATGCTGCAATGGATCTATCCTTTCGGGTGCAGATCATATCCCAATTCTCATCTCGGTGTCCACAAATCTGGTAGATGGTGTCCTTTAGCTCTTGCTTGTAGACTTCTCCAATCCTTCCCATAGCAATGTGGGCTGCCATGCTCCTTCCTAGGCTCCATGTAGGCGCATTAAAGGAAAATGCTATGAGTGAGGTGACGGGTGCGAACATCCTTCCTGGAACTTGAGCTTGAATCAACCGACGCTCCTCCTCAGGTAGAGTGGCATTGTAGGTTCCGGTGAAACTTGGTAGTCCAATATTTAAATATCTTGTGACTTCCTTCAGGTGTCGTCCAAATGGCGTATCATCATCCGGTTGCATGAACTTGTGCTTTGCTTCCACCATCCTAAAGAGTAGAAAAGATGAGGAGTCAGAAAAGAGAAGAGTGAATTGTCCTCTAGGTATTGTCTTAGTGGTCGTGTCCTACAGTCAGTGTGTGCTCTGATACCATCTTGTAGCGACCAGACCTCAAACAGTCTGATCTCTGTGCATCAGTGTCATCCCTGGATCAGTAATGCTGACACGCATAGTACTTGAAGGATTTATAACAGAGTAGCAATCACACACTTATTACATTGATAGTCCAACGATGAACTTATTACAAGTAATATGGCTGAAGGCCATCTAACACGATAACAGCGGAAGGCTAGGAAGATAAGTAAGTCCATCAACTCCAGTGGCATCACTGAGTATAGAACCACGACCTAAAAAGGGGCATCTTACTCGTCGTCTGAAAAGTCTGCAACATGAAACGTTGCAGCCCGAAAACGGGTCAGCACATGGAATATGCTGGCAAGGTAACACAAGAGAATGCAATGGAAGTAAAGCTATACTATATGCAATATGGCTGGTGGAAAGCTCTATGGTTAAGTTTTTGCGTAAAGCCAATTTTTCCCTATTTCAAAGGAATAGATTTTAATTAACTATCATGGTAGTTGAAACATCGTTGAGAAGATAGACATCCTCTCAACCCCAATTAAAGTTCATCATTAAACCCAACAATATTAAATTAGAGTAACATGATGAGATGCACATGAAAATCCAAGTACTAGATACTCAAGACGTCCATAACCGGGGACACGGCTAATCATGATCAGTTTGTACACTCTGCAGAGGTTTGTGCACTTTTCCCACAAGACTCGATCGCCTCCGGTTGGTTTCTCGCACTGCATGGTGTTTGAGAAACGGATGACCGAGACATAGCCTTTCAGAAGCGCTAGCACCTTACGATCGGGCGGACCATACCAACCTACATCCCCTACATCCGCTAGTCCACCACTGTAAGAGTTCGCACAACTTACTTATACTATGCTAGAGCCCATAATAGCATTGTGGCTGCACACGGAAGTTTCTAGTATGAATAATCTCATGATCCCTTTGAGCCTGGGTGGCGGTCCATAAAAAAACAGGCAATCGCTGGAATACCCAGGTGCCTCAATCCACCCAGATGTGTATTAATGTTGCCACCTTAAGTTGAGACATTAATTAACAAACTCACATCTGTCATGGATTTCACTCACCCAATCCACGTCTACGAGCATAGCATGTCCTAACAGCAAACGTAGAAGTAACTCCCAAAGGTTTGAATGTAATGCAGGTAATAGGTGCTACCTCAATCTACTTCCCAATCCCACAAGTTAATTGATCCTACTCATGCAATGTGTGAGGGTTTGACTAATGCAATGAAAACTGGGTAATTGGAAAGTATGATCAAAGTGTTACTTGCCTTGGTGATGATCCGCAAAACCTAGAGACTCAAAGTAGCAAGCGGCGCACTCCGGGTACTCTATTGCAACCAAACAAGCATACAATAAGTACTTAACTAATGCACGGGTAAACTCAAATAAGAGATCTAACCAGAAAGTTCAACTTAAGAACTCTGGTTTGCAAAAAGAATCAACTCGAAAGAAGCAACGAAACTCAAACTGCAAAAGAAACGAGCTCCGATTTACTAGTTGGCCTAAAGTCATATTTTACAGTAGCCAAAACTTTGTTCCAGTTGATTAAACGTAAAGAGGGCTTCGAGACGAAGATCTGGGATTTTGAATCACCTGATTCCGACTCTCGAGCGAAAAGAAAAACGAAAAACAAGATCAGGGCAGAAATCGCGATCGAAATAACCGCGGA
The DNA here is from genome assembly GCA_902687465.1 of Secale cereale. Lineage (NCBI taxonomy): Eukaryota > Viridiplantae > Streptophyta > Magnoliopsida > Poales > Poaceae > Secale > Secale cereale. The sequence goes on from LR738715.1 coordinate 318,490,086, forward strand.
TAAATACCCCGAAAAAGAAAAACGACGAACAGGCTAACGAACGAACGTTCGCTATCTGCGGCTAACTAATGTAAACTGTTCATTAAAATGAACGTACGGACGAACGTCCGCTAAATAATTAAACCGACAGAAAAACCGAACCGATCTATTCTAAAAAACAGATCTAGGGTTTTCCTAAAAAAAAACGATCGGTCTTTAACAAAAACCGATGGCGGCGGCGGGGTCTACCTCGGCGGCGGCGGCGGGGTCCGGCGACTCCGGCGGGTGGGGCGGCAGCGGCTCCGGCGGGCGGCAGGCGGCGCGGGGCGGCGCGGCGGTGGCAGCGGCGCGGCGGCAGCGGCGTGCGGCGCGGCGGCGACGATAGCGGGCGGCACGGGGCGGCGATGTGCGGCGCGGCGGCGGCGGCGGCGGTGCGGCGCGGCTAGGGTTAGGGCAGGGGGCGGCTGCGGGCTGGGGGGCGAAACGGGCCAGGGCGCTGGCTTATAAAGCCCACAGTCCTACTCCTACTCGAATCCTAAGTCGGTTCGTTTTTTTTCTAAAAGAGTCCCGGCGCAGAAAAACTAATGAAAGAAATACCAAACGGACTCCAAATTCCCGAAATAAGATTTCACCGTCCTCTAACAATATTTAGGACAAAGTGAACATTTTTCCCGGACCTAAATGCAATTGTGAAAAACGCATATTTTTCCTATGCAAATAAATCCGCAAATAAATCTAGAAAAATACCAAAAGTGATTTTAACATTTTTCCTCCAATATTTCTGTTATTTTGGAGAAGTCATATTATCTCCGCTCATATTTTGTATTTAGAAATATTTTTTTGGAGAGAAAAGTAATTAGAATCACACTGTCCTCGTACCGATATTCGAGCGAACTCAAATACGAAAACGGTAAAATTCCCAACTCTCTCCGTAGGTCCTTGAGTTGCTTAGAATTTCGAGGAACTCCACGAACAAAAATGCATAAACATGCAATGCAAATATGATCTATGTATAACATTCCAAATTGAAAATTTGGGATGTTACACCCTTAAAACAATGATCCGCTCTGTCATGCCTTCGTGCATGTTTTATTGAACTGTAGATTTAGCAAAAAAAAATAGTATGGCATGCTTGATTGAACCAGACATATGATCATTCCCACAATTCTCATTCTCTCCTGAAATGTGTATATATCTGCAACAGATCAATCAATCATATGCACCGGTGACTTGAAGTCAAAAGCCAGGGCGGGTGACCACCCAAATATTTGAAACCATGGCTATTCAAGATGGAACATACTGGCGACTTAAAGTCAAAAGCAAGGGCGGGTGACAACCCAAATATTTGTAACCACAACCACTCAAGCCGGAACATACTGGCGACTTAAAGTCAAAAGCCAGGGCGGGTGACAACCCAAATACTCAAACATGAGCAACATTAATCGGAGCCTCATGAGCCAGGTAATCATAATTTGGCCAACAGCAAAAATCTTGAGAGCATAAAAACATCAAAAAGAATCAGAATATGAATAATTCCAATCTCAAACATTTATTAAGCCAGCTTCTAAGGCATGACCGAAGAAAGTTGGCTCACAAGCCTCATAGCTCTCAGGCCTCATGGCTCACATGCCTCATGGCTCACAGGTCTTGTGATTTCAAGGCTGCACAACTATTTGAGTTTATCCTAGCCCACTGTAAGCCGACTCTCATGTGACACAAGCCGTCATTTTAACCTTAACAAGATCAGGGTCTTTACTAAGATTGACTGTTAAGAGTTCAGTGGGTCACTTGGAGTAGCAAGTTACAAACAGGCAGGTGTAACTTATAATATGGCAACTCAGGCCGGTCAAGAGGGTATGAAAGCTAAACTTCGGCTGGTTGGAAGCCCCCAAGTGACCTTATGACCAGTTAGTATAGACTCAGATACACAGAAATAAAACAATAGAGGCCCTGAATTTTTTCGGGGATGCCGACTTTATTATATTGATCATAAAAGATATATACATTGGTAAAAAATATGAACAATAGGGAGAGCCGGTGACTCAAGTATAATAAGGCCGAAGGTGAGCAATGTTCCATGGACTATTGGCCTCCTGCTCACAGGTGCGCGACCTAAGGTGCTCATGTATATCAATGAGATAATATGAGCCATTGTTGAGATTACTCATCACAAATGGTCCTTCCCAAGGAGGAGACAACTTATGCATAACTGTCTGATCTTGAATCAACCGGAGCACCAAACCTCCTTCTTGAAATGCCCGAGTCCTGACTCGGCGGCTATGATAGCAACGCAGGTCTTGCTGGTACATTGCTGAACAAGCCACCGCGAGGTCACGCTCTTCATCCAAAGCATCGAGCGTGTTCTGTCAGGCCGTGTCATTATCAGTTTCAACATAAGCCGCCACCCTAGGCGAGTCATGACGGATATCGCTTGGGAGAACCGCCTCTGCACCATATACCATGAAGAAAGGCGTATAGCCTGTTGATCTCTTGGGAGTGGTATTGATACTCCAAAGCACTGAAGATAATTCCTCAACCCAGCAACCCGGCATGCGCTCCAAAGGAACCATAAGCCGGGGTTTGATACCTCTCAAAATTTCTTGTTTAGCCCTTTCTACATGTCCATTAGATTGCGGATGAGCCACAGAAGAAACATCAAGACGGATATGTTCTTGTTGAGAGAACTCTTTCATAACACCCTTAGACAAATTAGTATCATTATCAGTAATGATACTATGAGGGTAACCAAAGCGGAAGATCAGTTTTTTTAACAAATTGAACTACACTCGCTGCATCACACTTGCTGATCGGCTCTGCCTCAACCCACTTTGTAAATTTGGCATCTGCCACCATAAGATGGGTCTTCTTATCTTTAGACCTCTTGAATGGTCCAATCATATCAATCCCCCAAACTGCAAACATCCAAGTTATTGGAATCATCCGCAATTCCAGAGCCGACACATGAGCCTGCCTTGCAAACTTTTGACACCCATCACACTTACTGACGATGTCCTGTGCATCAGCATGAGCCGTGAACCAGTAAAATCCATGACGAACAGCTTTAGCCACCAAAGATTTTGAGTCGGCGTGATGACCACAACCACCTTCATGAATTTCCCGTAAAATTTCACAGCCCTCCTTAGGAGAAATACAACGCTGGAACACACCAGTCACACTGTGCTGATGTAACTCGTCGTTGATGATAGTCATAGACTTGGTTCTCCTGGTTATCTGCCGTGCTATAGTTTCATCTCCGGGTAACTCGCTCCGGTTCATATAAGCCAGATAAGGTAAAGTCCAACCAGGAATAACATGAAGAGCCACCAGCAACTGAGCCTACGGGTCAGGAACAACAAGGTCTTCTTTAGACGACAATTTGATAGAGGGATTGTGAAGCACATCGAGGAACACATTGGGAGGCATCGGCTTACGTTGAGAACCAAGGTGTCTTAAAGCATCAGCCACTTCACTCTTCCGGCGATCAAGGTGATCCACCCGATAACCCTTAAAAAAACCTACAATATTATCAACCGCCCAGTGATAAGCCGCCATGAGCAGATCCTTAGAGTCCCACTTGCCAAAGACTTGCCGAGCCACAAGATCTGAGTTGCCCAAACATCTGACCCGACTTAAATTCATCTATTAGGCCATGCGAAGGCCATGGAGCAAAGCTTCATACTCACCTGCATTATTAGTGCAAGGAAACATTAGCCTTAAAACATAACAAAATTTGTCACCTCATGGGGAAGTCAAAATAACTCCAGCCCCCGAGCCTTCTAACTGTGTGGACCCATCAAAGTGGATCGTCCAATATGTATTCTCAGGCTTCTCCTCGGGCATCTGCAATTTTGTCTAGTCATTTATAAAATCCACCAAGGCCTGAGATTTAATTGTTGTTCTTGGCACATATTTCAAACCATGAGGCACAAGTTCAATCGCCCACTTAGCAACCCGGCATGTAGCCTCTCTGTTCTGAATAATATCCCCCAAAGGAGCAGAACTGACCACAGTAATAGGATGACCAAGAAAATACTACTTCAGCTTGCGACTTGCCATGAAGACCCCATACACCAGCTTCTGCCAATGCGGGTATCGTTGCTATGATTCAATCAACACCTCACTAACATAATAAGCCGGCCGCTGAACATGATATTACTTACCCACCTCTTTTCGTTCAACAACTATTGACACACTGACAATTTTGCTATTAGCTGCCGCATACAGGAGCAAGGGCTCTTTCTCAATAATAGGAGCAAGGACGGGCGGCTCGGCTAGCTGTTTTTTGAGCGCCTCAAAAGCCTCATTAGCAGCATCACTACAGACAAAGTGATGTGTCTTCTTCATCATTTGATACAAATGGATTGCCTTCTCTCCCAGGCGACTTATAAAATGGCTCAAAGCTACAATACGACCCGCCAGACACTGGACATCATTGACACATGCCGGTTTAGCAAGGGAGGTGATGGCCTTGATCTTCTCCGGGTTAGCTACAATACCCCATTCTGAAACCAGTAACCCCAACAGTTTACCTGCAGGTACACCAAAGACACATTTGGCCAGGTTACGCATCATCTTGTAGACACGAAGATTATCAAAAGTCTCTTTTAGATCCTCCAGGAGAGTCTCCTTCTTTCTAGACTTGACCACAATATCATCCACATAAGCATGAACATTACGCCCAATTTTACTATGAAGACAATTCTGTACACATCGTTGATAAGTCGCTTGGGCACTCTTAAGCCCAAAAGGCATAGAAATATAGCAGAAAGCTCCAAAAGGTGTAATGAAAGATGTCTTCTCTTGGTCTTTGACTGCCATATTAATCTGATGATAACCAGAATAGGCGTCCAGGAAGCATAAACTCCCACAACTCGTCATGGCATCAATAATCTGGTCAATATGAGGGAGAGCAAACGGATCAGTCGGACAAGCCTTGTTAGGATCTGTGTAATCCACACACATACGCCAAGTGCCGTTCTTCTTGAGCACAAGCACCAGGTTAGCCAACCACCCAAGGTGAAAAACTTCCACAATGAACCCAGCTGCCAAGAGACGGGCCACTTCTTCTCCAATAGCTTTACGTCGCTCTTCATTGAAACAACGAAGGAACTCCTTAACCGGCTTAAACTTAGGATCCACATTAAGAATGTGCTCAGCGAATTCTCTCGGAACACCCGACATGTCAGAAGGTTTCCATGCAAAGATATCCCGATTCTCACGGATGAACTCCATGAGCGCGCTTTCCTATTTAGGATCCATATTTGCCCCCGCCGTGAACTGCTAAGATGAGTCACCAAAGACAAAATCAACCTGCTTAGTGTCATCAGCTTGAAATTTCAACAAAGGCTCATGTTCAGCACTAGGCTTCTTCAAAGGGGCCATATCCGTCGGGTCAACATTATCCTTATAAAATTTCAGCTCCTCAGTAGCACAAGTCGACTCTGCATGAGCCGCATCTCCTTCTTTGCATTCCAAAGCAATTTTACGATCACCATGGATTGTGATTGTGCCCTTACGCCCTGGCATTTTAAGCTGCAAATAAACATAACAAGGTCGAGCCATGAACCTGGCATAAGCCGACCGTCCGAACAGGTCGTGATATGGACTCCTGATTTTGACCACCTCAAACCACAATGTCTCTACTCTGTAATCATATTCATTGCCAAAGGCGACTTCCAGGGCAATCTTCCCAACATGATATGCTGACTTCCCAGGCACCACACCATGGAAAACTGTAGAAGACGGCTTAAGATCCTCGTCAGTTAAGTTTCATCCGGTGAAAAGTGTCATAATAATGAATGTTGATACTGTTGCCACCATCCATAAGCACTTTAGTGAATTTATAAGCTCCAACCTGAGGGGCTACCACCAAAAGCCATATGGCCCAGATTCTCAACTCGGGGCGAGTGATCCTCACGACTCCATGTGATTGGGTACTCTGACCACCACAAGTATTGAGGTACAGCTGGCTCAATAGCATTGACCACACGCTTGTGCACCTTCTGATCTCGTTTGCACAGACTTGTGGTGAACACATGGTACTAGCCACTATTGAGTTGCTTTGGATTACTCTAATACCCTGATTGATTTCCTTGCTGCTGGTTGCCCTGACCAGACTACTGATTATAACCACTCGGGTTGCCTTGACCTTGAAAACCAGAGCTTGAGCCACCGACACCAAAGCCGAGGCCCTGTGAAACGGATCCTGACCGGCCACGCGGTACATTATTATTATTATTATTATTATTATTATTATTATTATTATTATTATTATTATTATTATTATTATTATTATTATTATTATTATTATTATTATTACCATGACCCTGATTGGAACTTCTATACTCTCGCATAATAAAATAATCCTTCCATGCATGAGTCGCTCGTTGATCAGGCAGGCTATGTTTTGGGCAAGGTTCATTGAGCACCGCCTCGAGATTAAAGTTTTCCCTCCAAAGGATGGGTTACCCTTATTGTTGCGGCGCTGACCTTTATACCCTGCAATGGTGTTAGCCACAAAATCTGACCCGCCGTCAGGGTGTTTGCGCTTACCACCATTACCTTGGTTGTTGCCATTATTCCCCGTCAGGTTCTGCTGCTGAGCTTTACCATTTTTCTTACCTTTATTCGACTTCTCATCATCCGATGCAGGGTCTTGGTATTATCAGAGCCCGCCTACTTATTGAGAACCGCCATGACTTCTCCCATATCATTGCAATAACGCTTAAGCCGCCCAAGCTTCAGCTTAAGGTGCTCAAAGTGACTATTCTTTTCCAAAACCAGAACCGCCTGTCCCACCGCAATGCTGTTGGACGAGTGGATAATTGCCGATACCCGCCAAACCCAATGGTGGGCCAACTCATCTGTTTGTTGAACACAGTTGTCCAAATCAATGATTGTTAGGGGCTGCTTGCAAGTACCTTGGAAATTCTTGATAAAACGCGCCTTCAGCTCCGCCCATGAGTTGATAGAATTAGAGGGTGAAATTTTTAGCCATGTACGTGCAGGTCCAACCATCATCATCGTAAAGTACTTGGCACAGACCGCATCATTGATATCCAACATCTCCATGGCTAACTCATAACTTTCTATCCATGCTTCAGATGGGAGATCGGTTGTGTAATTAGGCACCTTACGAGGGCCTTTGAAATCCTTGGGCAGATGCTCATTATGGAAAGCTGGTGCCAAACACGGTACTCCAACCGCTCTGGAAGTCACCCCGGCTTCTACTGAAGCCAAAGGAGTCATGAGAGGCTGCTGATAAGCCCCCTGTCGAGCCGCCACCTCTGCCTCACACCGAGCCCTGGCGTTATCCACAATTGCTTGAGCATTGATCAATATACCTTTGTTGTGAGGAGGATTATCATCACGGGGCGGGGTATTGTTACGGGGCGGGTTACGACGCTGCTCATTGCTAGAAACTGCGAGCGAATCAACACGCGGGCTGTAACTTCGACCCGGGCGAGGGGTTGAATGAACACGATCTCGACTATATGAATAAGCCGCCTGTTATGCAATAGTTGTTTGAAGGAGATCCACCACATTTTGAGTCTCCACGGCCACCGTTGACTCGCCCTCAACCGGAATAGCCGCCTGTCGTGTTGCCGCCGTTACCGTGTTATCCATCAAGTTAGAAAAATGCCGAGGTGGGGGTGCTAGAAAACGTTGAGGCGGAGTGCCATTGGGGGCGGGTTAGGCACCCGCTCATCCCTTCGCACCGGCTCAGGCTGTCGAGGTTGAGTCGCTGCCCCAGTTCCCGACCCATCTGCGTTTAACTGAGGATCCACCCGAGCGCCTGGAGTACTTGGGCCTGCTCCAGGGGTGTTAAACAAATTTCCGGGGTCATACTGCAAAGGCAGACAGGTTTGGTGCCTCCTCTGGAAGACTGCATTAGAGGCATACTGATCCTGACTGAAGCGCCAAGCCTCCGCCTTGACTCGCTCCGACTCGGACGCGCTATAAGCCCATTCCTCCGCCATCCTGGCATTCTTTGCATTGATATACTCCCGAGCCTTAGCAATATCTGCTTGGATCCTTCCATTCTCTGCATTATGTTTTGCCTGATTTTCCACAGTAACCTCCGTCGCAAGCACTGTGCTCAGAGTATTCAAGAGATCTGACAAAATTTGAGTCGGCGGTATAATTGAGCCGCCAGCCCCTGCAGCTGCAGCCAATCCAGATACCAAAGTTGTCACTATTGATGAATTTAAAACCGGCTACGTACTAGCTATGAAGACAGTAGCCTTGTACGGCGGCTCATAGAGGTACGAAATACTGTAACCATAGGAATAGCCCACAAGCCCGCCATCTTGAAGCTGAAAGATCGACTCTGTCTCTCCAGTCGAGGACTCACCATTAGAATAAACGAAAGTCTCCCCACCAGATGCAGAATCCTCCGCAAGCTTCGAGCCCTGTGTGAACCCAATGAAAGCATGTTTCTGGCCGGGTGTGACCCGGGCGGGTTGCTCGCACCGAGCCGACTCGAAGATGTTGGGGAAGTTGTTCATCTCAGGCGCAGATTCGCCGATCTTGCCGATGAAGACGTGAATTCCACCGAAGGGGACCCGGTACCCGTACTCGATTGAGTCAGCCACGGGGCTCCAGCCAGCGTCGTCGATGTAGAGTTTGTCGCGGCGACTCATGGTCATCCTGTCAACGGCGTATCCCTCGAGCCTTGATAAAGTTCCCTTCAAGAACTCGAAACAATCATGTGCAGGCCCCACAGTGGGCGCCAACTGTCATGGTTTTTTCACGGCAGATGTGTGACGCCCGAGACCGACGTTCCAGAAGATTCCCGAAGATTCCAGATGTTCCGGGGTTGCTCGTGTGTTTCTTTTGTATTTGTGTTATTTAATTTTTTGCATTGCATCATGTCATCATGGCATCATGTCATTTTAATTTTTGCATCTCAACCTAAATAATTCGTGTGGACCTTCGGTCCATTTAAATCGAGGGAAGATGTCTTCTCTTTATAACATATAAAAGCCTCCTAATATTTATGGAGCTATATTTATAAATATTCCATTCGTTGGAATTAACTCAACACACTTGCATATTTCCCCATGTCTTTTCGCTTCGAGTCTCCTTCAAAAAAATCTTGCCAATAATTCTTTTCCGTTGTTCGAGGTTCTTCCAAAAAAAAAACCCTCCTTCTATTTTATTTTAATCCCTGACATTTTTTTGTGAGTCCAGGGATTTTTTACTCCTTGCCCTAAGTCTTTTCCTAACTCCTCTTTACTTCTTTTCCCTCTTTTGTTTTTCTGTTTTTGTTAAAAAAAACAGCAGCAGTTTTATTCAAAAGGTGCAGCCCAGGCCTCCTTCCAGCCCTCTTGGACCTCTCACCAGGCGTTGGAGCACCTGCTGCCCCGTCTTCCAGCGCCTCCGTCTCTCCAAGCTCGCCGTGACCGTGCTGTAGTTTGTGTTGTTTTCTGTCGTGTGTTGTTTTTGCTTTTGACTTGACAGAGAACGTGTACCTCTACGGGAAGACGAGCTCGTGAACGGCTACGGATATGAGTACATCTACATGACCTGACAAGTACCCCTACGACCAAGTACCTTGACGACCGGAGCACTCGAGAACGACGAGTACCACTACTTCCTCTACCATCGCAAACGGGAACCTCAAGTACCACGACGACCCGAACGACTACCGTCGCGTGTACCACTACCGTCGCCCGGAAACGAGGAACTCGCCAAGTACCACGACACGTGACGTGAACCTCTACTTCCTCTCCGACGTGAACGGCTACTTCCACTACGAACTCGTTTCCGCCCCGAAACAATTGTTTCGAAGGTATAACCCCGAGACGTGACCCGTGTGCATGCTTGTTGTGTTGTTTGAAATGTTTCCCGTGTGAGCACCGTGTCCGTTTCGTCCCTTTTGTTGTTCCTCGGTTGCCTCGTCGCCGACCCGTGGGAACCCGGCAACGGGATCACCCCATCACCTCGTTTGACTCGCTTCGTCACCTTTTGCACCGGTCTCTTAACGAGATACCGGAACCGATATGATGCGTTGCATCATTTTCGGATCATGCCGTGGCACCCTTTCGTTCCACCACGGTGACAAATGCTTCTTATCTCCTTTAAGTCAACCTTTTTAATAAAACTTGCATAAAACTTGATCATGTCATCCGCATCATGTTAACAACCTTGAATGTTAATTGTTGTTTGCTTATAATTATTAAACATGCTCATGGGGATTTTCCGGACCTGTTGTTGTTATTTCCGGCCTCATTTAAAATGTCTTAATAGTGTAGTTTCTTTATGCTTCACCTCTTGCCATGCTAAAAACATTTAATCTTGTTTTGTAATAATGAGAGTCAACTAAATAATTAAATGTGGTGTTTCGTCAATATGCAACTCGTTGCATATTGATCTCCACTTAACTTGTAGTGTTGTTTGTGCACCTTGCCATGCCTTGCATATTTAAACCGGACATGCATCATGCTTGCTTGTGCATCGTATGCCATGTTTATGATGTGTGTGTTTACCGTGTTGTTTCTTTCTTTCCGGTTGCTTCTCTTGTTAGCTTCGGTTTCGTTCCGGAGTTGAGAGGATTCGCTCGACTGTGTTGCTCCGTCTTCTTCATGGATCCGTTCTTCTCCCTTGTGGAATCCCAGGCAAGATGACCGAACCCGGATACCATTACTATTTTTGCCTCTTGCTAGTAGTTCCGCTCTATAGTTTTGCCTCGATGCCCATGTCTTTCTTGTCAGCCTCCTACTTGTAACCATTGCCATGTTTAACCACCCTACCTACGCAAACCGTTGTTTGGCTAAGTACGCTTCGCTCAGCCCTTCTTATAGCATTGTTAGTTGCAGGTGAAGATTGAAGATGCTTGCTTCATGTTGAAGTTTGGTTGGGTTATATCACACTATATAAATGCTTAAAAATGAAATCATCTATATACTGGCAAGGGTGGAAGTCTAAGCCTTTTGCTTGGTGTTTTGTTCCACTCATGCCGTTAGGAACCGTATAAACCGGTGTTATGTTCCTTGATTATGCGTTCCTAACACGGTTGGGGTGTATGGGACCCCCTTGATAAACCGCTAAGTGCTAAGTCTTTTCCAGCAAGTCCCAACATTGGTACTATTTGCCTAATAACAAACTAATAAAACTTACATAAGGGCCTTGCAAACCCTCTTTCTTAATTCTACATAGCAGGGGGGGCCAGTGCTGATGGTGTTGGTCCCAAACTAGAGTCACTTGCGGTACCACCCAGTTATCTGGGGTCTTTGGTACTGTACGTAGCGCTCATCCGGTCGTGGCCTGAGACGAGATACGCGCGGCTACTATCAGGGTGTCGGCACGCCGGGAGGATTTGCTGGATTAGCCTTACCTTAGTTCGGTTTAACTTGAGCACGGGATTCCGAGAATACTCGGGCCTTCCCAACTATGGAGTTGCGACTCCGCGGATCGTGGGCTTGTGATGGGCCAAGTTGGAACACCCCTGCAGGGTTTGAACTTTCGAAAGCCGTGCCCGCGGTTATGTGGCAGATGGGAGCTTGTTAATTCCGGTTGTAGATAACTTGACACAATGTTTCAATACACTACCAGCGTGTGTACCGTGACTGTCAATTTCCGAATAGGGATTCGGGAGTTGAACACGGTGGGGTTATGATTGACCGGCTTTAGCTAGGATCACTTCGTGATCATCTTTCGACCGATGCACTTCTCTTCTCGCTCTCTTTTACGTAAGTTAGTGCTAGTTGCTGCTGCAGACTCTTGTTTGTTCCTTCACCTCATATTCTTTCTTCAGCCTTATCCTCACCCAAGGCTTAAATAGTCTTGTTACCCGGGAACGGGATTGCTGAGTCCTCTGTGGCTCACAGTTACTTCACCACACCAGATGCAGGTTCAGCCGAGTAAGATGCAGGAGCTGGTTCAAGTACTTCATCGGGAGCTCGATGAAGCTTGTGGCCGTTGCTTGTGACGTTTCGATGTTCAGTAGTGGTTTCTACTAGGATTCGATCTTGGCCTGTGGCTTTATGTTGTTTTGGTATCTTTCTTTTGGTTCTTCACCCGTAGTCGGGTTGTGATGTTTTGTATGATGATTGTTTATGTAATGTATTGTGTGAAGTGGCGAGTGTAAGCCAACTATCTCCTTTTGTATTTTAATCCCTCTTTTACATGAGTCGTGCAAAGATACCAAACTTGAGATCATTCTAGGATGGATTTATGCCTTTAAGTCGTGCCTCGACACGTAGGAGGTATAACTCCATCCTGGGCATTACAAGTTGGTATTCAGAGCCTTCTCCGACCTAGAAGCCCCCACTGATTGATCGAATCGTTGACGGTTGAGTCTAGGCACACACTGAAAATGTTTTGAGTCCTATATATTATATCGGAGAGTAGGATTTCTTTGCTTCTCATCCCCTTTCTCTCTGGTGAGGACTCCTGACGATTACTCTTTTCTCTTCTACTTTCAAAAATTGCACCAAATTTTTTTTAGGATCCCGCGAGTATTCTGGGATTGTTTCGATGTTCTTGTGACAAGGATATTGTTCTCGATGCCTCCTGTTACCGAGGAGTTGAGCTTCGGGGTATCGTTGTAACAAGCATATCGCGACAGTACTAAATACTTAAGACGGCCGACATCGAAAATCTCTCCTATACGGCCAGTGGCAAGATAACCCCGACATCACCCAGTACTGGGGAGGTAGCTCGAGAGTATTGCCATAGCTTGTTATAGTGGATGCTTTTCGAAGGTCCGAGGTAAACAGTTTCCGAGAAAGACTAGTTATGTGTTGAAGGATGGATACACCTGGATGTAGGTTTAGAGTTGATTGCGCGGTGCTTCCCGTGTATCCCCAACACCTGATTGCATAACTGGAAACTTTCGGAAATCTATAGGTGGGTTCATCCAGTAGTTCTAGGCATTCTTCTAACGGATGCTCGATATGAAGTTTGGGGTTCTGCATTGAGTGAAGTGGTTTTATGGACTTGTTCTGATCGGGAGTTGCATCTTAAAGGGTCCTTGGCTATGCTGATCCGGGGATTGCAAAACCCTTTTGTAACATGTTCCATGAGCTTTCAGCACGAAGATGTCGAACGAAACTTCTATCTTGTATTTGTTCTATCTGATCCTTGTTCCTTTTATTTTCATTTTGTTCTCCCAGTGGCTTCTCGTCAAGTTGATGCACCTACGGAATTCATTCGTTCAATCCTCTGTTCGAATGATATTGTGAAGATCATGTTGCATATCTACCCTTTGTTGTTGTTTTGATTCTGGTATTCGAGTTGCTTCGATGTCAAATGTTGATTCCATACCTTTCCTAATCCGTATTCTCATATTTCTATGGGAGTGCTAGTCCTTCTTGATCATCAAGATGGTCATGTTAATTCTTTTCAACCGGTGTCCATTTTGCTCATCTCAAGTTGTCTTTGTTTTCCCCACCCTCCCACCCTTCTTCTTCTTGGAGTCAGAAATTCTCAGATGAAGTATCCATTTTATTCATGTGATGTTTCTTCATTCATTTCCTTCAATGTTCTTATCCGGTGATTTTATCGTGAAGATGCTCAAGAGCTTCAAGTTCATTATTCTTTTGTTCTCTAATTCTCTGGTGGATGTAATTCAAGAATTCGGTGTTGACCTTATCCTTTTCCTCTTTTCATCATGCTTTCTTATTCCGGTGCACCAATTAATCATTCTCCTCTTGTTATTCATATCCGGAGTGCTGAAGATTCATAATTCCATTCTTTTTCCGTTCAAGCTAGTTTGAGCATTGTTATCTTATTCAAGCCTTTTTAATTCAACCGGTGCATTATCTCTTAAGCAATCTTTTCCAACGGTGTTTCTTTGAGTGGGCCCTAACCCACAGGTCTTTCCCAGGATCTTACCTGACTCTTCTTTTCCGGAGTTATACTCAAATTCCTTTCAAAGTGTGACGTAAGAATGATCCCATCAGTCACATGCCTTCTCCAAGATCGCTTTCAAATTCTTTTTCATCATTGGTTCAATCTTCCAATTCTTCATTCCGGAGTGCTCAACAATTCTTATGGCTTTTCTCGTCTTCATTCTCAACTTTTGAAGACTGAACTATTTAATCTTGGCCCGTTCTCTTGATGAGTTGTGGTTCTAGCTTCTTGCCATCCTCATTATTGTTCAGTTTGTGAGGAATTCCTTTATACCCACCCGAAGCATTTCATGAATTCTTTTCTTTGTGATCCTCCGAAGGCCATCATTTCAGAAGACTTCTTCGTTCTCAGTTTTCAACTTCGTCCTCCAAATATTTCTTCATTGACGTCTCTTCGTTCGTCTCCATATTCTTACGGTGGTTCTTTCAAGTTACTCTTCCGTTGTTATCATTTTAATTCATTTGTTCTTTTCACAATCCTACCGGTGCTTCGTTGAAGATTTACCCAAGCTTGTGCTACATCTCTCTTTAATTCTTTGCAACGAGAATAAGTAGTATGCCAAATCCTTTGGTTGTCATCAATTTAATTGGTGAAGGAGATGCTTAACATAACTCTTATTCTTGTTCCTTCAGGTGATTTAATTCTTTTGTCTGGAGCTTGTTCATCATATCATATCCTTGGTTCTAAGTTTTTCATCTTCTTTTCCGGAGCTCCAAGTCATTTCAATTATCATTTCAAGCTCCACCTAATTCATCGCAAGCCTTGAATCTTATTCTTTTCATCTTTCACTTATCATGCTTTCATTACCGGAGTTTTCATGGTGGTTCATCATGTTTTAATTCTTCCTTGAAGTCTTCTTCAACATTCTTGTTGGAGCTCAAGCATTTTCATCATGCTTTCCAATTGCAATTCTTTCTACCTTGTCTTTTCAGGTGGTGTTATGTCATTCTTGATAATTTTCCTTCATGTTTCATGATTCACAAGTTCTCAAGAATGAGATAATTAAAACCATCATTTTTCCTTGTTCAGGAGATGTTTTCAACCTTTCAATTTGTTTGTTGGAGTAATCTTGGGTTGTATTTCACCAAAAAGCTTTCCCTAAGGATTGTTGATATTATGGTGCTTATAAATGACCCAAGTTCTTCATTTATCATTCCGATGAAATAAGTTTATCGTCTCCTTGTTGATCTCAATCAAATCAATTGTTTAAGTTAGTGGCTGGTTATCACCTCATAATTTTGATGTTTTCCATAAGCCCACATCAAGCTTATTCTTTTCATTGTTGTTTTTTTTCATCAACCCCATTCAACCCTTCTTTGTAGGGAGGATTTCCTAATTCATTTTGGAGGAAGTTGTCTTTTCTCCATTCATTTATTTCGTTGATCTATATGCTATTCTCTCATTCCGGAGGCATTCTGTTATTGCTCTCTTTAACCATCATATCGTTTTATCGAGATCATGTTCTTTCTCTTTTATCATTTAACCGGAGTGTTGTATTCTTAATTCTAGTTCCCTCATCTTTTCAAGTTTTGCCTATCTTTTAACCGGAGTGCTGTCTGAATTTTTCTTACCCTTGTGCCATTCTTTTAATTGTTTCGGAGGCAATATGTTGTTGTTTTCTTCAAGTATCTTCCCATCTTCTCAAGTTCTTGTTCAATTCCTTCCATTTTCAGACGGAGTGCTGTCCAAATTCTGTCATTCTTATTCCTTGGCTATGCCATTGCGGTTTCTTATTCTTTTGGTTCCTAAGCTCTTGCTGCATGTCTTTCAACCTACAAGGTTCTGGTTATGTTCCTTGTTCCTCTTTTCTAACGGAGTATTTTCATATTCGTTCATCTCCGTTCTATTCTTTCTTTCAACTTGTTCAACCTCTCAAGGTTCTTTGGTTTCACTCGTCTGTCAAAGAAGCAACTATGTTTTACCTCTTCCTCTTCCGTTTTTACCCGGTGATATCTCTAGGATCTCGGGTCGAGATCCTCTGTTAGTGTGGGAGAGTTGTGACGCCCGAGACCGACGTTCCAGAAGATTCCCGAAGATTCCAGATGTTCCGGGGTTGCTCGTGTGTTTCTTTTGTATTTGTGTTATTTAATTTTTTGCATTGCATCATGTCATCATGGCATCATGTCATTTTAATTTTTGCATCTCAACCTAAATAATTCGTGTGGACCTTCGGTCCATTTAAATCGAGGGAAGATGTCTTCTCTTTATAACATATAAAAGCCTCCTAATATTTATGGAGCTATATTTATAAATATTCCATTCGTTGGAATTAACTCAACACACTTGCATATTTCCCCATGTCTTTTCGCTTCGAGTCTCCTTCAAAAAAATCTTGCCAATAATTCTTTTCCGTTGTTCGAGGTTCTTCCAAAAAAAAACCCTCCTTCTATTTTATTTTAATCCCTGACATTTTTTTGTGAGTCCAGGGATTTTTTACTCCTTGCCCTAAGTCTTTTCCTAACTCCTCTTTACTTCTTTTCCCTCTTTTGTTTTTCTGTTTTTGTTAAAAAAAACAGCAGCAGTTTTATTCAAAAGGTGCAGCCCAGGCCTCCTTCCAGCCCTCTTGGACCTCTCACCAGGCGTTGGAGCACCTGCTGCCCCGTCTTCCAGCGCCTCCGTCTCTCCAAGCTCGCCGTGACCGTGCTGTAGTTTGTGTTGTTTTCTGTCGTGTGTTGTTTTTGCTTTTGACTTGACAGAGAACGTGTACCTCTACGGGAAGACGAGCTCGTGAACGGCTACGGATATGAGTACATCTACATGACCTGACAAGCACCCCTACGACCAAGTACCTTGACGACCGGAGCACTCGAGAACGACGAGTACCACTACTTCCTCTACCATCGCAAACGGGAACCTCAAGTACCACGGCGACCCGAACGACTACCGTCGCGTGTACCACTACCGTCGCCCGGAAACGAGGAACTCGCCAAGTACCACGACACGTGACGTGAACCTCTACTTCCTCTCCGACGTGAACGGCTACTTCCACTACGAACTCGTTTCCGCCCCGAAACAATTGTTTCGAAGGTATAACCCCGAGACGTGACCCGTGTGCATGCTTGTTGTGTTGTTTGAAATGTTTCCCGTGTGAGCACCGTGTCCGTTTCGTCCCTTTTGTTGTTCCTCGGTTGCCTCGTCGCCGACCCGTGGGAACCCGGCAACGGGATCACCCCATCACCTCGTTTGACTCGCTTCGTCACCTTTTGCACCGGTCTCTTAACGAGATACCGGAACCGATATGATGCGTTGCATCATTTTCGGATCATGCCGTGGCACCCTTTCGTTCCACCACGGTGACAAATGCTTCTTATCTCCTTTAAGTCAACCTTTTTAATAAAACTTGCATAAAACTTGATCATGTCATCCGCATCATGTTAACAACCTTGAATGTTAATTGTTGTTTGCTTATAATTATTAAACATGCTCATGGGGATTTTCCGGACGTGTTGTTGTTATTTCCGGCCTCATTTAAAATGTCTTAATAGTGTAGTTTCTTTATGCTTCACCTCTTGCCATGCTAAAAACATTTAATCTTGTTTTGTAATAATGAGAGTCAACTAAATAATTAATGTGGTGTTTCGTCAATATGCAACTCGTTGCATATTGATCTCCACTTAACTTGTAGTGTTGTTTGTGCACCTTGCCATGCCTTGCATATTTAAACCGGACATGCATCATGCTTGCTTGTGCATCGTATGCCATGTTTATGATGTGTGTGTTTACCGTGTTGTTTCTTTCTTTCCGGTTGCTTCTCTTGTTAGCTTCGGTTTCGTTCCGGAGTTGAGAGGATTCGCTCGACTGTGTTGCTCCGTCTTCTTCATGGATCCGTTCTTCTCCCTTGTGGAATCCCAGGCAAGATGACCGAACCCGGATACCATTACTATTTTTGCCTCTTGCTAGTAGTTCCGCTCTATAGTTTTGCCTCGATGCCCATGTCTTTCTTGTCAGCCTCCTACTTGTAACCATTGCCATGTTTAACCACCCTACCTACGCAAACCGTTGTTTGGCTAAGTACGCTTCGCTCAGCCCTTCTTATAGCATTGTTAGTTGCAGGTGAAGATTGAAGATGCTTGCTTCATGTTGAAGTTTGGTTGGGTTATATCACACTATATAAATGCTTAAAAATGAAATCATCTATATACTGGCAAGGGTGGAAGGCTAAGCCTTTTGCTTGGTGTTTTGTTCCACTCATGCCGTTAGGAACCGTATAAACCGGTGTTATGTTCCTTGATTATGCGTTCCTAACACGGTTGGGGTGTATGGGACCCCCTTGATAAACCGCTAAGTGCTAAGTCTTTTCCAGCAAGTCCCAACATTGGTACTATTTGCCTAATAACAAACTAAAAAAACTTACATAAGGGCCTTGCAAACCCTCTTTCTTAATTCTACATAGCAGGGGGGGCCAGTGCTGATGGTGTTGGTCCCAAACTAGAGTCACTTGCGGTACCACCCAGTTATCTGGGGTCTTTGGTACTGTACGTAGCGCTCATCCGGTCGTGGCCTGAGACGAGATACGCGCGGCTACTATCAGGGTGTCGGCACGCCGGGAGGATTTGCTGGATTAGCCTTACCTTAGTTCGGTTTAACTTGAGCACGGGATTCCGAGAATACTCGGGCCTTCCCAACTATGGAGTTGCGACTCCGCGGATCGTGGGCTTGTGATGGGCCAAGTTGGAACACCCCTGCAGGGTTTGAACTTTCGAAAGCCGTGCCCGCGGTTATGTGGCAGATGGGAGCTTGTTAATTCCGGTTGTAGATAACTTGACACAATGTTTCAATACACTACCAGCGTGTGTACCGTGACTGTCAATTTCCGAATAGGGATTCGGGAGTTGAACACGGTGGGGTTATGATTGACCGGCTTTAGCTAGGATCACTTCGTGATCATCTTTCGACCGATGCACTTCTCTTCTCGCTCTCTTTTACGTAAGTTAGTGCTAGTTGCTGCTGCAGACTCTTGTTTGTTCCTTCACCTCATATTCTTTCTTCAGCCTTATCCTCACCCAAGGCTTAAATAGTCTTGTTACCCGGGAACGGGATTGCTGAGTCCTCTGTGGCTCACAGTTACTTCACCACACCAGATGCAGGTTCAGCCGAGTAAGATGCAGGAGCTGGTTCAAGTACTTCATCGGGAGCTCGATGAAGCTTGTGGCCGTTGCTTGTGACGTTTCGATGTTCAGTAGTGGTTTCTACTAGGATTCGATCTTGGCCTGTGGCTTTATGTTGTTTTGGTATCTTTCTTTTGGTTCTTCACCCGTAGTCGGGTTGTGATGTTTTGTATGATGATTGTTTATGTAATGTATTGTGTGAAGTGGCGAGTGTAAGCCAACTATCTCCTTTTGCATTTTAATCCCTCTTTTACATGAGTCGTGCAAAGATACCAAACTTGAGATCATTCTAGGATGGATTTATGCCTTTAAGTCGTGCCTCGACACGTAGGAGGTATAACTCCATCCTGGGCATTACAAGATGCCCTTATGAAAGAACTTAGGTGTGGAGCCATTGGAACGTAGGTTAGCTTGAAGGGGTTGATCGGGACGAGAGACACGAGTTTACCCAGGTTCGGCCCCTTGCAACGAGATAAAGACCTACTTCCTGCTTTGTGTTGTATTGCTTGAGTCTCGATTACAAGGGAGCGGAATCGCTTGACCTAGCTATCGATTGATTGTTATTTGAGTTAACTCGCCATTGGGTCTCGCTTTTATATACACAGGTCGAGGCCTTGCGGCTTACAAGAGTCCAGGTCGGGTCACACAACATAATTGACTCTGGTTCTAAGTCGCCTTGCCTTACAAGGCAAGTCATCATCAGGCGGCTGACACCTTTAGGTCATGAGTCGACTCCAGGTCTTGGGCCTTCAATAGGCCTACATGCAAGCCATCGTCTTCATGTTTGTCTCCTTGGGACTACTTGTGCCCTCGCTAAGAGTCGCCAACAGTATAACTTGGACCCTCCTGGGCGGGTCATAGCACGAGGTAATATCCCCAACAGGTACAGAGTCGATCTACCTCGAGATCATGCAAGCTAAACCCTAGGTGGGACTGGGAGAGGTGATGAATGTAGCTCTAGCCCTAAATACTAAAACCCTCAGTTTATATAGACACTGATAGGGTTAGGGTTACATGTGAGTGGTTACTAAGAGAGAAAGATCCTGCCTATTCGTGGCTTGGCGGACACATCACGACTCTGAAGTTTCCTTATCTGATCATGGATCCGTACTCGGGCTTGGCTCCATAGTAGCCCACCAATCCGGCCCAGACATGAAAGGCCGGCAACCCGAGGACCCCTTAATCCAGGACTCCCTCAGTAGCTCCCGAACTTGCCGCCAGGGCTTGTGTCCGGCATCTGCACACCTTGTAGTCTTCGGCTTGCGGGGCGATTTCTTCAGTATGTTCGATACATGCTTGGAGTCAAGTGCTCTTCAGAATCTGGAACGTCCATTTTACTTAGACCTGAAGGCAAAATATCGTTCATGTGTGAATAGTGCCCTTGACTGACAACTTTTTTACTCGTTCAATGAAGGGTCGCGACCGGTCATAGCATTGAGTGGCTGGCCGTTCTCGATGCGTGGCTCGAGGCCGACCCCTTATTGGTACGTCTCATCAAGGTGGAGATCGTGCTCTGTTTTTTGGGGGATATGATCAATGATTTTGATTCCCCACCCGCACATGACGCTGCGAGTGTATCGGGAAGTGGAGAAGCCCACGGCGTGAAAAGGGGAACCCCTTGGCTCTGTCACGACCTATAAAGAGGGGACTGCTATGGTTGGCATCTTACGCCTTCTTCCACCTCCGCTGCTGCTTACGTAGTTCTCCAAAGCTCCAGCGCCTCATCTTTCCGCTCCACGGTGCATGCCACCCCACCCTAGCCGGCCATGGCCGGATCCGGTGCAAACGGCAAGTGGGATGCCTCCATCGTCACCTAGAAGGACATCTTGGAGCTGAAGCGGGCCGTCTACTTGTCGGTCGGCATCATTCATCAGGCCCTAGAGGGCCAGATCATCCTCACGCCCAAACCGGGCGGCAGGGTCATATTCCTCCCCCATTTCCTCCGGGGGGCTTGGATTTCCTCTACACCCCTTCGTGAGGGGGCTGGTGTTCTTCTACGGGCTAGATTTTCATGATCTAGCTCCCAACTCCCTCCTCCACATCTCGACCTTTATTATTGTCTGTGAGGCCCTCGTTCGAGTCCAGCCGCATGTCGGCCAGTGGCTAAAGGTGTTCAACGTCAAGCCCAAGGTGGTGGGCGGTGCTCATGTGGGCTGCGGTGGGGCCATGATTAGTAAGCTGATGCGGGTCCAGTGGCCGGAGGGAAAGTTCATCGACACTGTCAAGGTGTGGCAAAAAGAGTGGTTCTATATCATCGAGCCAATGGATGCGGCCTGGACGGCGTCTCTCGTATTCAGATCCGTACCCCCGGCTAGATTGGTCTCGTGTGCTATAAAAGTCTGGACTGGGGGTCCGCAGCCGAAGTAAAGGTGTTGCAGAAGCGCGTCATCAACGTGATGGAGATCGGCGCCAAGCTGACCCATGTGGTCCAAATTATGATCCACCGCTGACTCCTCCCTTGCCAGGAAAGGGCCAAGGCAATGTCGGCATACGAGCCCAAAGACCCGACCACCATGCAGTACCTCTTCGGCACAACCCACGACAAGGTGTGGGGCCTGCTGTTCAAGCCTCAAGAGGAGCGGCCGGCAGAGGGTGAGGACATCGGCCTCGACGCCGCGAACCCCACGAGGGAGGTTAGTGGTCCTTCGCCTGACATGTGTTCGGGAAGTCTTATCATGCATGCTATGATCTAAGCTTTCCATTGCGGATTTTTGCAGGGCTGGCTTGGAAAGGCCAAGAAGATCAGTGGTCCGGCACCGCTGCCCGAGGAGCCCTGATCAGCCCAGCTAGAGAGGCTGTTGATCGTGGTGCCCTACAAGGCGCACGATCAGAAGGGCAAAAAGAAGAAAGATGTACCGGGGGCAAGGGAGGGACTTCGCTGCAGAGCTCGTCCAGACACCCGGTCCGGAGATGTCGCGGCCCCGTCTGCTCAGGACGGGGACGAGGATGAGGACGAGGTGGAAAGCACCTCCTCACACTCTAAGAAGAGGGTGGCGTTCGATGATGCCGAGGAGGCACGAACACCTCAAGCCCTGAAGAGGTAGTGCCAACCTAAGCTGGTCCTGCCCGACAGCTCGGACTCTGATCAGGGGTCCAAAGCGTCCGAATAGGTTCCGGGGAGGGAACCTAGGGTCAAGCCCCCTGCCAACAGGTATGTATTTCTGCGTTTTTAGTTACCTTGTTCTCAATAATCCCTTATGAGGGGACACTATCTATTTGGTGACGCAACCCTCCAGGCAACCACCCCGCCAAGCAAACCTCGAAGGGGACATCCCCGCCCACAGAACTTGTCATGGTTTTGTCACGACAGATGTCCTAGCAAAAGGACTTAGTCGTGAGGCTATCGCTACAAGTTAGCTTAAAGGGGTTAAAGAGGACAAGGACATAGAGATTTTATACTAGTTCGGCCCCTTCGATGAAGGTAAAAGCCTACATCTAGTTTGGTGTAATATTGCTAGGGTTTCGATGACCAGGGAGCGAATCCGCTTTGCCTGTGTCTCGAGTTGTTGTTCTCTGCCTTGAACCGTCGCCGGTTCGTCCCTTTATATAAGAGGTGATGTCCGGTCCGGTTTATAGAATCCCGAGGCCGGCTCATAAACATGTCCGGCTCGGTCTCCATCCTTCCTATCTTACATCACAAGTTACACATCATATGGCGGTTTACAAATCATGGGACCTAATGCCTCTTGGGCCTTAAGCTTCTTGGACTAAAGCGTCTTGCTCCACGTTTGGCTGGGCTTCAGTAAAAATAATCTCCACGGGCATAAACCGGCCCCTCCTGGGCGGTTTATACCTAATAGTAATATCCCTAACATTAGGCCCCAGATTAATTTGAATTTGTTCATGTCAATCTTCAACGTTTTGTAAAAATTTCCCTTTCTGCAGCTTCAAAATGCTTCATAAACCGACGTGACGTCATCTTCTCAGATCGCTTTAAACCGCCGTGACGTCATCTGCACATTTAATACTTGTACCTGTTTTTTTTTAATCTTTTATTCATTAAAGCTACGAAGATCGAGGCGACAGTATCGTCCATATCCACTTTTTAGGCTCCTCGATTCCCGCGCCTGCCGTTTTATCCCTTCGGCTTAGGGCAGAGGGGCACCTCTTTTTACCCCTTGCCTCTTCTTCTTGCTCCGTCCCTTCGCGCTCGAGCTCCGCCGCCGTTCGTTAAGCCCTGCATCCTCATCAAGTCTGGCCGCTGCATCAACCTGATTGTTCCATAGACTCGCTGGTGCTTCTGTGCACCCGACGCCTCAGGTACGCCCTCTCCTTACCCCATTTCTAGATCTTGTTTTAGGGTTTCCTCATACGAGCTCACGGGTAGGTATTGTTCTTTCGCAATTCTTCGCCATAGCTCAGTAGTTTCGCTGTAGATCTAAATCTCCTAGTTGATAACTATAAGAGTAACTCCGCTCCTTCATCGTGGCTTTATCTTTCTCAATATGACTAGTTAGATTGCATCTTCTAGGACCTTCATCGCGTCCGCTGAATATAATCTTGAATATCTTTGAATTTTCAACATGTTGTAGATCCGTATTTCACTGATGTCTGTGCGAAAGCTGTTTTTCATAACTTCGGATCTGTGTCTTGTTTACCTTTGTCGGTGGTTTACCTTTTTCAGACTCTATAATCCGGTAGATGTCATTGTTATAGCTGTTCCAGACATTTTAACCCGGTAGATACCATTAGGCCTCTGCCTAAACCGCCGTTTAGACTAGTATTTTCATAGAGCATGCCGGTTTAAATCTTCTTAGATTACAAACCGGCTCTTCATTGTATTTTCAGCCTTTTCCTTCCGAAAAGATGGCAACTCAAGCCAAGCAGTTTGTCTCCTGCAACTGGGTTCCGTCCCGGATTACTGAGGAGGATTTGGAAAAAATGGCCTCAATTGGCGGTTTAGGTCCAAAAAACGTCCTTCACTGGAGGGTTCCCGGATCAGAATGTCCTCCAAATCCCAAAGAGGGAGAGGTCGTCGTCTTCTTTGATCACTTGGCCCGGGGGTTCAACCCTCCTGGGTCAAAGTTCTTCCGTGATGTGTTAGCAAATTTCTAGCTTCATCCATAAGATATTGGCCCCAACTATGTGTCAAACATTTGCAATTTCCAAGTCTTTTGTGAAGTTTATCTGCAAGAGGAGCCATCAGTGGAGCTATTCCGGGATTTCTTTCACTTAAACCGTCGTACGGAATTTCACGACGGTCCAAACACTGAACTCGGCGGGATGTCTATTCAGAAGAGGAAGGATGTTAGTTTTCCTCACGCCACACTCCACAGCCATCCAAAGGACTGGAACCAGACTTGGTTTTACTGTGTAAACACTTCCCCGGAAGACGAAAATCCATTGCCGGGTTATCGCTCCCACCGTCTTCCAAAAAACCACCCTTTTCCACAGCGGCTAAGTGCCCAGGAGCGAGCTCAGTATGCCCCTCAGGTTTCAGAGCTCATGGCCTTTGTAGCCAATGGTCTGACAGGGGTTGACTTCGTTCGCTGCTGGCTTTCCTGGAGTGTTCTCCCGCTAAGCCGGCGTTCCGGTTTAATGTGTGAGTATACTGGGAATCCCAAAGACCCTTTGCGCCACATAGAGGCAGTACTATCAGAAAATGAGGTCAATGAATCCGTCAAGAAGCTGCTGAATTTACCTATAGAAACTTGCAGTCAACCCGGCTTGGCACCTTTCTGCGTGACCAACAAACCACCGTCGGTAAAAATCTCTTCCCTATTGTCTTGCTTTATTTTAATCCATCTGCAGCACTTGTCTTGAAGTGTCTTTATTTCTTTCAACAGGACAATGTCCCTTTCTGGAAAAGGAAAACCCAGGATAAACCGGCAAAAGCAGCTCGCCAAAAGACCCAAGCTGTCAAAATAAACAAGAAGAAGAACACTGCCGCATTAGGATCCAATGCGGAAGAAGATGATCCGGCCTCCGAGGTACCACCTAATTCTTTTGACTTCCTTGTCTTTTCTTTATCTGCATTTTTATTAACAATGATTGTTCCCAGGGACGTGCCGAAGGCAGTAAAGCGGACGATGTTGAGGTAATCACTCTTTCTTCCGATTCAGAACCGCTGCCACCACCAAAAATTCGTCGGACAGTCCGGAAATTTCAATTTTCTCATCCTTATGCTTATTTGGATCCAAACTTTCTTTTGAAGAGGCAGCAACATGAAGCTCGCCGCACCACTCATCATAGTGGTCATGCTATTGAATCCACCGGATTAACGCACACTCCAGCTCAGAGGCGTCATTCTGAGGTTCTACTCACTCCAACTGCTCTTTACCCCAAAGCAGGTCTTATTCGACAACCCCTTAATTCATCTGATTCGAATTATCAGGAAACTCCTCACTCATCTTCTGGCGAGTCAACAGCCACTCAGATTCCTTCCCTCAAGATTGTTCCTGGGTAAGCTATTTTTCGCTTTTTCCGGTTAACATTAGTTTTTGAATTCTTCTGATTTTCCTTATCTTTAACTTCCGCAGTAAACTCAAGCCTAGTAAAAAGGCCAAACTCAGTAAACCGGCAGTTGATAATATTATTCCTGAACCAGCAGAAGATCCTGAACTTGCTGAACCTTCTGAAGACAACGTTGAGATTCCGCATGATGATCCTCCTCCTATGGATCAAGACGTCTTTATTGATCAGGGGAGCGATCCAATGAATAGTGATCTTGAACCGGCCAGCCCTGCCCGGGCTAGTCCTGCTCCTGCTAGTCCCCATAAGCAAGCGGCCGCTTCACCTGGCGATGTTGAAATCACGGGGACCGGCTTTACTACTCCAGAGGAGCCTGTTGCTTTGACCAAGCATACTGCCAAGGAAGAAATTCTTAACAAGGACAAAGGCAAGTGGAGTACTTATTTTTCCAGCTACGCTCAGCTCAGCGCCCAGGAACTCCATTCCGGATATTTAAACCGGCTATTCACCAGCAGTGACCATGAAGCTGGATTAGTAAATTTGATGATGGAGCGTTATGAGGTAACCTCTCTACCTTTAACTTGTCCTCTATTTCTGTGTGTATCTTGTAACTTTATCCTTCTGCCATCATAGCCCCCAAGTGTCGGTTTAGCCTTTTAAGGTGAACCAGGACTTTAGTAGATCCAGTAGACAGTTTTATTTTGCACATGTGTAGCCCCCAAGGGCCGGTTTACTTCGTTTAGGATGAACCTGGACTTATACTTGAATTCAGAACAATGTCACATTAGCCCCCAAGTGCCAAGTATATAACTTGATATGTGCTTGGGACTTTGACTGAAATGCTCCATGAATATATAATGCACTTTCATTTTGGCAGACTGATTTGAACCGGAAGACCTCTGAAATAACCGAGCTCCAGGATAACTTGAAATTCCAAGAGACTGCTGCTGTCAAAGTCAAGGACGAGCTTACACTTGCTTTAGCAAGTATAGAGAAGCTGAAGAAAGACTTTGAAAAAGAGCGGTCAGACTGGGACACTGAAAAGGCTGCCTTGGAGAAGAGAGCCAATGATGCAGAGGCTGCTCTTAATCCGGTGACGGAGGAGCTGTCCGGATTGGAGCAGCAGATCAATGACATGACGTCCGCCATCTTTGGTAAGTACCTGTTAACACAACCCTTGAACCTTGCAATCCTGTACCGTTCCAGTTTAATTCATAATTTTAATGCAGGGAGGCGTATCACTCATCTTGGTGATGATGTGCGAAAGAAATTGAAAGCTGCATATACTCTGGTGGAGCAGCTATATTCCGGCGCTCAGAGGGCTATCAATGCTATCTCGCATAACAAACCGGCTCCTACCACCATCAAAGGTACTTTGGAAAAGCTGTCAATTCTGCCTGCCCGCCTTGTAGAAGTGAAGAAGTCGTCTGCAAGGGCAGGTGCTCTGATGGCTCTGACTCGAGCGAAGGCTTGGGTTCCTGATTTTGATCCGGCGGAGGCGACGAACGGCTACCCAAGTATGAAGGAAGACGGATTAGCCTTTTCCAGCGACGACTTACGTGGCTTAACCAAGGATATGCGGCCTCTGGCTAGCAAACTTGCTCACGAGGCTGATCTGTCTAGATATCATCCGGGATATGATGCGGAGAACGTGCGGGCGGAGCGTCCGGCTTATGAGATTGAAAATCTTATTCCGCCCGTCCGTAAGCACACTTTTGCTCCTGACATTGATCCGTCAGACCTCGTGAATGACGAAGTTTATTTCCGGACGCTGGCCAAGATTGACTGGACCACTACTGATTTCCAGCAGCTGGAAGAGACCGCCGAAGAACCGGAGCAATCTTAAACCAGTGTCGGTTTAAAGTTTATGTTCTAGTGCTTGAGAAAAAACTAATATTCTTTTGGGCTCTCCAACGCCTTGTAATAGGATAGTGGAGATACTTTGTGTTCGTCACATACTATCTTTTGTGAGATTGCTTCAGCTAGCAACTTCTTAAATATGTCTTGCTTTCAATGCCTTTGACGGTTTATTTTACCTGCTTCTGCATAAAACAATGTTCAAAATGTCCTGGCGGTTTATGGCCGGACGGGTCATAATGCCCAAACACATGGTCTAAGTTTATAACTTGAACTGTGTATAAAGTATAAAGTATGTATCATACCTGTGATTAAGTGTATCACAATAAACCTTAATCCGACAGGAAGAAATAATGATCCAAGGTGCAAGTGCCGATGACTCCCTTGCTTATTTGTTGGTTCATCATGAAAGCCGGACCGGGTTACAATGATCTCCGGTTCAACTGTAGTTAGTACTGGTGTTTGTAACCCAGACTAAAACTCTGTAAACGCAGATGTAGCGGCAACTTATAGTCATCCACTCCCTGAATCAATGAACTTGGATAAAAACCAATGACCTTGAAGATAAAGATTTGATAAAACATAAAAAATAAAAATAATTTTTTGGGCAAAAAAGACCATGTAGTCGAGGCTTTTTACGAGCTGCCAGGCTCCAAATTCGAGGCTTTTTATGAGCTACCGAGCTACTGTCATTAACCATTTTGCAAAGCCTGTTAAGATGGTCCTCAATCCTTAACCAAATCATCAATGTTTAATGCTACCAAGTTCAAAATCTGTAAAGATTGACTTGTGTAATCACTTGATGATCGTCAATTTAACATTACCAAGTTCAGGGTCTGTAAAGATTGACTTGTGTATACGTTCGACGGGTCGTACCATGTTTACCTAGACGGAGTGACTTACTTAATGCAGGCAGGCTAATCCGGGGTTTTAGGTGTATACACCAAGCTTCCAAGCCGTGTTTACTACAAGGGTTGTCAACTCGTTGATGCTTTGCATCAGGAGCCCCCATGTAGCATTTGAGCTATGCTCGTCAGGGCCTATGTTTGAGTTGTGCTAGGCATCAAAACTCTCTTTTGCCCCTCATCATCATGTGGGAATTGCCAAAGCAACCAGAGCTATGCTCTTATGATGGCCTTGATGTGGTCACCGGTTTAAGAGGCCATAGGGACTCCCTTGCACACAGAAGCCCCCATGTGACAAACTCTTATGAAAAAGCGCGGCTGATACCCCGCTTTATCGGGGGCGCCGGTTTATTATATTGATCATAATATATACATTGTAAAGATATGTACATAAAGCGGAGCCTATGGCTCAGGTGTAGTAAGGTCGAAGAAGAGCGATGTTCCACGGTCGTCTGGTCTCCTCCTCCGCCGTACGTGAGTCCTTATGCTCTCGAACATCGACGAGGTAGTATGATCCATTATGCAGGTTCTTGCTGACCACAAAGGGCCCTTCCCAAGGTGGGGATAACTTGTGCATGTCTGTCTGGTCTTGGATGAGCCGGAGCACCAGATCTCCTTCTTGAAACGTCCTGGTTTTAACCCGGCGAGTCGTGGTACCGGCAGAGATCTTGCTGATAAATCGCTGATCGAGCTGCTGCCGTGTCCCGTTTTTCATCCAGCCGGTCCAGTGCATCTTGCCTTGCTTTTTCGTTATCCGCTTCGACGTAAGCCGCCACCCACGGCGAGTCATGACGGATATCACTAGGGAGGACCGCTTCAGCTCCATATACCATGAAGAAAGGCTTGTACCCTGTGGATCTATTAGGTGTAGTGTTGATGCTCCATAGTACAGAAGGTAACTCCTCCACCCAACAACCCTGTGTCCTCTACAAAGGAACCATAAGCCTGGGTTTGATGCCTCTCAAGATATCTTGATTGGCTCTTTCGGCTTGGCCATTAGACTGAGGGTGAGCTACTGATGATACATCAAGGCGGATGTGCTCTCGTTGACAGAACTCCTCCATAGCCCCCTTGGATAGATTGGTACCATTGTCAGTTATACCGCTGTGTGGAAAGCCAAACCGGAAAATCATTTTTTTGATGAATTGAACCGCCGTTGCTGCATCACACTTACTGACTGGTTCCGCTTCAACCCATTTGGTAAACTTGTCCACCGCCACCAAAAGGTGGTCTTCTTATCTTGGGATCTTTTGAAGGGTCCAACCATATCAAGCCCCCAAGTCGCAAACGGCCAAGTAATTGGAATCATCCTCAATTTCTGCGCCGGTATATGAGCACGCTGTGAGAATTTCTGGCAAGCATCACATTTTCTAACCAAGTCATCTGCGTCGGCATGAGCCGTCAACCAGTAGAACCCATGAAGAAAAGCTTTAGCCACCAAAGATTTTGAACCGGCATGATGACCACAATCTCCTTCATGGACCTCTTTAAGAATATCACAGCCTTCCTCTGGCGACACACACCGCTGAAACGCCCCAGAAACGCTGCGATGATGAAGTTCTCCATTGACAATAGGCATTGACTTGGATCGCTGGACTATCTCTCTAGCCAAGACTTCGTCCTCTGGTAACTCACCTCGGTTCATGTACGCCGGGTAGGGAAGCGTCCAATCCGGAAAAACATGAAGTGTCGCGATCAATTGTGCCTCCGGATCAGGAACAACCAAGTCTTCTTCTGAAGGTAACTGTACTGACGGATTGTGTAATACATCCAAGAAGGTATTGGGTGGGACCGGCTTACGCTGAGAACCCAGCCGGCTTAACGCGTCAGCCGCTTCATTCTTTCGCCGGTCTATATGATCCACCTAATAACCTTTGAAGTGTCCAGCAACAGCGTCTACCTCTCGTCGATATGCCGCCATAAGTGGATCTTTGGAATCCCACTTGCCAGACACTTGCTACGTCACCAGGTCTGAATCGCCAAAGCATTTAACCCGGCTTAAATTCATCTCCTTGGCCATCCGTAGACCATGGAGGAGAGCTTCATACTCAACTGCATTGTTAGTACAAGGGAACATTAAACGGAGGACATAACAGAACTTATCACCTCGTGGGGAAGTTAACACGACTCCAGCCCCCGAGCCCTCCAATTTCCTAGATCCATCAAAGTGAATAGTCCAATATGTGTGATCCGGCTTTTCCTCAGGTGCTTGCAACTCTGTCCAATCGTTAATGAAATCCACCAATGCTTGGGATTTTATCGCAGTACGGGGCACATACTTCAAGCCATGCAGGCTAAGCTCAATGGCCCACTTTGCAACCCGACCAGTAGCCTCTCTGTTCTGGATTATATCCCCCAACGGAGCTGAACTGACTACAGTGATTGGATGGCCTTAAAAATAGTGCTTTAGCTTCTGGTTTGCCATGAAGACTCCATACACCAATTTCTGCCAATGCGGATATCTCTGTTTTGATTCAATGAGCACCTCACTAATGTAGTCAACCGTCCGCTGAACCGGATATTCTTTGCATGCCTCCTTATGCTCTACCACAATGGCAACGCTTACTGCATGGGCATTAGCTGCCACATATAACAACAGCGGCTCATTATCAACTGGGGCTGCGAAGACCGGTGGCTCTGCTAATTTCTTCTTCATGTCTTCAAACGCAACATCAGCAGCATCACTCCAGACAAAGTGATATGTCTTTTTCATCATCTGATAAAGCGGGATAGCCTTCTCCCCAAACGGCTGATAAACCGGCTGAGCGCTACAATACGGCCTGCCACACGTTGGACATCGTTGATGCACGCCGGTTTAGCCAAGGATGTAATCGCTTTGATCTTCTCCGGATTAGCCTCAATTCCCCTGTTTGATACCAAGAAACCCAAGAGCTTGCCTGCCGGAACACCAAAAACGCACTTATCCGGATTAAGCATCATTTTGTAAATCTGAAGATTATCAAAGGTTTCTTTCAAGTCTGTTATCAATGTCTCCTCCTTCCTGGATTTCACCACAATGTCGTCCACATATGCATGAACATTCCACTCAATCTGTCCATGAAGGCAGTTCTGCACGCAACGCTGATAGGTCGCCCTGGCACTCTTAAGCCCAAATGGCATAAACACATAGCAGAAGGCTCCAAAGGGAGTTATAAAGGCCGTCTTCTCCTAGTCCTTAACTGTCATCTTGATCTGATGATAACCTGAATATGCGTCCAAAAAACTTAGTCGCTCACAACCTGCCGTAGCATCATTGATCTGATCAATACGTGGGAGGGCAAAGGGGTCAGTTGGGCAAGCTTTGTTCAGATCTGTGTAATCAACACACATTCGCCAAGTGCCATTTTTCTTAAGCACGAGCACCGGATTAGCCAACCACTCTGGATGAAACACCTCAATTATAAAGCCTGCTGCTAAGATCCTAGCCACTTCTTCACCAATAGCCTTACGCCTTTCTTCATTGAAGAGGCGCAGAAATTGCTTAACCGGTTTGAACTTAGGATCAACATTGAGAATGTGCTCAGCGAGTTCCCTCGGTACACCTGGCATGTCAGAAGGTTTCCATGCAAAAATGTCCCGATTCTCACGGATGAACTCGATGAGCGCGCTTTCCTATTTTGGATCTAGGTTAGCACTGATGGTGAACTATTTGGACGAATCACCAGGAACAAAGTCAACCTGTTTGGTCTCTTCAGCTGATTTGAACTTCAAGGCCGGATCATGCTCTGTGGTTGGTTTCTTCAGCGGAGACATATCCGCCGGATCAACATTGTCTTCATAAAACTTCAGCTCCTCAGTTGCACAAACCGCTTCAGCATAAGCTGCATCACCTTCCTCGCACTCCAATGCAATCTTGCGACTCACATGGACCGTAATGGTTCCCTTGTGGCCCGACATCTTGAGCTGTAGATAAACATAACACGGTCTTGCCATGAACTTAGCGTAAACCGGCCGCCCGAACAGGCGTGATACAGGCTCTTGATCTTTACCACTTCAAAGGTCAAAGTCTCCGACCTGGAATCATGCTCATCTCCAAAGGTGACCTCCAGATCTATCTTGCCAACTGGATACGCCGATTTACCGGGCACTGCCCCATGAAAAACTGTGTTCGACTGACAGAGATTCTTATCTATCAGCCCCATATGCCGGAAAGTCTCATAGTATAAGATGTTGATGCTGCTGCCTCCGTCCATAAGCACCTTGGTAAACTTGTAGCCACCCACCTGAGGTGCCACAACTAGAGCCAGTTGACCCGGATTATCAACCCGGGGCAGATGATCCTCTCGGCTCCACACAATGGGCTGTTCTCACCAATGCAGGTAACGCGGCACCGCCGGTTCAACAGAATGCACTGCCCTCTTGTGAACTTTCTGGTCACGTTTACACAAGCTCGTGGTGAAGACATGATACTGCCCACTGCTCAACTCCTTCGGATTATTCTGATATCCGGATTGTTGCTGCTATTGACGTTGTTGATTTCCCTGATTGTTATAGCCGCCTTAGCCGTGCTGTTGGTTATGCTGATTGTGTCCGTTGTGGTTGTCGTTATTGCCTTGGTACCCTGAACCGGATCCACCACCTTGATAAACCAGCCCATGAAAACCGGGACCTGATCCGCCGGACGGTCCATGATCGTATCGAGACCGGTTCATGATTTCCTGCATAATAAAACAGTCCTTCCAGAGGTGTGTAGCTGGCTTTTCTGCTGTACCATGCCTCGGGCAAGGTATGTTCATCTGGCGTTCCAGATTAATAGGTGGCATCCCGTTTCTTGGGGGCGGTCTACCCTTGCGGCGCTGTCCGTCCTCCTGAGCATTGGTGTTGGCCACAAAATATGAATTGCTATCTGCTTTACGCTTACCGTTGTATCCTTGATTCGCCAGGTTGGGCTGCGGCGCCTTACCGTTCTTGTTTACCTTCCCTGACTTGTCATTATCGGCGTCTGGGTATTAGGTATTATCTAAGTCTGCATACTTCACTAAAGCACCCATGAGTGTCCCCATGTCATCACAATTACGCTTAAGCCGTCCCAACTTCAACTTCAAAGATTCAAACCGGCAATTGCCTTCCAAGGTTACCACTGCTGTGCTTGGGTTAATGCTATTGGAGGAATGCAGGATCTCTGACACTCGACGCACCCAACTACTTGTGGATTCATGCTCTCCTTGAACGCAGGCAGCTAAATCGACGACAGACATTGGCTGCTTGCACGTGTTCTTGAAGTTATTGATAAACCGGCGGCACAATTCGGCCCATGATCCGACGGAATTGGGTGGAAAACCCTTCAGCCAAGTACGAGATGTGCCCTCTAGCATCATTGTGAAATACTTAGCGCACGCTGCATCATCCACATCCAGCATCTCCATCGCCATCTCATAACTTTCAACCCATGCCTCCGGGGATAGATCCGCCGTGTAATTGGGCACCTTGCGCGGTCCTTTGAAATCCTTGGGCAGTTTCACATTGCGCAAAGTGGGAATAAGACAAGGCACTCCCAGGGAGCTAGACATAACCCCCGGTTCAACTGTGGTGGAGGGACGAACCGGCGTTGCCTGACGGGCTTCGTGATGTGCTGCTAATTCGGCCTCCCGGCGTTGCCTCCCCTGATCCACCACGTTCTGAGCGTTCGCGTCTCCTCCTGTCGGATCATCCTGCCGCGGTGGATTACGTCTTCGTGCGCTACTTGACATGGCCGGTTCATCCAGACGCCTAGTGTAACTCCGGCTTGGGCGAGGGGTTGAATGAATCCTCTCACGGCTATGAGAATAAGCTTGTTGTTGAGTTAGCGCCGTCTCCAAAAACTCCCTGGCCCGCCGTGCCTCCACTGCTATAGGGGATGCTCCTTCAATGGGAAGAGCGGCCAGTCGTGAAGCGGCAGCGACTATGTTATCCAATGGATTAGAGTAATGACCAGGCGGGGTGGGCACATGCTGTGATGGTACAACCTGGCGGGTTGGCTCTGCAGCCGACGGCTGGACTGACGCTCCTGTGCCCGGTGCCCCTCCCCGGTTCACCTCCGGCTGGTTACTGGTTCCTGCTCCTGGCGTGCTAAAGAGGTTCCTTGCCTCATAAACCGGTGGCAAGCGAGATCGTTGCCTTCTCATCATCACCTCGTGTGAAGCGGTCTGATCCGACATGAGTCGATAAGCTTGAGCATCAAGCTCAGCCTGCTTTGCAGCCATCTTGGTTTTCTCAGCAGCTAGGTCCAACTTGGCTTGATATATCCGGCTTTTCACCTGAGCGACCTCCGCATCATGCTGCTCCTTATTGGCCTGGGCTACCTCTATTGTTAATAACGTTGTCAAAGTATCAACCAAGACGGATAAAGTTTCAGACGGTGACTGGTCAGGACCTCCAGCCCTAGCTCCCACCATGTCTGATGTTAACGCCGCTGTAGTTGAGGATTGCTGCATAGGTTGTGATCCGGCCATAAAGACGGTAACCCGGTTTGGTGGATCGAGGGGGTTCGGAATACTGTCTCCATCGGAACAGCCCTCAGATCGGCCGTCCTGCAATAGATATAGAGATTCTGTCTCTTCGGAGGACGATTCGTCACCGGAATAGGCAACAGTCTCACCGCCAGAATCTGATCCGTCCTCGTCTTGCACTCCATGCATTGCTCCAAAGAAGACGTGCTTCACGGCGGGCCGAATCCGGGCAGGCCTCGCACGCTGAGCCGGCTCGACGATGTTGGGGAAGATGTCCGGCTCAGGGCCCGGTTCGCCGATCTTGCCGATGAAGACGTGGATGCCGCTGAAGGGGACCCGGTACCCGTATTCGATTGAATCGGCCTCGGGGCCCCAGCCTGCATCATCGATGTAGATCTTGCCGCGACGACTCCTAGTCATCCGGCCCACTGCATAGCCCTTGAGTCCTTCAAAGCTGCCCTTCAAGAACTCGAAACCATCGTGCGATAGCCCCACGGTGGGCGCCAACTGTCGTGGTTTTGTCACGGCATATGTCCTAGCAAAAGGACTTAGTCGTGAGGCCATTGCTACAGGTTAGCTTAAAGGGGTTAAAGCGGACAAGGACACAGAGATTTTATACTAGTTCAGCCCCTTCGATGAAGGTAAAATCCTACGTCTAGTTTGGTGTAATATTGCTAGGGTTTCGATGACCAGGGAGCGAATCCGCTTTGCCTGTGTCTCGAGCTGTTGTTCTCTGCCTTGAATCGTCGCCGGGTCGTCCCTTTATATAAGAGGTGACGTCCGGTCCGGTTTACAGAATCCCGAGGCCGGCTCATAAACGTGTCCGGCTCGGTCTCCATCCTTCCTATCTTACATCACAAGTTACACATCATATGGCGGTTTACAAATCATGGGCCCTAATGCCTCTTGGGCCTTAAACTTCTTGGACTAAAGCGTCTTGCTCCATGTTTGGCTGGGCTTCAGTAAAAATAATCTCCACAGGCATAAACCGGCCCCTCCTGGGCGGTTTATACCTAATAGTAATATCCGTGACAGAACTGGTGGACAACGGATCCGCGTCGCGCTCCGCACCTCCCCTGGTCCCCGAAGAGGTCGGGGAGGTGCTGTCCTGAAGGACCCCTTCCCCTCCAAACACGGGGGAGGGGGTCGACGCTACCATGGCCGAGGCTGACGCCTTGGTCACCGAAGACCAGGATGATGCGTCCCTCCTGGCTAGTGCTGGAAGGGAGTCCGGACCATGCGGACCCCCTCAGCCGCCAGCTCCCGAGCCCCCGAGGTCCTCGAAGGTGCTAGTTCCTCCTTCCGACAAGGAAGGGGTCGAGGGCCCGACGCCCGCGCCGATCACCTCTTACCGGGCGACGGTGGACTGGCCAAACGTGTTGGTGGGGTTGGTAAGCAAATCTGTCATCGTCGATGAGCACCACACTCTTATGGGTGCGGTCATACAGGGTGTTCGGTCCGTCCAATCCAGACTAAATGACGCTGTCCAAGGCCAGCTAACAGGCTTTGAGGCAAGTCAAGTATGCTCTTTTCCCATAGTGGTTTTAGCCCTTAGTTTGAGTAGGCCGTATGTATCACAACCCCCGAGACTCTGCAATCATTTCAAAGAGACTTGCCGAGGGTCCAATTATGTAGGTCAATATTTAAAGTGATGTGATCTTTTTATGTCACATGTATCTTCCTTGGCCGTGGCTGCTAATGTCGCGGCGCTAGAGGAGATGGATCGAAAGCTCAAGCGCTCCGACAAAGAGCTTGAGCTTGTCAACAAGCGGCTTGACGAAGCACAAGGTAGGCCCTTGTTAAGATGTATGATTGCTTATTTGCAGGATACTTACGCTCCGGACTGTATGCTAATCTTATAATGTGATGATATTACCATTGCTGCCACTGAGGTCGAGGGCTTGAAAGAGGCCCTAAAGAAAGCCAAGGCTGAGGCGGCCACAAAGAAAGCGGACGCAGAAAAGGCGGTGGCCGAGCTTGAGGATGCCAAGCTCGCTGGTGAGAAGCATGAGGCTTGAGTAGCTGAGGTGCAGTGGAGCTCAAGGATGTCGTCCAGAAGCTTGATGCACTTGAGAAGGAGTAGCAGGAGTGGTCTTCTAGGCTATCCAGGGTGGAGAAGGAACTCCAAGAGGCAAGGACCGAGGTGCGAGGTGTCTGGGAGGAGCTCCGCCAAGTGGGGCAAATTGCAGATGGTAAGAAATCCTTACTCCAGAGTGTGTTCAGAGGCAACAGGTTCACCTTGCTGACGTGGGTCTGGCACTCTGCAGGCATCTTTGCCAAACTGCCAAGGAGTGTGGCGGCCACGGCGGAGCATTATGATGTTCACGGGGAGGACTCCGAGCGGCGGCTCTTCTGGTCGCAGTTCCCGGCCTCCGAACATCCTCCCCTCCTTAGCAACCAAATGAAGCAGTTGATGGAGCTGCATCGGATGTCTGAGGCCGCCCTGAAGGATCTCTCTATCCGGCTGTGGCCCACCGAGCCGATTTTGGGCAACTACTTTGGTGTGGCGAAAAAGCTGCAGGAGGCATCGCCCCGGAATGATGTGGTGAAGCGCTCTGCTTGCCTTGAGGGGGCTAGGTTGGCGTTTGTGAAGACCATGGTCCATTGGCCTAAAATTAAGCCAATGGACATGGCCACTGGTCCTCCGCCGATTGGAAAGGAGCATCGCCGTCCCGAGGTGTAATTTGCGCATGTTATGAATGGCGCTCGCGCGATAGAGGGCCAATGTTCAAAGGATGTAATCATTGAATGAGTGTACTTGGTAGTTAACTGGACCTTTATGCTTTATAATGCAGCATGTTTGTGTGCTTTAAAATGCGATGTTTTTATTTTGACTCATGTGCGGCCATGTGTTTATTCTGAAAGCTACAAGTCGTCGGCTTCAGCGCCCAAGTGAATGTCACCCGAGGTGTTTCATCTCTGCACTTTCACCCTTAGCCGATGTCTCGGTATCTGAAGGAGGTAGTGCGTGAGAAAGACTAGGCAATCAAACTATTCAGTTTTATTGCTTTCACTTAGCCATAGGAGCTTGACGATGGGAGCTAGTGACTAGCCCCCAATATTAGTGTGATATACTTGGAAGTCGAGTGATACATTGTGATCACGTGGTTCGCGCGAAGACAAACCCTACATGTGATAGGTAGAAATCGCCAACAATTTTTGAGTCTAATGTTCATCATCGGATCGCTGACCAGTTCTCGCTTACTATGACAGTCAGTTTTCGACTTTCTCCTCCTGAGGTACTTAATTGGACTAGTCATAAGTACAATCGTGAGGGTTCTCCCTTTACATTTTCCCCCAAACTTGCGGAACGTAAGAAGGTAAGAACAGGAGCCGGGCAACCCAACTATTAACCCAAGACATAGTTCGGAACTGGTGCATATACTGCAATATCCGAGACGCCGAACACTCAGCGGGAAGTGGTGCCGGACTTGCTACGTGGAGCTGATGAGGAAATCAAGCTCTTGGTTAATTGACCAATTTGTATTTACTACATCATATTTTCATGACAGGCAGTTCGAAGAGCGGAAAAAGGAAAAGTGAAGGAAGGGAGAATTGCACAATGTGGATATCCGAACACCATAAAGGGTGTTTTTATAGTTTTCAATAAGCTCGGGATGTCTATCCGTATAATTCAAACTGCCAAGGTGTTTATTGTAAAAATGATTTTTTTTACAGAGTAAAGGTTTACATAGGGCCTTGATGCGTGGGCCGAATCCTCAATTGTGACGTGTTGCATGTATGCGCCTTTGCTTCTGCGACTAGAGGGAGTTGGGGCCTTCAGTAGAACCTTGATGGGTGGCCCTCCCGATACAGCTTGATGCCGGGGGAGTCCGGAGCTGTACTCTGTGATGTCCGAAGGCGTGGTAATTCCATAGTTCAGTCTAGTCGAACACACGGTGCTGCTCCCTTGATATGGGCCTCACGGCTGCCCATGGTATCTTGAGCGCGAAGTTGTGTTGACGAGGCACATGGAGCGCGACTGTTTTAGGCATGTTGTGAGGCACATAACCCTATTTTCTGCGAATGCAAGAGGGTTCCCAAGGGTTCCCATGACGAGGAGCGGGTTCGGACCCGTTTGCAATTGTCGCCGGCCTTTATGGTGGGCTAATATCTAGGAACGTAGGCACCGGTTTGATTTTCGGCTGCGAGGGCCGCAGTGTGTTCCTCGGTCTGGAGTGAGCGTTCCGTGTTGCCGTTAATTGTTATTACACTAGAGGGACCGGGCATCTTCATCTTGAGGTACGCGTAATGCGGGACGGCATTGAACTTGGCGAACACCGTTCGGCCGAGGAGGGCATGATAGCCGCTGCGGAAAGGGGCAATATCAAAGATCAAGTCTTCAGTTCGGAAGTTGTTTGGTGAGCCGAATAATAGTTCGAGAGTCACCGTGCCGGTGCAATGGGCCTCCACTCCTAGAATAACCCCCTTGAGGTGGTGTTACTGGGTTTGATCCTTGATGGATCGATCCCCATCTTCCTCACCGTGTCTTCATATATCAGATTAACGCTGCTGCCTCCGTCCATGAGGACTCTCGTGAGGTGGAATCCATCGATAATGGGGTCGAGCACTAGGGCCACCAATCCTCAGTGCCAGATACTGGTCGGGTGGTCCCTACGGTCGAAGGTGATCGGGCCGACCATGGGTTACACTTCGGCGCTACGGGTTCAAAGGAGTATACGTCCCGCGGTGCTTGCTTCCTCTCCTTCCTTGGTATATGGGTGGCGTAGATCATGTTCACTCTCTTGACTTCGTAAGGGAAGGGTTTTTGGCCTCCACCGTTCGGCCTGCGGGGCTCATCGTCATCCTCACTTCAAGGGCTTTTGCCAGAGTCTTCGGTTGTGAGTTTGCTGGCCTATTTCATCACCCAACATTTACGGTTGGAGTGGTTGGCGGCCTTCTTTGATGTGCTGTGGATCTGGCAGGGCCTGTTCAGGATTGCGTTCAGCTTGGACGGACCGTCACTATTGCCTTTAGGAGGCTTCTATCGGGATCCAGACTTCGAATTGCGGAATCAGGCATTTACTTCTGTATCCTCGCCGTCGCCGTTGTTGTGGCGACGCTTATTTTTTTCGCGTTTTGGCTTCCCGTTTCCGTCCCGGACTTCAGAGGTACCAAGGGTCTCGGGGTTGGTGCTTTTACGAGCGAACCAATTGTCTTCTCCCACGCAAAAGCGGGTCATTAGGGAGGTAAGAGCTACCATCGTCCTCGGCTTGTCCTGGCCAAGCTGTCGCACAAGCCATTCATCGTTGACACTATGTTTGAAGGCGGCTAAGGCTTCAGCGTCCGGACAGTCAACAATATGGATCTTCTTGGTCATGAATCCGTTCCAGAATCACCGGGCAGATTCTTTGGGCTATTGTGTGATGTGGTTTAAGTCATCGACGTTCGAAGGCCGGGCATAGGTGCCTTGGAAGTTCGCTCGAAAAGCGTCCTCGAGCTCTTCCCAACAACCTATGGAGTCTTTGGGAAGGCTATTCAACTAGTGTCTAGCTGGTCCTTTGAGATTTAGTGGCAAGTACTTGATGGAATGGAGGTCATCTCCCAGCGCCATGTGAATGTGGAGCAGGAAATCTTCTATCCATACGGTCGGGTCTACGGTTCCGTAATATGGTTTGATATTCACAGGCTTGAAGCCCTCCGGGAATTGGCGTTGCATCACCCTACCTGTGAAATATA
Source organism: Secale cereale (assembly GCA_902687465.1). NCBI lineage: Eukaryota > Viridiplantae > Streptophyta > Magnoliopsida > Poales > Poaceae > Secale > Secale cereale. The sequence goes on from LR738715.1 coordinate 318,530,310, forward strand.
GAGGGTGTGCGGCACCCCGAACTCGAGCTACATCACGTCGGAGGTCTTCGGCCACCCGGGCCCGTTGCTGCTCCCGAACTCTATCGTTTCGCTTTAGCCAGGTATAGTGTCCCTCTCGGCTTGCGGGTGGGTTTTCCTTGGGTCTATAGATGGACCTTGTATGACCTCCTCGAGTGTCCAGGTCATGGCGGAGGTCGTACTTGTAGGTAGACCGCGATGTCTCCTTACCACGATGGCGAGGTGGGGCGGTGGGGTATTCATCCTCATCAGCTCTGCTCCCCGCCCTCAAGTGGGGCGGTCCGGCTGTTCTGCATAGGTGTGTGTTGGACTTGTTAGCTCTATGGCCTCGCCGTTGGATTGTGGCAGTAATCTTCTCTTTGGGTAGCTTTTAGTCTGCCGTTCGTGACCATACCACTCCTCGGCAGCTAGGACTTTGGTATTGATCGTTGAGGGTGTCTTGTTCGGCCTTTATTCTCTACTTTTGCTTCTTCAGGCTGCGGGCGGTGGCAATGAGTTGCCGTTTGAACCGCTCCTGCTCCAGCGGGTCTTCGGGGACGATGTAATCCTCATCCCCTAGACTGATTTCCTCTTCAGAGAGCGGGAGGTAGTTGCAATCTTCGGAGTTATTGAGGTCTTCTAGGTTGAGCGAATCCTCATGCTCCTCGGGGTCATCCTGTTGACGATCATTGGCGGCGGCTCCAGCGAGGTCGTTGTAGGATCGAAAGTAGGTCTAGTGGGGGGGTGATTAGACTACTTGACCAAATAATAATCTAGCCTTTTCCCAATTTTAAGTGTTGGCAGATTTTAGCAATTAGAACAAGTCAAGCAACCAACCTACACATGCAATCCTAAGAGTGTAGCAGCGGAAAGTAAAACATTGCATATGAAGGTAAAGGGAAGGCTTTGGAGAGTGCAAACGCAATGGAGACACGGAGATTTTTGGCGTGGTTCCGATAGGTGGTGCTTTCATACATGCACGTTGATGGAGACTTCAACCCACGAAGGGTAACGACTACACGAGTCCATGGAGGGCTCCACCCACGAAGAAGCAACCTTGTCTATCCCGACTTGCCTCACTCGGGTAGATCTTCAAGAAGTAGGCGATCTCCTTGCCCTTCCAAACTTCTTTGTTCAACTCCACAATATTTGTCAGAGGCTCCCAAGCAACACCTAACCAATCTAGGAGACGCCACTCTCCAAAAGGTAATAGATGGTGTGATTATTATGAACTCCTTGCTCTTGTGCTTCAAATGATAGTCTCCGCAACACTCAACTCTCTCTCACAGATTTGGATACGGTGGAAAGATGATTTGAGTGGAAAGCAACTTGGGGAAGGCTAGAGATCAAGATTCTTGTGGTTGTATTGGAATATCTTGGTCTCAACACATGAGTAGGTGGTTCTCTCTCAGAAAATGAGTAGTGGAAGTGTAGGCACGTTCTGATGGCTCTCTCACAAATGGAGAAGGGGTGGAGGGGTATATATAGCCTCCACACAAAATCCAACCGTTACACACATTTGACGCAACTCGGTCAGGCCGAAGCAGTTCAAAATGTGAATGTTAGGAATCTCGGTGGGACAGACGGATACATCTCGGTGTGACCGATGTGCTAGGGCTAGGGCAACACTGAGTCTCGGTGGCGCCAATTGTTCTATCTTGGTGAGACCGAAGTAAAATAACTGGGCTAGAGAGAGTTGTCAGAGCAACCTCGGTGGGACCGATTGCCATTTCGGTGAAACCGAAATAAATGCAATAAGCAACAGAGAGTTTGCAGAACCATCTTGGTGGGACCGAAAGCCATATCGGTGTGACCGATCTGTCTAGGGTTTCTAGCAGTGGCTATGTCAAGTGAACTCGGTGGCATCGGGTAGATCAAATCGGTGGGACCGAGTTTGACTTTGGGTTTTTGACATATTTGGAATTTGAGAAAGTGGCTGAGGGTTTTGGAGCAATATCACTAAGCACTTGAGAAAGTATACCATTAAGCAACACCTCGTCCCCTTTTAATAGTATTGGCTTTCCTATGGACACAATGTGATCTTGGATCACTAAAATGAAAATGAAGAGTCTTGAGCTTTTGCCAATCTTTGTCCTTAGCATTCTGAGGGGTCCACATCTCTAGTCCATGCCATGTCAATCATTGAACTTCCTGAAATATTTAACTTGAATGGGTATTAGTTCAATGAGCTATATGTTGTTATGAATTACCAAAACCGCCCGGGGATTAGTTGCACTTTCAATCTCCCCCTTTTTGGTAATTGATGACAACATATAGATCAAAGCTTCGACAAATGATAATATGAATGAAATACATTGTCGCTTTGAGAAGTATGTGATAAGAAAGAGCTCCCCCTAAATTTGTGCATTATTTATAATTTGCTTTTGAATGCAAATGCACAATCAATTAGGATCATGGGTCACTCTTCCATGTCACATACATCTTGGTGGAGCGCTAAAACATGATAAAATTTAAGCAACATGCACTCATCACCAAAACAAACAAGTGAATGATCATACACAATCATGCAAGCACACATTAAGCGTAGTATGATCAACCACATAAGTATCTCACGAGCATAAGCAAACTGTAGCAGGGGTAGCAATAACCAAATGAACCAAATAGCAAGCAAAAACCAAGTAGCAAGCGAGAACCAACAAAAGAGGCAAGCCACTCTTTCCTCGAAGCCTAATGATATATACATTTTCTCCCCCTTTGGCAACAAGTTACCAAAAATCTTGAAAATGCATAGTGCTATGCGACACTCTAGGCACGATCTCCGGAAGCTCCTGAAGTGGTCTTCTGGCTTGTTGCTTCGGTGTGCGTAGATGGCGTGGAGATGAGAGCATCTGCAAAAACTTCAGAAGAAGTATGTGGATCTGGAGAAGTTGACACTTGAGGAACAGTTGTGGTAGTGGTTGCACGTGCTGAAAATGTAGTCATGGGCTCGACAACTGGCACAGCTGAAGATCTTGGTCCTCTTGGGACTCTCTGAAAAGCATCGGTGGTTGTTCTGTCATTCATGTCCTCAGCTTCTTCCTGGAGCTTCTCCACAGTGGTATGGATCTCTATGACCTTCACATCTAGATCATGGAATTTTTTCTCGATGATCCTCTCAAGACTCTCTTGATTCTGAGTCAAGCTGGCCAGGCTCTTCTCAGTCCTCGTGGTAGCCTCAAGCAGATAACTAAGCCGATCTTGCTTGGTCTTGAGATTTGCAGGCGTTGTTCCAAAAGCACTTGATGATTTTGCTGCTTTGGTTGACCTTGCCTTCTCAATTTTCTCTTGGCCCTCAACATAAGTAGGATGTGATGCATCCATGACAATATAATTGTCCTCGAAATCTGGCCTAAGAGGTAAATGCTTCTTGTCAAGGAGATATGTCCCGGTTCCTACCTCGGAATTGATCAACATCTGAATGTGTGGGGCATATCCACAAGACCTCTTTTGGTCAGCTGCGGTTCTCTTCACAGTTTCAACAATCAAGCTCGACTTTGAATTTCTATGGCACATCAAGCAAATGGAGAAAATTGATTGAGTGGCCATGAATCATCCTGTGATCTCCAGACTTGGGCAACAGAGTGTGCCTCAAAATAGAGTTGATGGTGTTCAGTCCTGCAAGCATAAAGTATATGGAGCCAAACTTGTGTGTCTCTATGGTTGCATCTGGAATGGTCTTATACATGTTAGCCATGGAGTTATGAACTTGCTTGGGCTTACTGTACACATCTAGATCATCATCACTTTCTTTGGGGGCATTGATCAACTTGGCCCATCATGAGATAGTAGATTGATATCTTGTACCTTCAGTCATCCAGACGATCTTTCCATCAGGATAGAAGTGAGCAGTTGAATAGAACTGCATTATCATTTCATCATCCCATTTAGTCAACCTCTGACCAACAAACTTGTCCACATCATTCATCTTGAAGCTCTCATGCACATGGGGAAAGTGATCTGCATTTATATCAATATACTTCCAGTAAACCCATTTCATGTCACACACTATTGGATTCTTGTCCAAAAGGACAGTCTCATAGAAATCTTGTGGCTCTCTAGTGTGGAACCTATAGTCAACATCAGTTCTCCTCCTTGTGGCATAAGGATCAGTCTTTCTCCATAGTCTTAGGCCAGCATCCTTTCTCAACTTCATATTTTCTGCCACAATATGATCATCATTATGATATGGGATCTTGGGTTTGAGCTTCCTGAGCAATAGAGACTCATCATCATGAGAAGAATCTTCTTCATGAACTTCTTCTTGAGCTTCATCTTGAACTTCTAGCACTGGGGCCTTGTTCTTCTCACCAGCAGGGATGTCTCTGGTGGATCTCTTGGGTGCAGACTTGGAGGCTTGAGCTTGAGCTGAAGGCTTGTGGGCAGTTTTGGGCTTAGATGGAGCAGCCCTAGACTTGATGGCATCCCCCGTCGGCTTCTGAGTCTTTGCAGGAGGTTCAATAGGCTCTTCCTCCTCTTCATCATCACCCCTCATGGATGGTCTTCCAATGACTGTAGTTGTAGTCTTCTTGACTCTCTCCTTCCTCTTCTTTCCTCCAGCAGCCTCATCTTCTCTTGATTCAAGAGTGAACTCCATAGTTTCTTGGGTTGAGGCTCTGGCTTTTGACATTGGAGCTCTTTTGGCAGGAGCTTTCTTGGATTGACCAGGCTTTGTTGCACCAGCAGTAGCATACTTTTTCTTGAGCACCTTCTTCTTGGAGCTGACTTCCTCAACAACAAAATCTTCATCCTCAGAATCTGAAGTTTTGTTCTTCCTTAGCTTGGTAGCAGCCTTTGGCAAATTGTTGGGTGTGCTTCTGCTACCTTCATCATAGCTGATGTTGGAGGGACTAGCGCCCTCAGTGAGTTCCATCCGCTCCTCTGACTTGTTCTGGCTGTCACTGCCCTCTGATATAGCCGAAACTGACCCTGTGAATAGTTGGGTATAGATAGAGTAGATGAGCATCACAAAGAATAGCTATTTTGCAAAAATATTGAGACAAAAACTTAACTTTAGTTTTCTGTAGAAATCATTTCGGAGCTACCAATTTGACAAACTCGGTGACACCGAAGCACAAACAGAGTCTAAACATGCAGTTTCGGTCAGAGCAAAATGCAGTTCGATGACTCCGAGATGCTAGGGTTTCACAGAGAAAGTGATTTCGGTCGCATCGATTCGTACACTTTGATCGGACTGAGTTGTACAAGTGTAATGGCTTGAGCCAAATCGGTGTGACCGAGATCCTCAGATCGGTCGGTCCAAGATGAGTTTGGCGAAAACCTAATCCTAAGTTTTTGCAACAAATCTAATCTAAGGAATGCTTTGAGTGGATAGAATGATCTCATACGTGGGAGTAACAAGGGCAATGACCTTTGTGCAAGAATCGGAGTTTGAGAAAGCACAAAAGGGGTCGAGTTCATACTCTAACTTGGTGATGAACTCGCTATGGCGACAACAGCGGTGGAGATTCCGTTGACAGCGACGGAGACAAGCGGCAGGAGGCACCGGCGACGACAGCGATGATCCGGAGACCAGGGGCGGCAATGCTGGGGCGCGGACTCATGCATGAGGAAAGTCTCAATCATACGGGTACGCAGAGTATATATACCCAGACGCTGTCGGTCTGATCGAGTGGAACGACTTGGTGGCACCGAGATGCAAAACTGTTGGCAGTTACTGCAACTCGGTGTGACCAAATTGTTCTAATCAGTTGCACCTAGATGAAAACCTAGATCAACTTAATGAATTCGGTGAGACCGAGAGGACTGAGTTAGTCTGACCGAGATGCATTAAGAGGTTTTGGAGGTTTAAGCCCTTGACGGATTAGTGACACCGAGTGCTCCTGACCCGGTGGGTCCGAATTCGACTTGTTCAAACTTTGTGATGTAGCATGAATAGAGTTTGAGATGAGAAAATCATAGATAGCTAGAGGGAGAACTTAGGCATTCTTGTCCATCCATTTGGTAGAAAAATAAAAAACCAAACAATCAAAGCAACAAATGGATGTCCTTGAATGGAGAAAAATATGCAACCAACATGCTCACACAATAAGATGGCAAATAGAACATGAGGCAAAGCATGCACAACACTCTAGAATCTATCAAGCAATTGGCGATGACTAGGTCATCTATATATGAGTATATTAACCTAGGAGCCAAATGAGAACATTTGATCATAGTTCATACTCATCGTCTAAGCACAAGTGGGGTTACCACTTTTACATAAAGAAATGTTGTGTTCACACCATTAGAGTTGCTTTAGCTCAAATCTTAGAGCAAATCTCCCCTAGATGTGATATCCCCCCTTAGAGGGATCAACTAACCTCGGGTTTTGTCGATGATGACTTCATGTATATGTTGAAGATATGGATGCTTAATGTTGATGAAGATCATTTGGAGCAATCAAATAGAGTGAGTTGCACTTTCAATACCTACATGGGTTAGTCCCACAAGGAACACACAAGGATATCCATAGACATAGAGTGAAATACACATATGATGATGTCCATGAAAGCATTATGTTACCTTGTTCCTTGTCTTACCAACAAGAGGGTTTGTGACTCCTTGAACTAGTGCAAGATATGGAAGTTGATTGCACTTGTCCTTGCCAAAATGAATATGAGTGAAGAATGTTGGTGGAGTCACCCTTAAGAACACTATAGTTCTTCTTCTTTGAGACCCACATCAATTTTATGGGAATCCTTGGAGTTGTATATGTACTTGATGAAGTAGAACTTGAAGTAGTCTTGGGAACCCACTTGACCAATGCCTTAGGAGCTTCTTCAAATGAATCAATCTCTTCTTAAAGCTTGTCCTTGCCTCTTAGCTTGTGGTCATGTGGTGGAAGATCATCTTGAGTTTGTGTCCCCTTGAAAGAGGTGGGGTCATACTTCTCTTGTTGAGGAACAAACTTCGTCTTGGAGTATTGATCTTCTTCCCACTCAACTCCATTGGCATTGAACTTTTGTTCAAAACCAACACCATGATTCTTCCGGTGCCTTCCTTGCTTGCGAACAATTTCCTCAAATTGCATACTCCCAGCAAGGCTTTTGTAAACAACCTTCTCTATTATTCCGTTCAATAAGCTATTTTCTTGCTCAAGTGTAACTTGGCTAAGAGAATCATTAGTGGAATCAAGAGAACTACTAGAAGCAACAATATTGGATTTAACATGATTATTGTTACTACTAGAAGAAGAATCTTTCTTGTTTTTATTGCTAGATTTTACTTGTGGCATGTAAGTAGACAAAAGTAAAAGCCTGGCAATGTAAGAAGAACTTTTCTTTCGAAGATCATCATTGATTGTCTTTAAGAACCCATGCTCTTGCTCCAAATTTAGCTTTTCATGAGTCTTTAAAATCTCTCAATGATCCTCCAAAGTAGTTTCATGAGCTAACTTAAGAGTGTTTAGTTCTTTAGTTAGATGCTCAATCTCCTTCTTATCATTGTCATTCGTTTCATCCTGATTAGCATGATTAATAGAAATTTCATCACAGATTTCATCACAATTATTGTCAACAAGTAATTCATCATCTCCTAGCAAATCATCTTCATCACTATTGAAATCAAGATACTCGGGGTGTGATACCTTGGGGCCTTTAGCTATGAAGCATCTTCCAATTCCTTCATTTGGTGAGTCAAATATGTCGTAGGAGTTGGATGACACAAGAGCAATTCCAGCAACACCTTCATCTTGAGTATCTTTGGAGTCAGAGTGATATCTTCTCTCGGAGTAATTGTTGGAGTCGGAACCGGATACCCATTCACCAACATGAGCTTGATGTATTCGTATTCTGTAGCTCTTTGATGATTTGTCCTTCCTTTTCGAATCATTGCTTCTACGAGAGGGTCTTCATTCATAATGATCATTTGTACTCCTTCTCTCTCTTGGTGGTGATTCATGTCTTTTACTTCTCCTTTTGGATGAATCTTCTCTTCTCTTGTATGGAGTCGTACAGTCATTTGAGTAGTGTCCGGATCTCCCACAATTATAGCAATTGCGATCACGACTAGAAGATCTCTTGTCATTGTAGGACCTTGACTTGGAACTTCTCTCTTTGCTTCTATTCTTGTAGAACTTGTTGAAGTTCTTCACCATTAAGCTCAATTCTTCATTGAAGACTTGTTTCTCACTTGATGTTGTAGGAGCGTCACATGAAGCTTTATAAGCACCACTAGACTTGTTGTGGAGCTCTTCCTTATCCTTGAGTGACATCTCATGAGCAACGATTCTACCAATGACTTCCGTTGGCTTGAGATCTTTGTAATTGGGCATCATTTGGATTAAGGTGCACACGGTATCATACTTTCCATCCAAGGCTCTTAGGACCTTCTTGATGATGAATCTTTCGGTCATCTGTTCGATTCCTAAGCCGACAATCTCATCTGTGATGAGAGCAAGCCTAGAGTACAACTCAGCGACTCCTTCGCCATCCTTCATCTTGAACTTATCAAGTTAACTTTGAAGCACATCCAACTTGGATTCCTTGACGGACTCGGTACCTTCATGCATATCAACCAAACAATACCAAATTTCCTTTGCATTCTCAAGGCGACTGATTTTGTTGAATTCTTCGGGGCACAATTCGTTGAAGAGGATATCACAAGTTTAAGCATTGTATTGCAACGCCTTCAATTCTTCCGTGGACGCTTCATGATCCGGTTCTCTTCCATCCTCGAATTATTCACCTTGCAAACCAATTCGCACAATAGCCCAAATGGCGGGGTTATGTCCAAGAATATGCATTTTCATCGTATGCTTCCAAATAGCAAAATTAGTACCATCAAAGTAAGGACCTCTACTACGGTAACTTCCTTTGCTAGACGCCATGATATGATCACCAAATCTATGGAAATCAAGGCAAATGGAGACCAAAGCTCTGATATCACTTGTAGGATCGAAAGTAGGTCTAGAGGGGGTGATTAGACTACTTGACCAAATAAAAATCTAGTCTTTTCCCAATTTTAAGTGTTGGTAGATTTTGGCAATTAGAACAAGTCAAGCAACCAACCAACACATGCAATCCTAAGAGTGTAGCAGCGGAAAGTAAAATATTGCATATGAAGGTAAAGGGAAGGGTTTGGAGAGTGCAAACGCAATGGAGACACGGAGATTTTTGGCGTGGTTCCGATAGGTGGTGCTATCATACATCCACGTTGATGGAGACTTCAACCCACGAAGGGTAACGACTGCGCGAGTCCACGGAGGGATGCACCCACGAAGGATCCACGAAGAAGCAACCTTGTCTATCCCACCATGGCCATCGCCCACGAAGGACTTGCCTCACTCGGGTAGATCTTCACGAAGTAGGCGATCTCCTTGCCCTTACAAACTTCTTGATTCAACTCCACAATCTTTGTTGGAGGCTCCCAAGCGACACCTAACCAATCTAGGAGACACCACTCTCCAAAAGGTAATAGATAGTGAGATGATGATGAATTCCTTGCTCTTGTGCTTCAAATGATAGTCTCCCCAACACTCAACTCTCTCTCACAGATATGGATATGGTGGAAAGATGATTTGGATGGAAAGCAACTTGGGGAAGGCGAGAGATCAAGATTCTTGTGATTGGATTTGAATATCTTGGTCTCAACACATGAGTAGGTGGTTCTCTCTCAAAAAAATGAGTAGTGGAAGTGTAGGCACATTCTGATACCTCTCTCACAAATGGAGAAGGGGGTGGAGGGGTATATATAGCATCCCCACAAAATCCAACCGTGACACACATTTGGCCCAACTCGGTCAGACCGAATAAGAGAACTCGGTTAGGCCGAAGCAGTTCAAAATGTGAACGTTAGGAATCTCGGTAGTGCCGACGGATACATCTCGGTGTGATCAATGTGCTAGGGCTAGGGAAACACTGAGTCTCGATGGCACCTATTGTTCTATCTCGGTGAAACCGAAGTCAAACAACTGGGCTACAGAGAGTTAGCAGAGCAAACTCGGTGGGACCGATTGCCATTTCGGTGAAACCGAAGTAAATGCAATAGGCAACAGAGAGTTTGCAGAACCATCTCGATGGGACCGAAAGCCATATCGGTGTGACCGATCTGTCTAGGGTTTCTGGTAGTGGCTATGTCAAGTGAACTCGGCGGCGTAGGGTAGATCAAATCGGTGGGGCCGAGTTCGACTTTGGGTTTTTGACATATTTGGAATTTGAGAAAGTGGCTGAGGGTTTTGGAGCAATATCACTAAGCACTTGAGCAAGTAGACCATTAAGCAACACCTCATCCCCTTTTAATAGTATTGGCTTTCCTATGGACTCAATGTGATCTTGGATCACTAAAATGAAAATGAAGAGTCTTGAGCTTTTGCCAATCTTTGTCCTTAGCATTTTGAGGGGTCCACATCTCTAGTCCATGCCATGCCAATCATTGAACTTCCTAAAATATTTAACTTGAATGGATATTAGTTCAATGAGCTATATGTTGTTATGAATTACCAAAACCACCCGGGGATTAGTTGTACTTTCAGTCGTCCATATTATCCATGGTGTCATTTTCCGCATATTTCATGTTGCTTTCATGGCTTCGGCACGCCTTAGAGCGGCGACGCTGACTGCGGTGTTTGGGCGGCTCGTCTTCGGGTTTGTTATCGTACTGCTTGGGCAAGCCGTCGCCATCATTGGGGGTGTCCACCATGTAGATGTCGTAGATGGACATTGCTGACCAGCAGCCGGTGGCCGGGGGGCTACATCAGTGTTGCCCGTGGCTCCGTTATCCTCATACATGTATTCGGAATTTTTTGAATTGCAATCCAACCTGTCGGTTAAATCTTCGACAGTGGCTTCTAAGTGGGTGGTGGGTGGGCCATAAAATTCCCGTGATATGCTTCGACGGGATGCTTAACGCGAGTTGAGGGCAGGTCGTCCCGAATAGCCATCTTCTGGATTCGGTCCAGCGCCTCATTTAATAGGGTGAGGGTCGCTAGGCTTGAGGGTCGCAGGAGTTCCAGACAGAACTTCGTTGCAAAAGAGAGAGGGGTGATTTGTGCCCTAACCAGGTACTGATTTTCGTGGGCCGAGTTGAGCTCGGGGTTCAGGACCGGATCATCCTCGAGGGCCGAAGACGGGCCTTGGTCCTTGAGCACAATCTCCATGTTGAGGCTCGAGGCCGAGTTGATTCAGGCTAGGAGTGATTCCTGGCTGCCGATCGTTGATTCTTCGCAAGGGCTCAAGGCCCGGGGCGTGTCGTGAGGAGAGGGTTCGGCCGAGAATGACTCTCGGTGCCCGAATCCTCCTTCCGCATAGAGGACCGAAGATGGGTCTTCGACGGGTATTGTGAGCGTGGATGAAGGCAAGTCCTGGCCTTCGCTAGAAGTGGAGTCCTCCGGGCTCGAGGCTAGCTGGAGGACCGAGGCCGATCCATAGATCGGTTGGAGAGGGGCTCCAGAGCGGGCACGGAGAGGCCCATGGGGGTGTGGGAGGAGGTTGTGAATCCGGCAAAGACCAGATCGTCTCGTACATCCGCAACATACTCCAAATTGCCGAATTGAATCCGGCGCTTAGGGGCGAAGTTGTCGATCTGGTCTAGATGACTTGTCGGGTTGGCGTGCAGCATGATGCTGCCGAACACGAAGAGTTGGCCGGGGACGAAGAGGACCCCAGAGCTGACGCCCTCTTCGATGATCAGGCGAGCCATCGATCCTCGGGCGGCGCAACATCGGAACTCTCAATAAAAGCACCGATGTCGGTGTCAAAATCGGCGGATCTCGGGTAGGGGGTCCTGAGCTATGGATCTGGGATCGAGAGGAACAAGAGACAAGGCACACAATGTTTACCCAGGTTTAGGCCCTCTCGAAGAGGTAAAACCCTACTCCTGCTTGATTATATTCGATGTGTATGGTTACAGAGTCGATCTACCTCGAGATCAGGCGAGCTAAACCCTAGTGTAGTGCCCAGGATGCGACTATATCTCCTACGTGTCGAGGCACGACTTAGAGACATAAGCACATTCTGGAATGATCGCAAGCGTGGTATCTTTGCACATCTCATGTAAAAGCTCGGGGATGAGAGAGTAAAATAGGTGGCTTACACTCGCCACGTCACACAATGAATACAATAGCATGCATTCATCCCAAATAACACAGGGTCCGACTGCGGACGAAATCCAAATGAGAAAAGATACCACAAAACATAAGGCCTGATCGCCCCTAGTAGGAACCACTACTGATCGTCGGAATATGAGACATAGTAACGACCACGCTCTTCATCGAACTCCCATTGAAGTTCTGATCCATCTCCTGCATCGTACTCGTTTGTACCTGCATCTGGTGTGTGTAGTAATCTGTGAGCCACAAGGACTCAGCAATCCCATTCCCGGGTATCAAAAGTAACAAAGCCTTAGGTGTGGATAAAGTGTTTGCTGCAAGCACTAAGCAACTAGCTTACGAGTTCAGAGCGAGATGAGAACTTGTGCCAACGGTCGCCAAGTTGATCAAGAAGTGATCCTAGTTACTCACGTTCATACATAACCCCACCGTGTTCACTTCCCGAAGCCCTTCGGAAAGAGACCATCACGGTTACTCACACAGGTAGTGTATTCTTAAGGGGTATGGTGTCAAATTATCTACAATCGGATATTAACGAATTCCCATATGCCACATAACAACGGGCACGGCTTTCGAAAGTTCAAAACCCTGCAGGGGTGTCCCAACTTAGCCCATCACAAGCTCACGATCTGCGGAGTCGCAACTCCAAAGTGGGAAGACCCGAGTATTCTCGGAATCCCGTGCTCAAGATATTTCGGCAAAGGTAAAACTAATCCAGCAAGACCTCCCGGCGTGCCGACACCCTGATAGTAGCCGCGTGTATCTCGTCTCGGGCCACGACCGGATGGGTGATCCTACAGGTAAAACCAATCCTCGAGTTTCCTCGTGGTGGCCCCGCATAACCCCAGTTTGGACCAACACTCAAGAGGAGCACTGGCCCGGGTTGTTGATTAAGAACTCGGGTTTGCAACGCCCTATGCAAGTTTTAGTTGTTAGGCAAATGTAAAAGCAATGTTGGGTCTTGCTGGAAAAGCTTTAAGCAGTGCAAATTATCAAGGGGGGCCCATAAACCCCAACCTTGTTAGGAACGCAAAATCAAGGAACATAACACCGGTTTATCGGGTCCTAAGGTGGCATGAGTGGAACAAAACACCAAGCAGAAGTCCAAGCCTTCTACCCATTACCAATATATAGGTGCATTAGTTTATAACAGATACATATTGTGTTATCCCAATAAACAAGACCGAACGTGGATTAATCTTCAAACTTCACTTGCAGCTAACAACGCTATAAGAGGGGCTGAGCAAAAGCGTACTTAGCCAATCAACGGTTTGCTAGGAAGGCGGTTAGAGTGTTTCATGGCAACAATAGGAGGCTGACAAACATGAATAGGCATCGAGGCATAGCTAAAGAGCGAGACAACTAGCATAGGCAAAGATAGATGTGATATCGGGGAATGGTCATCTTGCCTGGTAAGTCGTCCGTGGGATGGTAAGACAGCTCCTCAAACTCAGTCTCGACAAAATCTTCAAACTCGGTATCAGCTCCCGGCTCTACCCAACACAAGAGCACAACAACGGCACAATATCAAACATGGTGAAATGCACAATCAACATGATGCAAGACATGTCATGGGATGCAAGTATGATGTGCGTATGCATGAGGATGCTCTCGGGCCTAAGGAGAAGGTGATGGAAATGGCTTCATCTTGGGCAACCAAGCAAGCCACTGGATAGATGGGAAGATTTCGGTCGAAATCGATATAAAGATCATGGGAAACGGATGCACGGTTTGCAAATGGCAAGCAATACAAGATGCAATGCAAAGCTGCAGTTAACAGCAACATGGCATCTTTGGAGCAAGATAAAATTATGCTACAGCACCCCAACATGAAGACAAAAGGCATGGATGTGAAATAGACATGATACTTAACAAGCATGAACTTAGAGCACACCCAAAAACTTGCTTGAACGCAATTAAACAAGCATGGCAAGATTCAATAAGTTTACAGATTTCTCAGACTTAGTGAAAATTACAAGGCATGGCAGCAGCAACGACAAGTAGGCATGTTTGCAAGCTTGTGCAACTCAACCAAAAACGTATCATGGCATGTGAATATAACCAACAACAAGAAGATATGTTTGTGAAGCTACTCACGGCAAGAACATGGTCATAGGATGCATAGAACACTAGCTATTCACATGGCAAAACTAAACTTGTTGATAACATGCTGATAGAAACATTTAATAGCAACTTGAGAGCATGAAAACAACAAGCTACAGCAAGCCATCATGCAAGCAAAAGGCATGGCAATAACATACATAACATGCTCTTTACGAATAACCACATGGCTACTTCTACAACATATTAGAACATGTCCCAAACATCATGGCAAAAGGGCAAAAGTTTATCCAGACTTAGCAAAATATGGGCATGCTGACAGAAACATTTTGAAGCAACTAGAGGGCCTCAAAAGAACAAGCTACAACATGGCATCATGACAAACAAGAGCATGGATAGCAAGAGCATAACATATACATCAAGGAACACCCACTGGACAACTCTAACCATGCACAACAATGACGGTGGCACCATGGAAACATGACATAAAAATTAACAGATTCACACTTAGCAGAAATTTAACATCATGATGGCATGTTAACAAGCTTGTTGCACTCATCTCAAGACATATTATGGCATGAAAAATACATCTATCATGTAGAGCACATTCCAATGAGCAAAACTCATGTTGACACCTAGCTCATATGACACATGGATCAATACACACGAACAAGACAAAACATCATCTCATAACAAGTTCAAAAACTTATCAGCCAAATGCACTTTTGCAATAGGGTTAAACATGGCATAATGCACCCTAACATGCATGCAAATTCATCCATCATGAAGAGCATCACAAGATGAACATCTGGACATATCATACACTCCATTTGGACCAACATGCACAAAGTTACTAGCTCACGAACATGCCAACAAATTTACACAGACAACAAGTGCTGAAACAGCTACATCACGAAGCACTATTGCCATGAAGATTAAGACAACTAGATGATCCCTATCATGCATGAAACTGATGCTAACATGTAGAGCACTTCGAGACGGACATTTTGATATATCATACATGCAAAACGGAGCACCGAGCACAAAGTTACCACATGATGAAGGAGGCAACAAAATTACAAAGATCTGGGACTTAGTGATATTTCACCTTCGCGAAAAGTCAACGCGGGACGGAGGGATTACGGGACGGGCTTCGCGTTTGGTTCGGAGGGCCGGTGGATATGGTCCACCTCCAGATCCGGATCTGGACCTCACCGGAGACGGGCCGGAGGCGGCAAGGAGGTCCGGCGGGCGGCGCGGTGAAGATGGCCGGCGGCGGCGGGCGAGCTCGCCGGCGTCGCGGGGTCGGCGACAGAGCTTCTGGCGGCGGCGGCGGCGTGCTCTGCGGCGGAGGCGGCCGGAGGCGGAGGAGCGGCGGCGGATCTTGATGGAGGCGGCGGTTGGCGGCAAAGGGAGTCGGCGCAGACGGGAGGAGTAGGCCGGCGCGGGTGGCGACGGCGCCAACCGGCGTGCGTGGCGGCGGAGAAGGTCGGCCGAGGCGCGGGGCGGAGTGGCCCGGTTCGGCCCGGCCGTGAGCTGGCGGGCCCGGCGCGGGGCGCGGTGGAGCTGGGGGCCGGCGGTGCCACGTGGCATATCCCGGTTGGCTGGGGCGTCGACCGGATGTGTCCGGCGGCGTGGTGGACGTGTTCGGCGCATGGAGGAGGAAGAAGCTAGGGTTGGATCCGTGAATCTCAGGGGTGGGGGCTTATTTATAGATTCTAGGAGCTAGGAGTGTCCAAATGGGATGCGGTTTTCGCCCACACGATCACGATCCAACGATCGAGAGGATGGAGGTGGTCGTGCTCGGCTAGTGGGCTGTTGTGGAGGGGTGTTGGGCCAAAAGAAATAGGGGTTTTTAGCCCACGTGGTTAACCATTGGAGTATCAAACGACCTCCAAACGAGACGAAACTTGACAGGTGGTCTACCGGTGATATACCAAGACCACTCGACAAGTCTCGGCCCATTCCGAGGATATTTTTAACCCACTCACGAAACAAAGGCTTGAGAGGTGCGACGGGCACGTGTGTGAGTGTCGGAACTCGAAACGGACAACGGAGAGAACGGAGACGATGCAACTACACACGGATGCAAATGAGACTATGCCAATGCAATGCACATAATGAAAATGACATGATGACATGCAACACACGCACAAGACAAAAACGAAAAAACCCGAAATGAAGGAAGAGCCCAAAATGGAATTGATGAAGTCAACGATGCTTATATTGCCATAAATGGAATTGTTACATCCGGTGCATTACACCTAGGTGGGAGAGGTGATGAATGTAGCTCTAGCCCTAAATACCAACCCTCGGTTTATATAAACACCGATAGTGTTAGAATTACATGTGATTGGTTACGAAGAGAGAAATATCCTGCCTATTCATGGCTTGGAGGACACACCACGATTCCGAAGTTTCCTTATCCGATCATGGATCCGTACTCGGGCTAGGCTCCGTAGTAGCCCACCAATCCGGCCTAGACATGACAGGCCGGCAGCCCGAGGACTCCTTAATCCAGGACCCCCTCAAGAAGGTTGCTTCTTCGTGGACCCTTCTTGGGTGGAGCCCTTCGTGGATTTACACAGTCATTATCCTAAGTGGGTTGAAGTCTCCATAAACGTGGACGTACGATAGCACCACCTATCAGAATCACGCCAAAAATCACCGTGTCCCTATTGCGTTTGCCTTCTCCAAACCCCTCATTTACTACATGTACAATGTTCTACTTTTTGCTGCCATACTCTTAGAATTGCATGTGTAGGGTGTTGCTTGACTTGCTATAATGGCTAAAATCTGCCTACAACTGAAATTGGGAAAATGTTAGGTTTTATTTGCTCAAGTAGTCTAATGACCCCCCTTATAGACATACTTTCGATACTACAGAGCTGCCGCAAGCCAACAGTGTCGCATGCCTTTGCAACTGTGACCGGTACGCATCGCCTGCTGTGTTACCAACGACTCGATCTGAGCGCGAGAAGCAGTCCCGATGGTGGCCAGATCGAGCCATCGTGGATTGATCCTGCAAAGATGTGATTGGGGGACGTGCAGGCATCTGAGAGATGCACAGATCGAGCTAGCCGCCGGCAGGAACGACCCGACAACCAACACAAGCGCCGGCGATATTGGGGTTTAGGAGGGGCGGAGCTTTTGCGGAACGACCTTGGAGATGGAGGGGAATGCCTCGCCTACTTTCAGGAGGCACATTCACCGTCGGCGGCGGCGGCGTGGTTCTTGTGGCGGCTAGGCTTGGGACGCCCCGGTGTCGCCCTACGAACGACACGGGAGCGAGGGCTTTTTCGAGAAGACGGGCCTCTTCTATCGTCACTGGTAAAATTTAGAGAGAAAAAACTCCTTATATCGACTTGTACCATTTGTGTTGGTGCATGTGACGCCCCCGATTTGTCCGTACACTAATCATGCACGCAAATGTGTACGACCAAGATCAGGGACTCACTGGAAGATATCACAACACAACTCTAGACACAAATTAAAATAATACAAGCTTTATATTACAAGCCAGGGGCCTCGAGGGCTCGAATACAAAAGCTCGAAAACACAAGAGTTAGCGGAAGCAAAAATATCTGAGTACAGACATAAGTTAAACAAGTTTGCCTTAAGAAGGCTAGCACAAAAGTAGCAACGATCGAAAAGGCAAGGCCTCCTGCCTGGGACCTCCTAACTACTCCTCGAAGCCGAACTCCATGTAGAAACATCATCGGGATCATCTGGCTCCTGGACTCCACCACCTGGTTGCATCATCCGAGAAGAAAGGAAGAAAGGGGGAAAAAGGGGGAGAAAGGCAACCGTGAGTACTCATCCAAAGTACTCGCAAGCAAGGATCTACACTACATATGCAATGATATCTGTGTAAGGGGGGTAATATAAGTGGGTTAAACTGCAGAATGCCGGAATAAGAGGGGGATAGCTAATCCAATCGAAGACTACGCTTCTGGCCACCTCCATCTCGCAGCAGTAGAAGAGAATAGATGGAAGTAACAAGTATCAAAGCTTCTGGCAGCCTCCATCTTGAGTAGCAGAAGAGTTCACCAAGTAACATCGTAAAGCATAATCCTACCCGGCGATCCTCCCGCACATCACCCTGTGAGAGAGCAACCACCGAGTTAAATCTGGAACTTGTCTGGGTGTGTTTTATTAAGTATCCAGTTCTAGTTGTCATGAGGTCCGAGTACAACTCCGGGTCGTCCTTTTACCGAGGGACACGGCTATTCGAATAGATTAACTTCCCTGCAGGGGTGCACCACATAACCCAGCACGCTTGATCCCATTTGGCCGGACACACTTTCCAGGGTCATGCCCGGCCTCGGAAGATCAACACGTCGCAGCCCTACCTAAGCACAGCAGAGAGGTCAGCACGCCGGTCTAAGTCCTAGGCGCGCAGGGGTCCGGGCCCATCGCCCAACGCACACCTGCACGTTGC
>LR738715.1:318558812-318577996 GCA_902687465.1 Secale cereale
GGGGTGTAGCGGTTAGGTTTGCGGGGTGGGTGGCCATATAGGCCAAGTAATGGGCCGGCCTGGCTGGGCCATTCGGCCCAGTTGGGCCGGGGGGGGGGGGTCTTCTATATTTTATTTTATTTTTTTAGTTTAGGATTTTTCTTTTATTTTCTGTTTTCATTTATTGTTTCTTTCATTTTAGTTTTATAAAATACAAAATTAGTACCTAAATTATTGCAATACTTTTAGCCCTCTCCTACAAAAGTTTTGACTCCCAAATAATATAGTTTAATAATTTATAAATTAAAAAGACATTTAATTAATCATCTTTGATGTTGTTTTAATTATTTTAGGATATATAAATTCTTAATAAATGTTGATTTCTTCACCACTATTCTGTAAAGATTATTTGCCACATTTAGAACATTTTGTTTTTGACTTTTGAGAACTTTAATTATTTGACTTTGTTTTAAATTTGAAATTCGAATCGATTTGAATCATCGCGAAATTATCAACAGTAATTGTGGTGATGTGGCATCATTAGCAGAGTTTTACTGTAGCTTGATTACCCGGGCGTTACAGTGCATCTCCAAGACCCCAACGAGGATCACTAAAATTTCACATGTAAATGTATGTGGACATGTTTGAATGGAATTTAAGCTAGTCGTTACAATACATGCAAACAAATGAATGAAACTGGACAAATTCAACTAAAACCATGAGCATGGTAGCGGACCGAGGTCACCGACACATTTCTCGTAATCGCCGGTGTTCGAGTCATCATGCCAGTGGTGGAAGGCCCGCATGCGTCGCGACATCCGTCCCTTGTTGTTGTGGCACGCCCGTTGCGCATACACTCCGCCACACCTTCGCCACCTTGCCGCTTGTCCTTGGCTTGGAGGCAGATGTCACGCCGCCAGCCCCACT
Organism: Secale cereale; assembly: GCA_902687465.1. Taxonomy (NCBI): domain Eukaryota; kingdom Viridiplantae; phylum Streptophyta; class Magnoliopsida; order Poales; family Poaceae; genus Secale; species Secale cereale. The sequence continues at coordinate 318,559,719 of LR738715.1, forward strand.
TGGAGGAATTGTGTGTTGAGCTGATGCCGGGTGTAGACATCTGACTCGACGGTGGTCTCAGACCATTTGAGGGACCAAGCCTCCATGAGCACGAGGTTCGTGAGCACCCATGACGCCACCGCCTGGATCTTGGTGGAACATGGCCTTACGCTCCGCTCGATGGCGCTCCTCCACCTTAGCTTTGCACTTCGAAGTCGACGCGTCGCAGGCGTCGAACCCTTTGAGATAGTAGTGGAGGTGTGGCGGCGGCTTCAACAACAGGGATGATGGCTCCTCCTTGACGACGTGAAGGACATGGGGCCATTGCGTGCCCCGCTAGCGGGGTGAAGAGAGTGATGGCTCTTCCTTAACGCATCGCCCGATGTGGACCCCAAGGTTCGCAGAGGGGCGGCAATGCCGAACTTGGTCGATCAACGATCGACATGACACCTCCTCCATTTGTCCTTGAATTTGTCATCCGATCGGTCAGGGCATGACCTTTTGTGTTCCTTGTCATCCGAGGAGATCGACTCTTGCTTTACAATGGATAGATCCATGGACGACGACCGGGGGCGACGATGCAAATCAAATCCAGAGCTTCACCTGAATCTGATTCCGATGTCCTAGCGCTGTAGCGGATGGTCAGAGCGGTAGCTGTCAGCGGCCACCACACTCAGGTCTTCTCGATGTTCGTCTTCTTGCCCATCGCGACGACCAAAGATGTGGTTTGCGGCGACCGATGGAGGTGTGTGAGAAGATGAGCTATGCTGCCGTGAATGCATGTACGCGGCAGGTTGGTCAACTAGTGTGGATGAGCCTAAGGTCAAATCCAGTGCACAACATCAAACGGACGTCCGTTTTGGCTGAATTCTGTCCGTTTGGATGGGCCTTTCGTGGGATGCGATGGTTGTACGCCCAACGCGCGGACCAATCCTTTGACGGCATCATGTCAGTCATGGCCAATATGCCCATATATTCATATTCATCAATGTTTTTGCACGTCCAAATATTAATTGTCTCAAATAAAAATAGTTTTACAACCAATCGGAATTGTCTCGAATAAAATAGTTCTACAACCAAATCAAAATTGTCTTTAATAAACATAATGAATCAATACATATGTTGGTTGTCAATGTGATTCCACATGTGCTCAACCAAGTCATTTTAAAGCTCCAAATGAGTGTGTCAATCCCACATTTCATGATGGAATTGGGTAAACTATTCAAACATGACCGGTTCTTGCTGCAGGAAATCAACATTTTCACCTTGAAAATCAAATCCTTGGTCGAAGATGCTGTTATCAGGCTCGTCCTCGACGATCATGTTGTGCATGATCACACAAGCAGTCATCACATCCCAAAGCATCCCTTCATCCCATGTCAGTGTAGGGTTATGAACGATACCCCACCGGGATTGAAGCACACCAAAAGCACGCGCTACATCCTTTCTAGCACTCTCTTGTATTTGGACAAATCTCTGTCTCTTCTCACCTTGGGGGTTCGAGATTGTCTTCACAAAAGTTGACCACCGAGGATATATACCATCAGCTAGGTAGTAACCCTTGGTGTAGTGGTGGCCATTGATCTCAAACTTGACAGGTGGGGAGTGGCCTTCTGTAAGCCTTGCGAAGACTGGAGAACGCTGCAGCACATTGATATCATTGTGAGAACCTGCCATGCCGAAGAAAGAATGGCATATCCAAAGATCTTGCGAAGCCACCGCTTCTAATATGATAGTGCATGCTTTCACATTCCCCTTGTACCGACCCAGCCAAGCAAATGGGCAATTCTTCCACTCCCAGTGCATACAATCTATGCTGCCAAGCATGCCTGTAAATCCTCTATCGGCATTGATCGCCAACAACCTTTCTGTATCAGCGTCATTTGGCTGCCTCAAGTACTCAGGGCCAAAACACTGCCACCACAGCCTTGCAGAAGTCGTACATTGACAACAGACATGTGGACTCACTCATGCGCACGTACTCATCCACAAGATCGCCTGGAATTCCATATGCAAGCATGCGGATGGCCGCGGTGCATTTCTGATAAGAGGATAATCCAAGTTTGCCAAGGGCGTCCGTTTTGCACTCAAAGAATGGGTCATGACCAACCACTCCCTCTCGGATACGATTGAACACATGCCTTGCCATACGAAAACGGCGACGAAATTTCTCCAGTTTGAAGAGCGTGGTATTCTCAAAGTAATCGGCATAGAGCTCTCTCTCTGTCTCTCTCTCTGTGTGTGTGTGTGTGTGTGTGTGTGTGTGTGTGTGTGTGTGTGTTGCGGTTCAGGTTGGGAGCACGGCCCGGGACTGACCCCCCTGTACCGAGGTCGTTGCCTTTCATGGTCGTGAACGACCAGTGCAGCCACCACGAGATCTTCATCATCCGAGGACGAATCATCCGATGAACAAATGAAGTGGTTGAAGAAAAAATCATCTCCACTATCTATACCTTTGTGGGCAAACTATCAAACACCTTGCAGTCGTGGTGGCAAAGAGGCTGTGAAGATCAACTCGATGCAGCAGAGGCGTTTGGCGGCCGGCTACAGGTCGCTCTGGAGCACCCGACTGAAGCTGCCGTGGTCGATAGGCGTCGTCGGCGATCGTATCCCCTCTGGCACCGGATACAACGGCGACGGCCAAAACTCCTACGAAAGCGCAGGCGTTGTGGCGGCCATGACGAGACGTGGTTTGGTATGGACGGCGAGGAAGCGGTTGAAAAATAGTGGCGGGGTGGGGCTGGGAGGGCGGGCGGAGGCATTGGAGATGAATGAAGCGCTAGTGTCCCCGACAGACGGGCCACAAGAAGGACAAGGGCGTGCGTCACGCCCGTCTGCGCGATATCTGTTTCGCCCTAAACGTGACACATGTTTGGGTTAGGAATGTGTCAAAAACGAATGAAAATCAGCCATTTGTCTGTTTGGGGACGCGCTATTCGTTCGTTCTATCTCAAACGGACTAGAATGGACAGGATGGGGTCATACGCGCCTAAGGTTCTAAAGCCAGACGGTCGGAGAGGATTTTTGGATGGCCCAGAGTGTCTGAGTTCAACATGGTGAACGTCCGGACTCCCAAGAGCTCCCGAATCGGTCTGCCCGATTTGATTATCCGTGTTGGAGGCCTAAAAGTGACCGGATAGCCCGGTCTGAACATGTATGACCGTTTTGGTGATCCGCCGTGTTGGAGATGCCCTTCCATGGGATGCACTTCTTCATCGTTTCACATCACATAACCACCCTCTGCTCTATGTCTGTCTTCCTTTCCCCGGGGTCTACTCAAGAACACCTCAACCTGTCCCTTGTCCAGACTCACCATAGACAACAGCCACAAAATAATGAAAACAGCGACCTTGTTCGCAACTGGGCCAGACTACCCACAAATATCAGACTATGTTCTGCTCGACTTGCGAGCATCAATGAACCACGGGGAGGGAGGCCAATGGTTCGTCGCTACGAAGCAGGATCCTCTGCCTCTGCTGATGGTCCAGGTTGTTCTAGGTAGAGCTGCATCTTCAAAGGATCACACCCCATTGACTTGATGGGGGTTATCTGCGGCGGCTGCATCCACGCCTTGGTGTCCGTGGGGATCCACAGCCGAGCCTCGTCCTCCTCGTCCTTCGCACCGTCCGCAGGGAGGGATCGGAAGTAGGCGGTGATCTCCCAGCTGCTATCTGTCACAAGGCAAGCGTGATAATGCTCGTCGCTGGCTGTTGGCCTTTACAGAAAATCTCGAGATGCTGAAATCGTCCAAGAAAGAGATGGTATCGACTACCTGACGGAAGGGGCTTTGTGAGAGGTCCAGCGACGGTCAGTTTGATCAAGAACGCCCGCAGAGCAAATTCTAGGCTGGACTCCTCTAACTCGGAGCCATAGGTTTGGTTGACTGCAAGCTTGAACACAAACTTCTCGAGTGGTACATGATCTTTGTCATGGAAGATTACTACGACCCTCTCAACCAGTCCCTGGGTTGTAAGAAAACTTATGGTCAGTTACAAAGACACAACCAGCCGGAAATCTTTACACAATCGACAATGTTTCAACACCAAGGGATCCTCGGATCTCAGCGTTGTTGCTGAAGATAGAATCAAGTGCAAAATTAATATATTTCTTTCCTTGCATGCTATACGATACAAGAGCCCTCGCAACAATCATATATGGTCAAAAAAGGAGGAACAGAAGTGTACCAAAACTTTAAAGCTCAAGCACTATAATCAACCTATCAAGCTATCCCATCCATTTAATGAGTTCTGTTGATAATATAATTACTCATAGAGTACATTTCATTGCAGGAGGAGGAACAATCAGGGGAACAAAACACACCTTTTGTATGAAAGGTAGAAGGCCAGTAGTCACAGAGTGGATATAGTCAGCAAGCTGCGGGTGCACAGCTTTCTGGACAACTACATTCATGTACCTTCTCCTCTCAAATGCACCTACACATGCATTGTGCTTAATCCATATCCAACCAAAGAAAATGACAAATAATAAAGTTACCAATGCGAATACAAAAGGGGGAGGAATCCTTACGAGTGGGATAGAAACCTTTGAGGAAGACAATGCAGCTGACAGCTACCTCTAGAAATTCAACAATCACTTGTGCAATTTGACCTTTTAAAGCCAACCCGAGTTTTAGTGAGATGACAATGTGCAACTATTTCAAAATAAAAGTTAGCTTCTGGGGCAAAAAGGACTAACTCGTCATCAGCACTTTACCCTGTGGAGTTTGATTCTTCCGATCCATGGCCCAGTTCAAGTAAATAACTAAATTCTGGAGTTTGGAATTTTCAGGCTGCTGGTTTTACGTTCCCATGACCAACACAGTGATACAGGTGAGCAGGCACATGATACCCTGCTGCCAGAATAGTTTAAGCCAGAGAAACGAAAGCTGGGTTAGTAAGTTCAGGGAAAAAATATAACTGTCAGACAAGAACATGAGAGAAGAACAAATAAGTGATGCAGTGGACAGCTAATTTTCCGACATAGTAACATCACAACAACAACTGTGGGTATTACCTAGCACATATTGCAATACCAGAAGGAAACATCTCACATATAGAGCAATAAAATCAGGATAACAGCGTGCACTCAGATGCACATTAAGTGGCTCATGACATAAATGTCTGGAAAATAAACTTCCCGCCTCATAGAGGAATGCAAATATGTAGAAATACTTCGGGTTTCATCATTTCATAAAAAGAGATTATAGAATCATAGGTACTGAGGTATGGTTACCATAGAAATGTAATAGCTTTCACATCAGGAAGGACTCTGCTACTAACAGTTCATTAATCCCTAAAAGAGTGTTGTATATAGCTTCAGTTTCAAAATGTGACTCGTCCCCTGCAAAGAACTCATGCACGCATCCATCCACTTCAACGAAAGAGCAACCAGGTTGCTTGGTCTTTCTGCTACTGTATATTCCTGTCCTCAATTTGTTTGCATCAACCCACCTTGATGTGGTAGCATAGACAGTAGAAAGTAAAACGTCCCCTCCACACCTGTTTGGCTCCAATACTTGGATCCTTTCTGCTACATACTCTGCAAGTCCCACCTCTCCACAGGCTCTGCAGGCAAACAACAACGACCGCCACATTACAACATCAGGAGCAATAGGCATCTCTTTAATGAACTGTTCTGCCTCCGCCAATAACTTAGCACGCCCCAGGAGATCAACCATGCATCCGTAGTGTTCGATCCTTGGGGCAATACCGTAAATACTGGACATGCGATGGAAGTGATGGTATCCTTGTTCAACTAATCCTCCATGGCTGCAAGAAGTTAGGACGCCCAAGAAAGTTATCTCATTCGGCATGACTTCACCCTCTTCTTCCATCTGCGCAAACAAATCTAGTGCCTCACCAGAGAGGCCATTCGCAGCAAAGCCCATTATCATCACTGTCCAGGAAAAATCATCCCGCTTGACCATTCCACAAAATATATCATAGGCCTTTTTTATATCCCCACACTTTGAGTACATGTCAATCAATGAATTTTTCACAGAAATATCCTTCCCTAAACCATGAATGTCACAGTAAGCATGGACATACCGTCCCAAGTCCAGTGCTCCCATCTGGCCGCATGAAGATACAACAGTAGCAATTGTTGCATCATCAACTTTCACTCCAGCAATTTGCATGTCTCTGAATAGCTTAACAGCCTCTTTAGACTGACCTAACTGTGTGTATCCAGAAATCATTGAGGTCCAGCAAACCGCATTCCTCTCAGGCAATCCATCAAAAACTCTGCGAGCATCTTCAACCAGACCACACTTTGCATACATACTAATCAAAGAGGAACCCATATAACAGTTAATCTCAAAACCATTTATCACAAGTAGTGCATGACAGAGCTTTCCGACCTTCATCATGCATGTCCTTGCACAAGCAACTAGAGCATTCAGTAAGGTGACATCATCCAGCATAACTTGCGTCTTGGCCATTTGGCTAAAAGCCTGCAATGCCTTATTAGGCAGCCCAGCATGTATGTATCCAGCAATGATTGTATTCCAAGAAACTGTATCAACGGCTCCTTTGGGAGCAGAATCAAGAACTGATCTTGCAGTAGATGGATAACTACAAGACGAGTACATACTGATAAGAGTATTGAGGACAAAGGTATCAGAACTTAAGCCGAGTTTCACAGAAAGGGCATGGAGCTGGGCACCAACAACAACGGATGGCATGCGGGCGGCGGTAGAAAGAGCAGCGCTAAGGGAGTAGTTATCGATGGGCATATAGCCAGGCCGGCGGAGTAGGGAGAGGAATGAGAGGGAGAGAGATGGGACAGGCCCCGAGGAGAGTGAGCGAAGGACAGAGTGGAGCAAGGGTACCTTGAGCAAAAGACCTGAGACAGTTGCATAGGATAGGAGAAGAGGGAGATGACGGTGGGTTAGGCGGGAGATTGGGACAGGGAGGGCATATTTACTTTCAGGGAAAGCCTTTCTGGTAATGGAGAAGGAACGTGTCTTCCCATCGAGCATTCGCGACGACAAGCACATCTAGATACCAATGGAGCTGACGATAGCGGAACAGAATGGAGTGTAGCTGTCACGCGGGTAAGCAACCGGATGATGCAAGAAGCTGTCACCCAACACTGCAACCTACATTAAAGGAACCTGGCATAAGACATTGTTTTCTATTCAAACAAGGGCAATTCTCAATTTCCATCGGCAATAACATAACCAAGTTTATCTTTTTGCACGAGATTGGAAACCACACTCTGACAAGAGTATCAGCACCTATTCAACTCCTGAAATCTAGCAAATTATTACAAAAGTAAAGGACCCTGATAAGTGCCACACGTCAGGTAGGAGCACATGGCAACTCCGAACGTTTTAGATGGCATGTTTAGTTACGCGGGGATGACAACTTTAGTTGGCAAGCATGGCAATTTTTGTGCTTTAGTTTATTTTTGACAGAAACTTGCCGTATGTCACTGGAATTTGCCATCCTTGCGTGCAGTGGCGGAGCTAGCATTTGAGAACAGGGCGGTCCGCCCCCAATTTTTTTGTAAGAAATACTAATTACCAATATCACATAGAAATAGATCAATGTGGTCTTACAAACACACTAAAATTCAGTTAAGTCTAAGTCTTGCATAAACAAGACTACGTAGTACTCCCTCCGTTCCTAAATATAAGTCTTTTTATAGTTTCCAAATATGAAATACATACGAAGCAAAATGAGTGAATCAACACTTTAAAATATGTCTATATACATCCATATAGAGTTTGTACTGAAATCTCTTAAAAGACTTGTATTTAGAAACGGAGGAAGTACATACTATATGAACTATAGTACAATTCTGCAATAAGAATTACTCCTACTTTCTATCAATAAAGCTATTTGGGGCGGCAATGATGTGCAAATTATGCATGTGTCCGTTCATCAACAGGGTAGCACAACACAACAACAGAAAACCCCTAAATCAGAAATTGGGTATTTGATACCTTAAATGGGGCTGACTTGCAAAGTTGCTGCCGCCGGACTGGGGAACTGGGCGGCCGCCGCCGGCGTTGTAGTGGCGTCAAGCGGCCAGGGGCAGGGGCGCAGCCGCGTAGCGGCGCAGGACAGGGGTAGGGGCGGCTGGGCGCACGCAGCTCGCAATGGGCGGGAAGGAGAGGCGGGATCCTCCTCGGCGGCTGGGCAGCCGGCGATGGCGAGGCAGGGCACGGCTGCACGGCTCTGGGAGGGCGTTGGGACGAGGCGGCTGTCCACTGGCTCTCGATGTGGACGACAAGACGAGGGCGTCGCTTGGGCTGCGCTCATGCCTGGGTCAACAACTAAGTTTTATTGGGCCAAAGTTTTTCTCTGGCCCAGTTAAATATCCATACCCGTCCAAAATCCTAGGCCCTGTAGCTCTGCCCCCGCTTGCGTGACTGGAATTGCCATAAAAAAAAGTCAGGTCCGGAGTGCCACGCACCTGACATGTGGCACTTATCATTTGGAAAAATAAATGCTAGCAATACTCTTTAATCATAAGGAAACTAATTTATTTACTCCGGCTGCTGGGCCGGAGTGCGGCACCGGTGACACGCGCCGTAGAGCATGGCAGTGACGGCGGCGTGATGGGTGCGCGTCGGACGACGTAAGGCAGAGCGTACTTGGAGATCGGCGGCTTCGTAGCTGCCAGACTGACCCACGGGTGGCACGAGCTGCGGTCGGCCGGCTACGTCGTGGTCGCGGAGGCTGCTCCTCACGACGACAGCCTCAGGCGATGGAATTGGTGGTGGCCTTCTCGTCCTAGTGATGGGAGGTCAAGCACGGCTGACCATGGGGCGGCATGCGAGGGATTCGGGACCTAATGCCCTGATTTGACGGTTGCGACAACGGTTACCCTTATATGGGCGAAGACAACAGCTGGCGCGGTGGTGATGTGTAATGCCCAGGATGGAGTTATACCTCCTACGTGTCGAGGCACGACTTAAAGGCATAAGTCCATCCTAGAATGATCTCAAGTTTGGTAATCTTTGCACAACTCATGTAAAAGAGGGGATAGTAAACTGAAAATAGTTGGCTTACAATCGCCACGTCACAGAATTACAGTACAAGTCTCAAACATCATACATTAAGAACACTACAACCCTCTAAGGGCAAAAGCCAAATGTCAAAGTACCAAACTCAGATAAATAAACCACAGGCAGATCGAAACCTAGTAAGAGACTCCACTACTGATCGTCCGGGTAGCGCACATAGTACCGACTACGCTCCTCGTCGTACTCCCAATCCAGCTCGGTGCCATCACCTGGATAGCTCACAGCTGGACCTGCATCTGGTGTGTGAAGTAACTGTGAGCCACAGAGGACTCAGCAATCCCGTTCCCGGGTAACAGAACTATTTAAGCCTTTAGGTGAGGGAAAGGCTGAAGAAAGAACAAGTCTGCAGCAGCAACTAGCATCTAGCTTACGCAAGTGAGAGCGAGAAGAGAAGGCATCGGCGAGAAGTGATCACGAAGTGATCCTAGCTATAAGCTCACAAACATAACCCCTCCGTGTTCAACTCCCGAATCCCTATTCGGAAATTGACAGTCACGGAACACACGCTGGTAGTGTATTAGTAACATTGTGTCAAGTTATCTACAACCGGAATTAACAAGCTCCCATCTGCCACATAACCGCGGGCACGGCTTTCGAAAGTTCAAACCCTGCAGGGGTGTTCCAACTTGACCCATTACAAGCCCACGATCCGCGGAGTCGCAACTCCAAAGTGGGAAGACCCGAGTATCCTCGGAATCCCGTGCTCAAGATATACCGAGCTAAGGTAAGGCTAATCCAGCAAATCCTCCCGGCGTGTCGACACCCTGATAGTAGCCGCGCGTATCTAAGTCTCAGGACACGACCGGATGGGCGAAGCTACGGGTTTTTACCAGACCTTGAGTTTCCTCGAGGTGGCCCCGCAGGCTCCCCGTTTCGGACCAACACTCATGTGGAGCACTGGCCCGGGGTTGTTGATTAAGAAAGAGGGTTAATTACTCCCTATGCATGTTTAGTTTGTTATTAGGAAAATAGTACCAATGTTGGGATTTGCTGGAAAAGACTTAGCACTTAGCGGTTTATCGAGGGGGTCCCATACACCCCAACCGTGTTAGGAACGCATAATCAAGGAACATAAAACCGGCTTATACGGATCCTAACGGCATGAGTGGAACAAATCACCAAGCAAAAGGCTTAGCCTTCCACCCTTGCCAATATATAGATGATTTCATTTTAAGCATTTAGATAGTGTGATATGACCCAACCAAACTTCAACATGAAGCAAGCATCTTCACTTCACCTGCAACTAGCAACGCTATAAGAAGGGCTGAGCGAAGCGTACTTAGCCAAGCAACGGTTTGCATAGGTAGGTTGGTTAAACATGGCAATTGGTTACAAGTAGGAGGCTGACAAGAAGAACATGGGCATCGAGGCAAAACTATAGATCGAGACTACTAGCAATAGGCAAAGATAGTAATGTTATCGGGGTTCGGTCATCTTGCCTGAAGAGAAGTCGTTCGGATCGTAAGAAGGGTCCTCGTGCTCAACCTCGTTGGAAACCTCGTGCTCAACTTCGTACCCGGTCTCAGCTTCCGGCTCTAAACAAAACAATCACACCAAGCACCAATCAACAAGATGCAATGCGCACTCGAAAAACATGGATGCATGATGGATGCACTAAGGATGCACATGGAGCACGTAAAACATCACTCAAGCAAAACACCTCAAAACAAGATAACAACCTGATAGTATTAAACTACACAGAAAATCACCCAAGTTTGATATAAGATTCGCTGAAATCGGAGTTACGGGCTAAAAGTTATGCCCGAAACAAGATTTGAGCGAAAGCTGAAAATTACAGCAACATAGCATCTTTGGAGCTCAAAATAATTAAGCTACAGCACCCAAAAAGCATGGCAAAAGACTTGAACACAAACTAGGCATATAGTACAGCAACTAGGTCCAAAGTGCACCCCCAACAGAGTCACGGATCAATAGCAATGATCTTGGACATATTGAACTTTGCAATAAAATTCTGGCAGCAGAATTTTATTGAAACTCTAGAGCAAAAGATAAACATGCTACAGCCACTCAAATGGACATGTGAGGACATGGATGGAAAGACAACAATATATACTTCAAGGAACAATCAAAATCCACCCCAAAACTAACATGCTTTGTCCTACAACATCACACGAACATGGCATCGGAACGTTACAGATTTCAGACTTAGTGAAAATTCACTAAGTCCTAAAACAGCAATATCATCATAGCACACAAAAGAGCATGTTTAAGTCACCTCGAAACTAAACATGGTAAAGGGTAAGCACCTCATCAAAGTGCATATGAAGGTGATCCCGAAACACACAAGCATGCATCATTGAGGTGAACACACCGATTGCAACGAGCTCAACAAGATGGCATTTCATAACAAGTGAAAACACAACATGTGAACATGGCACTTTGCAACGAAGATAACAAGGAAACAATAAATCTACCATGCAACCTATCACACACAACACGTAGTTCGTGGCAAGACGAACACGTGGACATGTCATTTGCATCGTTTGGACAAACGAGCGAAAAGATATCACATGTCAAAGGTGGCACCAAAATAACACATAACAGCAGTTTATAACATGATGCACTCTTCCAACAGCAAAACAAGTGTCAAGATGACATCTAACATGCATGACAACAACAGGTAAAACGTAGAGGACATCTCCACGAACATCTGGACATGCTACACGCGCAAAACGGAGCAACAGGCACGAAGTTAGAGCAGTTCAAAGTTAGCATTTCAGATTGACAGAAAAACTGGACTAGAGGAAAAATAGGTCAACCTCTCCAGATCTGAGATCCGGATGAACAGGAGATGGGCCGGCGCGGAGCTACAGTGGCGGCAGCAACTGGGCCCACGACCGGATGAGGCGGCGGCCCGCGCGGCGCGGCGGGGCGGTCGCAGCCCGGGAGGTGGAGAAGGCCAGGCGACCTGGCCCGGTGCGGCCTCGGCCCAGGCGGAAGGGAGCCCGACGAGGCCCGCGGGAGGCGAGCCCGGCCGGCCGGCTGGAGGCCTCGGCCCAGGCGAGAGGGAGTCGGCCTGGAGGCGATCTGGTGGCCCGGTGGAGAAGGCGCTGAGGCGGAGGGCCCGCTCGCGACGGCGGCGTACGGCGAGGGAGCGGGGCGGTGCGGGCTGAGGCCCGTCAGGCGAAGCGGGGAGATGGCGATCGGGCCTGGGGAAGGCGGCCCAGCTGAGCGCGAAGGAGGCTGGCGAGGCCTGGAGCGGTGGCCCGCGGGAGGAATCCACGGCGATGTGGTCCTGGCTTCGCCTCGAGGATGTACGGGCCGGCGCGTTCGGGCAAGCAGCGATCTGGCCCGAGCGATCGGCTGGCGCGATGCGGAGCTGTGGTCGACGAGCGTTGACCCCGCTCGATGGGATCGAGGATCCGGTCGGCGGCGACTGGATCGAAGGATCTGGTTCCCTCGGGAACCAGAGGAACTTTTCTTTTTGGGGATCTGAGATCTGAAAGATAGGGAAAAAAATAGAGGGGAAGGGGAAGAAGAAGGGGATGCCCAAAATAGACTAGGGGGGTCTATATGTAGCAGTATTTTAGGGTTAGGGAGAGATTTAGGGGCGCTAGGAGCCCTCCGATCGCGATCCGACGGATCCGATCGCGGGGATAGTTTTAAAGGGCCTAGACGGAGGTAACAGACTGCGGTAGGGGTGTTTTCGGGACACGAAGCGAAGGCACTTCGGACCCACACGGACAACGGAGGGAAAAGTCAACGGAGTCCAAACGAGACGAGATTTGAGAGGCGGGTTGCACACAACAAAACAACAACACACAACACAACCTCGCGGCACACCGGTAACGTAAAACGCCCGAACAACAAAGTAGGCCTACGGGACGTCACGGACACGTGAGGGAGCTCCGGAACGCGAAACGGACAACGGGAAGAAACACACGGAACCGGATGCAACCCACAACACAGATGCAATGCAATGCACATGTCTACATGATATGAATGAATGCCACACACTCACACAACAAAACGACGAAAGCCCGAAAGACAAAGAACCCGAAATGGAAATAGATGAAGCCGGAGATATATTATATACCCAAAAGGGAAAGTATTACATCCGGGGCATTACAAACTCTCCTCTACTACAAAAAGATCTCGTCCCGAGATCTAGGACTGGAAAAAGAAAGGGTACTCGGAACGAAGATGATCTTCTCGTTCCCAGGTAGCTTCTCGGTCTGTGTGATGTGACCACTTGACTTTCAGAAACTTGATGGACTTGTTGCGAGTCTTGCGTTCAGTTTCTTCGAGAATTGCAACTGGATGCTCTCGGTAGGAAAGGTCTTGTTGAAGATCAATCTCCTCAAACGGAATCATGCGCTCAGGCGCCTTGAAGCATTTGCGAAGTTGAGACACATGGAAGACATCATGAACATTTGCAAAGTTGGAAGGGAGCTCGAGCTGATAGGCTAGATCGCCTCTTTTGCCAAGAATCTTGAAAGGCCCGACGTATCTAGGAGCAAGTTTTCCTTTGATACCGAATCTTTGGGTTCCTTTCATCGGAGAAACTCGGAGATAGACATGATCACCGATGTCGAAAGCCAAATCACGATGCTTTCCGTCATAGTAGTTCTTCTGACGCGACTGAGCGGCCTTGAGATTCTCACGTATGACTTTGCATATTTCTTCGGCTTCTGAGATCAAGTCATTGCCAAGAAGTTGACGTTCTCCTGTTTCAGACCAGTTGAGAGGGGTACGGCACTTTCTGCCATAGAGAATTTCAAACGGTGCTTTGCCTGCACTTGCTTGAAAGCTGTTGTTGTAAGAGAACTCGGCAAATGGAAGGCAGTCCTCCCATTTCATGCCGAAGGAGATGACACAGGCTCTGAGCATATCTTCTAGGATCTGATTCACACGCTCGACTTGACCACTAGTCTGAGGGTGAAAAGCAGTGCTGAACCTGATCTTCGTGCCCATGGCGGACTGAAAGGAGTCCCAGAACCTTGATGTGAACAAGCTGCCACGGTCTGAGGATATCACTTGAGGAATGCCATGTAGGGACACAATTCTGGAAGTGTACAGCTCTGCAAGTTGAGCTGCATTGATTGATTCTTTGACTGGAAGAAAGTGAGCAACTTTGGTAAGCTTGTCAATCACCACAAAGATAGCATCATTGCCTCGCTTGGATTTAGGAAAGCCAGTGACGAAGTCCATTTCAATGTGGTCGAACTTCCACTCAGGAATAGGAAGAGGTTGGAGAAGACCGGCTGGACGTTGATGTTCTGCTTTCACTCTTCTGCATACATCACATTCATTCATGAATTGGGCAATTTCCCTTTTCATGCGTGTCCACCAGTAAGATTGCTTGAGGTCTTGGTACATCTTGGAACTACCAGGATGAATGGAAAGGAGAGAATCATGAGCTTCTTCCAATATGAGCTTCCTGAGATCACCTTTGGGAACAACGAGTCTGTCCTCGAAGAACAAGGTATCTCTCTCATCAACACGGAAGCACTTGTATTTTGGAGTGCCCTTTGCAATCCCATGTTTCACCTTCTTCACCATGGTATCGCTGAGCTGGGCCTCACGGACTTGATCTTCCAAGGTAGGAGCAATTTGGAGATTTGCAAGAAAACCCTGCGGAACAACTTGAAGGTTGAGCTTCCTGAATGCTTCACAAAGCTCAGGCTGATGTGGCTTGATAAGAAGGCTGTTGCAATATGCCTTTCTGCTCAAAGCATCTGCAATCACATTCGCCTTGCCTGGAGTGTATTCAATGCTGGGGTTGTACTCTTGGATCATCTCGACCCAACGAGTCTGGCGGAGGTTCAGATGCGGCTGTGTGAAGATGTACTTCAAGCTCTTGTGATCAGTGAAGATGTCGACCTTTCTGCCCAACAACAGATGTCTCCACGTAATCAGAGCATGTACCACAGCTGCTAGCTCGAGATCATGTGTGGGATAGTTCTTCTCACTTGGCTTGAGCTGCCGAGAAGTATATGCCACAATTTTCTTATCTTGCATAAGCACAGCACCAAGGCCTTGAAGAGAAGCATCGCAGAATACTTCATAGGGCTTGGTTTCATCCGGAGGAGTCAGAACTGGAGCAGAGACAAGCTTCTCTTTGAGGGTTTTGAAAGCCACTTCACACTCGGGAGACCAAAAGTATTTGACATTCTTCTGAAGGAGGTTGGAAAGAGGCTTGGCAATCTTGGAGAAGTTCTCCACAAACCTTCTGCAATAGCTGGCAAGACCCAGAAAACTGCGGAGCTGCTTGACGTTCTGAGGAGCTTCCCAGTTGACAATTGCTTCAACTTTCTCGGGATTAACCGCAATATCGTCAGCTGAGATGATGTGGCCCAGGTACAAAACCTTATCGAGCCAAAACTCGCACTTTGAGAACTTGGCATAGAATTTATGCTCTCGGAGTCGATCAAGAACCAGACGCAAGTGCTTTTCGTGATCTTCTTCATTCTTGGAAAACACCAGAATATCATCTAGATACACAAGCACGAATTCGCCAGTATAGGGGTTGAAGATGTAATGCATCATCCTTGAAAAGGTAGGAGGAGCATTGGCGAGACCGAAGGACATGACGGTATACTCATATGAACCGTAGCTCGTTCTGAAGGCCGTCTTGGGAATGTCTTCCTCGCGAATGCGAATTTGATGATAGCCCATTCGGAGGTCAAGCTTAGAGAACACTTTTGCTCCTTTGAGCTGCTCAAAGAGTTCGTTGATGTTGGGGAGCGGATACTTGTTCTTAATCGTCTTCTTGTTCAATGGCCGGTAGTCAACACAGAGACGCTCCGTGCCATCTTTCTTCTTGACAAATAAGACACCACAGCCCCACGGAGATGTACTCGGTCTGATGAGACCCATACTCTCCTGCTTATCAAGCTGCTTCTTCAATTCCTTCAATTCATCCGGAGAGAGCTTGTATGGACGCCGGCAAGCAGGTTCGGTGCCCGGCTCGAGTTCAATGACAAACTCCACCTGACGGTGTGGAGGCATGCCTGGAAGATCTTCTGGAAAGACGTCTTGATATTCGTTCACCACTGGAATTTGCTCTATGGCATTAATTTCACCCTTATCATTAAGAGAGAAAAGTCGAATAGTATTATCCCTGGAGGCGAAGATAATCACATCTTCATCAGAATGAGTCAATTTGACTTCCTTTTGAGCGCAATCAATGTGAGCATCATGCTGAGAAAGCCAATCCATTCCGAGAATGAGGTCGATGTCAGAATGACCAAGAACCACCGGTTTAGCCATAAAACGATAATCTCCCATGCGAATAGAAACATCCGGAGCATAGACAGTAGAAGACATACGTCTCCCTGGAGAAATAACTTCCAACCTCTGAGGCAAATTTGAAGTGGCAATATTGTGCTTGGATGCAAATGGTTGAGACATGAAAGAGCATGATGCACCCGAATCAAATAACACTTTAGCAGGTATAGAGTTCACTGGAAGGTTACCCAGAATGACATCAGAAGAAGCCTCCGCTTGTGCTGCATTCATCAGATTGACCCTGGCAGCCTTTGGATCATGCCTGACAATAGCTGAACTCACAGGTGGTGGAGGAGGAAGGCGCTTCGGATTCGGACATCTGTTGGCATAGTGACCCTTCTGAGTGCATTTGTTGCAAGTCACTTCTGAGAGAGGACGGAACTGAGAGCCACTGGACTTGGAGCCTTGAGACTGAAACTGCTTCTTCGACTGGTTGCTTGGGTTGGGTGGGTGGGAGAAACCACGACCACTAGAGTTCTTGTTGTTGGAGTTGTTGTATGGAGCTCGAATCACTGGAGGAGGAGGAAGCCAGAATTTCTGTTGTTTCGCAGCCAACTGAGACGATGAGGAAGAGTGAACAGCATCTCGAATTCTCTTCTTAGAAGCCTCCATCTTGAACTGAGCTGCTTCTTGTTTCAAAGCCATATTATAGAACTTATCGAATTCGTCTGGCTCGAACAAAGTGAGAGCAAGCTGAAGTTCATCTTTGAGACCTCCACGGAACTGATAGATTTTACTCTTTGCATCAGGAATGTCTTGCTTTGCATAGCGAGCGAGGTTTTGAAACTTGACATTATACTGATAGACTGTCATGGAGCCCTGCTTGAGGTTGCGGAATTGCTCACGCATACCCTCGATGACACTTGTAGGAATGTGATGCGAGCGGAAATCCTTGCAGAAATTCTCCCAAGAGATCACTTGACCCGGCCTTGAGTCTTTGTACTGCTGCCACCAGTCAGCTGCTTGATCTTTCAGTTGGAAGGCTGCAAACTTCACATAGTCATCTTCTTTCACGTTACTGCACTCAAAATGCTTCTTTATGTCGGTCAACCAATCCTCAGCATCAAGAGGGTCGACACAGTAACTGAAAGCTTTAGGATTGTTAGCCAGGAACTGGTTGAGAGTAGCATGGTGCTGCTGGAAGAAGTTGCCTTGGTTCATTGGAACACCCTGATTAGCTTGATTAGCTTGCATCATCTGCATCATCTGCATCATCAACTGAGTGTTCTGAGCAGTAGTCTGCATAATTGCTCTCCAAGCCTCAGGCGGAGGAGGAGGTGAAGGAGGATGCTCTAGGACCTCTTCCACCTCTGGGTTGGCATTCAGAACCCTTTTCGGAGCCATCCTGTAAGAGATGACCACGAATCAGCAATTGATTGACAAAAGGAATAAGCTGAATCAATGGAATGAATTGCAACAAGTCTTCACAATAATCATTCGAACAATAAGAACGAATGAAATCATCCGAACAAGAGGAACGAATGAATTTCTCAGTTAATTGATAACATCATCTTCACGAGAAGCCACATAGGGATCAAAATGAAAAATAAGAAAAACAACAAGGTACGGACAGGAACAAACACAAGAGAGGAGTTTCGTTCTAACATCTTTGTGCTGAAAGCATATGAACGTGTTACGAAAAGGTTTTGCAATCCCCGGATCAGCATAGCCAAGGACCCTTTAAGATGCAACTCCTGATAGTAACATCGGTCATATAACCCCTTCACTCAATGTCGAACCCCGAACTCACTAACCTGCATTCGTTGGAAGAATGCCTACGATCTACTGGATAAAACCCACCTATAGTTTTCCGAAAGATTCCAGTTATGCAATCAGGTGTTGGGGATACACGGGAAGCACCGCGCAATCAACTCTAACCTACATCCAGGTGTATCCATCCTTCAACACATAACCAGTCTTTCTCGGAAACTGTGTACCTCGGACCTTCGAAAAGCATCCACTATAACAAGCTATGGCAATACTCCCGAACTACCTCCCCAGTACTGGGTGATGT
>LR738715.1:318583588-318605730 GCA_902687465.1 Secale cereale
GGGGGGGAATAGGTATCTAACAATTTTTAGCTTTTCTTAACCACTTTAAATTAAGCGTGAAAGTAAGTTGTCTAGATATGCTACTAAGATGACAACTTATTGGAAGTAAAGATTACAACCTCACAAGCAAGCTATATAAGATAAACAAGTAAAGCTTGCACAAGTAAAGGAAAGAAATAACCACAAGTGGAACCGGTGAAGACGAGGATGTGTTGCCGAAGTTCCTTCCCTTTGAGGGGAAGTACGTCTCCGTTGGAGCGGTGTGGACGCACAATGCTCCCCAAGAAGCCACTAGGGCCACCGTATTCTCCTCACGCCCTCACACAATGCAAGGTGCCGTGATTCCACTAGTGGTGCCCTTGAAGGCGGCAACCGAACCTTTACAAACAAGGTTGGGGCTATCTCCACAACCGAATTGGAGGCTCCCAACGACACCACGAAGTTTCACCACAATGGAATATGGCTTCGAGGTGACCTCAACCGTCTAGGGTGCTCAAACACCCAAGAGTAACAAGATCCGCTAGGGATTAGTGGGGGGAATCAAATATCTCTTGGTGGAAGTGTAGATCGATGCCTTCTCAAGCAATCCCGAGCAAATCAACAAGTTTGATAGGCTAGGGAGAGAGATCGGGCGAAAATGGAGTTTGGAGCAACAATGGAGTATTTGGGGGAAGAGGTAACTCAATAATGAGAAAGAAGATGCCTTTAGATAGTGGGGGGAACAATCCAACCGTTACCCCCTCACTTAGCCCCGCAGAGAGCGGTACTACCGCTTGAGTGAGCGGTACTACCGCTTATCAAGCGGTACTACCGCTTATCAAGCGGTACTACCGTTTACCCTTAGCGGTACTACCGTGGTTGCAGGGAGGTACTACCGCCGGGGAGCGGTACTGCCGCCACTACTACCGCTTCTAGTGCCGCAAAACTCGACACGAGAAAATGCGCTCTCGAGTCGAGGCGGTAGTAAAACGGAGCTGCAACGGTACTGCCGCAGAGTGCTACAAGCGGTACTACCGCTCGGTGGAGCGGTACTACCGCTTGAAGCACTTAGGCGGTACTACCGCTGAGGCCCGCGGTACTACCGCTGGGACCAGGAAAGAACAGAGAAGGGGAAAGAATAGCTCCATTGAGGCGGGAAGGTATGGTGGGTGCGATAAGGAAGTGTACGTGTTGATTCCACCCAAACCTTACCAAAGCGGATCCCCTCTTAATAGTACGGCTTTCCTATTACTCAGATCCACCGAAAAAGAAGCAAAAGGAAACACCGTCTTCCATAGATTCCGAGGGGCACATAATCGTCTTGTGCCTAGGTGAGATATATTTGAAAGAGCTTAGAGCACATGATTAGTCCGCAAAAGCATTGTCATCAATCACCAAAACACCATCAGGCTTATTATACCCTTACAATCTCCCCCTTTTTGGTGGATTGATGACAATACGGGATTTGCACAAAAAGAGTAATGACATAGAGTAAGCGCAAAACCCACACCCCTAAAATATAGACGGGCTCCCCCTAGATGTGTGCTATCTAGATAAGTGCTTTGGACTGCATGGCACACATACTAGGATCAACACTCCCCCTATATTTTAGAGACCAACAACCTAAGCATGATAAATGAGAGCATAGTAAATAACAGGATAAGCATGCACGCTATAGAGTACCAAGGTACAAAGATAAGATAAAGTAAGGTAGCATAGGTAGCATATGTCTCACACCATATGACGGGAACTTAGGTCTCACGAAAACTAAACAAAGCAAACGACGAGAAAGCACACCGACAGGAACACAAAGGCAACGACACAAATCCCTAAACTCTCTCCCCCTTTGGCATCGAGACACCAAAAGAGCAGAGAGCTAAGCTATGGCTACAGGTGAGAGCAGGTGAAGGTCTCGAACATCAAATCCCAACAGGGTCATCTGCACCATCGTCGTCGACTGGAAACTGCTCGGCGTCGGAATCTGCCAACGGGTAGTGCTGCTGAATCCAGTCTTCCTCCTCGGTGATTTGTTCCTCTGAACCACTGGCCACAGTTGCACCCAACTGACGCATGAGCTCCTTGTGACGTCCCCTGGCCTTCTTCTCTGCCACATGAGTCATGTACTGACCATGAGACTCCATGCAAAACAACTCCTTCATCTTCAGCTCGAGCTTCTTTGCCCACGAGGGCTCTGCACCGGATGGCTCATAGTCATCGTCATCCTCAGCCTCAGCCTCCTCAGTCTCCATAGCAGCAGCAGAGGATGAACCCCCAGATTTGGGTGCCTCAGTGCCCCAGTTGTCCTTCCTCCTGAGACGCTTGATCTCATGAGACACCAACTCTCCAGTTTCAAGCAAAACGTTGGGATAGGTGTGATCCCAAGCCTTCTCAATTAGCAGCATGATGAATGGTCCATAGATCAGGCACTTGCGCTCAGAGATGGCAGATAAGAGTTCAGACCACATCACATGAGAGATATCCAGGGACTCACCAGTGTTCTTCTCTAGCTCATGCTGGCAAAAGAGAAGCATGTCCACAAGATAGGAGTGAACCATATTCTGATTCCCAACTCGAGGGAAGAGGGTCTCACGGAAGATGCGGTGAAGGATATCCAGATAGGCAGACAGCTCATAAGTTACCTTCTTAGTTTCAGGGTGGACCTTTGCAGTGAAGTAGGGCCATAGAGCTTGCTTGTGGGTGGAGGTAGTGTTGCGATGAGGATGAAAGCCAACAGGAGTCTCAAGCCCATGGTCTTCCACCCCAAGTAACTCCATGAAAGCCTTCCACTTGACAGAAAGCAATTTGCCATTGGTCATCCATGTCAGAGTCCTGTTCTTATCAGTCCCAAGATGGACAGTGGCATAGAATTGAGCCACAAGATCTGCATCAAAATCCTTGTTGAACTGAATGATCTGGAGAATGTTAAGCTGAGAGCACATCTGAAGAGCATCGCCAAAATACTCAGGATCCTGTTCCAGGTACTCCTTGTCGATGGAGCAAACACTGACAAAGAGATTCTTCTTCGCCTTGATCACATCAAAGTAGACGGCAAACTAAAAGCTGTTCCAGAACGGACGGTTGACCAAATTGGGTTCTTGATCTACTTCATAGGGATTGCGGCGACGCTTTGCCTAGAATTACTTGCCAGTCATTTGGGTCACAGTTTTGCCCTTTGGCTTCGACATGGACTTCTTCTTGAGTTGAGGTGGAGGTGGAGCACTAGATGAACCTCCTGCAGACTCACATGTGCGGTAGCGCTTTGATGTGGCACGATTGGGGTTGATACGGCGAGCTTGATGTTCAGGATGTTCATCACCTGGAACCAAACACAGAAACACACGAACCAACCAGAAAGAACGAGCATAAGCCAACAAACACAACAAAAGAAGATCAAAGAATGGAAAAACATGGTTGAAATTGGCAGGCAGCGGTAGTACCGTGACCTGTAAGCGGTAGTACCGCTCGAGGCAGGGGAACAACAGTTCCCTACTACCGTGGTCAGATCCGGCACTACCGACCTGTCAAATTCAAAAATATTCCTACCATACTCTAATCTAGACAGTATAGTTGCTTCCTCCATCCTACGCAAGCCTAGATTTAGCCAAAAATCTCGAGATGCCACCACTATTGCCCCTAAAACAAAAGATCTGAAAACGAGACAAGAGGAGAAAAGGAACGGGGGCAATACCGGCATCCATGGCAAGAGAACAAGGTGGGGATCGACTCCACCGAAGGAAATGGAGAGGAACACCCCGGAGGAGGAGATCCGCCGGAGCCCTCCCGTGGCGAAGAACTGCTAGAGAGAGGACGAGAAACGAAAGGGGTGAGCGAATGGGTATGGGGGAGAGAAACCTCCCCCTGCCCCGATATAACCCCCTGGTACCGCCCCGCAGCGGTAGTACCGCGCTGGGGAGCGGTAGTACCGCTTATAAGCGGTAGTACCGCGCACCACCAGCGGTAGTACCGCCCAGCATGCCACGGCAACTATACAACATGGCTTAGCTCAAAAAGAGGACACGAAAGCAAGAAAAACCAAGACACAACAAACACACACCAGCAAGAGACAAGAAACCCCTCTTCAAGAGAGGGCGATGGCCGAAGCCAACTATGTTTGAGTCAAGAGGTATGGCGCCGCGAAGATTTTAACCTTGGGCCCATGACCACAACTCGTCCTTGAAGCACAAGTACCATCAAAGATGGTTAGTGTGAAAGACTTGATCAATTTATGCATAATGGGGGGAGAGAGAGTTCATTGAGAGAATAACACTCCCCCTATGCCCATGCCTACATCTAGATTTGACAATATGAAGAGTATGGTGGGGTGTGCACGTGCTCAGGCCACATTGCTCAAATCAATGATATTTAGCTCATGCCTTAACTCGCGAAATCTTGCTTCATCCAAAGGCTTTGTGAAGATATCTGCAAGGTTATCATGAGTGTTGACATAGTGAAGCTCGATCTCTCCTTGCCGTATATGATCCTAGATGAAGTGATATCGAATCTCTATATGCTTCGTCTTGAAGTGTTGCATCGGGTTGAGAGAAATCTTGATGGCACTTTCGTTGTCACACCAAAGAGGCACTTTGTCACAAGTGACATCGTAATCCTTTAAAGTTTGCCTCATCCATAGGAGTTGAGCACAACAACTGCCAGCTGCCACATACTCTGCTTCGGTGGATGAGAGAGGCACACAACTTTGCTTTTTGGACGACCAACTTACCAGAGAGCAACCAAGAAATTGGCACCCTCCGGAAGTGGACTTCCTATCCACTTTGTCTCCCGCCCAGTCCGAATCAGAGAAACCTACAAGGTTGAAGTTTGCTCCTCTAGGGTACCATAGGCCAAATTTTGGGGTATGAGCCAAATATCGAAAGATTCGCTTGACTGCCACAAAGTGACTTTCCTTAGGTGAGGCTTGAAACCATGCACAAATTCCCACACTCAACATAATATCCGGTCTAGATGCACAAAGGTAAAGCAAGGATCCGATCATAGAGCGGTACACCTTTTGATCCACCACTTTACCATTGGGACCAATGTCAAGTTGGCACTTGGTTGGCATTGGAGTAGTAGCCGGCTTGACATCACTTAGATTGAACCTCTTGAGCATGTCTTGAGTATACTTGGATTGTTTGAGACATTCCGGTGGAACTCCGTCCTTGCCTACGTCCGATGGGGGAGCCTCGGTCTCTCGTGAGGAGTTCAATATGGCTATGACCACATTGAAAGAATCACTAGCGACCGAGGTCAAAGGCATGTTTAAAGATTTGCTTGAGGGGCTTAAATTATCCACCACACCGTTGGAAGTGGTTCGTCCCGCTACCAACATGTCGGAGGCTACCCCCGACAAGGGAGAAGCTAGTAGTGAACAAACCCCGGTAACTAAGAATGGGAGTGGGATCTTTGCCCACTCCACTCCTCCTACTCACTATGGAGGACCCGTTCCCACACCGCATTTAAATTCCATTGGGCCCCCTCCTAAGTTTATAAAAAAATAATCTGATTTTGCTACTTGGATCTTTCGCTTCAAACGTCATTTAAATCATTGCTCTACTAATCTTTGGAGAATCATTGAGCAAGGTTTTTATCCACGTGATCCCGACAACAGGACTCCGAGAGAAACTGCGGATCATCAATTCAACGAGTCCGTTCTTTGCATACTTCAAGATGCTATCCCTCCCGAAGACATTGCCCATCTTCGACCCTTCACTATGGCCAAGGAAGCTTGGGAGCATGTTGGCACTATGTACAAGGGGAGCGCTAGCATTCAACGCTCAAACTATGAAGTTGTGCAAGATGAAGCCGATGAGTTTGCTATGATCGAAGAAGAAGATCCTCGTGAACTTTATCGGAGATTGACCACTCTTGCGGTCTCTCTTCGAGATCATGGGAGTAAGGACACGGATGACAATTGAATCAAGTGCAAGCTTCTCAAGGCCATGATGCCCTACCATAAGGCCATGTCCTCTGTCATCCGTCAAAGACCGGACTTCCACCACTTGTCATCAAATGAAGTGTTGGATGAGTTCGTTGCCATGAGGATCTTGGACAAGACCGCCGACAATGCGGTTTTAAGAGCTCAACGATCAAAGAAGCCTAACCTTGACTTGAAGGCCAAGGCTTGTGTGGAAGAAGAGGAGGAGGAGGATGATGATGAGAGTTGCCCCGAGGACACCAAATATGCCTATCATGAGCACATGGCTCTTGCTTCACGACAATTTTGGGGCAACAAGAAGAATACGAGGCCCAACTGCAACAAGAACAACTCAAGTGGAAACAAGGGCACGCAACGAGTGAGGACATGCTTCAACTGTGGAAATGTGAGCCACTTCGTTGCGGATTGCCCATATGAGAAAAGGGAAGACTTTGGAGGCAAGCTTATCCGGAAGGACAAGGCCAAGTCTTATCCCAACAAGAACAACTTCAACAAGAAGACTCCTCCCAAAGGGTTGGTGGCCCAATAAGAATAGGTTGAGGATGATGATAATGATGAAGATGATGAGATGGTCACCATGGCCACAATTGCTATTGCTACTACTCCATGCACATCTCTCTTCTACTCTCCAAATGAGAACATCACCGCCAAGTGTCTCATGGCTAAGGCCACCAACAAGGTAACTCCTAACATCAACACTACCATCATCTCTAATCCTTCATTAACGGATTGTATTGATGAGAGTGAGGGAGCCAAGGAGGAAGAGAATGAGTTTGAGTTGTTTATGAGCAAACTCAAGGGCAAACCCAAGAAGCATTTTGTTACTCTCTTGGAACAACTCGGTGAGGCCAATGACATGATCGAGGCTCACGAGGAGACCATTGCTAAAATGGAAGGTCATAGTCGAGACTATGTCGATGAAATATCGGATCTCTCTAATGCTCTAGAGGAAGAGTGTGGTCTTCGTTTGGCTCTTGAGGAGTCACACAACGATGATCATGCTAAATTAAAGAAAGATCTCGATCATGCTTTAGTTGTCTCTCGTATGCTTAACTCCAAGAAGGCAAAACTTGGGGTTGACCACGCTAGACTCAAGGAGGAGTTTGTTACACTTGACAAGGCTCACAAGGCCTTGAAAGGTATGCATGCTTCTCTCAAGGAGTCTCATGATCAACTCCAAGTTTCGCTAACCAAGGAAAAGGCCATATTTCCTCGCATGGTGTTGATTGATAATGCAAATGCTACTAACCCATGTTGCGAGCATGTGCATCTTGTTGAAGAAAATGCCAAGTTGAAGAAGCAACTTGAGAAAGGCCTTGTTACATGCATACAAGGTGAGAAGAACCTCAACAACCTTTTGAGCAATCAAAAGGAGGTTGTGGCAAAGGAAGGAATTGGGTTTGCTCCTAAGCCCAAGAAGAAGAAGAATGACAAGACCAAGCTACCTCCCCCTCTTCGACAAACCTTTGTGAAAGAGGGAGAGGGCGCCTCTAAGAAGAAGAACAATGTGAAGGGTGGTGGTGTCAAGAAAAACCCCACCATACCATCAAACATGGCCGGCGACTTTAATCCTTCATATGTTTTATGTCGTGCTAGTGATGGTCATGTATTCGCTAAATTTGTTGGTTCTTCTTACGAGTACATTGAATGGCCTATTTGGGTTCCTAAGACCCTTGTTACTAACCTCAAAGGACCCATTACCAAATGGGTACCTAAATCCAAGCATTGATCTCTTGTAGGAGTTTGCTTCTGGTGGGGGATCATGGTTGCTTGATAGTGGAGCCACAAATCATATGACCGGAAGCAAATACTTGGTGGTGGACGTGCATCTAGGCTCATCTATGGCCACTAACATCGAATGGGGTGATGCTTCATCTTCTAAGGTATTGGGTCTTGGCAAGGTTGTTGTCTCTCATGATCTCACGATCGAGAAAGTCATGCTTGTTGAGTCCCTTGCATACAATTTACTTTCTGTTCGCCAACTTGCACTCATGGGCTTTGCTACATTCTTTGATATTGATACCGTGGCCCTCTCGTGGAGCAAGACTCTTAAAGTAGCCTATGTTGGACATGTCGAGAACGGTCTTTATGTGGTTAACTTCTCGAAGCAACCCACTAAGACCGCGACATGTCTAATGGCTAAAGTTGATGTGGGATGGCTTTGGCATCGCCGGTTAGCCCATGTCAGTATGAGATCTTTGCAAAGTCTTCTCAAGGGGGACCATGTCCGTGGACTAACAAATGTTAGCTTTGCCAAAGATCGTGCTTGCAGGGCTTGCATTGAAGGAAAGTTACATGAGACGGCTCACCCTCCCACGACTATCATCTACTCAAAAAGACCCCTAGAGCTCCTTCACATGGATCTCTTCGGGCCTCCATCTTTTGATAGTCTTGGGGGTAGAAAGTATTGCTTGGTGATTGTGGATGATTATTCAAGATACACTTGGGTATACTTCTTCAAGAAGAAGAGTGAGACCCAACAAACCGTCATCAACTTTGCAAATGAAGCTCAACGACAACATGAAGCAAAGATTTTGATGATCCGAAGTGACAAAGGCACCGAGTTCAAGAACTACACCTTGGATGAGTTTCTTAGTGATGAGGGGATCAAACATGAATATGCAGCACCCTATACCCCTCAACAAA
Organism: Secale cereale; assembly: GCA_902687465.1. NCBI lineage: Eukaryota > Viridiplantae > Streptophyta > Magnoliopsida > Poales > Poaceae > Secale > Secale cereale. The sequence continues at coordinate 318,592,149 of LR738715.1, forward strand.
ACGGTGTAGTGGGTGGCGCCGCTCCCGATCGCCGAACAGAGAACCTCGGAGCTATGGCAGAGACAGGGGTGCCAGCCAGGGCCCTGCCCCCCTAACTTCACTGATTTAAGCCTAATATGAACAGTAATAGTGAATTTTTTCTGCTAAAATGGTGCTTTTGATGGATTTGCCCTCCCCAACAAGGTTTAATAAGACTCGGCCCCCCTTGTCTGATTTTTCTGGCTCCGCCACTACCTCGGAGCCTTCACCCAACGGCGCCACCACTAAGTCGCAAGAGCGAGCGAGACGAGGGTTTCCGCCCCGACCTGTGGAGGCGTGGAAATCTCAGCCGGGTGAGGGCTGAGGAAAGGCTTGTGATCCCTTCCCTTCGTTCGCAACCAAATGCGGCGCGGTAGGCTTAATACGCGGACTTAAATAAAAATGGAGGGAGTACACATTTGTTTTCTTAGTTTGTTGTGGTGTTACTTATTTGTTGTAATTGTGAAATAAATATATTAAGTTACTGACTTTGAATGTAATGATTTATACAATTCAATAGTTAGAATCATTGTTGAATTCCAAGATGTATATCAGGTCTATAGTACTTCACAACATATTCAAACTCACATAATCTCACTCAAATGAAAATCTAAATGCATTTCATAGTCATTAATTTGTAGGATGTAACAAAACCAACTATAATTCTACATGATCCAATCTAAAGCAATATTTTGAACACATCCCAATGTGTGAATGAAACATCACTAATAGAAAAAGGACCTAATGTGAATCTTATTAGTCCCGGTTTGTAATTGAACCGGCACTAATGTGACCATTAGTGCCGGTTCCAACGGCTAGTCGGGCGGCGCTCATTAGTAAAGATTCATGGCGAACCTTTATTACCGGTTCGTGCCACGAACCGGTACTAAAGAGGTGGTGGCCTTTAGTACGGGTTGGTGGCTCCAACCGGTACTAAATACCACCCCTTTAGTACGGGTTGGTGGCTCCTACCAATACTAAAGGGGTGCGCTGCCACTCGCAGTGCACAATGTTTAGTCCCACCTCGCTAGTTGAGAGGAGTTCGCACCGGTTTATAAGCCCCGCCACGGCTACCGTGTCGAGCTCCTCTCTAAGCAGGCCTTTGTGGGCCTATTGCAAGTCTTCTGCCCTGTGGGGCCTACTGGGCCGTACGGGCCTGCATCCTGGCCCAACAAGAGGTTGGATTTCTAGTCATATGCAGGCCGTGCCGGCCTAGTAGGCGGGCTATTTTTGATTTATTTCAAAAAAAGTTGAAAAAAAATCACCAACCGGTACTAAAGATCTCCCCGCCTCCGGCGCGGGCTCAAGCCACGTGGTGGCCCTTTAGTGGCGGTTTGCTAAACCGGTATGAAAAGGGGGGGGCTTTAGTCCCCACCCTTTAGGGCCGGTTGCAGAACCGGCACTAAAGGGCCTTACGAACCGGTGCTATAGCCCGGTTCTGCACTAGTGCATGTAGAGAGAGTTTGTGAAGATGGAGCAATGGCGGGAGAGAGATGTGTGCACTCAACACACAAGATATACACCCCATGGAAGAAAGAGACATAGGGCGGGAAAGATTGTATATATGTGGATGAGAGAGTAGGAGAAAAACCTCATGAGAGAGAGACGCACGGGGGAGAGAGAGAGGAAGTGCGCGAAAGAGGGATATATATATATATATATATATATATATATATATATATATATATATATATATATATATATATATATATATATATATATATATATATATATATATATATATATAAGTGGGGGTGTTATAAGAATAAGGTTTTTGTATATAGGGTGGGTCTATTCTCATAACACCCCTTAAGACCTTATTCTCATAACAAAAACCTTATTCTCATAACACCCCCACTTAAATAGGTTTCTAGCGCGGAGCGCCCCGAGGACAGCAACCACTGCCCCGCCTCCTACCCCCGCGCTGCCGCCTCGCCTCCTTCCCCCAGCATTGTCGCGCCGGCTCCTACCCTGATGCAGTGCGGTTTTCTTGTGCAGTTCGGAAGCGCAAAAAAACGCTCGCTGCCATTATTCGTCGGTCGCACCGTTTTCAAAACTGCTCTTAAACCGTGCGGAATCTCGAAAATTGTTCAACATGGCGAAGTTGCGTCTACTCCATAGCTTTTCAACGGTATATTATACGCATAATTCCGATAAACGGTTAAAAAACTAGAGCAAAAAAGGTACCGAGAAAACAATACGTATAGTTTTTTCAAACATGCAGTTCACCGTTTTCAAAACTGCTCTTAAACCGTGCGGAATCTTGAAAAGTGTTCAACATGGCGAAGTTGCGTCTACTTTATAGCTTTTCAACGTTATATTACACGGATAATTCCGATAAACGGTTAAAAAACTAGAGCAAAAAAGGTACCGAAAAACAACACGTACAGTTTTTCAAACTTCCAGTTCACCGTTTTCAAAACTGCTCTTAAACCGTGCGGAATCTCGAAAAGTGTTCAACATGGCGAAGTTGCGTCTACTTCATAACTTTTCAACGGTATATTACACGCATAATTCCGATAAACGATTAAAAAACTAGAGCAAAAAAGGTACCGAAAAAACAACACGTACAGTTTTTTCAAACATGCAGTGCAGTATCTGTGCAGTTCGGAAGCGCAAAAAAACGTGTCGATTTGGATGTCGCGAAAAAGAGTTTCCGCGTTTTTGTAATTTCAAAACTGCTCTTAAACCGCAATGAATTAGAAGGGGTGTTCTACATGAAAAAATAGCATCTCGACGATATCTTTCCAACGGTGTATCATTTGAATCATTTCGACCAACGCTTTGTAAAAATTTCACGAAAAACGGCCGCTGCCCTTCGTAGTCAGCCGCACGATTTTCAAAATAACTAAAAACCGTAAGGAATCTCAAAAACATTTCAACATATGAAAGTTGCGCCTCGTTCGTAGCTTTCCAATGGTATATTAGACGCATTGTTTCGACAAACGGTTAGAAAACTGGAGTGAAAACAGTACCGAAAATTTGAAAAAATTCGAAAAGCACAATTCCGCGATTTAGTAAATTCAAAACTGCTCTTAAACCGTAGCGAATTAGAAAAAATAATACATATCAAAAAGATGCGCGCCTACAATACCTTTCCAACGGTGTATCATATGTTTCATACCGACGAGCGGTTTAGAAAAAAACGCAAAAAAACGCTCACTGCCATTCGTTGTGAGCCACACGATTTTCGAAACTGCTCTTAAACTATGATGAATTTTGAAAAGTGTTCAACATGGCGAAGTTGCGTCTACTCCATAGCTTTTCAACGGTATATTACACGCATAATTCCGATAAACGGTTAAAAAACTAGAGTAAAAAATGTACCGAAAAAACAACACGTACATTTTTTTCAAACATGAAGTTCTGTTGCAGTATCTGTGCAGTGCGCATAGCTTTCGAATGTAGTAACACAAAGCAGTTCGGAAGTGTTATGAGAATATTATTCCCATAATGTTATGAGAATAGACCGGTAATAGTAGCACTATTCTAATCCTGGGATCACAGCTCCCTATAACGGCCCGATGGGACGTTCCTGGATCCGTGAAAGCAAAAACACAGCAACCCGGCCGGTCCACTATCACGTCCTAAACGGAAGCATAACCTAACCACGACCTTCATGGTGGTCTCCAACCTCTCGATTCCTCTCACCTCCCACAGACCCCGCCGCCGCCGCGGGCCTCCTCCAGCAGACCTGTCGCCCACCCCACCGCCGCCGCGAGCCTCCTCCCGCAGACCCCGCCGCCATCGTGGGCCTCCTCCCGCAGACCCCACCGCCGCCGCGAGGCTCGTCCCGCAGACCTGCCACCGTCGCGAGCTTGCAACCGCGTCGGCGACCTCCTCCCGCATCCCTGTTGCCGGCCACGCCAACGCGCGTCCCTGCTGGATCCACCTGATCCAGCGTGCCATCAACCCGCCAGCCCCCGCCGTTGCCGCCCCTCCGACCATCTTCCCCGGAGCCGGCGGCCACCTTCTTCCACGGAGCCAGTGGTGGCCCCCCTTCCTCCAGTCATGATTTTCCGTGGATGTGCCCCGTGGTCATCCACTGGACCGTTGGTGCGCTCGCTGGCGTTGAGAAATAAAGGAACAACAGTGAGAAATTTTTTGTTGTATGAGCTGACGGATGACAATGTTTGTTTCAGTGCAGGGAAATAAAAAACATTTCGGCTCCCTCCGCATGAGCAGTGCGTCACCTTGGTCACAACTAGTCCATTACCTCGCAAGCTAGCAATTTGTTGCTGATGCTGCTCCTCTTGATCGCGTAAGCCGAGCTGCTCCTTTATTGGTTGGCCGTCCTGGACCCTGTTGTCGGCTCCCTCGAGCTCTGTCGCCCTTCCGCTCCATCCTTTGCCCATGAACCGCTGGACTCCGAGCTTGACCAGCCTTATGTGATGCCCCGAGACCAATCCTTCAGATCCTTCCATTTATTTCGTTGATGTCGTGTGTTTATTTTGTTTGTTGCATTGTCATAATTATTTTGCATATTTCATTCCTATATGTTGATGCCATAACCATGTTGAGTGCCTTGTCATATTTTGCTTCTTGCTTCATGTTCATCTTTTCTTTATATTGCTTTGTGCCATCTTTCTTTTGCCTTGGTTGCCTCACTTGCTTTGTTATATGCTCCATGATGTGATATTGACCTTGTCATTTTTATGTTGCATTTGCTCATGATCATCATTGTAGTGTGCATATTTGTTGTGTGCTTGTTACCTTTGTGAACTCCTTCTCCTCATCTTCTTTGTTGTTTCATCTTGCCCTTGTCCATCTAAACCATCATCTAGTGCAACACTCCATCTCTAGCTTCTTTCTTTTAATTCTATTCGGTTATGCAAGTGACATATTTCTTGCCTCGGTTAATGTTCATTCTTTTCCTACAAATCTTAAACCATGCCAAATGTCTCTCCTCCAAAGTTCATCCTTTTTGGAGATACTCTGGACAGATTCAAAAATGGATCAAGTTTGAATTAAATTCAAACTTGATATATTTTTATGTCTTTAAATAATGCCAGAGGATTTTATTCCAATTGTACCTAGTCCAAGTATTCCAAATATATACTTGTCTCAGCCTCAACCCTCTCCAAACTCCCTGTGCTTTTCATTTTTGTATTCCTGCTTGAAGTATTTGGACAAAAAAGAAATCGGGCGAGGATCCTTACCTGCAGCCCAGCCGACGCCCAGTCGTAGCCCACTTAGCAGCCCTGGTAAAAATCTTCCCCGTTCACCGTCGCGGACCCCACCTGCAGCGACTCCCTCCTCTTCTCGTTCTTTCTTCCCTCACGGTAAAAGGAGAGGCAGAAGCACATGGCCACGAGGGCAACCACGGCTTCGCCTCCCCCTCCTATAAAGGCGCCTCAGGGACTCCCCTAGGGTTTCCCTCTTGCCGCCGCCAGCCTCTCCCTTCCCCTGCTTCTTCTTCTTCCTTAGAACAGAGCACCGAGAAGAGAGGAAGCGCAATGGTCTGTCGCCCCGAGCACCACCGGTCATCCTTGGCTAAGGCTCGCCCGTCATATTCCTGGTCCTTATAGTTCTGCTTGCTATTTGTATCACAACAGCATGAGCAGCGCAGTGGTCTGTCGCCCACGTACACATCCATCAGGTAATGGGTTCGAACTCCATGAGGAGCTATACCCGAAACCCATTTTATTGATTTTTTTGTGTGACCCTGACGAAGTGGCCCCACTGTGTTACACACTCTTTCATTTTTTTGGGCTGATTCCAGTCCTGGGCCGCTGCACTGTGGTGCTTCCGGCCCAAGCATTTTTTTTCTCTGCTCTGTGGTTTTATCCTTTTCCACTGCTAGCATATTTACTTGAAATGCTACTGTTTTGTTTTGTTAATAACTATTTATGCATGCACCCAAATTAAACAAAATATATATGTAAAGTGCTTAGAATTTTATCTAGTTTCACAATTTCCAACTGTCATCCATGTCAAAACATTTGAAATTGCTGTTTGCATTAATTGCATAAATGCCATGCTAAAATGCTTTATTTCATAACTAAATAACCGTAGCTCCAAATTTTATAAACTTTATATGAAAATGGGGTAGAAAAATGTATAGATTAACATGGTGCACTTGTCTTTGCTGTTTAACAACATTAAAATATGTTTTAGGCAGAACAGTACCATATTCAAATTATGCACATGAGGATTTTCCAGAATTGTTGTGTGTTGATTCCGGCCTCATTTAAACTTGTTGGTTTGTGTAGTTCTTGTGTGCTTCATCCCTTGCCATGTATTGCATCATATTTAGACTTGTCTTGCATCATACTTGTTTGAGCATATTGTCATGTTCTTGTGTTGTGTGTTTACCGTATTGCTTGCTTCTTCTCGTTAGTGCTTGTTCTGTTGCGATCGTGAGGATTTGTTCGTCTACATGTGGTTCATCTTCAAGGCTTCTTCTTCGTCTTCTTCATGGACTCTTTCTTCTTCCTTGCGGGATCTCAGGCAAGATGACCATACCCTTGGATACCTTTACTATCATTGCCATGCTTAGTGTCTCGATGCTATCGTTATATGTCGCGCTACCCATCTTTATTGTCAGCCCCTCTCCTTGTTGCCATGAACCTCTAACCTTTGACACCTTTCCTAGCAAACCATTGTTTGGCTATGTTACCCGCTTGCTCAGCCCCTCTTATAGCGTTGTTAGTTGCAGGTGAAGATGAAGATTGTTCCATGTTGGAACTTGATGCTTTGGGAATATCACAATATCTATTATTATTATTAACACACCTATATACTGGGCATGGGTGGAAGGCTTGGCCTTTTGCTCAGTGTTTTGTTCCACTCATGCCACCTTAGGAGCCGATAAACCGGCATTATGTTCCTTGATTTTGCGTTCCTTACACGGTTGGGTATATGGGGACCCCTTGACAGTTCGTCTTTGAATAAAACTCCTCCGGCAAGGCCCAACATTGGTTTTAATTTGCCTCATAATAACAACTTAATTAAATAATTAAATTTGCATAGGGGGTCGCGCCCTCGGGATTCTTTTCTACATAGCAGGGGGGCCAGTGCTGATTGTGTTGGTCCCGAACGGGGAGTATGCGGGGCCACCTTGGGGAAACCCGAGGGCTGGTTTTACTCGTATAATCGCCCATCCGGACGTGGCCTGAGACGAGATACGCGCGGCTACTATCAGGGTGTCGGCACGCCGAGAGGTCTTGCTAGACTTGTTTTACCATTGTCGAAATGTCTTGTGCACCGGGATACCGAGCCTGATCGGATTTCCCTAAGATAAGGGGTAATAATTATTATTACTTCAGCTGATCGTGAGAGCTTGTGATGGGCTAAGTTGGGACATCCCTGCAGGGTTATGATCTTTCAAAAGCCGTGCCCGCGGTTATGTGGTAGATTGGAATTTGTTAATGTCCGGTTGTAGAAAACTTGACAGAGGATCCGAAGTAAAACACACAACTGTGTGAGTAACCGTGACTGTCTCTTTTCACTTGAGAAGAGAACACGGTGGGGTTATGTTTGACTCGTAGGTAGTTCAGGATCTTTAGCGATCATTACTAGTTTGTGACCGTTTGTGTAGATGCTCATCTTATTCTTGTACTCGTAAGTTAGCCACCATACATTTTGCTTAGCCGCTGCTGCAACCTCACCACTTTACCTCTTCCTACCCATTAAGCTTTGATAGTCTTGTTACCCATGGTTATGGGATTGTTGAGTCCTCGTGGCTCACAGATACTACAATAGCAGTTGCAGGTGTAGGTTTCCGATGACTTGACGTGAGAGCGATGTCGTTGTGTTGGAGTTCTTCTTCTTCAGTCTTGGGTTAGGTTCCGGGTCGGCAGCCTGGGATAGAAGATGGATGTCTTTGTGCTTTTCATGTTTGCATCCGTAGTCGAATGCCTTGTATTGATGATGTTGTATTCATGTGAATTGTATGTATTGTTGTATCCCCTATGTATGTATATAATGGTACGATGTAATGATATCCATCTTGCTAAGCGCCCGAAATGCGGTTGTGCCTCAATCACGTAAGTGTCACGTGATCGGGATAGAATCGCATCTTGGGCCTGACACCTTAGCCATGTGTGCAAGAATGCACTGGTGTGCTCTGTTTTTGTGGTGTGTTCGTGTGTGCGTGCACAGTTTTGGCTGCGTACGTGCGTGGTGTTGTGTTGGAAAGTTCAACTATTGTATCTTGGGAACAGCTAATTTCTTTTCAGTAATGATACTGCCTCAATGCCTTCTTCTCGAATCAAACATTTAGCTTGCTATGCATTTGGAGAAAAACATTTAGAGAAGTTCAAATTAAAAGGAGGAACATTTCGAAAAACAAGTAATAAAAATGATTTTCAGCTTTCTAAATAAACTAGAACTTCAAACTAAAATAACAGTGCGGTTTAATGTCTATAGAAAAAGGATTTTCCCCGTTACTAGCCAATAAAACTAAGAAGTTCAAATTTTAAAAATGGTGAAGTTCGGTGTCTATAAAAAATCAATTTGTTCTTATTATTAAAAGTATAAAACCAAGAAGTTCAAAAAATAGAACAAAAGAACTTCAATTTTTTACAAGAAAATTTTGGATAATTTCAATAGCTTTTCAAAGGTCTATTGTTTGTGCGATGTGTAGTTGTGGAATAATACCAATAAGTTAAATTTCAAATAACGAAGAAGTTCGATGTTTCTTAAAAACCTCCAATTTTTACATTTCTGAAAATATACAATGAAGTACAAAAAAAGGTAGAGCGGTTCAATGTCTATAAAAACTCAGATATTTTCACGTAGCAGAGATAATTTCAAGTTGATAACTGCGAGAAGTTCACGTACTACACGGTGTGCATTTTGTATTAAAAATAAAGAAAAAGCAAATGCTTAAATTTTTGTTGCTAGAAGTTCAAGTGCTAGGCCCGAGAAAGTTCAAAAATTCTTATGAGAGTGGTTGAACAAAAATACGTCACATAAGTTCAACGCGAAAACAGTAGGAAGTTCAACTACTACACTGAATGAATTTGAGATGATTTTTTTTTACCACCGCGAGTATGAAAAAATGATCAACATGGGAAAGTTATGTGTTTACAACAGCTTTTCATCGGGTGTATCACTTGCTCAATTCCGGTGAGTGGATGGAGAGCTACAAGCAAAAAAAAGCACGGGAAAAACAGAGTGAAGTTCAAGTACGCATGCCGAGAAGTTCATGTTCTTCACGCGGTGCATTTTTGACGAATCTATTTCGCGATAAAGGCAGAACGAATGATCTCGGCATTATTGAAATTACTTGAAAACGGCTAGGAATCATAGAAAAGCATAAACATGAAAAAGTTTCGCATTTTCCGTAGCTTTTCAACGGTATATTATTTGCCACGTTCTGAGAAAGTTTGTAGAAATTACTGCAAAAATACGTTTTTAGCCATTTCGAAATTGACTTAAAACCCTAAAGAATTGGGATAAACAATACATACCGAAAAGTTTCGCATTTGTTCAAGCTTTCCAATGCCATATCATTTGCTACATTACGGTTAAAAAATGAGCTCGAAAATACGAACTCGGTAGGACTTGTACCGTTTGCTAAATTACTCTTAAACCGTTCAAAATTAGAAAAAACTTTCAACATGAAAAATTAGCGCATTTTCATAAGCTTTTCAACGCCATATCATTTGCCTCAATTGGATGGGTCTATTCTGATAACACCCCTTAAGACCTTATTCTGCTAACAAAAACGCTTATTCTAATAACACTTTCGCACTGCTAAAAAACCCCGAAGAAACTGCATCGTGCTCGCCCCATCACACCTTCTCTCCTTCTCTTTCCTCCCCACGCCCCGACAGCCCACATCCTTCCATCATCCTCCCACTCCCCCGATGCAACCGATGACCCACCCCTGACCCAACCACTGCCCCCTCCTACCACCTTCCTCCGCGCGTCGGAGCCCCGCCAGGCCGCCGCCGCACCGGCCATCCCCGGCCCCCGCCGCGAGCGGCCACACTGGTGCAAGATCCGACCGCCATGGGCCTCCAGCGATGCCATAGGCAGTGGATCCGACCATACGGGCGACGTTGCCACCGATCTGCACCGACTCCTGCGACCACAAGTCTCCGCCCCCCTCCTCTGCTGATCTGGTCTCCTCAACGACCAGAGGCACACCTCCTGCTGCAGCTCGCCCGCGTGGCTTGGCTGCCTAGAGGAGGAGCACGCCGCGAGCTTGCCCTTCCCCCTCTCTGACGATGGCTCCGACGAGCTCCCTGCATGCACCTCTGTCTCGCGCAGAGGAGGCCGACCCCGCCTTCCACCACTCCGATGATGATATGTTGCAAGGTGATGGCGTGTTTGTCAGGCTATGATTCTCCTATGGCCGCACAGTGGTCCACTTGCCGCCCAGCTCGCGGTTCATATCCTCTGCTCAGCCCCGATCTTCAAACGACGCTATCGTGCCCCGTGCGTGATGGGGCTTTGTTGACGAAGGTGCTCTCCCCTGCTCTGACTAACTACTCTTTGATGTGCCCGTCTTCTTCCCTAGTGCACTGCAGTTGTTCAGTCCGTAATCGTGGTCGTGCACCTCGTCGACGGCGTTGTGCGGTTCGCTGCGTGGGGACATGTGGTTCGGCGCTCGTGGACGTGCAGTTCTTTGTTGGGGGTAAGCACATTGCAAAATATGTAGTGCAGTTTGGCGACAGTAGAATTGAAGTGCGATTCGGCGCCCGTGGAGGTGCAGTTCGTCCACAGGGATCTTGTGTTTTTTTTTGTCAAAACAAATTATTGCCGATGAGTTCCCAGGCACCCTCGACAAAGCAACACAGATGGCAACCCCGTGCAGCTCATCAGTGACATACTCCTGGTTTTGCAGCTAGGACTGCGTAGTTCGGTAGCCAATTGATACATGTTATTTCTGTAGTTCTTTTTCTGTGCTGCGTGATATATGTGTGTTCTGCCAAGTGCTAGGTTCGCTTCATAAAAAATAGCAAAGAAATCACTTATTTTTATCATGCAAATTGTTTCGTTTGTGGGATGATTGAAATAAATGGTATTTTTTGTATGCAGCTCACTGTGTCTTCAGGTGTAAAACTATCAGATAGATGTGTATGCTTTGAAGCTCACTTTGTTGTCTCATGCAGATCGACTAGTCCTCAATTCCAGTTCGGCTCGTGACCGTGTTGATTTTGGCTTTATGTTTGTGTGTGTGGCTGTGTAAGAAAATGAATGGATATATATGTTATGAAGCTCACTTTGTTCTCTCACGTGGTTCGCTATAAAAACTCCTTCATGGTTCATTGTACCAATGTAACACCTGCGTGCGTTTGGTCCTCGGATGTGGTTCGCTTTTGATAGTGATGCCGTTCACTTGCGCACATCATGGAAGTGCGAATTTTTTTAGTGAAACAACTAAAAAATAATGCGGTCCACTACAATATTTGTCGCGGTTCACTTGCCTCATCTCTGCGGTCCACTCTCGTTCATAAAAAAGTTGGAAAAAAGACAACAAAAACTCGTATGAGAAAAATCTACGCCCGACAAAAGAAATCATGAAGTTCACTTGCCTGTCTGATGCAGTGCGGTTTTCAGTTTGAAGCAGTGCATTTTTTGTCTGATACAATACACACGACGATTTTGATCTCGAGAAAAACAGAGTGTGCACTTTTTGGTAAAATCAAAACTGCTCTTAAACCGTAAGGAATTAGAGAGCGTGTTCTACATGAAAAAGTTGCGCCTAGTTGATATCTTTCTGACGGTGTATCATTTGAATCATTACGACGAGCAGTTTGAAAAAAATTCGCGAAAAATGGCCGCTGCGTACCGTGTTCAGCAACACGATTTTCAAAATTAACTAAAAACCGTAAGAAATCCCCAAACAAATTCAACATATGAAAGTTGCGCCTCGTCCGTTGCTTTTTAACGGTATATTACACGCCTCGTTCCGACAAACGGTTAAAAACTAGAGCGAAAATAATACCGAAAATTTGAAAACATTTGAAAAATATTGTTCCGCGATTTAGTAAATTTGAAACTGCTCTTAAAACGTAACGAATTAGAGAAAATAACAGATATGAAAAAGATGCGCCTCGACGATATCTTTCCAATGGTGTACCATATGTTTCATTCCGACGAGCGGTTTAGAAAAAAAACACGAAAAAACACTCGCTGCCATTATTTGTGGGTCGTGCCATTTTTAAAACTACTCTTAAACCGTGAGGAATCTCGGAAAGTGTTCAACATGGCGAAGTAGCGCATAATTCATAGCTTTTCAACGGTATATTACACGCATTGTTTCGACAAACGGTTAAAAAACTAGAGCAAAAAGGTACCAAAAAAACAACACGTACAATTTTTTCAACATGAAGTTCACTGGTCGCTATGTTGCAGTACCTCTGCTACTGAGAATGCATTGGCCTCGCGTTATGCATGCAGTGCGAAAGTGTTATCAGAATAGTTATTCTTCTAATACTAGCAGAATAGACCGGCTGTATATATCATAGCTTGCTCTAGACATAGCTATCTAAGCCACTGGCCCAAACTTTGTGATTCGTGCGGCACGGGAGGGGGAGAAATTGTGGAGGGAGTTCTCGGAATTTTAGTGGCTTGTTTGGTAGGAAAAAGTTGCGCCCCGGCTGCGGCCACGGGTTGTCCATCTGATGAGTGCAGGTTGGAGAATGGACCAGAGACGCATGTGACCAACACTTTGAGACTTTTTTGAATGTTGGTAGTTGTTCTACCAAATTCATTGATCAGAGGAAGAAAGTTTGGTCCAGTTTATGAGGAAAACCGGACCCAAAAACCATACAAATGGTGCCTTTCGGCATACAACACACACATCCTCACGAGCCACAGGTCCCTCTGACTAGATCCACCTCCAAGACGATGCCCCCAAGAGGGAACACGACGCTGGATAGCACCGCCATCGTCCGATCTAAACTAGATCAAGGGTTTCCCCCGGAGCACGACACGAAAGGCAAGGTGGGAGCAGCTACATCGATGCCTCCAACAAGGGAGCGACGCCAGAAGGCGCCGCCATCAATGACTCCGACCATGACCGGAGTACGACTTTCGTCGGCCATCACACCTACACAGCTCTAGTCCAGGATCCGATCAGCTTACACACCAAACCACTACCCCTGCCTCCACGGCCAGCCGCACTTCCCCGGCAAGCATGACGTGCTTTCAACCTTGCCTCCGCGTCTCCCACTGGACGGAAGATGCAACTCCCGTAGTGGCGCCATTCTTCTCCCATTGGAAGGATGCAACCCAGCAAGACACCATTCGTCTCCTCGAGGATGCAACGTCCGCAGGCCATTCATCTCCCGACGAAGGATGCAACAACCACAACGACGCCATTCCTCTCCCTCCAGCCACCACCCATCTCGTTCTCTCACCCGCGGCAGCATCGAGCTTCGCAAACCACCATCAGGAGGATGCAACACAGAGCAAGGGTGCCATTCATCTCCCACCGCTTCTCCCGATGCGACACGCCGCCGTCCTCCTCGTTGCGCTGCACCGGCAAGGGCTAGCGCCCCATCGCCGCCTTCCTTGGGGCCGGCCCAGACTTTGCTGGTGGGCGCCCTCTGGCGATGGCGTGGTGGGAGGGAGGTAGGGGGGAGAAGGAGGCAGCACTAGCCCC
>LR738715.1:318634171-318671464 GCA_902687465.1 Secale cereale
ATAGGCCAGGGGGGAGTGGGCCTGCCTGACAGGCCACTAACTGGGCCGAGGCCTAGTAGGCCTGGGGGGTTTCCTTTCTTTCTTTCTTTTCTTTTAGTTTTGTTTGTTTTTCTTTTCTTTTATTTATTTATATTTTCTATTTTATTTAGTTTAAAGCACTTAGGCAGTTTGTAAAATTATGTTTTCTTTACTATAATTAACATAGCAATATTTGTCACACACCGAACATTTTTATTTAATATTTTGAAAACTTCTATTATTTGCCACATTTTGAATTTGAATTTTAATCAATTTCGAACTAACGCGAGATTAGCAACAGTAATCGAAGTGACGTGGCATCATTAGCGAAGTTTTACTGTAGCCAAATTATCCGGGCGTTACAAAAGGCCACGGCGGCCTTGGCTAGCCAAGAGCGGCTGCATGCAGGAGCGGCGCACGGGAGCGGTGGCAACAACAGCACTAGCAGGCAGCGGCAGGGAGCGAGCGGCGACGGACAGCAGCGGTACACGGCAAAGCAGCAGCGCAGGCAGTGGCAAGCAGAGCAGCCGGGCTACAAGCAGCAGAGCAAAACAACGGCAACAACTTGCAATAGTTGTAGCTAAAATATAGCAGCGACAGCTAGCGCAGGAGAGTAGCAGCAGTGGCACGCAACAGTTAAGAGCATTAGCCGCTCGCAAGGAGAAGAGGCAGAGCAGCGGCAGAACACACACGTACGCGTACGCGGGAGCTCGGGCATGATGATGACGGCGGCTGATGGGCCTCGAACCCCTCGTTGGTTACCCCAAGTGGAAGGTGTAAGATGCAGTAAGTAGAAGTGTTTTCCCCTAGCAAAGATGCCAAGGATCGAATCCCCAGAGACTCCTAGGTTCAACAGGTAGGTGTCAATTGCTACGGCGCCAGATTAGTAGCAACCAACGTGGACCTGCACACAGATACAAATAACTTTGCTCCCAACGAGTACAGAGAGGTTGTCAATCTCTCCGGCCTTGTAGTTCACAAAGGGTTAAAAGCAATATGATAGTAGTGATAGATAGTGTTTTGCAATAGTAAATAAAATAGCGAAAAGTAAATAGTGTATGTGATCAATGATGGTAATATGGACCGGAGTCACATGATGTTCACTAGTGATGTTTCTCTCCCAAAAGACGATAAAACAGCTATGCGAGGTAACAAATTACAGCTGGGCAATTGACAGGACCACGAACGCAAACCAATGCTGACTACATTGCAAGAAAGGTTGAGGTTCTAAGCATGGGCGGTACGCCAAAGTAAGTAGACCGAAATCCATCAATATCTACTACTAATCATCCACCTTGAGATATGTATCCAGAACATCTCGCTGGTATTAAGTTGCGAGTCCCACCCATAGTGTAAACTCAATGCAACAGACAACTGCATTAAAAGAACTTTGCGTAAAGTAAACAATCCTTGCACCCGCGGGCACAAGCACCGTTGTTTTCCCCCTTGTGGCAACAGCACATCCCCTAGACTCATGTTTCTGTCACTCAAGCCAGTCATCGAGGGGCATGAACCCACAATCGAGCATAACGTTCCCTCTTGGAGTTACTACCTACTACTCGGCCAAAGCAATAAATAACAATGGAGAACATGCAAGAATTACTTATGAACTAAAATATAAAAGAGGTGAATCAAATATATTACTCAAGATCAATCTGAACATAATCTCATAATCCATCGGATCCCAGCAAACTCAACATAGCAACAACATAAGGATTACATAGGTGCCTCGATCATGTAGGGCAGCTCACAAGGACTAATTAGTGAAGCACAAGAACGGGAGGAGAACATCACATAGCTACTGGTCATGGACTCATGGTCCAAGGGAGACTACTCACGAGTCATCCGGGAGGCGTCCATGGTGGTGGAGAAGCTCCCGGTGGTGATCCTCCCCTCCGGCAGGGTGCCGGGAAGAGTTCTCCTGGTGCTCCCGATCTTGGAAGCGGCGGCGGCGGCGGAACAGAGATGGGATCGCGAAAAGAAGTCCTTTTTCGAGGGTTACGGGGAACCCTTTAAATATCTGCCAAAGTAGGGCACCGGGGGGCTCTCGGGGGGCCGAGGCGCCCCCCCGGCGCGGCCCAGGGGGGGGCGCCCACAGGGCGCTTGGAGCCCCTGTACCCCCCCAGGCTGCCCTTCGGACGCAGTGTTGTTTCCGTATCGCTGATTTTTTATATAATTTTTCTGGATTTTTCTGGGCAGTTCTCGAAACGTGAAAACCTGAAATACAAAAATAGCCGAAAACAGAAACTGGCACTGGGGTGCACTGGATTAGTAAGTTAGTCCAAATATGATCAAAAGTGTATGGAAGTGTATGAATATCATAGCAATATCACCCAAAAGTGGCATGGAGCAAGCAGAAATTATAGATACGTTTTGGACGTATCAACATCCCCAAGCTTAATTCCTGCTCGTCCTCGAGTAGGTAAATGATAACAAGAATAATTTCTGTGGTGACATGCTATTAACCATATAGGACTTTCTCATAGTCATATGACAAAAGCTTGCTGAGACAATGATTCTAAAGTAACTAAGTTGTCTCAAGAGAAAATCACAAATGACTGAAAGTTTTACAATATGAAACTGAAACATCAAAAAGATTTGCAATGAACATGATGTGCAAATATGATCAAGTGATATCTAGCTTGCCCCTTTTAGTGATGCAAAACATAAATGCAAGGGCACCTTCAAGGTTTAAGTGATGACTAGATACAATCATTTCAGAATAAACGATATCACAATCATGCAAAAGACAATGCTACTTTGGGACAATGCACATTACACTTAGAATGACAATCATGCTCTCAGTAGTAGGTGCTTGAAGTGCTAGAGCTTTTTATTTTGGAACATGGAAGCAATTGTGTCAACGGTAGTAGTACTTCATATGTGTCATGTATAAAACATCTTATAAGTTGCAAGCCTCATGCATCGAATACCAATAGTGCTCGCTCCTTGTCCTAATTAGCTCGGATCCCCATGGGTTATCAATGCATTGCATATGTTTTAACCAAGTGTCACCAAGGGGTACCTCTATGCCACCTGTACAAAGGTCCAAGGAGATAGATCGCATTTGATTTCTCGTTTTTGATAGATCTCAACTTGAGGACATCCATACCGGGACAACATAGAAAATAGATGATGGACTCCTCTTTAATGCATAAGCATATTCTCATAAGAGATTGAGGATTAAGGTCCAAGCTAAAACTTCCACCATGATGCATGGCTTTGGTTGGCGGCCCAATGTTCTTCTCTAACAATATGCATAGTTATTCAACCCACGGTAAATCACCCTTACTTCAGACAAGACGAACATGCATAGCAACTCACATGATATCCAACAAAAGTGTGACAGTTGATGGCGTCCCCAGAAACATGGTTACCGCTCAGCAAGCAACTCATAAGAAATAAGATACATAGGCAACATATTCTTTACCACAATAGTTTTTAGGCTACTTTCCCATGAGCTATGTATTGCATGGTTGGTTTGCTTAGTGCAGGTGGAGGTTAGCAAAAGACTGGGAGCGACCAACTAAGAGAGCAATGACGGTCATAATCATGCAGAGCGACAAAGCAATATTGAATCAGGCATGGTAGTTATATCGCTACTCAGAAACAAAAGATCATCAAGGCTTGACAGACTTTCTTTACAGTCTTGAATATGCGTGAGCATACGCCAAGTCAATCAAAATAAATTCTCGAAGGAAGATATTACTAAACCATACCACATCATAGGCAAACAAACCAAGTTGGTACTCCAATGACACATTGGGAACCCCCCAGCTATTTGAGATTAACCATAAGAAAACCTGAACTACTAAGCACCATCATGAAAGTAGCATCTTTATCATAGACACATTAACCCATGCAACAGAAGCAAACTCTCTTAATAAGGTGAGCATGGTAATTAAAGAGAGTTCAAGCAACCAACTAAATAAAATCTCTTGAAGAGATAAACATGAATACTAAGAGCAAAGCACGGAAGTAGCTATTTAAAAGACAAAGAACACACACAACATAGATAGACATGAAAACTCTATGTAATGTTCTAGGTAGAAGTGGAGCGTGTTTCTCTCCCACATAAAGGAATGCTGAGTTCCGACTTGTTATGAAAAACTAAAAAGAAAACTAAAAGCAAGACGCTCCAAGCATAGCACATAACACATGAAGTGATAAAAATATAGCGGAACGAAAGACGAACTGATAATGTTGATGGAGAAGGGGATGCACGGGGGGCATCCCCAAGCTTAGACGCTTGAGTCTCTTTGAATATTTCTTGGGGGTGCACGGGGGCATCCCCAAGCTTGAGCGCTTGACACTCCTAAATCTTTTTATCATCTTCCCTCGCACACTTGAAAACTCCCTTCATACATAACTCATTCATAATCTGATTAGCGAGGTTAGTACCCTTAATAAAATAATTATACCTTGCTGGAAATAAGGATATTCTTGAATTTCTACTGTTTCTCAAGATTGCCAAAAGGTTTTTGCAAAGAAAAAGCAAGTTCTTAATTTGCAAAGTGAAGGTAAGGCAAAACAGGACAGAATCTGTGAAAAACAGAACAGCAGACAGTAATTGACCTGTTCGGGATACTTATGCAACTCAAATTAAAAAACTCAGAACTGACGCACGAAATACAATTATATAGAGAACGCTGTCGAAAAAATTCAGACCAAAAAGATGATCTGGTGATTTTATACGAATTTTTCTATCCAAGGACAGAATCTGTTTCCTGGACAGCACCTCACAACTTTTGAACTTTCTAGCAATCAGAGGCTATACCTGGCACAAATATGAAAAGAAAAGATACAATGATGATGCTACAGCAGTAAACAACATCAAGACACAACAAAAGCAAAAAATTTATTCATGTGGGCTGCCTCCCAAAAGCGCTTTCTTTTATGCCTTTAAGCTAGGCATAATGCATAGATCAAGTTTTGTCAAGAGTAAAAGAATAGCTAGCCCGTACAACGGACTCAAAAGGTAACTTGACCTTCTTACGAGGGAAGTGTTCTATCCCTTTCTTGAGAGGAAACTGAAATTTTATATTACCCTCTTTCATGTCAATGACAGCACCAACGGTGCGCAAAAAGGGACGTCCCAAAATAATTGGACATGAAGGATCACATTCAATATCCATAATGGTGAAATCAACGGGCACATAATTATCATTGACAACAATAAGAACATCAACGATCCTCCCCAAAGGTTTCTATATGGAAGAATCAACGAGACGAACACCAAAAGAACAAGAATCATAAGGTTTCAATTTAAGCATATCATATATCCTTTTGGGCATAACAGAGGTACTAGCACCAACATCACATAATGCATAACAAGAGAAGTCATTCAAATTAATTTTTATCATAGGATCCCAACCATCCTCTAGCTTTCTAGGTATGGAGGCTTCTACTCTAAGTTTCTCCTCCCTAGATTTGATGAGAGCATTAGTGATATGCTCTGTGAAGGCAAGGTTAAGCGTGCTAGTGCGGGGATCTCTAGACATTTTGTGAAGGAAATCAATAACTTCGGTAAGAGTGCAATTATCAAAATCAAGGTCACGATCATCAAGTAAAGTGGTAGTGGTGTCCTTAAGGTTCACCTATTTGGTAGTTTCTATAGCATCACCATTAATAGGTCCATTGGGACCAGGAGTACATTGGGTGCTAAGAGTGTGAACATTCTCAATAACTTGGATAGTAGCAACAGTGTGGTGGGTAGGAAGGCTCTTAATTCTTTCCTCTTCCCCCCTTTCTCTAGCCCATCTTTCTTTAAGCTTAGCCATCATCCTAATATTTTCATTGATTTGCACTTGAGTAGCATTAATAGGGATGACTTCCCTCTCCTTAAGAGGAGAAGTTTCAGTTTTTAGCAATTTTACCTCATTGGCTAAGTGGTCTACTTTAAAAGAAAGATCATCTAGTTTATGTAGTTTCTCTTCTACATTCTTATTAAAGGCTTTTTGGGTAGTGATGAAATCTCTAAGCATGGTCTCTAGTTCAGTATTGGAGTTCTTGGTACTAGGATAAGCATTGTTGTTCCCATAAGAGTTAGAGGGGAACGGTCTAGAATTGTTACCAAAGTTACTCCTATAAGCATTGTTGTTGAAATTATTTCTAGAGATAAAGTTCACATCTACTTGTTCTTGAGCAATCAAGAATTTAAAGGAACATCACGAGGATCAACAGTAGATTGCTTCGAAAGTAGAGACATAATCAAGTCAACTTTTTCATTGAGGGAGGAAATCTCCTCGACAGAGTTTACCTTCCTACCTGTTGGAGCGCGTTCGATGTGCCATTGGGAATAGTTGGTCATCATCTCATCGAGAAGCTTTGTGGCAGCACCAAGGGTAGTTGACATAAAAGTTCCTCCCGCGGCCGAATCTAACAAGTTCCGCGAGGTAAAGTTCAAGCCTGCATAAAAAGTTTGGATAACCATCCAAGTAGTCAAACCGTGAGTAGGGCAGTTCTTGATAAGAGATTTCATACGTTCCCAAGCTTGGGCAACGTGTTCATTATCCAATTGTTTGAAATTCATGATGTTACTTCTAAGTTGGATAATTTTAGCAGGTGGATAGTATTTTCCAATAAAAGCATCTTTGCACTTGTCCCATGAATCTATGCTATTTCTAGGCAAAGACTTAAACTAAAATTTAGCTCCTCCTCTCAAGGAGAAAGGAAAAAGCTTAAGCTTAACAATATTACCATCTATTTCTTGGTACTTTTGCATATCACAAAGTTCTACAAAGTTGTTCAAGTGTAAAGCAGCATCATCTCCAGCACCGGAGAATTGTTCTCTCATAACTAAGTTCAGTAAAGCAGGTTTAATTTCATATGAAGGTGCTGAAGTGGCAGGTGTAGTGATAGGTGTGCTGATAAAGTCATCGTTGTTGTGACTAGTGAAGTCACACAACTTGGTGTTCTCGGTGGAACCCATAGTAGCAAGCAAGCAAGATAACTATTTTTGTGATTTTCGATAAAAAGGAACTAAAGCGAAAATGAAAGGTAAACTAACAAGACTAAAAAGCAAAGGTAAAAGATAGCATGCAACTCCCCTATCCTGAAGAGTGGAGTCCCCGGCAACGGCGCCAGAAAATACTCCTTGATAGGCCTCGAACCCCTCGTTGGTTACCCCAAGTGGAAGGTGTAAGATGCAGTAAGTAGAAGTGTTTTCCCCTAGCAAAGATGCCAAGGATCGAATCCCCAGAGACTCCTAGGTTCAATAGGTAGGTGTCAATTGCTACGGCGCCAGATTAGTAGCAACCAACGTGGACCTGCACACAGATACAAATAACTTTGCTCCCAACGAGTACAGAGAGGTTGTCAATCTCTCCGGCCTTGTAGTTCACAAAGGGTTAAAAGCAATATGATAGTAGTGATAGATAGTGTTTTGCAATAGTAAATAAAATAGCGAAAAGTAAATAGTGTATGTGATCAATGATGGTAATATGGACCGGAGTCACATGATGTTCACTAGTGATGTCTCTCTCCCAAAAGACGATAAAACAGCTATGCGAGGTAACAAATTACAGCTGGGCAATTGACAGGACCACGAACGCAAACCAATGCTGACTACATTGCAAGAAAGGTTGAGGTTCAAAGCATGGGCGGTACGCCAAAGTAAGTAGACCGAAATCCATCAATATCTACTACTAATCATCCACCTTGAGATATCTATCCAGAACATCTCGCTGGTATTAAGTTGCGAGTCCCACCCATAGTGTAAACTCAATGCAACAGACAACTGCATTAAAAGAACTTTGTGTAAAGTAAACAATCCTTGCACCCGCGGGCACAAGCACCGTTGTTTTCCCCCTTGTGGCAACAGCACATCCCCTAGACTCATGTTTCTGTCACTCAAGCCAGTCATCGAGGGGCATGAACCCACAATCGAGCATAACGTTCCCTCTTGGAGTTACTACCTACTACTCGGCCAAAGCAATAAATAACAACGGAGAACATGCAAGAATTACTTATGAACTAAAATATAAAAGAGGTGAATCAAATATATTACTCAAGATCAATCTGAACATAATCTCATAATCCATCGGATCCCAGCAAACTCAACATAGCAACAACATAAGGATTACATAGGTGCCTCGATCATGTAGGGCAGCTCACGAGGACTAATTAGTGAAGCACAAGAACGGGAGGAGAACATCACATAGCTACTGGTCATGGACTCATGGTCCAAGGGAGACTACTCACGAGTCATCCGGGAGGCGTCCATGGTGGTGGAGAAGCTCCCGGTGGTGATCCTCCCCTCCGGCAGGGTGCCGGGAAGAGTTCTCCTGGTGCTCCCGATCTTGGAAGCGGCGGCGGCGGCGGAACAGAGATGGGATCGCGAAAAGAAGTCCTTTTTCGAGGATTACGGGGAACCCTTTAAATATCTGCCAAAGTAGGGCACCGGGGGGCTCTCGGGGGGCCGAGGCGCCCCCCCCCGGCGCGGCCCAGGGGGGGGGGGGGGGGGGGGCGCCCACAGGGCGCCCGGAGCCCCTGCGCCCCCCAGGCTGCCCTTCGGACGCAGTGTTGTTTCCGTATCGCTGATTTTTTATATAATTTTTCTGGATTTTTCTGGGCAGTTCTCGAAACGTGAAAACCTGAAATACAAAAACAGCCGAAAATAGAAACTGGCACTGGGGTGCACTGGATAAGTAAGTTAGTCCAAATATGATCAAAAGTGTATGGAAGTGTATGAATATCATAGCAATATCACCCAAAAGTGGCATGGATCAAGCAGAAATTATAGATACGTTTTGGACGTATCAGCGGCCTACGGCGTACAAATCGAAGGGAGGGAAAGGGGATCCGAGGGAGGAGCTCACAATGAGTCCATTAGCGTGTGTAGAATTCTATTGAATAACTATCGAATAATTGTTGATGCAATATTGTGCTAGTACAAGAGGTATATATAAGAGCCAAGCCGCACCTGACCTAGCCCTATTACAAACCGAGTAGGAGTCCTAATCCTATTACAAGTTGAATTCTAACATCCCCCGCAGTGTCAACGGTAGGCTCGACGATGTTGAGACTAAAACGAATGTCATGAAACAGAGTAGTTGCCAGGCCTTTGGTAAAGATATCAACGAACTAAGCAGAAGTAGGCACATGGAGATCGCGAACTTGACCAAAAGCCACCTTTTCTCGAACAAAATGAATGTCGATCTCAATATGCTTGGTGCGACGGTGTTGAATTGGATTCCCTCACATGTAGACAGCTGAAATATTATCGCAGTAAACAATGGTAGCTTGCTCAATAGGACGGTGCAGCTCCGACAGCAACTGGCGCAACCAAACCGTTTCAGCAACCGCATGAGCCACAACACGGTACTCAGCTTCAGCAGACGAGCGGGAGACCGTAACCTGCCTTTTGAAGAACAAGAAACCAAATTGTTACCAACAAAAACACAAAATCCGGATGTGGACCTACGAGTATCTGGACAACCAGCCCAGTCTGCATCAGAGTAAGCTGTCAAGGAGGTGGGAGAGGATTTGTTGATATGAAGACCTAAGTCTAATGTGCCTTTGAGATACCGAAGAATACGTTTGACATGATTGTAGTGTGAAATACGAGGATCATACATGTATAAACAAGCTTGTTGGACATCAAAAGAAATTTCAGGACGAGTGAGAGTAAGATACTGAAGTGCACCGGTAAGACTACGATAAAGAGAAGTATCAAAGAAAGGATCACCGTCGGCAAAGAGTTTGGAACATGTATCAACAGGGGTATGGGAAGTTTGACAATCAAGCATACCAGCACGAGAAAGAAGATCCAGAGTGTACTGACGTTGAGACAAGAAAAGACCAGAGGAGTCACGGATAACATCAATACCTAAGAAGTGGTGAAGAAGACCTAAATCTGTCATAGAAAATCCGTGACGAAGAAGAGAGATAATATGATCTAAAAATTGTTGTGAGGAAGCTGTGAGGATAATATCATCAACATATAAAAGAAGGTAAGCAGTGTTGTTGTGATAAAGGTGAAGAGTGAAGTGTCAGAACGGGAAGGGGTAAAACCGATGGTTTGAGCATAAGTAGAAAAGTGTTGGAACCAGACATATGGTGCTTGTTTAAGACCATAAAGAGATTTTTGAAGAAGACATACATGATTAGGATAGGAGGAATGTTCGAAGCCAAGAGGTTGTTGACAATAGTCTGTTTCTTGAAGAGAGCCATGAAGAAAAGCATTTTTGACATCTAGTTGATGAATTGGCCAGGAAGAAGAGACGGCGATGCTAAGGACAGTGCGAATAGTGCTGGGCTTGACAACTAGAGAGAAAGTCTCATCATAATCGATGTCGTGTTGCTGAGAGTAACCACGGCATACCCATCGAGCCTTATAACGTGCAAGACTCCCATCAGAATTAAATTTATGGCGAAAAACCCATTTGCCCAAAACGATATTTGTATTGGAAGGACGAGGAACTAACCGCCACGTGTTATTCTGCAGAAGGGCATCATATTCATCTTTCATAGCTGCGACCCAATTAGGATCTAGAAGAGCTGATTTGTAAGATTTGGGTAGAGAGGAAGGAGATAAAGATGCATGAAGATTGAGACGCTCTTTTGCATGTAAACAAAACCCGGACTTGGCACATGTGCGCATGGTATGATCGTTAGTAGGAGCTGGAACGGGAATAGCATAAGCAGGAGGGGTGGGGGAAGATGTGATGGACACGTCCGGCGCAGCAGAGGAAGCGGACCCGAGAGATGGTGGTGAAGACTGCGGCTGCAGGAGATCTGTCGCATCAGAGTGTAATATGTTTTCCTCTGCTGGGGCAGAGCTGATGATGGAAGTGGTGGCGGAAGGATATGCTACTGCGGCTGGCTTCGCTGGATTGGTCGGCGGGTGAAAGAAGGGAAGATGATTGCGACGAGAGGGACTAGTGGAAGGCGCGGGGGAGTTGGAATCTAATTGTTGACGCTCAGAAAAGGGAAAAATGTTTTCAGCAAATGTTACGTGAGGAGACACATGAACACGACCAAGATCTAGACAACGATAACCCTTGTGCTCGTCAGAAAAACTTAGATGGACACATGGGATAGAGCGCGGGGAAAGTTTGTTAGGAGAAGTGGAGTAGGAGTTTGGAAAACAAAGACAACTGAAGACGCGAACGTCGGAGTAATTTGGATGAGAGAGAAATAAAGAGAAGTGAGGATTAGTTTGTGGGTTAACTTTAGATGGATGAATATTGAGTAAATATGTGGCCGTGTGGAGTGCCTCCGCCCAGAACATGGACGGCATAGAAGATTGAATAAGCAGAGTGCGAATGATGTCATTAAGAGTGTGAAGAGAACGCTCGGCTTTGCCGTTTTGAGGGGAGGTATAAGGACAGGAGAAACGTAAGAGAATTCCATATTGTAGAAAGAAATTTCGATTTTTAAAGTTGTTAAATTCACGACCATTATCACATTGGATGGATCTTATAGGGAGGAAAAAGTGGACCGAGACATAGCGCTGAAAGTTAATGAATATATTATGAACATCGGATTTGTTGCATAAAGGAAAAGTCCAAACATAATGAGTAAAATCATCAAGAGTCACGAGATAATACTTAAAACCAGATACACTTTCATTTGGTGATGCCCAGAGATCAAAATGAAGTAATTCAAAAGGAAAAGTACTAGAGGATTGAGAGGAACTAAAAGGAAGGCGAATATGTTTGCCCAATTGACATGACTGACACATAGAAGAATTATGAGAATCTCTATTACAAGGTATTGAAAATTCACTAAGAAGAGTGGATAACACATTTTTATTGGGATGACCGATACGTTGGTGCCATAGATCAATAGAGGCCACCATAGATGTTGGAGGAGCAGTGACCAGAGCACCATGGAGAGAATATAAATCACCAAGGATATTGAATCGAGCGATCTCGGCCTTGGTCAGGTAGTCCTTCACAGACAAACCAAATGGGTCAAACTCGACAGAAACATGATTATCAGTGGTGATTTGGCGAACATAGATCAGATTTTTAATAAGAGCAGGAGCTATAAGAACATCACGAAGAAGCAAAGGCTTAGTGGGGGATTGGATTTGAGCCTGCCAGACACAATAAAGAAGATCCATCACCGAGAGTAATAGAGGGAAAATACGAAGGTGCGCAAGAGGAAAGCAAATTACTCGATGCAGACATATGTCGAGAAGCACCAGAATCAAAAATCCAATCCGTACCTGAGTTTCCTTGTGCAGCAAAATTGTTCATGGCTTGTAGAAAAGCAACTTGGTCCCAGCTCGGAGTCGAAGTAGAGGCCTGTGTAGTCATGGGAGCTTGCGGGTGTGGTGGCGTCGGCAGTAGGGCCGACATCGGCGTAAAGAGAGAGGCACCATCATTGTACTACTGCATGTAGGGGAACGATAGAGTGCCATAGGATGCATAAGGACTAGTGTTGTAGATCGATGGCACATAGGAGGGAGTAGCGTGGTACGCGGTCGTCAGTTGTTGGGGCGCGAGGACGGGCGCGCCGGTGTGAGGGCGAGCACCGGGCCGCCAGGCACCGCTATAGGCCGGCGGGGCACCATATGGCGTAGGGGCGGACCAGGGCATAGGCCACGCCAGGACTAGCCCTGTCCACGGATCAGGAGAGGGCGCCATCCGGGCGGCGGCGGTGCGGTTGATGAAGCCGGGGGCGGCGGTGGTGCAGTTGGTGGAGCCGGGGGCGGAGCAGGAGTGGGCGCCGTGCGGAACTGCGATGGCCTAGCGTTTTTTCCCCGGTAGTTGGGACTTGGACGCCAGCCGAATGTTTGAGGAGGTGCCGTTTGTGGAGGTGGCGGTGCCGGCGTTGACGCATGCGGGCGAGGAGAAGCAATGAAGACCTGAGGACGGGAGTCCTTCGTAGTTAGGGCACGATCGACCCATTGGAGCATCGAGCAAACCTCGACAAAGGAGGGACGCAGACACATCATAGGGATGAAGGAGGCCTGTTTCTCGAACCGCTCGTTCAGGCCGACGAGGAGGACGTTGATGAGCTGGTGATCGTCCATTAGATCACCAAGTTCGTGGAGTTCATCCGCGATCGCCTTGAGGCATTGGCAGTAGACGTCGATTGGTGAATCACCTTGCACCGTATTACGAAGCTCGGTGTGGAGATTGTTGGCGCGAGTGTTGAAGTTGTCCTGGAAGAGCTGACGAAGGGCCGCCCATAGATCAGCGGCGGAGGCACCGTCACAGTGGACGAGATTGAAGATCTTTGTGGAGACTCGCATGTAGATCCATTGAATAATGGCGAGATCATCCTTGACCCATTGCGGATCATGACGTTGAGGAAGAGAGTTGTCGGTAACGTGAGAGCGGAGATTGCATCGCCCAAGGTGGACGTCGAAGAGGTGACGCCAATGGTAGTAGTTGTGAGCAGCGAGGTCTATGGTTATGGGGATGTAGGGGCTAATATCAGAGATGGTGTCGGTGAAGGAGATGGAAGGGGGTATTGGTGGGGGTAGAGCTAGAGTAGAGGTATATGTGGAGGAGGCCGTGGCCGCGGCGACCTTGGCGGCGATGATGGCGCCGCGCCGCTGGAAGTAGCTGGGCGGCGGCAGCGGTGGCGGGGCTGGCCGGTTAGCCATACCCTAGGATCGAAAGTGTGATACCATGCATAATTCTATTGAATAACTATTGAATAATTGTTGATGCCATATTGCCAGTACAAGAGGTATATATAAGAGCCAAACCGCACCTGACCTAGCCCTATTACAAACCGAGTAGGAGTCCTAATCCTATTACAAGTTTTATTCTAACAGCATGCTCATGGAGGGCCAGGGTGGACCGGAGCAACGACATCGACGGCAAGTTGGTGATGGCCGGTTGAAGAAGACGGCAATGATGTCGGCTACGCAGCTCCCCGTCTCGAGCTTGTCCCCGGAAAGGATGAAGACGAGCGCGGCGATCCTCCAGGACGTGTTCCCTAGCGACGGCGACGACGGTGGCCGCGGCAAGAGGGCGAGGCAGTTGTGACGGCGAAGCATTTCAAGCTCGAAAGCGAGCCGAAGAGGAGGGGGCCGATGGGGGATCGAGGGGGAGTGTATGAGGTTGTTCTAGGGTTTCGCGGGGGTGTATTTATACAACCAGAGGGGCGACGTGGAGGCCATCCATGGCCAGGGCGCCATGGATGTGTGCCACGCCTCTATTCTGTGAAAACACGAAACAGAAGACCCCAGGTAGGCTGGGCCAGGGCATTGTGCAACTAGAGCCCAGTTGCAAAGTGGCTCCAGGCCTTTTTCTATTTCTTATATTTATTTTTCTATTTTTGCCTTTCTTTACAACTTTGGCATTATATTTTAGTATCACATGGCTTTTGTAAAATGTGGAACTTTGCCACATAATTACTATGCATTATTTTGCACTCCCACAAAAAGTTTGAAGTTTAATTGAATTTGTTTGTATTTTGTTTAAATGGAAATGGCTTAAATGGGGTTGTTTTGGTACTGTTTTCATACTCAGAGACATTTTAAACATCTATAAAAAGTTTGTTAATACATGAAAATTATCTAATGAATATTTGCAACCGAAGAAACATTTTTTATTTACTGTTTTATAAAATTATAATTTGGCTTGTCATTTGAATTTGAATTTGACTTTGGTTTGAAAGAAAGTGAGGTTTAGCAAAAATAATTATGATGACATGGCATCATTAGTGTGGAGTTACTATAGCATGATTCGCGGGGCGTTACGAATCTCCTCCACTACAAGAAATCTCGTCCCGAGATTTAAGATGTAGAGTAAGGGGGGGGATATGGTCACGATATTCTAACGGATCTTCTTGTTTTGGGTTGCTCTTCTCGAAGAGGTCGATCCATGTTGACGATGTCTTAAATTTTCTATTTCTAGTCATTATGATGAAGTCATCATCCATTCTTCGAGAATTCCATCGTACTTATGAAAAGGATAAGGGGTAGCTTCGAAAGAACAGACCTCTACAAGGTTGCTTATCTGGTAGATAACATTAGGAAACATGGCGGAAAGTAACTCCCGAATTGAAACTGAAGAAAATGTCGAGAGCAAAGTAAGAAGGTACAATAAGGAGTTTCGAGCGGATAGGCAATCGTTCGATGCCTCAAACGGAGTGTGAAAGGGGTTCAGAGCAATATGGAATAATTTTACATTTGATACAAGGATAGATCTCTAGGAAGGTAGCTTGTGAATTACATACAAAGCCAAGCTGTGACGCCCCAAGACCGACGCTCCAGAAGACTTCCAGCTATTCCGGGTTATCGCCGTGTGTTTCTTTTGCTTGCTCTATTTATTTTGCATTGCATCATGTCATCATGCCATCATGTCATTAATTTTTGCAACTCAACTAAATAAATTGCATAGATCGTTTGATCTATTTAAATCGAGGGAGTTCACATGGTGATGGTGATTTCTCTTTATAACATATACAAAGTCTCCCAATATTATTAAGGAGCTATATTAAAATAATCCATCTACTTTGGAGCCACCATAACACACTTGTGAAATATTCAATGCCTTTCCAACTCAATTCTTGATCTCAAACTTTGTCATAAATTCTTTCATCACCTTTCCAATCTCCACCAAAATTCCCAACATTTTTGGACTCTTTAAAACCTAGCCCTTGTTCAAACCATTTGAATTAAATTCAAATGAATTTGAATTTAAATCTTGCAATCGTGGCCATTCCTATTTTTCTTAGAACAAACCCTTTTTGTGAGTTCGAGAAAATAATCCGCATGCCCAACTTCTTTCTTTAACCTTTCCTTCTTCGTTTTCTTTCTTTGCTATTTTCTTTTTCTGTAAATAGAGAGAAGTATATGTGAGATATGAGCCCAACTAGGCCTCCCAGCAGACCAACCGCAGCCTCCCTAGGCCTAGCAAACCCCCATGGCCCATGGCCCACCTAGCCCCTTCCTGAACCAACCCTAGCTACCCCGTCGCCCGAGCCCCTCGTCCTCCTCTCCATCCCGTAGCGCCTTCTCTCCTTCCGTCATCCTCCTCCCGACCGCATCACGCTAGGAAGCCGAGGCCACCTCGCGCCCGCGCCTCCTCCTCCTTGGTTCGGCCTCCACCTCGCCGCCTCCTTCTCCCACCAGTGCCGCCGTCCTTCTCCTTCACCGCAGCCACCTCGCCGCCGAGCGCCGCCCCTCTACACGTGCCTCTCCTCCGCGCCTTCCGGCCACTGCCTCGCCTTGGCGCTGCGACTGCTGTCGCCGCTCCTCCCATCTCCAGCGTCCCATCGCCGTGCCGCACCACCACCTCCTTCGCCGGCGCCATGAGCCCCGCAGCGCCATGCTGCTCCGGCGACTCAGCCCACCTGCGGCCTCGACCTCACCGGCACCTACCTCTGCATCGGCCTCCACAGCCTCCTCCCCGTCCCATTCGTCTGCACCGTTCTCATCCATGCGCCGATGGCCTCCTTCGCATCTAAGCACGCCGCCCCGAGTTGACCTCGTCCTCCTGTCACTGCGCCATGGGGCCCCTTCGTCAGCGGCCTACTCGATCCCCTGCCTCGACCACGCTCGTGCGCGTGCGCAAGGGCTGCAAGGCCCTGCAGTGCCTCCTCTTGCCAGATCCGAGGCCTTTCGTGTTGCTTCGTTTTGGATGCGCCAAGTCCCTCTACAACACGTGTACAACTACCTCGTCTTGGAATCGCCAAGTACCACGACGCCCAGAGCCCTCAAAATCGTCAAGTTCGTCTACGTGCGTGTACCACTACCGTCACAAGAACGAGACCTCAAGTACCTCGACGACCGCTGTTTTTGAAGACCGCCAAGTACCACGACGAGAGAGTACAACTACCGTCGTCGTGAATGACTAGTTCCACTACCGGACCACGAGTACCATTACGTCCCTCGACGACCAATGAACGACTACGAAACGTGTACAACTACACCGCTCGAACTCGAACCCCTCCAAAAATGCACGCTTCAAAGGTATACCCCAAGTCAATTGCTGATGTGGTGAACGAATGAATGTGTGTTGTATGAGATGCACCCTTGTTTGCCTCGAGTCTGAATTGTCGGTGCACGTTACCCCTCTTTTGCCTTGTCACCGACCTGTGGGAACCCGGTAACGGGAGCACCCCACCTATCTCTTGCATGACACGCTCACGTCGACCCTTTCTTTTGCGTCGGCCTCTCAACGAGTTACCGGTACCAGAACATTGATGTGGCATCGTTTCTGTTTTCGCCGCCATGACACCCTTTTCTTTCCATCGTGGCGACAAATGCTCCATGTCATATAACATGCCAACTTTTCATAAAATTGCATAAAAACCTGCAAATGTCATCCGCGTCATGATAACAACATTTAAAATTGTTGTCTTTAATAATTGATAAATATACACATGGGGATTTTCCGGAATTGTTGTTGTTAATTCCGGCCTCATTTAATATGCCTAGATAGTTAGTCTACCTTTGCTTCACCTCTTGTCATGTTAAACAACATTTAAACTTGTTGGGTTCATAATGAGAGCGAACTAAATAATGTAATGTGGTGTTTTGTCAATATGAACTCGTTGCATATTGAGCTCCACTTAACTTGTAGTATTGTTTGTGCACTTTGCCATGCCATGCATATTTAAACCGGGCATGCATCATACTTGATTGTTCATCATATGCCATGTTATGTGTGTTTACCATGTTGTTTGCTTCTTTCCGATTTGCTCCTCTCGTTAGCTTCGACTTTGTTCCGGAGTTGTGAGGATTCGTTCGACTACGTCCGTTTGTCCTCTTCATGGACTCGTTCTTCTTCCTTGCGGGATCCAAGGAAAGATGACCATTCCTTGATATCACCTCTATTGTTGCTATGCTAGATGCCTCGCTCTTTTTATTATCGCGATACCTATCCTTTTGCATGTCAGCCCCACTTTGCCATGAAACCTCTAACTACCCACCTAGAAAACCATTGTTTGGCTAAGTTACACTTTTGCTCAAGTCCCCTCTTATAGCGTCGCTAGTTGCAGGTGAAGATGAAGTTTGCTCCAGCTGGATTGGTTTTTCTGGGAATAACACAATATCTATCATTTACATTAATGCACCTACATACATGGCAATGGGTGGAAGGCTTGGCCTTTTGCTCGGTGTTTTGTTCCACTCATGCCGCCTTAAGAACTGATAAACCGGTGTTATGTTCCTTGATTTTTGCGTTCCTAATGTGGTTGGGTATATGGGGACCCCTTGATAGTTCGCTTTGAATAAAACTCCTCCAACAAGGCCCAACTTTGGTTTTACCATTTGCCTAATAACAACTAAAATTTGCATAGGGACTAGCTACCCCGAGGACTTAATTAACAACCCCGGGCCAGTGCTCCTCATGAGTGTTGGTCCAAACTAGAGCCACTTGCGGTGCCACCCAGTTTACTGGGGTCTTCGGTAGCTGTACGTAGTGCTCATCCGATCGTGGCCTGAGATGAGATACGCGCGGCTCCTATCAGGGTGTCGGCACGTCGGGAGGTCTTGCTGGACTTCTTTTACAATTGTCGAAATATCTTGTACACCGGGATTCCGAGTCTGATCGGGTAATCCCTAAGATAAGGGGTTTTAACCTCTGTTGATCATGAGAGCTTGTGATGGGCTAAGTTGGGACACCCCTGCAGGGTTATAATCTTTAGAAAGCCGTGCCCGCGGTTATGTGGCGGATTGGAATTTGTTATTATTCGGTTGTAGATAACTTGACACAAAACCTCAAACATAATACACTACCGTGTGAGTAGCCGGGAAGAGAACACGGTTGGGTTATGGATGACTCGTAGGTAGACATGATCATTTAGTGGTCATGATTTAGCTCACGACCGATGGCTTTCACTTCTCTTCTCGCTCTAATGATACGTAAGCTAGCCACCTCATCTACGCTTAGCGCTTGCAGCAGCCCACTTATACACTTGATCCTTACCCGAAGGCTTTAATAATTTTGATACCCGGGAATGGGATTGCTGAGTCCTCCTGACTCACAGTTTACTAAAAACACAGGTGCAGGTACAACTGAGTTCGATTCAGTTGATGGCCAAGAACTCAAGTAGGAATTCGATGAGGAACGTGGGCGTATGTACGTAACGTATCCCGACGATCAGTAGTGGTTCCTACTAGGGCCAATCGGGCATAGTGGGTGGTTATCTTCTTTTCATTTGGACTTGTCCGTAGTCAGACTATGATTGTACTTGGATGAATGTATGACTCATTTATGCATTGTGTGAAGTGGCGATTGTAAGCCAACTATGTATTTATTTTATCCCCCCTTTGTTCTTGTACATGGGAATGTGTGAAGATAACCTTCTTGCGATCATACCAACATGCGATTATGCCTCTAAGTCGTGCCTCGACACGTGGGAGATATAGTCGCATCTTGGGCGTTACACAAGTGTAAGGAATAACTTTAGAAACATGGGTGTACAGTAGAGTCAGGTTTCAATCATGTGGAACTGTGGGTTATGGGCCCACCATGTGGGTAAAAAGTAATAAGGGCGCTAACATCTCGCACGGTCATGATAGCAAGGCAGGTGAGAGGATAGCCTGTCAGTTATGTTGGCAACAACTTTCGTACCAAGGGCGAGCGATGAACATAACCATTTTCCTGCTCGTTGAATGAGGCGGACCGATAGGCAAAGTTCTCGTCCATCCGTGGTTACCGGAATGTCATCAACAATAGTAACAAGTTCTTACTGACAGAGTTGTACACCGAGGGATTACATAAGCAGGGAATTATTTACTGCTTAGATTATATAGATCACAAGAAAGGTTAAACAAACCAATGGAAAGGGAAAATGTGATTATACCCGAGTTTCAAGGGTATATATTTTTTCCAAGAAAAGCAGAGCATGATATACATGATCGGATAGAAAGTAGAAAACCATTTAGGTATGGGGAGATGAATTTCATGACATTACCCATACAATGGTGTTTGGATAACTGATAAAGAAAATTTAGCATTGTGCTTCAATGTTCTTGTGGATGATCGGGGTACCACAGTCATGCTTCGGGATAGCACTGACATGGTCATCAGGTAAAGGTCAAACCTTGGATACACAAAGAATCCATCGGAAGCATTTATAAAATAAGTCATACAATGTCACCAAGGAAAAGATGAGGATGTGGCTAATGGGCTGAACAACAATTCATCGAGGGGTAAGGATGATATTTCTCATTATGAATTTGGTTGATAACCTAGAAGAGCTCATAATGTTGATGATGATCATGACATATTTGTCGAGAGGTTTCACGAAGATGTAATTAATCAGCAATGACATCAAGTCAAAGGAATGATGAAGCGAAAGGTTATTGGAACCATGGGTATGACGCAAATTCAAAATCAAGCTTGCTGTTCAAGGAGAAATGATATGACGAGGAAGATCGACATAGGCTTAGTTCAGCATCGAAAATTGTGCTCCGGGAAGAAGGACTACGTAGCACAGTTAATATTTAGCATGATAACAATATAGCCTATCAGGCTAGGAATGAGTTGAAGGACTATTAAACTCGCAAGCAACAAAAAATTACTTAGAGTTATTGAATCAGGGTGTCGAATCGATTCACTTATCGGTGTTCTCGAGTGACTAATAACTTTGAACCCGAAGAAATCTAAAATCGGTGAGAAGCACTCATAAGAAGCAACACCGTTCTTTGATATTCTCGGGATACATGAGGGTAATACTCGAAAGAAGATTAAAATAGAGGTTGAGGAGATGTATTGATCTGCAGAAGACAAGTACTTTAACTTGTGTGAGGAATGGGATCAAGGAAGAATAACATGGTCAGAACGACGGTTGCAAAGGACCAAACCTCAGATACAAGATGAATTTATAACAAGGGGATAATTAATATTAAGAGAAGCTTCCATGATAAGATCTACATCGTGTCCATGGGCATGAACACAAGTTCAAGGTCGACTCCCACTTCTCCAATGTATAACCTTTCATCCACTTCTCGCGTTCGATGAAGTTGTAGTGTTGAAATATTTATCTGGCAAAATACCAAAAGAGTATGACTCATGAATACTCTCAGGTTCACCCAGACTAGGGAAGGCATAGGTTCAACCCACAGGGGCATCTTAGGAACATACACCACAATCTTCAAGAGTAAATAACACAAGCTCGAAGGTAGAGCAGGGTTGTCAAGAGAAAAGTATACAAATTGCCAAAGGCATTATGTATCACGGGAAGAATTCGTAAAGGGCTACAGATTTACGAAGGAACTATCGGGTCATAACCCAACAAAAGATCAGGTGGTCAACAAAGGATATGAGGGGAGTATCGGTACTCAACCATAGGAAGAAAGAATGCAAAGTCATCGGATTATGAAAACATATGAACAGCTCAAGGCTCAAATGCAAAAGAACTATGATTTCCAAATGAAGGGATCAGAATCAAACACTCTGATTAAGGATAGGTAAGTCGAGTAGGCTTAGGGGTACAATCTACGGAAATTTGATTGGTCGAGAACCAGCTCATATTCAGAATGACTTATGAGCTGGAAGAACAAATTCTAGTTTGATTGATGATTGTGAGTATTTGCAACCTATTGAATCAATAAGATCATAAAGTCAATCACAAATGATTTTAACGAATATTGATATACATATGGAATTAACCATAATGCAAGCAGGTAAAACTTTCCATAGCAATAGGTTGCTGAGGATTTTGGAAGATTGAATAGCGTTTCGAAGACATTTGTGAAACACATGAACAACTGGGGATGAACGAATCCTTGGTAAGTGTGAGGAATTATTCATACATGTATTCATGCGGAAAAGGAGCTGCAAGGCACCAGGAAAAAGGATTCTCGAAAGTCGAAGAATACTTTCGGGTATCTTGTAATAACAAGAACAACTAGGGATGGAAGTATGAACAGCGAGGGTACGCAGTTATCAATAAGGATTCAACGGTATTAAGGGATTGAAAATGAAATGAACACAAGTTCTCGAGAGTAGATTGGAGAGTATCTTCGAAGTCTTCTGGTGAAGCAGGCAACCTTCCGAAATGAAGGGGCTTCGGGGAAAGTCGTTACGAGAACCTAATGTAGTTAGTAAATTCATTTAACCCGAATAGAAAAGAGAACAGAGTCCCAGAGTATAGACGAGGAATAAAAGATCCTAATACCACCCAATGGCGACGTGGGACCGTAAGCCACACATCCAAGTTAGTAAATCGGTTTTCGAACACTAGACTCAACTTCTGCCAGTGAGTTGGAAAGGGGGGTTCCTACAGGCAGTCGGCTCTGATACCAACTTGTGACGCCCCCGATTTGACCGTACACCAATCATGCATGCAAATGTGTACGACCGAGATCAGGGACTCACGGGAAGATATCACAACACAACTCTAGACACAAATAAAATAATACAAGCTTTATATTACAAGCCATGGGCCTCGAGGGCTCAAGTACATAAGATCAAATACACAAGAGTCAGCGGAAACAACAATATCTCAGTACAAATATG
Source organism: Secale cereale (assembly GCA_902687465.1). Taxonomy (NCBI): domain Eukaryota; kingdom Viridiplantae; phylum Streptophyta; class Magnoliopsida; order Poales; family Poaceae; genus Secale; species Secale cereale. Next base: position 318,656,575 of record LR738715.1, read on the forward strand.
AGTTAAACAAGTTTGCCTTAAGAAGGCTAGCACAAAAGTTGCAACGATCGAAAAGGCAAGGCCTCCTACCTGGGAGCCTCCTAACTACTCCTGGTCGTCGGTGGCCGTCGCGTAGTAGTAGGCACCCTCGGGGTAGTAGCAGTTGTCAAAGGTGGAATCTGGCTCCTGGACTCCGCCATATGGTTGCATCAACCGAGAAGAAAGGAAAATGGGGAAAAGAGGGAGCAAAGCAACCGTGAGTACTCATCCAAAGTACTCGCAAGCAAGGATCGAAACTACTTATGCATCGGTATCAATGAAATGGGTAGTATCTGTGGACTAACTGCAGAATGCCAGAATAAGAGGGGGAGAAGCTAGTCCTATCGAAGACTAGCATCTTCAGGAAACCTACCGTCTTGCAGCAAACGGAGAGAGTAGAGTAGTATAACATAAGTCATATTTATGTTGTTGTATCAACACCCAAGGATCCTTTCTCGACTCCTGGGGCCACATATCCATTTCATGCCTCAGCATCCAGTTCTAGTTGTATCGACCGGGATGCAACTCCGAGCATCCGTAACCGTAGGACAGGCTATCAACAGATGTTTTCTTCCCTGCAGGGGTGCACCAACTTACCCACCATGCTCGCTTAACTCCGGCCGGACACACTTTACTGGGTCATGCCCGACCTCGGCCAAATAATATGCCGCAACCCGACCTAGGCTTAATAAAGATGTCAGCACGTCGGACTAAACCTATGCCCCAAGGGGTCTTGGGCTGTCGCCCCGGGAACTCCTGCACGTTGCGTGGGCGACCGGGGAGAAGACCTAGCTACCTCGTTAAAAAGGCAAGTGCTTACACAGTCCAACCCGGCGCGCGCCGCTCAGTCGCATGACGTCTATTAAGCTTTGGCTGATGCATACGACATTGAACGCCCATACTATGCCCACGTGACGGTTAGTGCTATCAGTCCAGAGGCCCCTCGGATCAAATATCCAAATCATAGTGGATTAGGAGCGCGCGGAAATGAGCAAAGACTCACGATCATGTGACCCCGTCACCCCGTCTGGAGGACTTGCGGCAAGGGCTAAGAATGCCCGGCCACGCCTCGCAATTATCTCGGGAGCACCTTTCAGGTCAACCCGACTCCACATCACTCGCAATTAAGCTCCTGCGGGTACCCCTCAGGGCCGACCCGACTTTAGTAACATGGTTCAGTGTAAAGTCATAGTAACCGTAGTAACCTTGTGTATAACACCAAGGGGAACCCTGAGGAATCACCCTCGATGGAATTCCACCTGATGTTATCGTCAAGGTGAACGAAGGAGGAATCACCCTCGAGATCCACTCTTGAAGAGTTGCACGACAGTGTCGTTATCGGGAGTGGATAAGGAGGAATCACCCTCGATGACCACGACCGACTAGCTACACTACAGGGTTAACATCAGAAGTGCTGACGAGGTATCACCCCCGGCACTCGATAGTAACTCTGCAGAGTCGTACAACTAAGGGGGGTGATGTGCGGTTGATACGTCCAAAACGTATCTATAATTTCTGCTTGCTCCATGCCACTTTTGGGTGATATTGCTATGATATTCATACACTTCCATACACTTTTGATCATATTTGGACTAACTTACTAATCCAGTGCACCCCAGTGCCAGTTTCTGCTTTCGGCTGTTTTTGTATTTCAGGTTTTCACGTTACGAGAACTACCCAGAAAAATCCAGAAAATAATATAAAAAATCAGCGTTTCGGAAACAACCCTGCGTCCGAAGGGCAGCCGGGGGGGGGGGGGCACCAGGGCTCCAGGCGCCCTGGCGGCGCGCCCCCCTGGGCCGCGCCGGGGGGGCGCCTGGGCCCCCCGAAGCTTCCCCGATGCTCCCCTTTGGCATATATTTAAAGCGTCCTCCGAAACCCTCAGAACAGGAACTCTTTTCGCGATCCCATCTCTGTTCCGCCGCCGCCGCCGCTTCCAAGCTCGGGAGCACCAGGAGAACTCTTCCCGGCACCCTGCCGGAGGGGAGGATCACTACCGGGAGCTTCTCCACCACCATGGACGCCTCCCGGATGACTCGTGAGTAGTCTCCCTTGGACCATGAGTCCATGGCCAGTAGCTATGTGATGTTCTCCTCCCGTTCTTGTGCTTCACTAATTAGTCCTCGTGAGCTGCCCTACATGATCGAGGCACCTATGTAATCCTTATGCTGTTGCTATGTTGAGTTTGCTGGGATCCGATGGATTATGGGATTATGTCCAGATTGATCTTGAGTAATATATTTGATCTACCTCTTTTATATTTATGTTCATAAGTAATTCTTGCATGTTCTCCGTTGTTATTTATTGCTTTGGCCAAGTAATACGTAATGACTCCAAGAGGGAACATTATGCTCGATTGTGGGTTCATGCCCCTCGATGACTAGCTTGAGTGACAGAAACATGAGTCTAGGGGATGTGATATTGCCACAAGGGGGAAAACAACGGTGCTTGTGCCCGCGGGTGCAAGGATTGTTTACTTTACGCAAAGTTATTTTAATGCAGTTGTCTGTTGCATTGAGTTTACCCTATGGGTGGGACTCGCAACTTAATACCAGCGAGATGTTCTGGATAGATATCTCAAGGTGGATGATTAGTAGTAGATATTGATGGATTTCGGTCTACTTATTTTGGCGTACCGCCCATGCGTTGAGCCTCAACCTTTCTGCAGTGTAATCAGCATTGGTTTGCGTTCGTGGTCCTGTCAATTGCCCAGCTGTAATTTGTTTACCTCACATAGCTGTTTTATCGTCTTTTGGGAGAGAGACATCACTAGTGAACATCATGAGACTCCGGTCCATATTACCATCATTGATCACATCCGCTATTTACTTTTCGCTATTTACTTACTATTGCAAAACACTATCTATCACTACTATCATTGCTTTTAACCCTTTGTGAACTACAAGGCCGGAGGGATTGACAACCTCTCTGTACTCGTTGGGAGCAAAGTTATTTGTATCTGTGTGCAGGTCCACGTTGATTGCTAATTGCGCCGTTAGCAGTTGACACCTACTTGTTGAACCTAGGAGTCTCTGGGGATTCGATCCTTGGTATCTTTGCTAAGGGAAAACACTTCTACATACTGCATCTTACACCTTCCACTTGGGGTAACCAACGAGGGGTTCGAGGCCCATCAAGGAGTATTTTCTAGCGCCGTTGCCGGGGACTCCACTCTTAAGGATAGGGGAGTTGCACGCTATGTTTTACCTTTGCTTTTAGTCTTGTTAGTTTACCTTTTAGTTTTCTTCATGTATTTCACTAGTTATGCTTATGGACAACCTTGCTATTGGATCGTTGCTTGCGGGAAGACGCCCCGCACCTGTGGTGGTTGCTCCTCCCCCTACTGAAATTGTGCCCTATAAAATACCAGTTGGTATTATCAATTATATCTTGGCTAATCGTTATGCAGGAGACAGACATCCCGGTGAACACTTGCTATATCTGTCACAACTATGTTCATTATTTAAGCTTGCAGGTGTATCAAGGGAGTTTGTCATGAGGAAATTGTTCGCCGTATCACTTATAGATAAAGCTTCAGATTGGTATAAGCTTCTCGATAACTCGCACTTGCTTGATTGGCAAGAGCTTATGTCTCTCTTTTATAATAAGTTTTATCCTCTTCATGATGCTTATGTGGAGAGTAAGAGTACCTTTTTGCGTGTGGATCATGGTAACAATGCTTTATGTGATGCTTATATTGTTGAGTTCATCCATGATGCCACTGAAATTTATAATGAGAGAGGGAGACGTGGTTCTAAATATCTTAATAATATCAAGTTCCCTCTCTTTATGTTGAAGGTTTTGAAGCTGCACTTGTTTTGTCTTCCTATGCTTATTGCTTTATGCTTCAATAATTTATTTCTTTACAAGATTCCAATGCATAGGAAGAGGGGTAGACTTAAATATGATTTATATGTGCTTCTTGATGCTCTCTTTTGTTCTTCAAATCTTATTCCTACGAGAGCATCATTTTTGCATTATGCCTAGCTTAAAGGCATAAAAGAAAGCGCTTTTGGGAGGCAGCCCACATGAATAATTTTTTTGCTTTTGTTGTGTCTTGATGTTGTTTACTGCTGTAGCATCATCATTGTATCTTTGCTTTTCATATTTGTGCCAAGTATAGCCTCTGATTGCTAGAAAGTTCAAAAGTTGTGAGGTGCTGTCCAGGAAACAGATTCTGTCCTTGGATAGAAAAATTCATATAAAATCACCAGATCATCTTTTTGGTCTGAATTTCTTCGACAGCGTTATCTATATAATTTTATTTCGTGCTTCTGTTCTGATTTTTTTGATTTGAGTTGCATAAGTATCCCGAACAGATCAATTACTACCTGATGTTCTATTTTTTACAGATTCTGTCCTGTTTTGCCTTTCCTTCATTTTGCAAATCAAGAGCTTGCTTTTTCTTTGCAAAAACCTTTTGGCAATCTTGAGAAACAGTAGAACTTCAAGAATATCTTTATTTCCAGCAAGGTATAATTATTTTATTAAGGGTACTAACCTCGCTAATCAGATTATGATGAGTTATGTATGAAGGGAGTTTTCAAGTGTGCGAGGGAAGATGATAAAAAGATTCAGGAGTGTCAAGCGCTCAAGCTTGGGGATGCCCCCGTGCACCCCCAAGAAATATTCAAGGAGACTCAAGCGTCTAAGCTTGGGGATGCCCCCGTGCATCCCCTTCTCCATCAACATTATCAGTTCGTCTTTCGTTCCTCTATATTTTTATCACTTCATGTGTTATGTGTTATGCTTGGAGCGTCTTGCTTTTAGTTTTCTTTTTAGTTTTTCATAACGAGTCGGAACCCAACATTCCTTTATGTGGGAGAGAAACACGCTCCACTTCTACCTAGAACATAACATAGAATTTTCATATCTATCTTTGCTGTGTGTGTTCTTTGTCTCTTAATAGCTACTATCATGCTCTGCTCTTAGTATTCATGCTTATCTTTTCAAAGAGCTTTTGTTTAGTTGGTTGCTTGAACTCTCTTTAATTATCATGCTCACCTTATTAAGAGAGTTTGCTTCCGTTTCATTGGTTAATATGTCTACGATAAATATGCTACGTGCATAATGGTGCTTAGTAGTTCAGGTTTTCTTATGGTTAGTCTCAAATAGCTGGGGGATTCCCAATGTGTTATTGGAGTACCAACTTGATTTGTTTGCCTATGATGTGGTATGGTTTAGTAATATCTTCCTTCGAGAATTTATTTTGATTGACTTGGCGTATGCTCACGCATATCTAAGACTGTAAAGAAAGTCTGTCAAGCCTTGATGATCTTTTATTTCTGAGTAGCGATATAACTACCATGCCTGATTCAATATTGCTTTGTCGCTCTGCATGATTATGACCGTCATTGCTCTCTTAGTTGGTCGCTCCCAGTCTTTTGCTAACCTCCACCTGCACTAAGCAAACTAACCTTGCAATACATAGCTCATGGGAAAGTAGCTTAAAAACTATTGTGGTAAAGAATATGTTGCCTATGTATCTTATTTCTTATAAGTTGCTTGCTAAGCGGTAACCATGTTTCTGGGGACGCCATCAACTGTCACACTTTTGTTGAATATCATGTGAGTTGCTATGCATGTTCGTCTTGTCTGAAGTAAGGGTGATTTGCCGTGGGTTGAATGAATATGCATATTGTTAGAGAAGAACATTGGGCCACCAACTAAAGCCATGTATCATGGTGGATGTTTTAGCTTGGACTTAATCCTCAATCTCTTATGAGAATATGCTTATGCATTAAAGAGGAGTCCATCATCTATTTTCTATGTTGTCCCGGTATGGATGTCCTCAAGTTGAGATCTATCAAAAACGAGAAATCAAATGCGATTTATCTCCTTGGACCTTTGTACAGGTGGCAAAGAGGTACCCCTTTGTGATACTTGGTTGAAACATATGTAATGCAATGATAACCCATGGAAATCCGAGCTAATTAGGACAAGGTGCGAGCATTATTGGTATTCGATGCATGAGGCTTGCAACTTATAGGAGGTCTTATACATGACACATATGAAGTACTACTACCGTTGACAAAATTGCTTCCATGTTTTCAAAATAAAAAGTCATAACCATCTTTTAATTTTATGTTGAGTCTCCACCTTCTTTTAAAAGCACAAACTACTGAGAGCATGATTGTCATTCTGAGTGTAATGTGCATTGTCCCAAAGTAGCATTGTCTTTTGCATGATTGTGATATCGTTATTTCTGAAGTCATTGTATCTAGTCATCACTTAAACCTTGAAGGTGCCCCTGCATTTATGTTTTGCTTCACTAAAGGGGGCAAGCTAGATATCACTTTATCATATTTGCACATCATGATCATTGCAAATCTTTTTGATGCTTCAATGTCATGTTGTAAAACTTTCAGTCATTTCTGATTTTCTCTTGAGGCAACTTAATTACTATAGAATCATTGTCTCATAAGCTTTTGTCATATGACTATGAATAAGTCCTATATGGTTAATAGCATGTCACCATAGAAATTATTCTTGTTATCATTTACCTACTCGAGGACGAGCATGAATTAAGCTTGGGGATGTTGATACGTCCAAAACGTATCTATAATTTCTGCTTGCTCCATGCCACTTTTGGGTGATATTGCTATGATATTCATACACTTCCATACACTTTTGATCATATTTGGACTAACTTACTAATCCAGTGCACCCCAGTGCCAGTTTATGTTTTCGGCTGTTTTTGTATTTCAGGTTTTCACGTTACGAGAACTGCCCAGAAAAATCCAGAAAAATTATATAAAAAATCAGCGTTTCGGAAACAACCCTGCGTTCGAAGGGCAGCCGGGGGGGGGGGGCACCAGGGCTCCAGGCGCCCTGGCGGCGCGCCCCCCTGGGCCGCGCCAAGGGGGCGCCTGGCCCCCCGAAGATTCCCCGATGCTCCCCTTTGGCATATATTTAAAGCGTCCTCCGAAACCCTCAGAACAGGAACTCTTTTCGCGATCCCATCTCTGTTTCGCCGCCGCCGCCGCTTCCAAGATCGGGAGCACCAGGAGAACTCTTCCCGGCACCCTGCCGGAGGGGAGGATCACCACCAGGAGCTTCTCCACCACCATGGACGCCTCCCGGATGACTCGTGAGTAGTCTCCCTTGGACCATGAGTCCATGACCAGTAGCTATGTGATGTTCTCCTCCCGTTCTTGTGCTTCACTAATTAGTCCTCGTGAGCTGCCCTACATGATCGAGGCACCTATGTAATCCTTATGCTGTTGCTATGTTGAGTTTGCTGGGATCCGATGGATTATGGGATTATGTTCAGATTGATCTTGAGTAATATATTTGATCTACCTCTTTTATATTTATGTTCATAAGTAATTCTTGCATGTTCTCCGTTGTTATTTATTGCTTTGGCCAAGTAATACGTAGTGACTCCAAGAGGGAACGTTATGCTCGATTGTGGGTTCATGCCCCTCGATGACTAGCTTGAGTGACAGAAACATGAGTCTAGGGGATGTGCTGTTGCCACAAGGGGGAAAACAACGGTGCTTGTGCCCGCGGGTGCAAGGATTGTTTACTTTACGCAAAGTTATTTTAATGCAGTTGTCTGTTGCATTGAGTTTACACTATGGGTGGGACTCGCAACTTAATACCAGCGAGATGTTCTGGATAGATATCTCAAGGTGGATGATTAGTAGTAGATATTGATGGATTTCGGTCAACTTATTTTGGCGTACCGCCCATGCTTTGAGCCTCAACCTTTCTGCAATGTAATCAGCATTGGTTTGCGTTCGTGGTCCTGTCAATTGCCCAGCTGTAATTTGTTTACCTCACATAGTTGTTTTATCGTCTTTTGGGAGAGAGACATCACTAGTGAACATCATGAGACTCCGGTCCATATTACCATCATTGATCACATCCGCTATTTACTTTTTGCTATTTACTTACTATTGCAAAACACTATCTATCACTACTATCATTGCTTTTAACCCTTTGTGAACTACAAGGCCGGAGGGATTGACAACCTCTCTGTACTCGTTGGGAGCAAAGTTATTTGTATCTGTGTGCAGGTCCACGTTGATTGCTAATTGCGCTGTTAGCAGTTGACACCTACTTGTTGAACCTAGGAGTCTCTGGGGATTCGATCCTTGGTATCTTTGCTAAGGGAAAACACTTCTACATACTGCATCTTACACCTTCCACTTGGGGTAACCAACGAGGGGTTCGAGGCCCATCAGCGGTGTCGGGGATTGGACGTCGATCACGTTGATCGAGTCATCTGGTACTCCAGCGGGGGCAACATGGATAAGGTGGAGGTCACTGGTGGCAACAACCAACATATACTAAGCATATAGGATAAGCATGTAAAGGTGCAAAATCAGGTACAAGAAAATGCTATGCATCAGAATAGGATCATACAAAAACAGTAGCAGTTCTAATGCAAGTATAAGCGAGAAGGGAATGGGCGATATCTGAATGATCAAAGGGGTGCTGGCTTGCCTGGAAGCTCTGTTGAGAAGGAAGGGTCATCGTCGACGTAGTCGAACACAGTGGCATCGGCATCTATCTCGGTGTCTATCGGAGAGAAGAGGGGGAAGAAACAATAAATATAAAGCAAACAAAACATCACAATGAATGACTTAGTAATACGTCGTGCTAGGGGTGACATATTGCCGTGCTACACATTGCAGACGTAAAAGGAAAATATCTGGAGAGGTTTTCCCGACGTTTGGTATTTTCTGAACAAATGAAAGAGAGGGGACGGTTCCATGTTCAGCGTGCTAGGGGCATATGACACATGAACGGATTGCATATTTGGATTCGTTGGATCTTTCTGAGCAACTTTCATATATAAAACTTTTTCATCTTACTTACGGATTATTTTATGTGATTTTTCAAAGTTTTTAATGATTCTTTGAATTTTCTGGAATTATTTATAATTCGAAAATAAATGTGAAAAATGCTAGGTGCACCCGGTGTAGTGCACCCAACAGTGTACCAGAGGCTGACATTGGGCCCTGTTGACTACTGACTCAGCAGTCAACAGTCAACGGTTGACTGGTCAAACTGGACAGTGGGGCTAATGTATCATAGGGCCTTTTGTTTAATAAATTGTTTAATTAGTCCAGCTAGTGGTGGGGCTCGTAAGTCATACACTACGTAGCATCTAAGGTTAGTACTAATACATGTTTGAGGTTAGCTAAGTAAGATTAATCCTAATCTAATGGCCGGCCGTTTGGCAGTGGCTTGTCAGGACCCAGCATGAAGATCACTGCAGACACTATTCTTCAGTTAACCTAGCTTACCGATTCACGAGGATGATTCAAGCTGGACCGACCGATCTCCATCCGACGCTCCTCAGCCCTCGTACCGCTTCGCGCGATGGTGGGAAGATCTGGACTGTGGATCATCGATCGAAGGGTAGTCACTCCGTCGGCTGTCACTGTTGCCTTTCCGACAACTCCACTTACTCTGTTCCTCCTCTGTTTTACTTTCACCATTGTAATGGATATAAATCCACTCTCGTGGGACTGGTAGAGGCAGCGAGAGAATTATCAGGGTTTCCTCCTAGCCGCCGTGTTGCGGCTGGCAGAACTGTTCCTCTTTCTGTAAGAACCCTAAGAAAATAAATCCCAATTTTTCCCCTGTTCGTGCTACTACTTCTGAATTTGCAAGTAGTTTAGGCCATAGAGTAGTTGGGGCCTAATATTTGGTATTTAGAGCACACGGTTCTTGGTGGCATGGGAGATCTGGAAAAAGGTTGGGGCCAACCTCCTTCCTTCCTAATCCAGATCAGCGGCGGCGGAGGAGTTCCAGCGGCGCAGGCGGCGGTAGACTGCTCGGGTGTTAGAGGTGGTCGGGTAGTGGTTGCTGAAGAAAACTTCTCCAGTTTAAAATCCCACCTACCCTTCCCTCTTGAACACCATCGATGGCGCGGCGTAGGTGGCGGCGTTGGCGGCGGTTGGAATGACGACATCAAGCTTGGGTTGCAGCTTATGCTGTGGTAAAATTCCTTGCTTGGCTCCATTGTTCGTTTTCTTGTTTATCTGGTTTCAAAGTACCCTGCTTTGAGTAAACCCCGGACTGGTCTGATGGGAGGACCATCGGAATCATCGACCACGACGGACTTGGAGATGCAATCCCTCAAACTAGACATCCAAATGTTGCAGCAGAATAGGGAGCATGATCGGCAAGAATTCCAAGAATTCCAAGTTACAGTCAACAAGAACTTCAACGACGTTCAGAAAACCTTGTTGGAAATGCAGTCTTCACTCACTCATTTGATTACTGCTATACACCCTAGAGATCCAGGCCCAACAACTCCCTTGGGAGCGCAAGACAGTGTCCAACAAGTTACTCCATTAGCACAAATCATAAATGCACCAGAGGCATTCACTACTCCTCCTACAGTCGGCTCATGAGTGCTACATGATGTGCAATCAGGCAAGGAACTTCATTTGGATGGGACTGTTAAATAACCTTACAGACATCCCCATTTTGGACAGATTAAGTAGCCGGCTCAACCTCTTGTAGAAAAACAAGGACAACCACAAGTGGCTTTCCCTGACCAACAACAACTAGAGCTAGTGGAAGTTCAGATGGAAGGCCAGAGAAGACCTGCTAGAGACTCCCTATTACCTGACAGAAGAAACCAAACTCTACTCAAGCTTGCTAAAATGAACATGCCTGAATTTGAAGGAGATAACACAGATTCCTGGATACAAACCATGGATCTCTACTTTGATGCTGCAAGAACCCCACTTGAAACCAAAACAGAGATAACCGTCACTTACTTAAAAGGACCTGCCATTGAGTGGTGGAGGGGAACTAGGTACACTGCAGCAACTATGCCCTGGTACAGGTTCTGTAGACATCTAGGGGATAGGTTCTCTGAATCTTCTGTTTGTGACAATGTCAGGAGTTTTCATGCTCTCACACAAACATGATCAGTTAAGGAATATGTACTTCAGCTTGAGCAGCTGATGAACTTGATGAGAAGAGATAACCCTGCACTACCTCATTCTTACTACATGAACAACTTCATTTCGGCTTACATGATAGCATACAACATCTCATCCAATGCCATGAACCTCCAACAATACAAAAGGCTATTTGGTTAGCTAGAAGGTTGGAACAAACTCAACCTCCTAGAAGACAAGCAGCACCTAACCAGCCCCTTCCTGTCAGGAGACAAGTTTAGTTCATTCCTAACAGACCTCAGAATATTACACCATCTGCTATTATTGAACATGCTAGATTAAAGGGAGTCTACTACAAATGCAATGAAATGGTTCCCTGGACATAGGAAAGTATGCAAAATGTCCCAACAGGCCCAAGTTCAAGCTCTACAAGGCCAAGTTCATGAGGATGCTGAAATCATCTATTTCACTGATTTGGAAGAAGAACTGGAAGAGATTGCCACTGAACTGCCTGACCAGAACTTACAAATCTCTATGCATGCACTGATGGGATTCAGTATGAAAAAGTACACCTTCACTGTCAAAGTTAATATCAAGGGTTGCACTGCCCTTGCCCTCATTGATAGTGGCAGTACAACCACTTTTATATCTCCCAAAATGGCAGAAACAACATAGTGTACCCTGTTGCCAACTAAGAAACTCAAGGTGACAATAGCTAATGGGGGATATTTATCCACTGACCACATAGTCAAAGATTGCCCTTATATCATTCAAGGTCATGAACTCAAATCTGACTGCAGAGTCCTGAAGTTGTTGGGTTATGACATGATTTTGGGAGCTGATTGGCTTGCTCAAGTTAGCCCCATCTGGATGGATTATGAGGAAATGTTCATGGAAATTAAGCTGCCTGATGGGAAGAGAGCTCACTTAGTGGATGAAACTATATCCTCTGATCTAGAAGTTCAAGATACCTCCACTGTTCATAATCTAATGGAAGATGTTGTAGGTGGAGCATTCCTATTAATCAGACATGTGTTGGAAAAGGAGGAGGTACACAATACATCTCCACATCCTAAAGTGCAGCAAGTTATCACTGAACACAAAGATGTTTTTAGTACTCTATTGGGACTTCCCCCAAAAAGATAATGTGATCACAAAATTCCTTTGGAACCTGATGCCAAAATTGTCAACATAAGGCCCTATAGGCTACCACATCACCAGAAGGATATCATGGAAGGACTCATCAAAAGAATGGCGGATGAAAACATTATCAGGGACAGTACTAGCCCCTACTCATCCCCTGCTTACTAGTTAAGAAGAAAGATGCAAGCTGGAGGTTGTGCAATGATTTTAGAAAAGTGAATTCCCAAACTGTTAAAAATAAATACCCTTTGCCAATTATTGAGGACCTCATTGATGAACTTTCTGGTGCTACAATCTTCTCCAAGATAGATCTAACCAGTGGGTATCACCAGATCAGAATGTCATAGGAAGACATCCACAAGACTGCATTTGCTACCCACATGGGCCATTATGAGTATATGGTTATGCCTTTTGGATTGACCAATGCACCTGCAACTTTTTAACTCTTGATGAACACAATTCTAGCTCCTTATTTGAGATTTTTTGTCTTAGTCTTCTTTGATGACATCCTCATTTTCAGCAAGATTGAGGAAGAACATTGTGAACATTTGAGAATAGTGTTTGAAACACTGAAAAAACACAAGCTGGTAGCAAATGAGAAGAAGTGTGTTTTTGGACAAACACAAATTGAATACTTGGGCCACATTATTAGCAAGGAAGGTGTAGCTACAGACCCTGCTAAGATCTCATCTGTGGTTAAGTGGCCCACTCCTACTTCTATCATTGAACTTAGGAGTTTCCTTGGCCTCACTGGTTACTACAAAAGATTTGTTAGAAACTATGGCTACATCTGCAAACCCTTATTTCAAGCTTTGAAAAAAGAAGGTTTCATTTGGGGTGAGAAACAACAGAATGCTTTTAACATATAAAAGCACAGGATGACTAAAACCCCTGTCCTTGCACTTCCTGATTTCTCTCAGCCATTCATACTAGAAACTGATGCTTGCACTTATGGCATTGGAGCAGTGTTGATGCAGAAAGGACATCCATTAGCCTATTTCAGTAAAACACTTGGCCCTAGAGCCCAACCATTGTCCACTTATGACAAAGATGCTATTGCAATCATGGAAGCACTGAAGAAATGGAAGCATTACTTTGCAGCTTCCTCTCTGATAATCAAAACTGATCAAGAAAGTTTAAAGTACATCCAAGATCAGAAGTTGACAGAAGGAATACAACATAAATTGCTAGTTAGATTACTTGGCTACAAATACAAGGTGGAATACAAAAAGGGAAAAACAAACAAGGTAGCAGATGCTGTTTCCAGAGTCAAATTACAACTCCAGGCACTCACTAGCACCGTAGTTCATCCTGCCTGGGTTACTGAAGTTATTGCTAGTTACAACCAAGATGACACATGGAAAGAGTTGTTAACTAGGCTTGCTGTAGCCCCTGAGAGTACACCTAACTACAAGTTACATCAAGGCCTTCTCAGGTACAAAAACAGAGTTGTAGTGGGTAAAGAGGATAAGCTCAGAACTAGTATATTAACAGCCTTCCATAGCAGTGACTTGGGTGGCCACTGATGTCTACTATGCAACCTTCTTCTTGTAGACGTTGTTGGGCATCCAAGTGCAGAGGTTTGTAGGACAGTAGCAAATTTCCCTCAAGTGGATGACCTACGGTTTATCAATCCGTGGGAGGCGTAGGATGAAGATGGTCTCTCTCAAACAACCCTGCAACCAAATAACAAAGAGTCTCTTGTGTCCCCAACACACCCAATACAATGGCAAATTGTATAGGTGCACTAGTTCGGCGAAGAGATGGTGATACAAGTGCAATATGGATGGTAGATATAGGTTTTTGTAATGTGAAAATATAAAAATAGCAAGGTAACTAATGATAAAAGTGAGCGTAAACGGTATTGTAATGCTTAGAAACAAGGCCTAGGGTTCATACTTTCACAAGTGCAAGTTCTCTCAACAATAATAACATAACTGGATCATATAACTATCCCTCAACATGCAACAAAGAGTCACTTCAAAGTCACTAATAGCGGAAAACAAACGAAGAGATTATTGTAGGGTACGAAACCACCTCAAAGATATTCTTGCTGATCGATCTATTCAAGAGTTCGTACAAGAATAACACCTTAAGACACAAATCAACAAAAACCCTAATGTCACCTAGATACTCCAATGTCACCTCAAGTATTCTCGGGTATGATTATACGATATGCATCACACAATCTCAGATTCGTCTATTCAAACCAACACAAAGTACTTCAAAGAGTGCCCCAAATTTTTTATCGGAGAGTCAAGACGAAAACGTGTGCCAACCCCTATGCATAGATTCCCAAGGTCACGGAACCCGCAAATTGATCACCAAAACATACATCAAGTGAATCAATAGAATACCCCAATGTCACCATGGGTATCCCACGCAAGACATACATAAAGTGTTCTCAAATCCTTAAAGACTCAATCCGATAAGATCATTTCAAAGGGAAAAATCAATCCATTACAAGAGAGTAGAGGGGGAGAAGCATCATAAGATCCAACTATAATAGCAAAGCTTGCGATACATCACGATTGTGCCATCTCAGGAACACGAGAGAGAGAGATCAAACACATAACTACTAGTACATACCCTCAGCCCCGAGGGTGAACTACTCCCTCTTCGTCATGGAGAGCTCCGGGGTGATGAAGATGGCCACCGGTGAGGGACCCCCCTCCGACAGGGTGCCGAAATGGGTCTAGATTGGTTTTCGGTGGCTACATAGGCTTGTGGCAGCGGAACTCCCGATCTAGGTTTCTTTTCGGGGGTTTATGTATTTATAGGAATTTTTTTGGCATCGGTCTCACATCAGGGGAGGGTCTCCGAGTCGTCCACGAGACAGGAGGGCGAGTCGGGGGGGG
>LR738715.1:318671528-318799118 GCA_902687465.1 Secale cereale
GGGGGGGGGGGGGGGGGGGTAGGGCGCACCCTCCACCCTCGTGGACGGCCCGAGACTCTTTTGGCCCAACTCTTTTACTCCGGTGGCTTCTTTTGGTCCAGAAAAAATCATCAAAAATTGGCACGTCAATTGGACTCCGTTTGGTATTCCTTTTCTGTAAAACTCAAAAACAAGGAAAATACAGAAACTAGCACTGGGCTCTAGGTTAATAGGTTAGTCCCAAAAATCATATAAAATAGCATATAAAACATTCTAGATGGATAATATAATAGCATGGAACAATAAAAAATTATAGATACATTGGAGACGTATCAAGCATCCCCAAGCTTAATTACTGCTCATCCTCGAGTAGGTAAATGATAAAAACAATTTTTTTGATGTGGAATGCTACCCAACATAATTTTCAATGTAATTTTCTTTATTGTGGCATGAATGTTCAGATTCAAAAGATTCAAGACAAAAGTTTAATATTGACATAAGAATAATAATACTTCAAGCATACTAACAAAACAATTATGTCTTCTCAAAATAACATGGCCAAAGAAAGTTATCCCTACAAAATCATATAGTCTGGCTATGCTCTATCTTCATCACACAAAATATTTAAATCATGCACAACCCCGGTTTCAGCCAAGCAATTGTTTCACACTTCAATTTTTTTCAAACTTTTCAACTTTCACGCAATACATGAGCGTGAGCCATGGATATAGCACTATAGGTGCAATAGAGTGGTGGTTGTGGAGAAGAAAAAAGAGGAAGATAGTCTCACATCAACTAGGCGTATCAATGGGCTATGGAGATGCCCATCAATAGATATCAATGTGAGTGAGTAGGGATTGCCATGCAACGGATGCACTAGAGCTCTAAGTGTATGAAAGCTCAACAAAAGAAACTAAGTGGGTATGCATCCAACTCGCTTGCTCACAAAGACCTAGGGCATTTTGAGGAAGCCCATAATTGAAATATACAAGCCAAGTTCTATAATGAAAATTCCCCTAGTATATGAAAGTGACAAAACAAGAGACTCTCTATCATGAAGATCATGGTGCTACTTTGAAGCACAAGTGTGGAAAAAGGATAGTAGCATTGCCCCTTCTCTCTTTTTCTCCTTTTTCCTCTTTTTTTATTTGGTCCTTTTCTCTTCCTTTTTTTATGGCCTCTTTTTTTTCTCTTTTTCTTTTTTTCGTCCGGAGTCTCATCCCAACTTTTGGGGGGATCATAGTCTCCATCATCCTTTCCTCACTGGGACAATGCTCTAATAATGATGATCATCACACTTTTATTTACTTACAACTCATGAATTACAACTCGATACTTAGAACAAGATATGACTCTATATGAATGCCTCCGGCGGTGTACCGGGATGTGCAACGAATCAAGAGTGACATGTATGAAAGAATTATGAATGGTGGCTTTGCCAGAAATACGATGTCAACTACATGATCATGCAAAGCAATATGACAATTATGGAGCGTGTCATAATAAACGGAATGGTGGAAAGTTGCGTGGCAATATATCTCGGAATGGCCATGGAAATGCCATAATAGGTAGGTATGGTGGCTGTTTTGAGGAAGGTATATGGTGGGTGTATAGTACCGGCGAAAGTTGCGCGGCACTAGAGAGGCTAGCAATGGTGGAAGGGTGAGAGTGCGTATAATCCATGGACTCAACATTAGTCATAAAGAACTCATATACTTACTGCAAAAATCTACAAGTTATCAAAACAAAGTATTCAACGCATGCTCCTAGGGGAAGGGTTGGTAGGAGTTAACCATCGCGCGATCCCGACCTCCACACAAAGGATGACAATCAATAAATAAATCATGCTTCAACTTCATCATATAACAGTTCACCATACATGCATGCTACGGGAATCACAAACTTTAACACAAGTGTTTCTCAAATTCACAATTACTCTACTAGCATGACTCTAATATCACCATCGTCATATCTCAAAACAATCATCAAGAATCAAACTTCTCATAATATTCAGTGCACTCTTATGAAAGTTTTTATTATACCCATCTTGGATGCCTATCATATTAGGACTAATTTTATAACCAAAGCAAATTACCATGCTGTTCTAAAATACTCTCAAAATAATATAAGTGAAGCATGATAGTTCATCTATTTCTTCAAAATAAAACCACCGCCGTGCTCCTAAAATATATAAGTGAAGCAGTAGAGCAAATGACAAACTACTCCAAAGATATAAGTGAAGATCAATGAGTAGTTGAATAATTATGTAACTATGTGAAGACTCTCTAACATTTAATAATTTCAGATCTTGGGATATTATTCAAACAACAAGCAAAACAAAACAAAACAATACTAACGCTCCAAGCAAAACACATATCATGTGGTGAATAAAAATATAGCCTCAAGTAAAGTTACCGATGAACGAAGATGAAAGAGGGGATGCCTTCCCGGGCCATACCCAAGCTTAGGCTCTTGGTTGTCCTCGAATATTACCTTGCGGTGCCTTGGGCATCCCCAAACTTAGGGTCTTGCCACTCCTTATTCCATAGTCCATCGAATCTTTACCCAAAACTTGAAAACTTCACAACACAAAACTCAACAGAAAATTCATAAGCTTCGTTAGTATAAGAGAATAAAACCACCACTTAGGTACTGTTGTGAACTCATTCTAAATTCATATTGGTGTAATATCTACTGTATTCCAACTTACCTATGGTTCATACCCTCCGATACTACTCGTAGATTCATCAAAATAAGCAAACAGAACATAGAAAACAAAATCTGTCAAAAATAGAACAGTCTGTAGCAATCTGTTACTTTCGAATACTTCTGTAACTCAAAAAATTCTGAAATAAATTGCTGGACGTGAGGAATTTGTCTATTAATCTTTTGCAAAAAGAATCAACTTAAAATCACCCTTCTGTAAAAAATGGCATCTAATCTCGTGAGCGCAAAAGTTTCTATTTTTTACAGCAAGATCGCAAAGACTTTCACCCAAGTCTTACCAAAGGTTCTACTTGGCACTTTATTGAAAAAGGCTATAAAACATGATTACCACAGTATCTTAATCCTGTGAACACACAAAAACAGTAGGGGTAAATACTGGGTTGTCTCCCAACAAGCGCTTTTCTTTAATGCCTTTTAGCTAGGCATGATGATTTCAATGATGCTCGCATAAAAGATAAGAATTGAAATATAAAGAGAGCATCTTGAAGAATATAACTAGCACATTTAAGTCTAACCCACTTCCTATGCATATGGATTTTTTGAGCAAACAACTTATGGGAACAATAATCAACTATCATAGGAAAGCAAAACAAGCATAACTTCAAAACTTTTAACACATAGAGAGGAAACTTGATATTATTGCAACTCCTACAAGCATATATTCCTCCCTCATAATAATTTTCAGTAGCATCATGAATGAATTCAAAAATATAAACATCACATAAATCATTCTTTTCATGATCTATAAGCATAGAAAATTTATATAGCGACCACGATCCGAATGGACCGAAGTCTCTGTGTTCTGTGTCATCCCTTGATCGGTAATGCTGACACACACAGTACTTGAAGGATTTATAACAGAGTGTCAATCACACACTTATTACATCGAATGTCTCAAAAGAGAACTTATTACAAAAGTCTATGGCATATGGCCATCTAACAAAATAACAGCGGAAGGCTTGGAAGATAAGTGAGTCCATCAACTCTAACTGCATAGATGAGTGCATGACAAACGACCTATCGCGTCTTACTCTTCGTCTAAAAAGTCTGCAACGTAACATGTTGCAGCCCGAAACGGGTCAGCACATGGAATATGCTGGCAAGATAACACAGTAGAGCAAGTAACAGAAATAAAGGCTAACACTATATGCATATTTGGCTGGTGGAGGCTCTAAGGTTGAAGTTTTTGCATAAAGCCAAATTTTCCCTTCAACAAAGGAATAACTTTTATTTTAACTATCATGGTAGTTAAAACATCATTGAGATGGTACCTCCAACTCAATCCCAATTAAAGTAGTCATCATTACCCAACAAATTAATTTTAGAGTGTCGAGATCAACCAATAATTCAAGTACCAGATACTCAAGATTGTCCATAACCGGGGACACGACAAATCATGATTAGTTTGTACAGTCTACAGAGGTTTGTGCACTTTTCCCCACAAGACTCGATCTCCTCCATTGGATTTCTCGCACTGCATGGTGTTTGAGAAACGGATGACCGAGACACAGTCTTTCAGAAGCATTTACTCTTTACCCCGGGTGGACCCGTACACCTACTTTCCCCTACATCAGCTAGTCCACCACTGAAAGAGCTCACACGTCTTACTCATACTATGCCAGAGCCCATAATGGCATTGTGGCTGCACACGGAAGTTTCTAGCATGAATAGTTTTATGATCCCTTTGAGCCTGGGTGGCATTCCATAGAATAATCACACGGTTCCTCCGGGATTTCCTAGGACAACACTGGATTCTCCAGGTGCCTTGCAACCAATCCACCCAGATATGTATTCAAGTAGCCACCTTAAGTTGAACAATTAATTAAAAACTCACATCTACGAGCATATGATGTCTACTACACGCTTCTATTCCTGTAGACAGTGTTGGGCCTCCAGGAGCAAAGGTTTGTAGGACAACAACAAATTTCCCTTAAGTGAGTAACCCAAGGTTTATCGAACTCAGGGAAGTGGAGGTTGAACGTACCCCTTTCAAGCAACCCTGCAATCAAGATACAAGAAGTCTCTTGTGTCCCCAACACACCTAATACACTTGTCAGATGTATAGGTGCACTAGTTCGGCGAAGAGATGTTAAATGGCAAGTGATATGGATGGCAAAAGATGTATTTGTAAATCTGAAATAAAAATGGCAGCAAGCAAACATGTAACAAAACTGAAAGTAAACGGTGTTCAATTGATGAGAACAAGGCCTAGGGATCATACTTTCACTAGTGGACTCTCTCAACTTCGCTAACTTAATCAATCAAACACTACTTCACCAAAGCATATATTGTAATTGTTTCTCCAAACCCATTCCTAGGGACCAAAGTAGGATGAGATTGCGTAGGGCTACAAAAGCACACCTTAAAGTATATCGTTCCTATCCTGGGCACCCCACGCTTTCACTTTGAGCCCCCAAGACTGTACTAAACAAACACCACAACATATTCCCTGATTAGTTCTTTCCATTGACATACACGGCACCCACAATGTCACCTTGGCACCATGCAGTTTGTAAAGCACACCTCAAGAAACCTCATGATTCCAGTATTCAATCACACATAAGAACAAATTCATGATAAATAATACCACTTGAGAGACATCATACTCATTACATATGGAAAAATAGCATCCGATCAATCTACATTAACAAAGCTCATGATCACTACAAGATCACATCATGGGAGAGAGAGATAGCCACATAGCTACACGTACAAGCCCTTAGCCCCGGAGAATACTACTCACACATGGCCATGGTGAGCAAGAGATTGATGGTGGTGTTGATGGAGAGGTGCAGGCCGAAGAGGAGGAGGCGACCGGCGGCAGCCGTGACGGCGGCGGCCCTCCGGGGCGGCGGCGGCCCTAGGGTCAGCGGCTCCTTGGCCCCCCTTCTTCCTTGTGGATGGTGCTGCAATGGTGCTGGTCCTCCCCTCCAAGACGGCGGCCTGGGAGGAGGAAAATTCGTGGCCCTTGGTGACCTAGGTTTCCTCTCTTTATATAGACTCTCGGATTCCCGTCATCAGATTTTGGGCTTCAGTAAAACGGGCTTTTCTCAGCCGTCCGGACTCCGATTTGGACGGATTTATCTCCAGAAGCATCCCCTCGAAATTCCCCACAACTTTCACAACTAGGCTTTTTCCGTTTGACGTCGTCTTCGGGCCGGAACGTGACCATCTTCTAAAAACGTTCTCAGACAGATTTCAGGAAAGTCAGAGTCCTACTCCAATACGACTCCTTTTGCGTTTTTGTCAATTTCCAAGTAATTCCTACACAATAAAGTGTAAAACAAGAACATTGTGCACTTTTGCAACCATTAGTAGGTTAGTCCAATAAATGCCTAAAAAGATAGAAACTTTGATATAAACATGAGACAATGATGCAAAACAAGCATGTCACAAGCAAAAATTATGGATATGTTTGGGACGTATCAACATCCCCAAGCTTAATTCCTACTCGTCCTCGAGTAGGTAGAATGATAACATAGATAATTTTTGAGGTGACATGCTACTAACACAATCTTTATCGAGTAATATACTAAAGCACATGAACTGAAATAAAGTGAACCAAAACAATTGTCTATAGTTGAAAGCAAGTAAACAATGAATAACCAAGTAAATCATCTAAGTAAATTCCTTTCATGAATAATAAATTTGAAGACATGAAACTATGAAGTTTAGCACAACTGTTAGCCCCAAAGGAGTTCTCTCATCAAAAGCATTCTAGCCAACACAAAGGAAGATAAAGTTTCAGCAATGCTTTCCACTTTTCAACATATTTATCTCATGGATAAGTTCAATGCACAAGGATTATATATAACTAAGCAGAAATTTTGAACATAATCAACTTGAACCCAGGGTTAACACTAGATGCTTGCTTATGGTGGAGGAAGAAGATTAGAACATAGGAAAACTGACTCAACATTTAAAAGTAAAAGATAGGCCCTTCGCAGAGGGAAGCAGGGATTACTCATGTGCTAGAGCTTTTTATTTTTGAAAACATAGAGATATAAAAGCAATTTTGAGAGATGTATGCTTATGTCAACGAATGGTAATAAACAATGCACTACTACTCATGCCAAACAGAATTTAAGAGCGGCTCCCATAGAGGAATGATAACACTCCCCTTTCTCCTTTGTTTATCACTAGACAAAGTTTGTCTGATTTCTCAGGTACGATGTGTGAAGGAGGTTTTTGATATTGATATTGATGCCATGTAAAGTGGGCTGGGCATACCCTTTTGCCAGCTTTTTTTTTGCAAAATTAAGGACATGGACATTATTCATGCACGTCAGGGGTCGTTCTGTCCAACACAAGTAATAATGAACTGTCTACCACTTCCTCATGAGCTAAAACAGAGACACAAATAAGGATAAATTTTGAAGGTTTTAAAGGTAGCACATGAGCAATTTACTTGGAATGGCTATTAAATACCATGCATAGGTAGGTATGGTGGACACATATGGCAGAATTTTGGCTATGGAATTTGGATGCACGAGCAGCATTCCCGCTCAGTACAAATTTTTTGGTTTAGCAAGTTTTTAGCAAGCACATGTTAACTGGTACAAGAGAATTATAACATCCTTTCAGCATAATTATAAGACTTCTACACTGTCCTCCTTGTCAACCATCTTACTTCTAAAAAGAGAACAAGAACTTTAAAACTACCAATGGTGAAAAACTAAACAATTGCAAACTTCAAAGGTATTTCTTCACTAATAAGACTTTATTAAATGATCTACATGTTTAGGCATCACTACTTAATTTCTCAAAACAATTGATAGGGATCAAGTTACTCAATGATCTTCAAGACTATGCAAGCTTTTTATTCTTTGCACCACGGCCACACTTGGCATTTACTTTACCAACATATTATTTAGCAATTCAAACCAATTCAACTCTCCAAAAAGATATAAGTGAAGCAAGAGAGTACTTTCTATAAAAGAACTAATAGCTCTGAACATGATATGAAATAAAAACAAGAGCTAGAAGCATATAACAAGGTAGCTAAAACACTCAAAAAGATATAAGTGAAGAACATGAGTGTTTCATGAAAAAGCGGAGCGTGTCTCTCTCCCAAATAAGAATGATCAGATGCAACTTATTTAAGACTAGCAAAGAAAAAAAAACAAAACAAAAAGATGCTCCAAGAATAACACATAATGGGCAAAGGAATAAAAATATAGTGACACGAGGAGAACCTGGTGATTGTTAATGAAGAAGTGGATGCCTTGGGCATCCCCAAGCTTAGATGCTTGGGACTTCTTGAATATTTCTTGGTGGTGCCTTGGGCATCCCCAAGCTTGAGCTTTTGTCCCTCCTTGATCTTCTCTCATATTTCCCTACACGCGCACTTGAAAACTCCCTTCACACAAAACTTCTCATAAAATCATTAGAAGGGTTAGTGCATTAAATAAATTCAACCACTTTGATTCACTTGACAAATCCTACAAACTTGTTTTTGACATTAGCTACTGTTACATAACCTTAATTGTGGCTCTCCATAACTAGAAAACCCAACTTAACGCTCGTAAAATAGGCAATGCAAAATATAGGCAGAATCTGTCAAATCTGAACAGCCAGCAAAGATGATTTTTTTCGAGGCACTTCTGGACTTCTAATCAAAAAACTTAAAACTAATGAAAGGTAGGCAACTAGCCTCAGCTTACTGACAAACATTTTCAGATCCAAATCACGTTCTCGCTGAGAGAAAGATTTTTTACGGTGAAGCACATCGAATCTGTTTTTGACAGCAAGATAAAACTTTTTGATCACCTCTCAATTAGAGGCTACTCTTGGCACAAACACGAAATAGAAAGGATACAAAGGAGTCATTACAGTAGCAACAACATCCTTGACTCAAAAAAAGCAAAAGAAAACTGAAAGCAAATAAAGGTGGGTTGTCTCCCAAAAGCACTTTTGTTTCATGCCTTTAAGTTAGGCATAGTGATTTTTTTAAGCAACTCTCACAAAGATAATAATTGAAGCATATAAGAGAGCATCATGAAGCATATATAAAACATATTTAAGTCTAACATACTTCCTATGCATGTGAATCTTGTAAGAAAATAAATTATTGAAGCATAAAGCAACTAGCATAGGAAGGCAAAACAAGCATAACTTCAAAATATTCACCATAAAGAGAGGAAACTTCTTATTATTAAGATATTTAGAACCATGTATCCCTCTCTCATTATAAATTTCAGTGGCATCATGGATGAACTCAACAATATAACTATCACATAAGGCATTATTTCCATGATCCAAAAGCATAAAAGTATCATTACTCTTCATATAAGCAAAATCTTTCTTATTAGGAATAGTGAGCGTAAAGCAATCATAACCATCATGGTAATCATCATATTTAGGAGGCATATCATAATCATAATAAATTTTATCCTCAATAGTAGGTGGACTAAAAAGCTCACATTTATCATTGTAATCATCATATATAGGAAGCAAAGTATCATCAAAGTAAATTTTCTCTTCAAAAGTTGGGGGACTAAAAATATCATGTTCATCAAACGTGTCATCCCCAAGCTTAGAGCTTTCCATGTCATTAGCAATATTGATATTAAAAAAAACATACTAATAACATCACCACCATCATGATTGTTATGCAAATAATAAAGTTCCAAAGGTTTTTTATTTTTCTCTTCAAACACATCATGTCCAAGTTCAAGGTAGAGCTTATAAAGCTCTCTCATATTTTTGTTGTTTTCCATTAAGCAAAACTAGTGAAATAAAAACAAGAAACAAAAAGTTTAATTTCAAGATCTAGAGAAGGTACCTTCACTTACCTCACTTCCCCGGCAACGGCGCCAGAAATAGCTTGATGTCTACTACACACTTCTATTCCTGTAGACAGTGTTGGGCCTCCAAGAGCAGAGGTTTGTAGGACAGCAGCAAATTTCCCCTAAGTGAGTAACCCAAGGTTTATCGAACTCAGGGAAGTGGAGGTTGAACGTACCCCTTTCAAGCAACCCTGCAATCAAGATACAAGAAGTCTCTTGTGTCCCCAACACACCTAATACACTTGTCAGATGTATAGGTGCACTAGTTCAGCGAAGAGATGTTAAATGGCAAGTGATATGGATGGCAAAAGATGTATTTGTAAATCTGAAATAAAAATGGCAGCAAGCAAACATGTAACAAAACTGAAAGTAAACAGTGTTCAATTGATGAGAACAAGGCCTAGGGATAATACTTTCACTAGTGGACTCTCTCAACTTCGCTAACTTAATCAATCAAACACTACTTCACCAAAGCATATATTGTAATTGTTTCTCCAAACCCATTCCTAGGGACCAAAGTAGGATGAGATTGCGTAGGGCTACAAAAGCACACCTTAAAGTCTATCGTTCCTATCCCGGGCACCCCACGCTGTCACTTTGAGCCCCCAAGACTGTACTAAACAAACACCACAACATATTCCCTGATTAGTTCTTTCCATTGACATACACGGCACCCATAATGTCACCTTGGCACCATGCAGTTTGTAAAGCACACCTCAAGAAACCTCATGATTCCAGTATTCAATCACACATAAGAACAAATTCATGATAAATAATACCACTTGAGAGACATCATACTCATTACATATGGAAAAATAGCATCCGATCAATCTACATTAATAAAGCTCATGATCACTACAAGATCACATCATGGGAGAGAGAGATAACCACATAGCTACACGTACAAGCCCTCAGCCCCGAAGAAGACTACTCACACATGGCCATGGTGAGCAAGAGATTGATGATGGTGTTGATGGAGAGGTGAGCCCGGAGAGGAGGAGGCGGCCGGCGGCAGCCGTGGCGGCGGCGGCCCTCGGGGCGGCGGTGGCCCTAGGGGGCAGCGGCTCCTTGGCCCCCATTCTTCCTTGTGGATGGTGCTGCAATGGTGCTGGTCCTCCCCTCCAAGACGGCGGCGTGGGAGGAGGAAAATTCGTGGCCCTTGGTGACCTAGGTTTCCTCTCTTTATATAGACTCTCGGATTCCCGTCATCAGATTTTGGGCTTCAGTAAAACGGGCTTTTCTCGGCCGTCCGGACTCCGATTTGGACGAATTTTATATCCAGAAGCATCCCCTCGAAATCCCCCAGAACTTTTGCAACTAGGCTTTTTCCGTTTGATGTCGTCTTCGGGCCGGAACATGACCATCTTCTAAAAAGGTTCTCAGACAGATTTCAGGAAAGTCAGAGTCCTACTCCAATACGACTCATTTTGCGTTTTTGTCAATTTCCAAGTAATTCCTACATAATAAAGTGTAAAACAAGAACATTGTGCACTTTTGCAACCATTAGTAGGTTAGTCCAATAAATGCCTAAAAAGATAGGAAACTTTGATATAAACATGAGACAATGATGCAAAACAAGCATGTCACAAGAAAAAATTATGGATACGTTTCAGACGTATCAGCATAGCATGGCAACCTAAGCATAACGTAGAAGTAACTACCAAGGGTTTGAAAATAATGCAGGTAATAGGTTCTACCTTATTCTACTTCCCAGACCCACAAGTTAAAAGATCCTACTCATGCAATGTGTGAGGGTTTGATCTAATGCATAAGAACTAGGTAATAAAAGGGGTATGATCAAAGTGTTACTTGCTTTGCTGATGATTCGCAAAACCTAGAGACTCGTAGTAGCACGCTTCGCACTCCGGGAATTCTATCGCAAGCAAACAATAGAATACATAAGCAATCAAGCAAATATGCACAAACAAAACTCCAAACAAGAAGATCTAACCAGAAAGTTCAACTTAAAAACCCTGGTTTGCAAAAAGAATCAAATCAAACGGAGCAACGAAACTCAAACTGCGAATGAAACAAGATCCGTTTACTAGATTGATCTAAGGTCAAATTTTACAGTAACAAAACCTTGTTCAAGTTGATTGAACGGAAAGAGGGCTTCGAGACGAAGATCTGGGCGCTTGAATCGCCTGGTTCCGACTTTCGAGCGAAAAGAAAAACTAAAAACAAGACCAGGGCAGAAATCGCGATCGAGAATAATCACGGAAAAACCCTGAAAAAGGAAAAAGGACGATTAGGCTAACGAACGAACGTTCGTTATCTATGACTAACGGGCGAACAACGTTCGTTATAACGAACGTACGGACGAACGTTCGCTATTTAACTAAACCGAAAAAACCGAACTGGTCCATTAAAAAAACAGATCTAGGGTTTCGAACAAAACCGATCGGTTTTTAAGAAAAAACCGACGGCGACGGCGACGAGAACGGCGGCGTCGGCTACCTCGGCGGGCGGGCTCCGGCGGCGGCGGCGGGCGGTGGTGCGACGGTGCGGTGCGGCGCGGCGCTAGGGTTCGGGGGCTGGGGCTGGCGGCGGGGTGGGCTGCGGGGTTGACAGCCTCGGGCTTTAAAGGCCCCGGGCTGGGGAGTCCTAACCGAACACGGCCCGTAGGTCGGTTGCCTCTTTTTTTACATAGTCCTGACGTACTAAAACGGGCAAAAAAATATATACTAAACGGACTCCAAAAATTCCGAAATAAATTTTCACCGTCCTCTAATAATATTTAGGACAAAGTGAACATTTTTCCCGGACCTAAATGCAATTTTTAAAAACGCACATTTTTCCTATGCAAATAAATTGCAAATAAATCTGAATAAAATCCAAAAGTGATTTTAATATTTTTCCTCCAATATTTCTTTTATTTTGGAGAAGTCGTATTATCTCCGCTCGTATATTTTATCAAGAAATATTTTTAGGAGGGAAAAACTATTAAAACCAAAGTGATCCTCGTACCGGTATTTTGAGAAAACTCAAATACGAATACGGTGAAATCCACAACTCTCTCCGTGGGTCCTTGAGTTGCTTAGAAGGATCGCAACGCACAAATGCAATAAAACATGCTATGCAATATGATCTATGTATAACATTCCAAATTGAAAATTTGGGATGTTACAAACCTACCCCCCTTAGAATGAATCTCGCACTCGAGATTTGGTTGGGCTAGAGAACAGGTGTGGGTGGTCCTTGCGTAGATCGTCCTCTCGTTCCCAGGTGGCTTCATCCTCGGTATGGTGACTCCAATGAACTTTGCAAAACTTGATAACCTTGCTATGGGTGACTCTGCTTGAAAACTCGAGGATCTTGACGGGTTTCTCTTCGTAACTCATATCACTATCCAACTGAATTGCTTCCAGGGGCATTGTGTCTCTTAAAGGAATATTGGCCATCTCTGCATGGCACTTCTTAAGCTGAGAAACGTGAAACACGTTGTGAACTCCTGACAATCCTTCGGGTAACTCCAACTTGTAGGCAACCTCTCCCATGCGTTCCAAAACACAGTACGGTCCCACAAATCTCGGGGTAACTTTCCCTTAACTTCGGAACGTTTAACTCCTCGCAGAGGAGACACTCTTAGGTACACTTTGTCTCCATTTTCATAGACTACTTCCTTGCTCTTCGAGTTTGCATAGCTCTTCTGCCTGGACTGAGCTACCTTCAGTCTATCTCGAACCAGCTTAACCTTCTCTTCTGACTCTTTGATCAAATCTGGTCCAAATAATGGCGGTCTCTGACTTCATCCCACATCAACAGCGTTCGACATCTCCTCTCGTACAATGCTTCGAACGGTGCCATCTTCAAACTGGCCTGGTAACTGTTGTTGTACGAGAACTCCGCATAGGGCAAGTTGTCATCCCAACTAGATCCATAGTCTAGCGCACAAGCTCTCAACATGTCCTCCAGAATCTGATTGACTCTCTCGGTCTGTCCATCGGTCTGTGTGTGAAAAGTTGTACTGAATTCCAGCCTCGTTCCCAAAGTCTGGTGTAGCTGATGCCAAAACTTTGAGGTGAACTGTGTTCCTCTATCTGATACAATGGTTCTCGGATCTCCGTGTAGACATACGATCCTGGTCATGTATATCTTGGCCAACTTCGCACTGGTATACGCGGTTTTCACGGGGATAAAGTGGGCTACTTTGGTCAAGAGATCCACTGCTACCCAGATTGAGTCATATCTCGATCGGGTCCTGGGTAATCCGGTGATAAAGTCCATGCCAAGCTTATCCCACTTCCATTCGAGTATCGGCATAGGCTGTAGCAATCCTGCTGGCTTCTGATGTTCCGCCTTTACTCTCTAGCATACATCACATACTGCTACATACTCGGCAATATCCTTCTTCATTCCCGTCCACCAGAAATGCTCCTTTAAATCCAAATACATCTTAGTGTTTCCAGGGTGTATCGAGTATAGTGAGTCATGTGCTTCCTGTAGTATCAACTTCCTGATCTCGGCGTTGTTGGGCACATAGATTCGGTCTTCACACCACAAGGTGTCGTGTTCGTCTTCATGAAAACCCTTGGCTTTTCCTTCACTCATCTTCTCCTTGATTTCGACAATCTCTTTGTCATCCTTCTGGGCTTCTCGTATCTTTCCCAACAATGTTGACTGAACTTCCAAGGTTGCAACGAAACCTCTAGGAACTATCTCAAAACGAAGCTCCCGGAGATCTTATGCTAACTCCTTTGGCAATCCTCCCTTCACTAGGGTATTTGCATAACTCTTCCGGCTCAAAGCGTCTACAACGACATTGGCCTTTCCGGGATTATAGTGCAGCTTCATATCATAATTCTTTATAAGCTCCAACCATTTCCTCTATCCGAGGTTCAGCTCCTTCTGAGTGAAAATGTACTTCAAACTCTTGTGATTCGTGTACACATCACAACAATTTCCAATAAGGAAATGTCTCCAAGTTTTGAGTGCGTGCACTACAGCTGCTAGCTCCAAATCATGCATAGCATAATTCAACTCGTGCGGTCGAAGTTGACGAGATGCATAGGAAACAACTCTTTCGTCCTGCATGAGTACTCCTCCAAGTCCTAAGCATGAAGCATCACAATACACTTGGAAATCATTGCGTATGTCCGGCAAGATCAGCACTGGGGCTGTCATCAATCATTTCTTCAACTCCTGGAAAGTTTCTTCGCACTCTTCAGTCCAATGAAACTTTGTGTCTTTCTTCAACAATGTCGTCATAGGCTTTGCAATCTTGGAGAAATTCTCTATGAATCTCCGGTAATATCCCGTGAGTCCAAGAAAACCGCGGATCTCTCCAACTGAAGTGGGTGCCAACCACTCAGTGACTGCCTGCACTTTGACGTGGTCCGCTGCTATGCCTTCTCCTGCTATAACATGCCCTAGGAATCCAACTTCCTTCAACCAAAACTCGCATTTGCTAAACTTGGCGTACAACTGATGTTCTCTGAGCTTCTCCAGAACCAAACACAAATGCTCCACGTGTTCCTCTTCGTTCTTCGAGTACACCAAGATATCATCAATGAATACCATGACAAACTTATCCAAGAACTCCATGAACACCTTATTCATCATACTCATGAAATAGGCAGGGGTGTTAGTCAATCCAAATGACATAACCGTATACTCATATAGCCCATACCTTGTGGTGAAGGCTGTCTTAGGTATATCCTTCTCTCGGATCTTCAACTGGTGCTATCCTGATCGTAGATCGATCTTGGAGAATACTTTAGCTCCTTGAAGTTGGTCGAACAAATCATTGATCATCGGCAGCGGGTACTTATTCTTAATCGTCACTTCATTCAGTGCCCGATAATCAATGACCATCCTTAAAGATCCATCCTTCTTCTCGAGCAAAAGCAGTGGGGCTCCCCAAGGTGATGAACTCTGGCGAATAAATCCTTTCTCCAATAACTCCTTAATCTGCTTCTTGATCTCCTACAGATCATTTGCTGGCATCCGGTACGGTCTCTTCGATATTGGTCTGGTGCCAGGCAATAGCTCAATCAAAAACTCAATATCCCTATCCGGTGGCATGCCTGGTAGCTCTTCTGGAAACACATCCGGATAATCCTTTACTACGGGCACTTCCTCCTGAACAACTCCCGTGAGAGAATGTACTTGTGTCCTTCTAGGCGAATGCCTAGATACATAATTGATCCTTTTTCCCTCCGGGGTGGTGAGCAAAATAGACCTACTGGCACAGTCGATGTTCCCTCCACACATCGATACCCAATCCATACCTAGTATTACATCCAATCCTTGTGACTCCAAGACTATCAGGTCTGAGGGGAAAACATGGCTCCAATGGTCAATGGCATCTGAAAACATCCTTGATGTGCCATATACTCTGCTCCCGGGGAACTTACTAACATGGGGGTCTTAAGGACTTGGGTGGGAAACTTATATCTATTCACGAATCCCCTTGAAATGTATGAATGCGATGCACCAGTATCAAAAAGAACTACTGCGGTAAATGACTTAACCAAAAACTTACCGACAACTGCATCTGGTTGCTCCTCAACCTCCTCCACGGTCACGTGGTTCGCTTGTCCTTTGCTGAACGGGTTGGGCTTCTTCCCGGCGCTTCCATTGCCGTTCCCATTCTTAGCTTCAGGGAACTCCATGGCATAGTGTCCATTCTTCCCGCACATGAAACAGGTAACGTGACTTAAATCCCTCTTGGCGGGTGTGGAATGGCGTGGAGCGGTTCTAATTATTGTTTGCTCCATTCCCATTCCCATTCTTGGAGCCGTTGTGGTTGTGAGCATTCCCTCCATTATGGGTGTGGCTTCCATGGTTATGGGTGTATCCTCCCGAGTTCGGGGTGAAACGGGGCTTCTGCTGGGCTCCAGAATTATTCCTTCCTTGTCCATACTTCCTCTTGCGGCTCTCAATCTGCTGCTGCTTCCCTTCAATCATAAGAGCCTTATCTACCAATTCCTGGTAGTTGTTGAAGGTTGCCACCATCAACTGTACGCTCATCTCATCATTCAGCCCTTCCATAAACCTCTCCTGATTCGCGGCATCTGTCACCACATCATCCGGGGCATAACGAGATAGAGTACTAAACTCATCTACGTACTAAGCCACTGTACGATTTCCTTGGCGCAAGTTGCGAAACTCTCGCTTCTTTATGCTCATGGCTCCAGTTGAGACATGGGTAGTGCGAAAAGCTTGCTGAAACTGATCCCAAGTGACATTGGCTACAGGGAAGGTGGCTGTGTAATTCTCCCACCATGCTGATGTTGGTCCAGCTAACTGATGTGCGGCAAAACACACCTTCTCAGCATCCGTGCAATTTGTGGTGGTCAAATCCCTTCCAATATTGCGCAGTTAGTCATCATCAACTATCGGTTCCATGCTGCTAGCAAACACCGGTGGTTGCAACCTTAGAAAACGTGCCAGGTTGTCCACGGGTTGTGGTGGTGGAGGGTTGTTGTTGTTATTCTGATTGTTCTGATTGTTCTGGACAAGAAGTTGCATCAAAGTGTTCTACTGCTGGATCAACTGAGTGAGCTCAGAGGGAAACTGAAATCCGGGCTCACGTCTCGGAGGCATCTGATGGGTGTAGAGGGGAGAGATTAGAATAGAAATGAGGTCTAAGGGAAAATTCACTACCCATATGCACATGAGACAAAGACAATCATATCACATCAATTAATTTCAAGCAAGGGCTTACAAAGCTTCTATCTAACGTTACGAAAGTGCTCTAAATTCTACTTTATGGGGAAAAACTACTAGTCATAGGGTGGTGATCTAGAAATTTTGGTCGGCGAAAGATTCCATGATATCTGCTCCAGCTTCATCTTCATAGTCCTCATCACTATCATCGGGGTCTGAGTCGGTGTCGTCGATGATGATGTAGTCCTCAGAACGAATCTCCTTGGGTTCTTCTTCTTCTTCTTCTCCTCCTGGTGTTGGATCTCCCATGAATACTCCTAGCTTCCTTGTCAAGCCATCATTCTTCTCCACAAGTATTATCATATCCTCCTCTTATCCGTCGCGTGTAGACTTGACTTCCTCTTCTAGCTCCAAGTTCCTGGTTAGCGCCTTCTTGAAATCTATCATCCCTGTGCACATCTGGTGCTCCTGTCGACGAATGTGCTGGTTTAACTCCTGGATGAACGCTGCAATGGATCTGTCCTTCTAGGTAATGATCATGTCCCATTGCTCATCTCGGCGTCCACATATCTGGTAGATGGTGTCCTTCAGCTCCTGCTTGTAGACTTCTCCAATACGTCTCATGGTAATGTGGGCTGCCATACTCTTGCCTAGACTCCAGGTTGGTGCATCAAAAGAAAACTCTATTGGCTCAGTGGATGGTGCGAAGGTCTTCCCGAGAATTTGAACTTGAATACTCCATCGCTCCTCTTCTGGTAAAGTGGCGGTGTAGGTCCCGGTGAAGCTTGGTATTCCGATGTTCAGGTACCTAGTGACTTCCTTCAAGTGTCGTCCAAAAGGTGTGTCTTCATCTGGTTGAGTGAACTTATTCCTTGGGTCCACCATCCTAAAGAGTAGAAAATGGAGAGGAGTCAGAAATGAGTAGAGAAGAGTGTCCTAGGGTTTATCTTAGTGGTCGTGTCCTACAATCAGCGTGTGCTCTGATACCATCTTGTAGCGACCACGATCCGAATGGACCGAAGTCTCTGTGTTCTGTGTCATCCCTGGACCGGTAATGCTGACACACACACATTACTTGAAGGATTTATAACAGAGTGGCAATCACAAACTTATTACATCGAATGTCTCAAAAGAGAACTTATTACAAAAGTCTATGGCATAAGGCCATCTAACAAAATAACAGCGAAAGGCTTGGAAGATAAGTGAGTCCATCAACTCCAACGGCATAGCTGAGTGCATGAAAAACGACCTATCACATCTTACTCTTCGTATGAAAAGTCTGCAACGTAACATGTTGTAGCCCGAAACAGGTCAGCACATGGAATATGCTGGCAAGATAACACAGTAGAGCAAGTAACAAAAATAATGGCTAACACTATATGCATATTTGGCTGGTAGAGGCTCTAAGTTTAAAGTTTTTGCATAAAGCCAAATTTTTCTTACAACAAAGGAATAACTTTTATTTTAACTATCATGGTATTTGAAACATCATTGAGAAGGTACCTCCAACTCAATCCCAATTAAACTAGTCATCATTACCCATCAAATTATTTTTAGTGTGTCGAGATCAACCAATAATTCAGGTACTAGATACTCAAGTTTGTCCATAACCGGGGACACGGCTAATCATGATTAGTTTGTACACTCTGCAGAGGTTTGTGCACTTTTCCCCACAAGACTCGATCTCCTCCGTTGGATTTCTCGCACTGCATGGTGTTTGAGAAATGGATGACCGAGACACAGTCTTTCAGAAGCATTTACTCTTTACCTCGGGTGGACCCGTACACCTACTTTCCCCTACATCAGCTAGTCCACCACTGAAAGAGCTCACACGTCTTACTCATACTATGCCAGAGCCCATAATGGCATTGTGGTTGCACACGGAAGTTTCTAGCATGAATAGTTTTATGATCCCTTTGAGCCTGGGTGGCATTCCATAGGATAATCACACGGTTCCTTCGGGATTTCCTAGGACAACACTGGATTCTCCAGGTGCCCTGCAACCCATCCACCCAGATGTGTATTCACGTAGCCACCTTAAGTTGAACCATTAATTAACAACTCACATCTGTGATGGCTTCTCTCAAACCCAAACCACGTCTATGAGCATAGCATGGCAACCTAAGCATAACGTAGAAGTAACTCCCAAGGGTTTGAAAATAATACAGGTAATAGGTTCTACCTCAATCTACTTCCCAGACCCACAAGTTAAAAGATCCTACTCATGCAATGTGTGAGGGTTTGATCTAATGCATAAAAACTAGGTAATAAAAGGGGTATGATCAAAGTGTTACTTACTTTGCTGATGATTCGCAAAACCTAGAGACTCGTAGTAGCACGCTTCGCACTCCGGGAATTCTATCGCAAGCAAACTATAGCATACATAAGCAATCAAGCAAAGATGCACAAACAATACTCCAAACAAGAAGATCTAACTAGAAAGTTCAACTTAAGAACCCTGGTCTAAGGTCAAACTGCGAAAGAAACAAGATCCGTTTACTAGATGGATCTAAGGCCAAATTTTACAGTAACAAAACCTTGTTCAAGTTGGTTGAATGGAAAGAGGGCTTCGAGACGAAGATTTGGGCGCTTCAATCGCCTAATTCCAACTTTCGAGCGAAAAGAAAAACTAAAAACAAGATCAGGGCAGAAATCGCGATCGAAAATAATCGCGGAAAAACCCTGAAAAAGAAAAATGGACGAATAGGATAACGAACGAACTTCGTTATCTGTGACTAACGGGCGAACAATGTTCGTTAAAACAAACGTACGGAGGAACGTCCGCTATTTAACTAAACCGAACCGATCTATTAAAAAAACAGATCTAGGGTTCCGAAAAAAAACAATCTGTTTAAAAAAAACCGACGACGACGGCGATGAGAACGACGGTCGCGGCTACCTTGGCGGGCGGGCTGTGGTGCGGCGGCGCGGTGCGGCACGGGCGACGGCGCTAGGGTTTGGGGGCTGGGGCTGGCGGCGGGGTGGGCTGCGGGGGCGGCGGCCTCGGGCTTTAAAGGCCTCGGGCTAGGGAGTCCTAACCGGACACGGCCCGTAGGTCGGTTGCCTCTTTTTTTACAGAGTCCAGACGTACTAAAACGGGCGAAAAAAAAAACTAAACGGACTCCAAAAATTCTGAAATAAATTTACACCGTCCTCTAACAATATTTACGACAAAGTGAACATTTTTCTCGGACGTCAATGCAATTTTGAAAAACCCACATTTTTCCTATGCAAATAAAATCGCAAATAAATCCGAATAAAATCCAAAAGTGATTTTAATATTTTCCCTCCAGTATTTCTTTTATTTTGGAGAATTCATATTATCTCCGCTCGTATATTTTATCAAGAAATATTTTTAGGAGGGAAAAACTATTAAAACCGAAGTGATCCTCGTACTGGTATTTTGAGAAAACTCAAATACGAATACGGTAAAATCCCCAACTCTCTTCGTGGGTCCTTGAGTTGCTTAGAATTTTCGAGGATCGCAACGCACAAATGCAATAAAACATGCTATGCAATATGATCTATGTATAACATTCCAAATTGAAAATTTGGGATGTTACAATTTACTACTCTCCACATAAGCAAAGTTCTTCTCATTCGGAATAGTGGGAGTATCATAAGAAACTTGAATACTATAAATTGTTTCCACATTAAAAGAGTAATGTTCAGAAAAAGGGTAATCATACAAGTTTTATAAATATAATCATCACTACTTTTTATAGCATAACTATCATCACAATAATCATCATAAATAGGAGGCATGTTATCATCATAATAAATTTACATATCAAAACTTGGGAGGCTAAAAATATCATCTTCATCAAACGTAGCGTCCCCAAGCTTGGGACAAACATTAATTGCAGCAAATAAATTCTCAAACATGTCATTCTCATCAAACATAGCATCCCCAAGCTTGGGCCATTACATATCATAAGCATAATCACTCTCATCATTAATAGTATGGATAGCACCAATAGTATAGCAATTATCATCATCACAATGAGTAATAGGAGCAACATCATTTGGGAGGGATACCTTTTTACCTTTGCTTCTCCATCTTTTCTTTTCCTTCTTCACATTTTGTGTGGGTTTAATCCTCCTTTTGGAGCTCCTTATTAATGAGATGGGTTGAATAGAAGGCTCCTCCTCGTTACCTGATTCATCATAAGAAATAATAGGAGGATATTGTGAAGCCTCTTCCCTTTCATTAGTATTCTCTTCATCTTCTATTTATTTTCTCGTCTTTATGTAATTGGCAATATAAGGATTTTCAATGCAATTCACCGCACAATACATAAAAATTTCTTCTAGATCAAAATCAAGAACTCTCTCAAGGGCAAATTCTGGAATATTCTTAATTATACGTTTCATTTCTTCATAACCCAAAAGCAAACTAAGTTCATTATGATGTGCAAGGGAAATCAAGTCATCATAATTTTTGGACACGATTCGATCATGAAACAACTTGCATTGGATATTTAAATGACCACGTTCATTGCAAAGTTCGCAAGGAAGGCTAAGAAAATTTAATTTTTCAGCACAAACATCTAGCCTTTCTTGCAACCATTTAGTTTCTAAATACTTATGCCTCTTGCAGAATCTATCTTCCCTATTTGGTGTGTACTTGCAAACTCTATGCACTCCACAAAAATTGACATGCTTATATGAGATATTTTCATACTGACTAGTGAAATCATCATTAGTACTATGGATATTCAAAGATTTTGTACTAACAACATTGCAATCATGCTCATCATTAGAAGATTTAGTGCCAAATATATTAATGCATTCTTCTTATAGTACTTGGGCACAATTTTCATTCCCGTCATTTTCACGAAAAATATTAAAAAGATGAAGCATATGAGGCAACCTCAATTCCATTTTTTGTAGTATTCTTTTATAAACTAAACTAGTGATAAAACAAGAAACTAAAAGATTCGATTGCAAGATCTAAAGATATACCTTCAAGCACTCACCTCCCCGGCAACGGCACCAGAAAAGAGCATGATGTCTACTACGCAACCTTCTTCTTGTAGACGTTGTTGAGCCTCCAAGTGCAGAGGTTTGTAGGACAGTAGCAAATTTCCCTCAAGTGGATGACCTAAGGTTTATCAACCCGTGGATGCTTAGGATGAAGATGGTCTCTCTCAAACAACGTGCAACCAAATAACAAAGAGTCTCTTGTGTCCCCAACACACCCAATACAATGGAAAATTGTATAGGTGCATGATATGTCTCCAACGTATCTATAATGTTTGATTGTTCCATGCTAATATATATGATGTTTTGGATGTTTAATGGGCTTTATCATACACTTTTATATTATTTTTGGGACTAACCTATTAACCCAAAGGCCTAGTGCAGATTGTTTTTTTTCCTATTTCAGGGTTTCGCAGAAAAGGTATATCAAACGGTGTCCAAACGGAATGAAACCTTCGCGAAAGTTATTTTTGGAACAATATCAACACAGAAGACTTGGAGTACATGCGAGGGAACGAAGGAGGCGGCCACGAGGGTCCAAGGCGCGCCCCCTCCTACAGGGCGCGCCCCCACCCTCGTGGGCCCCCTCTGGCTCCCCCGATGCCCTCCTTCCTCCTATATATACCTGTATATCCTGAAAACATCAAGGCAACAGAGAAAACCCTAATTCCACCGGAGATCCCATCTTGGGGCCTGTTCCGGAGTGCTTCTACATCAACACCATTGCATCACCATGAGTTGTGAGTAGTTTACCACAGACCTTCGGGTCCATAGTTTTTAGCTAGATGACTTCTTCTCTCTTTTTGGATCTCAATACCAAGTTCTCCTCGGTCTTCGAGGAGATCTATTCGGTGTAATCTTTTTGCGGTGTGTTTGTCGAGATTCGATGAATTGTGGGCTTATGATCAAGATTATCTATGAGAAATATTTGGTTATTTTCTGAATTCTTTTATGTATCATTATAATATCCTTGCAAGTCTCTTCGAATTATCGGTTTGGTTTGGCCTACTAGATCTATAGTTCTTGCAATGGGAGAAGTGCTTGGCTTTGGGTTCAATCTTGCGGTGTCCTTTCCAAGTGACAGCAGGGGTAGGAAGGCACGTATTGTATTGTTGCCATCGAGGATAAAAAGATGGGGTTTATATCATATTGCTTGAGTTATTCCCTCTACATCATGTCATCTTGCTTAAAGCATTACTCTGTTCTTATGAACTTAATATTCTAGATGCATGCTGGATAGCGGTCGATGTGTGGAGTAATAGTAGTAGATGCAGAATCATTTCGGTCTACTTGTCACAGACGTGATGCCTATATATAATGATCATGCCTAGATATTCTCATAATTATTCACTTTTCTATCAATTGCTCGACAATAATTTGTTCACCCACCATAGAATTCTGCTACCATGAGAGAAGCCACTAGTGAAACCTATGGCCCCGGGTCTATTCTCAACATATTAATCTACAATCTACTTTACTTTGCTGTTTTTACTTTTTGTTCTTATATCTAAAAATACCAAAAACATTATACTATCCTATCTATCAGATCTCACTTTCGTAAGTGACCGTAAAGGGATTGACAACCCCTTATCGCGTTGGCTGCGAAGTTCTTATTTGTTTGTGCAGGTGCGAGGGACTCGCGCGTGGTCTCCTACTGGATTGATACCTTGGTTCTAAAAAACAGAGGGAAATACTTACGCTATTGTGCTGCATCACCCTTTCCTCTTCGAGGGAATACAAAGCAAGCTTGAGAAGTAGCAAGAAGAATTTCTGGCACCGTTGCCGGGGAGGCTTATGCAAAATTCATATACCAAGTACCTATCACAAACCCTTATCCTTCGCATTACATTTATTTGCCTCTCGTTTTCCTCTCCCCCACTTCACCCTTGCCGTTTTATTTGCCCTTCTTTTTGTCGTGTGTTTACCATTCGCTTCCTTCTTGTTTTGCTTGTGTGTTGGATTGCTTGCTTGTCACCATGTCTAGCACACCTATCATTATCAATACTCCTGAGAGTGAGGTTATTAATTTTAAACAAAGGGAGGAGGAAAATCTAAAAGATGCCTGGTATAGAATCTGCAATGCTCAAAATAGATCTACTAGGAAGCTTTCCACTTCCGTGCTTCTTCGCAATTTTTATGTTGGCATAACTCCGTGGAATAGGTATATTTTAGATACCATTACCGGAGGGAACTTCTTGGGTAGCCATACTTTTGATTCTTATAATGCTATGACTGAATTATTTGGCTCACTACCTCTTATGGTCAATGGGACTGTTTTAATCTGGAACATGTTATGCAAAGGCTTGAAATCATTGAAAACAAAGTTGCTACTGTAGAGTTGGTTGAGAATTTGGATAAGAAGATCCACAACCAAGTTACCCAACATGGATCCAAGGTAGGGGTTATTCTGATTTTTTTAAGGAAAAAGAACCATAGTTAAAGAGAAAATAGATCAAGATTCCACTAGAATCGATAAACTTGAGGATATTATTACTAATGTAGGGTCTGCTCTTTCTGCTATGAAAACTACTTCGAATCCTTCTACCACTAGATTGGCTAAGCTTATGTATGTTCCTAAAAATAAGGATGAATCATGTAGTAAGGGAATCGCGGATCTTAAATCTATAAGTGTTCATCCTAATTTTCTCACTTTCGCAAGAGAACCTTTTGATACAAATGAATTTATTGACTTCTTGCCCAAAAGTTCGACTATCAATAGGAATAAAGAATTTCCTAAGAATTATATGTGCTCAATTAAAGAATTGCCTTCCAAAGATGGCAATACCTAGATCTATCCTTGTATCGTGCCTAGCTGGGGGCGTTAAACGATAGCGCTTGTTGGGAGGCAACCCAATTTTATTTTCTTTGTTTTTGCTTCTGCTTATGAATAAATATTGCATCTAGCTTCTGTTTAGATGTGGTTTTGTGTTTTAATTAGTGTTTGTGCCAAGTAGAACCTTTGGGAAGACTTGTGTGAAGTTTATATGATCTTGCTGTAAAAAACAGAAATGTTAGCGCTCACGAGAATAGTCACCAGATTTTACTGGAGAGTAATATTTAGTTGATTCTTTTTACAGATGATTAATAGACAAATTCCTCACGTTTACAAATTTATTTCAGTTTTTTTGGAGTTACAGAAGTATTCGAAAGTTATAGATTACTACAGACTGTTATGTTTTTGACAGATTCTGTCTTCTGTGTATTGTTTGCTTATTTTGACGAATCTATGAGTAGTATTGTGTAGCGACCAGACCTCAAACAGTCTGATCTCTGTGCATCAGTGTCATCCCTCGATCAGTAATGCTGACACGCACAGTACTTGAAGTATTTATAACAGAGTAGCAATCACACACTTATTACATCGATAGTCCAACGATGAATTTATTACAATAAATATGGCTGAAGGCCATCTAATACGATAACATTGGAAGGCTTGGAAGATAAGTGAGTCCATCAACTCCAGCGGCATCACTGAGTATAGAACCACGACCTAAAAGGCATCTTACTCGTCGTCTGAAAAGTCTGCAACATGAAACGTTGCAGCCCGAAAACGGGTCAGCACATGGAATATGCTGGCAAGGTAACACAAGAGAATGCAATGAAAGTAAAGCTATACTATATGCAATATGGCTGGTGGAAAGCTCTATGGTTAAGTTTTTGCGTAAAGCCAATTTTTCCCTACTTCAAAGGAATAGATTTTAATTAACTATCATGGTAGTTGAAACATTGTTGAGAAGATAGACACCCTCTCAACCCCAATTAAAATAATCATTAACCCAACAAAATTAATTAAAGTAACATGATGAGATTCACATGATAATGCAAGTACTAGATACTCAAGACGTCCGTAACCTGGGACACAGCTAATCATGATCAGTTTGTACACTCTGCAGAGGTTTGTGCACTTTTCCCCACAAGACTCGATCGCCTCCGTTTGGTTTCTCGCACTACATGGTGTTTGAGAAACGGATGACCGAGACACAGTCTTTCCGAAGAGGTCCCCTTAACCAGATAGATAGGCCGGTACACCTACAAAACCCACTACATCTGCTAGCCCATCATGGAAAGGTTTCCCACAACTTACTCAACTATGCCAGAGCCCATATTGGCATGTGGCTGCACACGGAAGTTTCTAGTATGAAAAATCTCATGATCCCTTTGAGCCTGGGTGGCGGTCCAAAAGAAAAACAGGCAATCACTGGAATACCCAGATGCCTCAATCCACCCAGATGTGTATTAATGTTGCCACCTTAAGTTGAACCATTAATTAACAAACTCACATCTGTCATGGATTTCACTCACCCAATCCACGTCTACGAGCATAGCATGTCCTATCAGCAACGTAGAAGTAACTCCCAAAGGTTTGAATGTAATGCAGGTAATAGGTACTACCTCAAACTACTTCCCAGTCCCACAAGTTAATTGATCCTACTCATGCAATGTGTGAGGGTTGGACTAATGCAATGCAAACTGGGTAACTGGAAAGTATGATCAAAGTGTTAATTGCCTTGCTGATGATCCGCAAAACCTAGAGACTCAAAGTAGCAAGCGGCGCACTCCGGGTACTCTGTCGCAATCAAACAAGCACACAATAAGTACTTAACTAATGAATGGG
This sequence comes from Secale cereale, assembly GCA_902687465.1. Classification (NCBI taxonomy): domain Eukaryota; kingdom Viridiplantae; phylum Streptophyta; class Magnoliopsida; order Poales; family Poaceae; genus Secale; species Secale cereale. Next base: position 318,698,232 of record LR738715.1, read on the forward strand.
TAAAACTCAAATAAGAGATCTAACCAGAAAGTTCAACTTAAGAACTCCGGTTTGCAAAAAGAATCAACTCGAAAGAAGCAACGAAACTCAAACTGCGAAAGAAACGAGCTCCGGTTTACTAGTTGGCTTAAAGTCAAATTTTACAGTAGCCAAAACTTTGTTCAAGTTGATTAAACGTAAATAGGGCATCGAGACGAAGATCCGGGATTTTGAATCACCCGATTCCAACTCTCGAGCGAAAAGAAAAACGCGAAACAAGATCAGGGCAGAAATCGCGATCGGAATAACCGCGGATAAATACCCCGAAAAGAAAAACGGACGAACAGGCTAACGAACGAACGTTCGCTGTCTGCGGCTTGCTAACGAAAACCGTTCGTTAAAACGAACGTACGGACGAACGTCCGCTAAATAACTAAACCGGCGAAAACCGATCTGATCTAATCTAATAAAACAGATCTACGGTTTTTTTAAAAACCGAACGGCTGTCCGGCGGTCCGGCGGGCGAGGTGGCGGGGCGGCGGCAAGGCGCGGCGGTGGCGGCAGTCGCGGCGGCGGGGCGGCGGGTGGTGCGGCGGCGGCAGTCGCGGCGGCAGCGGGCGGCGGCGGCATCGCTATGCGGCGGTGGTGGCGGTGGTCGTGGGCGGCGGCGGCTAGGGTTTGGGGCGGGGCTGGTGGCGGTTGCGGGCCGGCTCGGGCGACTTATAAAGCCCAGAGTCCTGAGCTAGTAAGACTCCAAGCCGGTTTCCTATTTATTTTTTATTTTTTAAAAAGAATCTCGGCGCAGAAAAACTAACGAAAGAAATACTAAACGAACTCCAAAATTCCCGAAATAAATTTTCACCGTCCTCTAATAATATTTAGGACAAAGTGAACATTTTTCCCGGACCTAAATGCAATTTTGATAAACGCGTATTTTTCCTATGCAAATAAATCCGCAAATAAATCCAGAAAAATACCAAAAGTGATTTTAACATTTTTCCTCCAATATTTCTGTTATTTTAGAGAAGTCATATTATCTCCGCTCATATTTTGTATTTAGAAATATTCTTAGGAGAGAAAAATAATTAGAATCACACTGTCCTCGTACTGGTATTCGAGCGAACTCAAATACGAAAGCGGTAAAATTCCCAACTCTCTCCGTAGGTCCTTGAGTTGCTTAGAATTTCGAGGAACGCCACAAACAAAAATGCAAAAAGCATGAAATGCAATATGATCTATGTATAACATTCCAAATTGAAAATTTGGGATGTTACAAACCTACCCCCCTTTGAATGAATCTCGCCCTCGAGATTCGACTTGGCTAGAGAACATGTGTGGGTGGTCCTTGTGTAGATCATCTTCTTGTTCCCAGGTGGCTTTTTCCTCGGTGTGGTGACTCCACTGAACTTTGCAAAACTTGATAACCTTACTGCGAGTAACTCTGCTCGAAAATTCGAGAATCTTAACCGGCTTCTCCTCGTAAGTCAGATCACTCTCCAACTGAATTGCTTCCAGGGGTACCGTGTCTCTGAGCGGTATATCGGCCATCTCCGCATGACACTTTTTAAGCTGCGAAACGTGAAAAACATCGTCCACTCCTGACAATCCTTCGGGCAATTCCAACTTATAGGCAACCTCTCCCATGCATTCCATAACACTATAAGGTCCCACAAATCTCGGGGCTAACTTCCCTTTAACTCTGAAACGTTTAACTCCTCGTAGAGGCGATACTCTCAGGTGTGCTCTGTCTCCGATCTCATAGGCTATCTCCTTGCGCTTCGAGTTTGCATAACTCTTCTGCCTGGACTGAGCTACTTTCAGTCTATCTCGGATCAACTTCACCTTCTCCTCAGACTCTTTGATTAAGTCTGGTCCAAACAACTGTCGGTCTCCAACTTCATCCCACATTAACGGTGTTCGACATCTCCTTCCATATAACGCTTCGAAAGGGGCCATCTTCAAACTGGATTGGTAACTGTTGTTGTATGAGAACTTGAAAGTGCAACTAATCCCCGGGTGGTTTTGGTAATTAATAACAACATATATATCATTGAACTAATAGTTACTTGAGAATCATTTCAGAGAGTTCAGTGATATGGGTATGGCAAGGACTGAAGAAGTGGACCCCCCAAAATGCTAAGGCAAGCATTGGCAAAAGCTCAAGACTCCATTTTTGGTTTAGTGATCCAAGATCACATTGAGTCCATAGGAAAAGCCAATACTATTAAAAGGGGATGAGGTTATGATGATGATCTGGTTGCTCAAGTGCTTAGTGATACATCTCCTAAACTATCAGCAACTTTCACTGCCATAGACACTCATAAGTAGTCTCGGTCCCACCGATATTCCAAACTCAGTCACACCGAGATGAACCACCTCAGCCATAAGCCAAACCCTAGTAAACTCGGATTTTCTGATTCTGAACTCGGTCTCACCGAAACATGAGTTGCCAAGTTTCTGTAACCTTCTGTCATCAAATCGGTGTCACCGAGATGATGAAGTCGGTCCCACCGAAACTGGCATGCTCTTGTCATTGCACGAATCGGACTAACCGAGATTGTATATTCGGTCCCACCGAAAATCCCAACGTTCACATTATTTGAACTATCGGTCTCACCGAGTTGTCCACTTCGGTCCCATCGAGATTGCTCAAATGTGTGTAACGGTTGGATTTTGTGTGGAGGCTATTTATACCCCTCCACCCCCTCTTCATTCGTGGAGAGAGCCATCAGAAAGAACTACCACTCCTACCTTACATTTCTGAGAAGAGAACTACCTACCCTTGTGTTGAGATCAAGTTGCTCCACTCCCACCATATGAAGCTTGATCTCTAGCCTTCCCAAGTTGCTTTCCACTCAATCCTTTCTTCCACCATAGCCAAATCAGTGAGGAGAGTTGAGTGTTGGGGAGATTATCATTTGAAGCACAAGAGCAAGGAGTTCATCATCATCTACAACATCTATTACCTTTTGGAGGGTGGTGCCTCCTAGATTGGTTAGGTGTCACTTGGGAGCCTCCGTCGTCGAGATGTGGAGTTGAACCAAGAAGTTTGTAAGGGTAAGGAGATCGCCTACTTCGTTAAGATCTACCCCGAGTAAGGCTAGCCCTCCGTGGGCGTAGGCCATGATGGAATAGACAAGGTTGCTTCTTCGTGGACCCTTCATGGGTGGAGCCCTCCGTGGACTCGCGCAGCCGTTACCCTCCGTGGGTTGAAGTCTCCATCAACGTGGATGTACGATAGCGCCACCTATCGGAACCACGGGAAAAATCACCGCATCTCCAAAATTGTGTTTGCTCTTCTCCACCTCTCTTTACTACATGTGAAATTTACTTTCCGCTGCCTATACTCTAGAATTGCATGTGTAGGGTGATGCTTGACTTGATCATAATTGTGAATCTGCCAAAAACTGTTCTTTGTCAAAAGGCAGAATTTTTATATTGACAAGTAGTCTAATCACCCCCCCTCTAGACATACTTTCGATCCTACAGAACTCCACGCAAGGCAAGTTGTCATCCCAACTAGATCCATAATCTAATGCACATGCTCTTAGCATATCCTCCAAAATCTGATTGACTCTCTCCGTCTGTCCATCTGTCTGCGGGTGAAATGCTGTGCTAAACTCTAGCCTGGTACCCAAAGTTTCATATAACTGATTCCAGAACTTTGAGGTAAACTGGGTTCCTCTATCTGATACGATGCTTCTCGGAACTCCATGCAGACATACAATTCTGGTCATGTATATCTTTGCCAACTTTGCACTGGTATATGTGGTTTTCACAGGGATAAAGTGGGCTACCTTCGTCAATCGGTCTACTACTACCCAGATTGAATCATATCCTACTTTGGTCCTGGGCAATCCGGTGATAAAATCCATGCCAAGCTTCTCCCACTTCCATTCGGGTATTGGCATAGGTTGTAACAATCCTGCTGGCTTCTGATGTTCTGCCTTTACTCTCTGGCATACATCACAAACTGCTACATACTCCGCAATATCCTTCTTCATACCGGTCCACCAGAAAATATCCTTCAAATCCAAATACATCTTAGTATTTCCTGGGTGAATCGAGTATGGCGAATCATGTGCTTCCTGCAGTATCAGCTTCCTTATCTCCGGGTCGTTGGGCACATATATTCGATCCTCAAACCATTGGGTGTCGTATTCATCCTCACGAAAACCTTTAGCTTTTCCTTCGCTCATCCTCTCCTTTATAGCGACAACCTCCTTGTCAGCTTTCTGAGCTTCTCTGATTTTATCCATCAAGGTAGACTGGATTTCTAATGATGCTACATAGCCTCTCGGAACTATCTCCAAACGTAGTTCTCGTAGGTCCTCGGCTAACTCCTTTGGAAATTCTTCCTTCATTAGGGTATTGCCATGGCTCTTACGGCTTAGCGCATCGGCTACTACGTTAGCCTTTCCGGGATGATAGTGCAATCTCATGTCATAATCTTTAATGAGTTCCAGCCATCTCATTTGCCTAAAATTCAGCTCCTTTTGAGTGAATATATACTTCAAACTCTTGTGGTCCGTATATACTTCACAATGGTTCCCAATAAGAAAATGTCTCCACGTCTTCAATGCATGCACTACGGCTGCTAACTCCAAATCGTGGGTGGCATAGTTCAGCTCATGAGGTTTTAGTTGTCGTGAAGCATACGAAACAACTCTTCCTTCCTGCATAAGAACTGCTCCAAGTCCTCGACGTGAAGCATCACAGTACACATCATAATCCTTATGTTGATCTGGCAGAATCAACATAGGGGATGAGACCAAACATTTCTTTAATTCCTGGAAACTGGCCTCACATTCTTCTGTCCAACTGAACTTGGTGTCCTTCTTTAACAACTCCGTCATTGGCTTTGCAATCCTCGAGAAATTCTCGATGAATCTCCGGTAGTATCCTGCAAGTCCAAGAAAACTCCGGATCTCTCCAACTGTTGTTGGTGCTTCCCAATGGGTCACAATATCCACCTTAGCGGGATCTACTGCTATTCCTTCTCCAGATATAACGTGTCCGAGAAATCCGACTTCCTTCAACCAAAACTCGCATTTGCTAAACTTGGCATATAACTGATGTTCTCTGAGCTTCTCCAACACCAAACGCAAATGCTCTGCATGCTCCTCTTCATCCTTCGAGAAGATCAATATATCATCTATGAACACTATGATGAACTTATCAAAATACTCCATAAACACTTTGTTCATCAGGTTCATAAAGTATGCCGGTGCATTCGTCAGACCAAACGACATAATGGTATACTCGTACAACCCATACCTAGTGATAAAGGTCGTTTTAGGTATATCCTGCTCTCGGATCTTCAATTGATGGTACCCTGATCGCATATCGATCTTGGAAAATATCTTAGCTCCTTACAATCTATCGAACAGATCATTGATCATTGGTAATGGGTACTTATTTTTGATCGTTACTTCATTCAATCCACAGTAATCAACAACCATTCTTAACGATCCATCCTTCTTCTCCACTAGAAGTACTGGCGAACCCCTAGGTGAAGAACTTGGGCGTATGAATCTTTATCCAGTAACTCCTTAATCTGTTTCTTGATTTCCTCCAAATCCTTTGCGGGCATCCTATATGGTCTCTTAAAAATTGGCCCGGTGCCTCGCAAAAGTTCAATCAAAAACTCTATATCTCTATCCGGTGGCATGCCAGGTAACTCCTGTGGGAACACATCCGGATAATTCTTCACTACTGGCACTTCCTCCTGAACAACTCCCGTGAGAGAATGTACTTGAGTCCTTATAGGCTAATTCCTAGATACATACTTAATCCTTTTTCCCTCCGGGGTGGTGAGCAAAATTGACTTACTGGCACAGTCAATATTACCTCCATACTTCGATAGCCAATCCATACCTAATATCACATCCAATCCTTGTGACTCCAAGACTATCAGGTCTGAGGGGAAAGTATGGCGTCCTATGATCAATGGTGTCTGAAAACATCCTTGGTGTGCCATATAATCTGCTCCAGGTGAACTTACTAACATGGGGGTCTTAAGAACTCGGGTGGACATCCTATGTTTATTTACGAATCCCCTTGAAATATATGAATGCGATGCACTAGTATCGAAAAGAACTATTGCGGTAAATGTCTTAACCAAAAACTTACCGACAACAACATCTGGTTTCTCTTCTACCTCTTCCACGGTCACATGGTTCACTTGTCCTTTGTTGAACGGGTTGGGCTTCTTCGCGGCGCTTCCATTGCCATTCCCATTCTTAGCTTCTGGGCATTCATTGGCATAATGTCCATTCTTCCCGCACTTGTAACAAGTGACATGGATAAAATCCCTCTTGGTGGGTGTGGACGGTGTAGGGCGGTTCTGGTTTCCATTGGCTCCATTCCCATTTCCATTTCCATTCTTGGTGCCATTGTGATTGTGCGAGCTACCTCCTCCATGGGTATGCTGAAACTGTCCTACCGTTTTAGGGGTAAAACGGGGCTTCTGCTGAGCTCCAGAATTATACTTTCCTTGCCCATACTTCCTCTTGCGACTTTCAGTCTGTTGGTGCTTCCTATCAATCATTAGGGCGCTGTCAACCAACTCCTGGTAGTTATTGAAAGTTGCCACCATCAACTGTACACTCATCTCATAATTTAGCCCTTCCATGAATCTCTCCTGCTTAGCGGCATCTGTGGCCACATCATCTGGGGCATAACGAGATAGGGTACTAAACTTATCCACGTACTGGGCCACAGTATGATTCTCTTGGCGCAAATTGCGAAACTCCTGCTTCTTCATACTCATAGCTCCAGTTGAGACATGGGCGGTACGAAAAGCTTGCTGAAACTGATCCCAAGTCACATTGGTTACGGGGTAAGTGGCTGTGTAATTTTCCCACCATGCTGCGGCTGGTCCAGACAACTGGTGTGCGGCAAATCGCACCTTCTCAGCATCTGAGCAATTGGCGGTGGTCAAATCCCTTCCAATCTTGCGTAGCCAGTCATCAGCCACTATTGGTTTGATGCTGCTAGCAAACACGGGTGGTTGCAACCATAAGAAACGTGTCAGGTTGTCCACGGGTGGTGGTGGTGGAGGGTTGTTGTTGTTGGTTGTTCTGGGTGTTCTGGACAAGAAGTTGCATCAGGGTATTCTACTGTTGGATCAACTGAGTGAGCTCAGGGGGAAACTCAAATTCATGTCTTGGAGGCATCTGATGGGTGTAGAGGGAAGAGATTAGAATAGAAAAGAGGTCTAAGGGAAAATCACTACCCATATGCACATGAGACAAACACACAATCATATCACACCAATCAATTTCAACCAAGGTCTTACAAATCTAACGATCGTTACAAAGGTGCTCTAAAACTAATATATGGGGTAAACTACTAGTCACAGGGTGGTCATCTAAAAATATTGACCGGCAAAGGATTCCATAATATCTGCTCCAGCTTCATCTTCATAGTCTTCGTCCTTGCTATCCTCAGCTTCCGAATCTGTGTCATCTATGATGATATAGTCTTCCGATGTAATCTCCTTGGGTTCTTCTTCCTCGTCTTCTTCTCCCATGAGTATTCCTAATTTCCCTGTCAAATCATCATTCTTCTCCACAAGTATCTTCATTTCCTCCTCGTATCCGTCGCGGGTAGACTTGAGTTCTTCCTCTAACTCCAAATTCCTATTTAGGGCTTTCTTCAAATCTATCATCCCTGCACACATCTGGTGCTCCTGGCGACGAATGTGATGGTTCAACTCCTGGATGAATGCTGCAATGGACCTATCCTTCCGGGTGCTAATCATATCCCAATTCTCATCTCGGCGTCCACAAATCTGGTAGATGGTGTCCTTTAGCTCCTGCTTGTAGACTTCTCCAATCCTTCCCATAGGGATGTGGGCTGCCATGCTCCTACCTAGGATCCATGTAGGTGCATTAAAGGAAAATGCTATGAGTGAGGTGACAGGTGTGAACGTCCTTCCTGGAACTTGGGCTTGAATCAACCAACGCTCCTCCTCAGGTAGAGTGGCATTGTAGGTTCCGGTGAAACTTGGTAGTCCAATGTTTAGATATCTTGTGACTTCCTTCAGGTGTCGTCCAAATGGCATATCATCATCCGGTTGCATGAACTTGTGCTTTGCTTCCACCATCCTAAAGAGTAGAAAAGATGAGGAGTCAGAAAGAGAAGAGTGAATAGTGCTCCAGGGCTTGTCTTAATGGTCGTGTCCTACAGTCAGCGTGTGCTCTGATACCATCTTGTAGCGACCAGACCTCAAACAGTCTGATCTCTATGCATCAGTGTCATCCCTGGATCAGTAATGCTGACACGCACAGTACTTGAAGGATTTATAACAGAGTAGCAATCACACACTTATTACATCAATAGTCCAACGATGAATTTATTACAATAAATATGGCTGAAGGCCATCTAATACGATAACAACGGAAGGCTTGGAAGATAAGTGAGTCCATCAACTCCAGCGGCATCACTGAGTATAGAACCACGACCTAAAAGGCATCTTACTCGTCGTCTAAAAAGTCTGCAACATGAAACGTTGCAGCCCAAAAACGGGTCAGCACATGGAATATGCTGGCAAGGTAACACAAGAGAATGCAATGAAAGTAAGGCTATACTACATGCATATTTGGCTGGTGGAAAGCTCTATGGTTAAGTTTTTGCGTAAAGCCAATTTTTCCCTACTTCAAAGGAATAGATTTTAATTAACTATCATGGTAGTTGAAACATTGTTGAGAAGATAGACACCCTCTCAACCCCAATTAAAATAATCATTAACCCAACAAAATTAATTAAAGTAACATGATGAGATTCACATGATAATCCAAGTACTAGATACTCAAGACATCCGTAACCTGGGACACGGCTAATCATGATCAGTTTGTACACTCTGCAGAGGTTTGTGCACTTTCCCCACAAGACTCGATTGCCTCCGTTTGGTTTCTCGCACTACATGGTGTTTGAGAAATGGATGACCGAGACACAGTCTTTCCGAAGAGGTCCCCTTAACCAGATAGATAGGCCGGTACACCTACAAAACCCACTGCATCTGCTAGCCCATCATGGAAAGGTTTCCCACAACTTACTCAACTATGCCAGAGCCCATATTGGCATGTGGCTGCACACGGAAGTTTCTAGTATGAAAAATCTCATGATCCCTTTGAGCCTGGGTGGCGGTCCAAAAGAAAAACAGGCAATCACTGAAATACCCAGATGCCTCAATCCACCCAGATGTGTATTAATGTTGCCACCTTAAGTTGAACCATTAATTAACAAACTCACATCTGTCATGGATTTCACTCACCCAATCCACGTCTACGAGCATAGCATGTCCTATCAGCAACGTAGCAGTAACTCCCAAAGGTTTGAATGTAATGCAGGTAATAGGTACTACCTCAAACTACTTCCCAGTCCCACAAGTTAATTGATCCTACTCATGCAACGTGTGAGGGTTGTACTAATGCAATGAAAACTGGGTAATTGGAAAGTATGATCAAAGTGTTACTTGCCTTGCTGATGATCCGCAAAACCTAGAGACTCAAAGTAGCAAGCGACGCACTCCGGGTACTCTATCGCAATCAAACAAGCACATAATAAGTACTTAACTAATGCACGGATAAAACTCAAATAAGAGATCTAACCAGAAAGTTCAACTTAAGAACTCCGGTTTGCAAAAAGAATCAACTCGAAAGAAGCAACGAAACTCAAACTGCGAAAGAAACGAGCTCCGGTTTACTAGTTGGCTTAAAGTCAAATTTGACAGTAGCCAAAACTTTGTTCAAGTTGATTAAATGTAAAGAGGGCATCGAGACGAAGATTTGGGATTTTGAATCACCTGATTCCGACTCTCGAGCGAAAAGAAAAACGCGAAACAAGATCAGGGCAGAAATCGCAATCGGAATAACCGCGGATAAATACCCCGAAAAGAAAAACGGACGAACAGGCTAACGAACGAACGTTCGCTGTCTGCGGCTAGCTAACGAAAACCGTTCGTTAAAACGAACGTACGGACGAACGTCCGCTAAATAACTAAACCAGCGAAAACCGATCCGATCTAATCTAATAAAAACAGATCTACGGTTTTTTTTTAAAAAAAAACCGAGCGGTTCTTACAAAAAAAAACGACATCTACCTCGCGAACTCTGGCGAGACGGCAGCGGCGGTCCGGCGGTCCGGCGGGCGAGGTGGCGGGGCGGCGGCAAGGCGCGGCGGCGGCGGCGGCAGTCGCGGCGGCGGGGTGGCACGTCGGCGGTAGTCGTGGCGGCAGCGGGCGGCGGCGGCAGTCGCGGGCGGCGGCGGCAGCGGCGGTCGTGGGCGGCGGCGGCTAGGCTTTGGGGCTGGGCTGGTGGCGGTTTCGGGCCGGCTCGGGCGACTTATAAAGCCCAGAGTCCTGGGCCAGTAAGACTCCAAGTCGGTTTCCTATTTATTTATTTTTAAAAAGAGTCCCAGCGCAGAAAAACTAACGAAAGAAATACTAAACGAACTCCAAAATTCCCGAAATAAATTTTTACCGTCCTCTAATAATATTTAGGACAAAGTGAACATTTTTCCCGGACCTAAATGCAATTTTGAAAAACACGTATTTTTCCTATGCAAATAAATCCGCAAATAAATCCAGAAAAATACCAAAACTGATTTTAACATTTTTCCTCCAATATTTCTGTTATTTTGGTGAAGTCATATAATATCCACTCATATTTTGTATTTAGAAATATTCTTAGGAGAGAAAAATAATTAGAATCACACTGTCCTCGTACCGGTATTCGAGCGAACTCAAATACGAAAGCGGTAAAATTCCCAACTCTCTCCGTAGGTACTTGAGTTGCTTACAATTTCGAGGAACGCCACAAACAAAAATGCAAAAAGCATGAAATGCAATATGATCTATGTATAACATTCCAAATTGAAAATTTGGGATGTTACATATTGAGGAGTATGAATCATAGAGAAGTTGGAATACAGTAGGTTTAACACCAATACAAATAAATAATGAGTTCATTACAGTACCTTTGAGTGGTGGTTTGTTTTCTTATACTAACGGAGCTCACGAAATTTTTGGCTAAGTTTTGTGATGTGAAGTTTTGAAGTTTTGAGTACGGCTTTGATGGACTATGGAACAAAGAGTGGCAAGAGCCTAAGCTTGGGGATGCCTAAGGCACCCAAAGGTAAAGTTCAAGGACAACCAAAAGCCTAAGCTTGGGGATGCCCCGGGAAGGCATCCCCTCTTTCGTCTTCATCTATCGGTAACTATACTCGGGACTATATTTTTATTCACCACATGATATGTGTTTTGCTTGGAGCGTCATGTATGATTTGAGTCTTTGCTTGTTAGTTTTACACAATTATCCTTGCTGGACACACCTTTTTGAGAGAAATAATTATGATCTAGAATTTGTTAGAATACTCTATGTGCTCCACTTATATCCTTTGAGCTAAATAGTTTTGCTCTAGTGCTTCACTTATATCTTTTAGAGCACGGTGGTGATTTTATTTTGTAGAAATTGTTGATCTCTCATGCTTCACTTATATCCTTTTGAGAGTCTTTTAGAACAGCATGGTAATGTGCTCTGGTTATAAAACTAGTCCTAGTATGATAGGCATCCAAGATAAATGTAGTAAAAACTTTCATACAAAGTGCATTGAATATGATGAGAAGTTTGATACTTGATGATTGTTTTGAGATATGAGGATGGTGATATTAGAGTCATGATAGTGGAGTAATTATGAATTTGAGAAATACTTGTGTTAATGTTTGTGATTCCCGTAGCATGCATGTATGGTGAACCGCTATGTGACGAAGTTAGAGATGAGGTATTTGTTGAGTGTCATCCTTTGTGTGGAGGTCGGGGGCGCGCGGTGGTTAATTCCTACTAACCTCCCCCCTAGGAGCATGTGTTGATTGCTTTGTTTTGATGACTTGTAAATTTTTGCAATAAGTATATGTGTTCTTTATGACTAATGTTGAGTCCATGGATTATACGCACTCTTACCTTTCCACCATTGCTAGCCTCTCTTGTACCGCGCAACTCTCGCCGGTACCATACACCCACCATATACCTTCCTCAAAATAGCCACCATACCTACCTATCATGGCAGTTCCATAGCCATTCCGAGATATATTGCCATGCAACTTTCCACCGTTCCGTTCATATGACACGCTTCATATTGTCATATTGCCATGCATGATCATGTAGTTGACATCGTATTTGTGGCAAAGCCACCATTCACATTTCATTCATACATGTCACTCTTGATTTATCGCACATCCCGGTACACCACCAGAGGCATTCATATAGAGTCATATTTTGTTCTAGCTTCGAGTTGTAAGTCAATAAAAGTGTGATGATCTTCATTATTAGAGCATTGTCCAATGTGAGGAAAGGCCAAAAAAAGAGTTGGCCTAAAAAAATATAGAGAGGGGCAAAAAAAAAGAGAGAAAGCCCGTCCAAAAAAAAGAGAGAAAAGAGAGAAGGGACAATGTTACTATCCTTTTCCACACTTGTGCTTCAAAGTAGCACCATGATCTTCATGATTGAGAGTTTCTTGTTTTGTCACTTTCATATACTAGTGGGAATTTTCATTATAGAACTTGGCTTGTATATTCCAACGACGGGCATCCTAAAATGCCCTAGGTCTTCATGAGCAAGCAAGTTGGATGCACTCCCACTTAGTTTCTTTTGATGAGCTTTCATACACTTATAACTCTAGTGCATCCGCTGCATGGAAATCCCTACTCACTCACTTTGATATCTATTGATGGGCATCTCCATAGCCCGTTGATATGCCTAGTCGATGTGAGACTATCTTCCTCCTTTTTGTCTTCTCCACAACCACCACTCTATTCCACCTATAGTGCTATATCCATGGCTCACGCTCATGTATTGCGTGAAAGTTGAAAGGTTTGACAAAAATGAGTATGAAAACAATTGGTTGGCTGAAACCGGGGTTGTGCATGATATGACTATTTTTGGTGATGAAGAGGGAGCATAGCCAGACTATATGATTTTGTAGGGATAACTTTCTTTGGCCATGTTATTTTGAGAAGACATGATTGCTCTGTTAGTATGCTTGAAGTATTATTATTTCTTATGTCAACATAGACTTTTGTCTTGAATCTTTCGGATCTGAACATTCATGCCACAATAAAGAAATTACATTGAAAATTATGTTGGTTAGCATTCCACATCAAAAATTCTGTTTTTATCATTTACCTACTCGAGGACGAGCAGGAATTAAGCTTGGGGATGCTTGATACGTCTCCAACGTATCTACAATTTTTGATTGTTATATATGATGTTTTGGATGTTTAATGGGATTTATCATACACTTTTAGATTATTTTTGGGACTAACCTATTAACCCAAAGGCCCAGTGCAGATTGCTGTTTTTGCCTATTTCAGCGTTTCGCAGAAAAGGAATATCAAACGGAGTCCAAACGGAATGAAACCTTCGCGAGAGTTATTTTTGGAACAATATCAACACAGAATACTTGGAGTAAACGCGAGTGAACGAGGGAGGCGGCCACGAGGGTCCAGGGCGCGCCCCCTCCTACAGGGCGTGCCCCCACCCTCGTGGGCCCCCTCTGGCTCCCCCGATGCCCTCCTTCCTCTTATATATACCCATATACCCTGAAAAGATCGAGGCAATAGAGAAAACCCTAATTCCACTGTTGCAACCTTCTGTTCTCGTGACATTCCATCCTGGGGCCTGTTCCGGAGCTCCGCCGGAGGGGGGATCTTCCAAGGAGTGCTTCTATATCAACACCATTGCCTCACCATGAGTTGTGAGTAGTTTACCACAGACCTTCGGGTCCATAGTTATTAGCTAGATGGCTTCTTCTCTCCTTTTGGATCTCAATACCAAGTTCTCCTTGGTCTTCGAGGAGATCTATTCGATGTAATATTTTTGCGGTGTGTTTGTTGAGATCCGATGAATTGTGGGTTTATGATCAAGATTATCTATGAGAAATATTTGGTTCTTTTCTGAATTCTTTTATGTATGATTATAATATTCTTGCAAGTCTCTTCGAATTATCGGTTTGGTTTGGCCTACTAGATATATAGTTCTTGCAATGGGAGAAGTGCTTGGCCTTGGGTTTAATCTTGTGGTGTCCTTTCCCAGTGACAGTAGGGGCAGGAAGGCACATATTGTATTGTTGCCATCGAGGATAAAAAGATGGGGTTTATATCATCTTCCTTGAGTTTATCCCTCTACATCATGTCATCTTGCTTAAAGTGTTACTCTGTTCTTATGAACTTAATACTCTAGATGCATGCTGGATAGCGGTCGATGTGTGGAGTAATAGTAGTAGATGCAGAATCGTTTGGGTCTACTTGTCACTGACGTGATGCCTATATATAATGATCATGCCTAGATATTCTCATAATTATTTGCTTTTCTATCAATTGCTCGACAGTAATTTGTTCACCCACCATAGAATTCTGCTATCATGAGAGAAGCCACTAGTGAAACCTATGGCCCCCGGGTCTATTCTCAACATATTAATCTACAATCTACTTTACTTTGCTGTTTTTACTTTTTGTTCTTGTTCTTATATCCAAAAATACCAAAAACATCATACTATCCTATCTATCAGATCTCACTTTCGTAAGTGACCGTAAAGGGATCGACAACCCCTCATCGAGTTGGCTGCGAATTTCTTATTTGTTTGTGCAGGTGCGAGGGACTCGCGCGTGGTCTCCTACTGGATTGATACATTGGTTCTCAAAAACTGAGGGAAATACTTACGCTACTGTGCTGCATCACCCTTTCCTCTTCGAGGGAATACAACGCAAGCTCGAGAAGTAGCAGTGCACTAGTTTGGCGAAGAGATGGTGATACAAGTGCAATATGGATGGTAGATATTGGTTTTTGCAATCTGAAAATATAAAAACATCAAGGTAACTAATGATAAAAGTGAGCGTACACGGTATTGTAATGCTTAGAAACAAGGCCTAGGGTTCATACTTTCACTAGTGCAAGTTCCCTCAACACTAATAACATAACTGGATCATATAACTATCCCTCAACATGCAACCAAGAGTCACTCCAAAGTCACTAATAGCAGAGAACAAACAAAGAGATTATTGTACGGTACAAAGCCACCTTAAAGTTATTCTTTCTGATCGATCTATTCAAGAGTTCATACTAGAATAACACCTTAAGACACAAATCAACCAAAACCCTAATGTCACCTCAAGTATCCGCGTGTATGATTGTACGGTATGCATCACACAATCTCAGATTCATCTATTCAAACCAACATGAAGTACTTCAAAGAGTGCCCAAAGTTTCTATCAGTGAGTCAAGACGAAAACATGTGCCAACCCCTATGCATAGATTCCGAAGGTCACGGAACCCGCAAGTTGATCACCAAAACATACATCAAGCGAATTAATAGAATACCCCAATGTCACCACGGGTATCCCATGCTAGACATACATCAAGTGTTCTCAAATCCTTAAAGACTCAATCCGATAAGATAACATCAAAGGGAAAACTCAATCCATTACAAGAGAGTAGAGGGGGAGAAGAAGATCCAACTATAACAGCAAAGCTCGCGATACATCAAGATCGTTCCATCTCAAGAACACGAGAGAGAGAGAGAGAGATCAAACACATAGCTACAAGTACATACCCTCAGCCCCGGGGGTGAACTACTCTCTCCTCATCATGGAGAGCACCGGGATGATGAAGATGGCCACCAGTTAGGGATGCCCCCTCCGGCAGGGTGCCGGAACGGGTCTAGATTGGTTTTCAGTGGCTACAGAGGCTTGCGGCGGCGGAACTCCCGAACTAGGTTTCTTTTCGGGGGTTTATGTATTTATAGGAATTTTTGGCATCGGTCTCATGTCAGGGTGGTCTCCAAGTCGTCCACGAGATAGGAGGGCGAGCCCGGGGGGTAGGGCGCGCCCTCCACCCTCGTGGACAGCCCGAGACTCTGCTGGCCCAACTCTTTTACTCCGGGGGCTTCCTTTGGTCGAGAAAAAATCATCAAAGATTGGCACATCAATTGGACTCCGTTTGGTATTCCTTTTTTGTAAAACTCAAAAACAAGGAAAACACGGAAACTAGCACTGGGCTCTAGGTAAATAGGTTAATCCCAAAAATCATATAAAATAGCATACAAATGCATATAAAACATTCTAGATGGATAATATAATAGCATGGAACAAAAAAAAATTATAGATATGTTGGAGATGTATTTGCCACTCAGGACAGAGAGCTACCTACAATAGGCTGAAACTGTTGTTCTATTGGCCTGGTATGAAAAAGAGTGTTCAACACTTTATTAGGCAGTGCCCTGTTTGCCAAATCAACAAACCTGAACATTGCAAATATCCTGGAATGCTCCAACCTCTTCCAACACCAGTGTTTGCCTGGACTCACATTTCCATGGATTTTGTAGAAGGGTTACCAACTTCCAACAACAAAGATCTCATTTTGGTTGTAGTTGATAGATTTACCAAGTACAACCACTTCATCCCTATGAAACATCCTATTTCTGTCAGATCTGTGGCTATGGATTTTATTGACAATGTGTTTAAGCTGCATGGTCTTCCTTGTGTAATTTTCACTAACAGAGACAAAATATTTACCAGCCACATGTGGCAGGACCTCTTCAAAAGATTAGGGACCAAGATGCACTTGAGCACCTCCTACCACCCTCAGATCGATGGCCAAACAAAGAGAGTTAATCAGTGCCTGGAAAGCTACTTGAGATGCATGGTTTTCAATCAACCCAAGAAGTTGTGCTACTGGCTTTCCTTGGTTGAATGGTGGTACAATACTTCTTTTCACACAGCTCTGCAAATGACCCCCCTTCCAAGCTGTGTATGGCAAGAAACCAACAATGATTACTGAATCAGCTCTTTACCCTGATATTCTTCCTGATGATACTCAATTTTCCCTGCCACCTGAAGATACAACTGCCATTATCAAAGAAAACTTGCTGAAAGCCCAAGAAAGAATGAAAGTATTTGCTGATAGGAAAAGATTTGAGAGAACCTTTGAAGTTGGTGATATGGTTTACTTGAAGATCCAGCCATACATACATACTTCATTGAGTATCCACAGGAACCTAAAGCTTCATTCCAAGTACTATGGCCCTTTCAGAGTAATGGCCAAGGTGGGAAATGCTGCTTATAAAGTGCTGTTACCTGATGACTATAAGCTACATGACACTTTTCATGTTAGCCAATTAAAGAAGCACTTGGGTCCTCGTGCTATTCCAAACCCTCATCTCTCTCTACTCAATCCTGATGGGACAGTTCTTTTGGAGCCAGAGACACTGTTGAACAGAAAGCTTGTCCCACGTAAACATGGCGATATTGATATCCCAGTGGTTCGTTGGCTCATAAAATGGAGGAATCTACCTGAAGAGCAAGCTACGTGGGAGGACTCTGGTTTCCTCCAAAAGATGTTCCTAGGTTTCCATCCTTGAGGGCAAGTATGGTCTCACTCCGGGGGATTGTCAGGACCTAGCCTAAAGATCACTGCAGACACTATTCTTTAGTTAACCCAGCTTACCGCTTCACGAGGATGATTCAAGCTGGACTGATCGATCTCCATCCTACGCTCCTCGGCCCTCGTACTGCTTCGCGCGATGGTGGGAAGATCTGGACCGTGGATCATTGATCGGAGGGCAGTCACTCCATCGGGTGTCACTGTTGCCTTTCCGGCAACTCCACTTACTCTATTCCTCCTCTGTTTTACTTTTACCATCGTAATGGCTATAAAGCCACTCTCGTGGGACTGGTAGAGGCAGCGAGAGAATTATTAGGGTTCCCCCCTAGCCGCCGTGTTCCGGCTGGCAGACATGTTCCTCTTTCTGTAAGAACCCTAAGAAAATAAATCCCAATTCTCCCCTGTTCGTGCTACTACTTCTGAATTTGCAGGTAGTTTAGGCCACAGAGTAGCTGGGGCCTAACATGGCTCAAGCCACTCCGTTAGGCTGGGCACACTAGGTCAGCACGCATGACACAAAGGCCACGGTGGCCTTGGCTAGCCAAGAGCGGCTGCATGCAGCAGTGGCACACGGGAGCGGGTGGCAACATCAGCACTAGCAGGCCGCGGCAGGGAGCGAGCGACAACGGACAGCAGCGGTACGCGGCAAAGCAGCAGCGCAGGCAGTGGCAAGCACAGTAGCCCGGCTACAAGCAGCAGAGCAAAACAATGGCAACAACTTGCATTAGTAGCAGCTAAAACTGAGCAGCGGTAGCTAGCGCAGGAGAGTAGCAGCAGTGGCACGCAGCAGTTAAGAGCATTATCCGCTCGCAAGGAGAAGAGGCAGAGCAACGCAGTACACACACGTATGCGTACGCGGGAGCTCGGGCACGATGACGACGGCCTACGACGTACGAATCGAAGGGAGGGAAAGGGGATCTGAGAGAGGAGCTCACGATGAGTCCGTTGGCATGCTCATGGAGGGACAGGGTGGACCGGAGCGACGGCATTGACGGCGAGTTGGTGACGACCGGTTGAAGAAGACGGCAATGGCGTCGGCTACGCAGCTCCCCGGCTCGAGCTTTTCCCCGGAAAGGGCGAAGACGAGCGCGGAAATCCTCCAGGACGTGTTCCCGAGCGACGGCAACGACGGTGGCTATGGCAAGAGGGCGAGGCAGTGGTGACCGCGGATCATTTCAAGCTCGAAAGCGAGCCGTAGAGGAGGGGGCCGATGCGGGACCGAGAGGGGAGTGGATGAGGTTGGTCTAGTGTTTTCGGGGGCGTGTTTATACAACCAGAGGGGCGACGTGGAGGCCATCCATGGTCAGGGTGCAATGGATGTGTGCCACGCCTCTGTTCTGTGAACAGACGAAACAGGAGACCCTAGGTGGGTTGGGCCAGGGCACTGTGCAACTAGAGCCCAGTTGTACAGTGGCTGCATGCCTTTTTCTATTTCTTATTTTTTTTGCCTTTCTTTACAACTTTGGCATTATATTTTAGTATCACATGGCTTTTGTAAAATGTGGAACTTACCACATAATTACTATGCATTATTTTGCATTGCCACAAAAAGTTTGAAGTTTAATTGAATTTGTCTGTATTTTGTTTAAATGGAAATGGCTTAAATGGGGCTTTTTTGGTATTGTTTTCATATTCAGAGGCATTTTAAACATCTATAAAAAGTTTGTTAATGCATGAAAATTATCTAATGAATATTTGCAACCTAAGGAACATTTTTTATTTACTGTTTTATAAAATTATAATTTGACTTGTCATTTGAATTTGAATTTGACTTTGGTTTGAAAGAAAGTGAGGTTTAGCAAAAATAATTATGATGACATGGCATCATTAGTGTGGAGTTACTATAGCATGATTCTCGGGCGTTACAAAGACGGGGACGAGTAGGGCATGCAGACAGCGTGTGGGTGGTGGCTTGCCCGATGGATAAACGGCATCATGGCCCCAAGGGATCTCGAGTACTATGCAAGACCCACTACATGTCATGTCTACTAGACCCACATCGTAGGCCTGACGGTATAGCATCTGTGTGTTCACACGCCATGCCAACGCGTGCATGTAACTTTCACTTAATTCTGTCAACCATCGCGCCTTCCACGTCCGTGGCCTCCCTGGCCCAGTCGCGCCCCTTGCGACTTCGGACGGCTATAAATGAGCATTATTTTTGCCTACTTCGCATGCATGATACTTCCTCTAGTCCTTTTTAATCCGCGTATTAGATTTGTGTCAGGTCAAAGTTTAAAAAGTTTGACCAAATTTATATTAGAAAATATCATTATCTACAATACCAAATATAAATTTTGTGAAACTACATTTCATAATGAATCTAAAAATATTGATTTTACATTGCAAATGTTGATACATTTTTCTATAAGTTTGGTCAAAGTAGAGGTACTTTGACTACGGACAAGACTTATATGCAGACTAGTTCCACCGTCCAGGTGCATTATGATGTTGCCATGTCGTATATAGTCATCACAACAAGGTTAGCTATAAGAGTACTACCTCCTCCCTTCTGGTTAGAAGGGCTCAATTCAAAAATCTAACCTACTCTCCATGTGTGGACTTATGCACCGTTCCCCATACCAGGAAGCCCGTTCGCCTCCAAATCTTTTCCTCTCGATGTGTGAAAACAATCTGCATGCCTGACTCTCCTTCTCTCTCTGGCAGTCCCACCACTCCTCCCCGTGTGAAAACAATGTGCATGCATGACTCTCCTTCACCCCCGCACTCGTCCAATCAGTTGTGACCAGCAATATTTCCAACCTCCCCTCCACCGTAATTTACTCCAACAAAAATATGCCCACCTAACTATTACGTTCATCATGCAACATATCTTACGAAGGCATGGCATTGCTCACTATAATTAATGCACCTCCCATGGCATTCGAAAGAACGCTCACGTTCATCGCCTTTATCTCCTCCCTCTCCCTCTCAATTACACACCCGTCGACCACCATGACATCACCCCTTCCAAGCCCTAGGCACCACTCACTGCCCCGCATGGAGGGTCACGCATTGTCGGTCTATTCCTCGTCGCCACTAGTCGGGGAGGACACGTCGGTGTTCTGTTCCTCACTGCCACCAATCAAGGATGATGCATCAACGTTCTATTCCTCGCCGCGATGTGTTGGTGTTCCCAGAGTCGCCACCACACGCATCGGAGGACGCATCGGCTCCTCTCTATGAGGAGGACATCGCACCGCCCGTCGAGCCCCCCCAGCTTAGAGGAGGTTTGGAAATAAATGGAGGTCGCCTTGTGGGAAGCTTTACCTTCGGTGGAGCGCGCCAAAAGAGAGGCAGAGAAGAAGGTCGAGGAAGAGAAGCGCGCCGTGAGGGATGTTGCTTGGCAGGCCTATGTCACGTCTGAGAGAGTCAGGCAATTGGCTCTTTGGCAGAAGGCTCGTGCGAGGGCCGTGTGGGTGGCAGAGGATGCTCGCGCGAAAGCCCTGTGTGCAGTCGGGTCCAAGCGCCTCATTTACGCTTGGCGGTACGTGGACCGGGTGCACGCTTCCAGTGAGGAGATGTACCTCATCTACGCTTGGCGGTACATGGACCGGGTGCACGCTTCCAGTGAGGAGAAGCCATGGGTGCAGTCGGATCACTAGACCGGTGAGTTCGCGCTCACCGGCCGGCAAGCCGCTAAGGCCTTGTGCAACGAGAGGTGCTTAGAAAAATAAACCGAGTTTTTCTGAAGCACCGGTGCCTATTTCTACATGAGAGACGCTTAGTTAAGCGTCTACCCTGTACAAATAAGCACTGGTGCTTAAGGAAAGCCTAGTTTATTTTTCTAAGCACCTCCCTTACACACCTCCCATTGTACAAGGCCTAATAAGCACCTCATGAGTTGCGAGGCCGAGGAAGATGCGTTGTGTCACCGTGCTGGGAAATGGCCGTGCACCCGGGCACTCGATGTGCACCGCAGGCGCTCCTGCAAGTGATGTTGCTTTTATTAGGAATAATTTAGGGTCGTAAGATGATCCCATTAGTTTTGGGATGGAAATGATAAAGCACGAATGTCTGTGAATTATTAGTGTCCTTAATTAAGTATGTAAAAGGAAAAGTTTGGAAACCTTCTGTATTCGTACGTGTTTGTAAGTACGTGCATATAGCACAAACTTAACTATATATCACGGTACACGTCTCTCTCTATATGTATACTATCTATGCTTGTAGACTGTACTACTGCTAGTATGTATACACACGTGCAAATGCACGTTTTAACATTACGATGCAGTTTTGGTAAAATTAGAAAAGCAACACTACTCAACCTTGTGAAAGGATTCAATGCAAAATAAATACAAGATTGTTCGTTTGATTGTTTACTTTAGCTTCCTTCTCTCTGTGGTTTTTTCTCTACCGTACTTTGTACGGAGTATCTCACAGGTCGGGAAGGGATGCAACTTTTTCAGGCAAGTGTCGTTGCGATTGTTTCAAAACAGTATGAGGGCAGCAACAAGTTAGTACCGTTCAAGTGATTTCCGCAGATCAGCCATTCGATCTATGCCCTATGCACCGAAAAGGGAGTAGTGGCCTCTGGAGGCACACCATATGTACTAGCACATACTCCTACTACTACCTCCGTTCTATGATGTATTGCATATAGAATTTTTGAAAAGTCAAACTTCACTAAATTTGACCCAGTTGTTAGGGAAAAATATTTGCATCCAGAATGCAAAACATATACCATTAGATTCATCACAACATATAGTTTCATAATTTTTTACTCCATTTGTCCCATAATATAAGAACGCTTTTGACACTAGAGATGCCATTTGGTGCATAGGATAGGAATTTCTCATTGAGGATAGGAATTCCAACTTGAGTACTACTAGTAGTAGGAGTAGTAGCTAGGGATCGAGTGTGCGAGGTGAACCATACAAAATAACTGCAGAGAGGTGAAATATTAAAAAGATAGGAGTGATGTGATGGTTGCTTGTCTGTTCATTTTACCAGGCCACTTATTACTCGGAGTGGTGTGGTTTTGTGATATGATGGCTTACTGCCGCACCACGAGCGGGGTGAGGCTCACGTGCAGCACCGCCCTCTACACTAGTACTATACTAGCGAGTTGCACGTTCTTTCCACATGAGTTGTGAGATATTGTTACAACACAATGTTAGTCCAGGTGAACCTCCTTGGAGACCATGTGCATCATCTTGGGGTGAACAAACGCATGAACCCAGCCCTGTTCCATGTCCACATTGTCGGGAACAGCGTAGCTCGCCATAGTCTCATTCGGCATGAGGGAGGCGCCGAGGTCGCCCTCGTACGCCGAAAGGCAACAACAATGAGCACACACCTGTATAGCGGCCTTGTCTCGGCGTCGATGCTGTTGCCCCTGACGCACATGACAGAGATGGGGTGGCGACCTGCACGGGCATTGACGGTGCCCACGGATAAGAGGAAGATGCTGCCGTCCTCCTCCGCGACTAGCAGGCGGCGGTGATCCTCCAGCGACTCCGGCACGGCGAACGGGAGCACCTATCGTGCTTGATGTTCATCGGGGTCCAGGAGTGATTGCCGGACGGTGTTGTGAGGTGATGCACGAGGCTCGCCGGCGAGCCCTCATCGGCGGTGTGCCCTCATAGCAGTAGCAGGGCGCATGCGCGCATCTGGACCGAGGCTTCGCCACCGAGTGGTAGTCGGCGTACCTCCCGCAACCAAAACTCTTGTAGACATAGGACACCTTGCAGAAATCATCCAGGCCATCCATGAAACGGGAGTGGCTGTAGGGGACGTCGCACCCGCGACATGGAGCGTAGGAGTCGCACATGAAGTGGTAAATCATTTACTTACTAGTACTCGCTCTATTTCTTCTTACTAGTTTGCATTTAATTCCAAACACCACTTAGACACATTTGCTGACAAGTAACACAGACTACGTAGTTCAGTAGTACCATTTTACAACTACTCCCTCCTTTTCGGTTTATAGGGCTTAAATCTGAAATGTCATCAACCAAGATAGATTGTGAGTGGAGGAATATATCTCATAGTTTACAAAATTACTCAAACTTTAATCTACATTAATTAGAGTGTATGCATGGATGACCACTAAATGAGTAGGAACAGTTGCATGCATTGGTTGGTTTGTTTTAATCCTTGCTAGTGGTCAGCCAGTGCAAGTTAATGATATCTGGCGATTGTTCACCATGTACCCAATCCTAGCGAATGCCCACATATCCGTCAGATTTCCATCCGACGGTTGCCTTTTTTAAGCCATGGTATTTGACAAAACCGCCACCCTTACACGAGTATTATAACTGCAACATGGATGTTTGCAACTGCCATGTCTCCGAGCAAACATTTGTTGGGGAGTGGCGTTAGCACTGATAATAGTTTGTAGTCGCACCACTCTCATGCATTGAAGTTTGTAACTATTTACAATATACTACTCATGCGGTGCTAGTAGGGCATCCATAATGTATGCCAAAATGGTGGTGCCAAATCCCAAAGTAGATTTTGGCACTAGTTTGACCCATTGTGTGGGATGCTGCCAAATAGGAAAACTAGGGAACAGAAGCTTGTAGGAGCTCCGATGCCAAATGATCCAAAGCAAAAAAATTGTATGTTTTCCCAACAGGTAAAAGAAATAGCCAGCTATCCCACCATTGTGATGAGTTGGCCATTTTTTATCGCATTCTATTCTGTGATGGGACCTAGTGTACAATAATAGGATACCACACACGTTGTGGAGACGATGCCAAATTAGACACCGATGCCAAATTCTGCATATTGGGCAAATTTGGCAACAACACACTATGGATGCCCGTAGAGCAGAGTCCTACTCCACTATACTACTCGGGCATAGAATTGGGTACTCTTTTTTATTTTACTAGTACTGTGGTCACTCAAGTTGTCTGGCAACAATACGACCCTACGCTGCTAGGATAAGTCAAGCGGCGTGCTGCTGCTACATTGTCATCATCACCTATCCACTTTCCGTAGCACATATTCACATCTCCATCCTCGCCTACACTTAATCATCTATCCCCGCAAGGCGCCTCCCCCTCCTTCAAAACCCAAGCACTAACAATGGCAGAACCGAGCAGCGTCCACCAAAAGAGTGGCTGGAATTCGCTCCCCACAGAGGTAATCAAACTCATTGTTCTGCGTGTGGACAATCTCAGTACCATGCCACTCGCCGCGTGCTCGTCGGGGTAGTACCATTTACTCAAAGCCTCAGGCCGGAGCTTTTTAAGATAGCTCCCTACTTGTTGATGCCTCCTGATCTTCAGAAACGACATGTCACGCAACATAACGATCGTAGGGTGGCGAGCATCAACCCCCTCGACTGCGATCCGATCCCCGTCACCCTCAACTACATTAACCATATGCATTGGGTTGGCATGAACATGCCTTGGATGGTGCTCGTCGATGGTCGTAGCAGGTGGATGCTCGTGGAGGTCAACACCCGGCGATCGACCCCCCCTTCCTTCGATTAACACTGCACTGCTTTGGCAGGCAACACATAATGCACATAATCTTACAGTAGCCAACATGATACCAAGTTTGATTTGCTAGAGGTTATAATCTGCCAAGTTCCCACAAGATGTGCAAATTATAAAGACTTCGGGCTAATTGCATTCTTCAACCGTGGTCTCGCCTATCTGACAAGTCACTGCGGTAAGTGGATAAATCTGCACGTCCATCCCAGGATCATACATCCTCCATGGCTCTCTGATGCCATTTAACACAGGGGCTTCATTTATGCTGTGGACTCCTTCTATGGTTGGACATATTGGTGGCCTACTCTAGACATCAATACAGTAGTATGTTACTTTCCGATGATATCATGATAGCTTGCTTATATTACTGTCAACATTTACTGAAAAAATATTCATGCTCATAGTAAATATCATCATACACGATTGCCTCTAGGGTATATCTCCAACAAGGGGAGCTAGCTGAGTGGCAGGGACTAGCTGCAGTGTTGCGAGGAGTAAGATTGGGCGGTGGTCGAGGGCCCCGGCATCTAGAACGCGTGCTCTGCATGTTGAGCACCTCAGTTCTGCGTGGTCACTGTGTGCACTGGCATGCACATTGCTTTTGGGTTGTGTAGACCGGGTCTATGGTGTTTTCCCTTCAAAGAGGTGCTGCAAAACGCCCTTGGCTTGCAACCTAGCTCAAAGGATGTGACTGAAGCTTGCTGTCAAGTTTCCGGACAGGAAGTTTAGCTCAAGCAGCTTGGAGAAGAAGGCTGAATTTTGGTGGTTAAGCAACACTTAGGAAGGTAGGCATGTGGTAATTGTTTTAGCTCAATTGGATAAAGTAAAAAAACAAGTGCACTGCTTCACAAACTGCCTTTACTAACCAGGAGCAAAAAAACCTTAGCTGAAAATTTACAAAGGACCATGGCATATTTTTTCACGGGGAGGTGAGGCATGACTCAAAGGATTTCGTGGAATTTTCTAAGATTTTTTTTTGAGCAATTAAAATGATGGTTGCTTCATAGCTCAAGGAGAAAAGATGCTTTTCTGAGAAAAAAATAAATATAATGCCATAAAGAAAAAATATGGCATGCCAAGAGAGTGAGGGACATTGGATTTTGGGAAGGATTTAGGATGATAGGCTTCACATGGAAGAAACTCAAAAATATTTCCAAGTGCTATGTACAAATGAGTTGACAGAAAACCCATTTGCAAATGTATTCAATAAAACCAAATAAAAAGAAAAGGCAAAAACCAGGGCATCACATGCCACCATCCAGGTTAGGTTCTCTCATTCCAGAATAACCAATTATAATTGTGTTTTTAGTTGGAATACTGAACTGAACCTTGTAGTGGACTGACCATCTGAACTTCTTGTGAAGTTCCACTAAATTTAAGAACAACTATTTGCAGAAATAAGAAGACCACAATGCCTCTTGTCTGTGCACCTGGCCCGAAAACCTCTGCACAGCCATGCCAACTAGTCCTATGGTCATCCTTTATCTAGGAATGAGTGTATTTCCGACAAGGGCGCAATGCTTGTTTTCTCTACAACACATGTTAGGCTCGTTCCTGCACTGCAATCAAGAAGTAAACATACAAATCAGCTTCGTTTAGATTGATTGGTCATTCTACCTACTCACTATCAATGTAGGAATACCAGGAACACGGGTGGCTAGATGACGGCAGGTAGGAACAACCATCAATTTTGTGCAATTCTACTAAAATTGAGGTGTCACTACTACAGGTTGCTGCTAACGCGACACTACGATCAGAGACCCTTCGAGAAACTATGTGCGATGCAATCATCGCAAACGGTGGTGTATGAAAACCGTCAAAAATGTGTAAAACGTTTGCGAAGAAGGATGCATCAAACACGGTTCAGATTTTAGTTGCGTGTGCGATGAAGGGCATACGGTTCAGTACAATTAACTATTTGCGATGAGGAGGAACAAAAGAAATAGGCAGCCAGATGAAGGTGTGTGCAATACATAGCATACGGTTCACTCGGATGAACTGTTTGTGATTAGGCAACACAAAAGAAATGGGCAGCCAGATGAAGGTGTGTGCGATATACGGCATGCGGTTCACTCGGATGAACTGTTTGCGTTGAGACATGAAAACAGAAACGGTTCAACTTAACAAGATGTGTGTGATACGCGGCAAACATGTCTGTAATCAGAAATGTGTGTGAAGACAGATAATAACACAGACGATTGCGGCTAATAAGACGTGTGTGTTGTGTGATGGGATTGCATACAGAACAACAACATATATATACACTTACAAGGACATGCTTGCATAGCCAAATTAAACATCCACTTACATAGGTGGCTACTACAACCATGGCATTTGCACACACCAAAGTAAACTGTTACATGCATAATTACATAGGTGGCTACTACACACATGACATTTCCACACACCAATAAAGTAAACTATATATTACATGCATGATTAACTAGCATAATCAATCATCTGATCATCATCTACTTCTTGTGACGCTTGCTCTGCTTGTGGCTTGATCCGAGCTCGTCGATTTGGGTAACATGGCACTTCCTCATGTCAGTGATCCGCCTGTGCATCTCGTAGAATTTGTACATGCTCTTGGCCGCGAACCTGAGGTGGGGTTCATCCAGTTGCCACATCCAGGCCCTGTGCCAGGATAGGGGACTCGTTCTCTCGGCATCCTGCTTCATCTTTTCGTAGTAGGGGTCGATGATGGCCGAGGCGAGTTCGACCAGGGAGTCCTTCTTTTTGCTGCCCCAGACCCTGTAGTGGTCACGGATTTCGACAAGGTTCTTGCAGGACAAGCCCGTAACACTGAGCGCATTTACATCGTCTTTGGTTTCCACCGTGGCAAACTTGTAGTCGGTGTTGTTGACAAACATGTTGAAATGGTCGCAAGGCTTTGTGGCCATGTAGTAGTGGTAGATGAGGACATGATGGCGCACACACAACTAGGCGACGACAACCTTCTGATCTATGCTGGAACGGTCGGTGGTGTACTGGAGGTCGATGCCGACCACCTTGTACTTGTCCCCACCAAGCAACCGCTCAACGCTGTTGATGTAGTCGTCCACCACGGCCGGGTCGATGGTGTACACCACTTAGAGATCCGTCTCCCTCGCGTGGGTCTTCAATCTATGCTCGCCAAACTCCATTGGAGCGCCACTGGACATCCCCTCTCTATGGGTCGTCGTGGTGTGTTTGTTGTGTTGTGGGGCACGATCGAAAGGTTGAAGAGACTAAGGTTATAGTGGCAGCGGGAATTAAAGGGGAAGCCGGACGGCCAGGAATATCGGTAGGCCCTTGATGACAGTTCTAATTTGCAGCGCACAACTCCATCGTGCCGCACATAACTACATCGCATGGCAACGCGCGTGGCGCAACTGCATGCATATGGGCCCGCCATGTGATCGTGCCACGCCCAACCCCTGACAGAGTGCGCACGGAGGGACGCGAGCAGAGTGCTCCGCGGTCGCCACAATGGCGAGCAACCATATATATATATATATATATATATATATATATATATATATATATATATATATATATATATGCATATAGCAGTTGAGCGCTCAAGGAAAAGCTGTCCACAAGCCGAGCGTGCCGGCGGACGCGAGCAGAGCGCGCCAACGGACGCGAGCAGAGCACGCCGCGGCGCCTAACGGCGAGCACAGCGCGCTGCGGCGCCTAACGATGAGCAGAGCTTGTCGAGGGACGTGAGCAGAGGCCGGCACAATGATACGTGGCGCGAGCGATGTCGGAGACATCAAGCACGAATCATATTAGAGTTGCGTGTGCGATACGTGGCATACAATTGATCCATCCGAGCTGTTTGTGATAGAATAAGCCGTGTGTGTTGCGGGCAAACGCTTGCTGCTATATAACCTTAAATTTAACCAAAAAATGTTAATGCATGTTA
Source organism: Secale cereale (assembly GCA_902687465.1). Taxonomy (NCBI): domain Eukaryota; kingdom Viridiplantae; phylum Streptophyta; class Magnoliopsida; order Poales; family Poaceae; genus Secale; species Secale cereale. The sequence continues at coordinate 318,727,007 of LR738715.1, forward strand.
GAAAAATTGTATAGCGGGAAACTATGTTCAAATATGACTCCAACGATATAATCTTTGGCGGCATGCATTCGTATTTTATTAGCTAAATCCTACTTATAAACCAGAATGGGGGTATAGTAGGTAATTAAATCGCAAACATCTTTTTATTAACCGTATGTGTACGTGTCCTTTCGTCCTCCTCTCGCACGTCTTGTCACCCCGCCGCCGCAGATGGCTTATAGCGCAAGCTTGCGCAGCGCGCGGGGGCGTTCTTTTGGCCAAACGGTGGCGCCAATGAATCGTCGGTGAGCCCATTCCGCGCAACCTCACAGGTTCCCGCGCAAGCTTCCTGCCCGACTCGGTGAAATCCCCCAAAATCCCAATTCTTACTAGCCTACTATAAAACCCTCACGGCTGGCGAGTCCTGCTGTCAGGACCCTGATCCTAAGTCACACCGATCTAGCTTGTAACACGTCATATCACTTTGCGGCCTCACACACGGTATCCCCACGGGTGCCACCTTACCTGGCCCAGGACCGTTTGCGCATTTTGGCACACGTATACGACAGTGTCGCTAGCATCCATATGACAGAGAACCCGGGCCGACATGGCTAGTTATAAACCAAAAGTGGTACTAAATTACAGAGACAGGCATCCATGACCCAGCAACGAACGTGTCGGTCATCAATGTATGAACCCAAGTCATAGCAAGCTACATGGACTTAAGGGACAACGCGTGACATTTCCCCTAAGGGACAGACACAGGAACGAAGAAGGACACATGCCGGCCAGCCTACGTGTTCCGAGCAGTAGCATGCTACCAAGGCTCATTGGAAACACTAGGAGGCATTTCCTTGTAAGATAGGCTACCAAAGGAAAACAACTAGGTGTCGGATCCCACACATACCAAGCATTTCAATCATACACACAATATGCTCAATATGTGCAAATACAACATTGCATCACAACCGAACTCTATGACTCAAAGTACTTTATTTAAGAGGCTCCAAAGAGCCATACATAACATATCCATACAGGTAGGGGTCACATGACCCAACACTCAAGTCATACAGTCATACAAGCACAAGCGGAAGCTAACATGTCTGAGTACAGACAACTTGGAAAATAAAGCAGGCTTGGTGTAGCCTGACTATCTACAAGGCCCTTCACAAGCTCCAGATCTCCGTCTGGGTAGCAAGCTACTCGTCGACGTCAACGTCTATGTAGAACCCATCAGAAGGGGCAGGGTTCTCCTCTCCAACAGTTATTAAGCAAACATGAGTACAAAGGTACTCAGCAAGTCTTATAATAGAACCTATTATACATGCAACATTATCAACAGGGTAGTGGAGTTCATAGCAGAAAGCCATCTTTGACTCTTGGCTAACCTATACTATGACTCCCAACAGATTGCAAGATAATACTACGTACACGAGTCCTCTACTCACCACAACAATACACCACCGAGGATCCTCTTCCGTCATCCTACGGAAGGGCCATCCACGGCACTCACACTTGTCTTGAGGCTTTTAGTAGTATCCATCAACTTGTCTATGAACTGTAAGAGTAATCAAGTAGTCCGTACCGCGAACAACGGCTATTCGAATAGATTGGTAACCCTGCAGGGGTGTACTTCTTCACACACGCTTCCACCACTTATCGCCGTTTACTCGACATGTGCTCGGCAACCTTCAAGCGGAAGCCCAGCGAGGGTGTCGGCCACGACCTGACTAACTACACAAGTCTCTCATCCAGGTTTATCGCATATTTGGGTTCCATCCGTGGGGAGATCCGGCCGGGGTGTGGCTCACGGCCCCAAACGATGTGTACAGGGTTCCCGAGTCACCAAACGGGTAACCGGTACACCGTGCCACGTACCTGTCGCATCACAGCCCACCCCGAGGGTCAACGCTGTGCACGACCACCAGTAAGCTACAAACACCAGAAACTAGTTGCAACTCCTGGACAGAGATCAAGGGTAATTAATAAGTCGAGAGGGTCAATTAAGGATCCCAACGTGTGGTAGTAGCTGAAACTTGAACCACACATACAGATCTCGGGTCCTATGGACGGTTCCAATGAAACAACCCACCATGTACTCCTACATGGCCTTTCATCGATACCTTTACCAAACATGTTCCACACTTCCCTCTCTTTACCGTTATGATCGTTTCACTCTGATCCATCACCCAGATGAACCAGACCTGACACAACTCTAAGCATAGCAGGCAACATAAAAATATAGCATGGTGGATCACACATCACATGGCTCAATCAACTCAACCACATGCTAGTGGGTTTCAACTATTTACTGTGGCAATGACAGGTCATGCAAGGGAATAGGGTTCAACTACCGCAGCAAGTAGCAGTTCACACACTGTTGCATTAATGCAGTAAAAGAGAGGAGGAGCGAGAAGATGGGTTTGTATCGGAATGATCAATGGTTGCTTGCCTGACAGAGTGGTTGTCGGATACTGCTCTTCAGTTGGATATGCAGAAGTATCCTCGGGAGCAGGACCTAACAAGGAGAACACCGGCGAAACAATCAATAAGAAAACAGATGCAACAATATGATGCATGCTCATGATATGGCAAGATGCATGTGTTTTGGGCTAATGCATCTATAAACAGAAGGGTTTGAGCCCATTTGAATCAAAGATTCAAATTGGAACCCAAACTATTATTTATTTAAATGCATTATCATGTTTTACGGTGAATAGCAAGGTTAACTTGCTCAGACATGCATGAAACCAGTTCCATTGGAAAGATTGGATTTTTCTGATCAATTTTCATATATAAATCTTTTCCATCTGAGCTACTGTTGAATTTATATGATTTTTTGAAGTTTAAAGCATTTTCTGGAATTTCCTGAATTGTTTTAAATCAAATAATCCCAGAAAACCCTTTACTGCGTCAGCATGACATCATGCTGACGTCAGCGAGTCAACAGAGTGGCCCAGGTCAAACCTGACCAGTGGGACCCACTGGTCAGTGTCTCATTTAGTTAACTAACTAATTAAGATTAGACTAGACACTAACCTAGGTTTGACTAACAGGCAGGGCCCACATGTCAGTGACCCAAGGGGGTCAAACCCTTGGTCAAACGGGGCTAACTCTCCGGCGTTTAGCCGCCGACGAGGCCAAACGTGGCGGTGAGGTGCGGGATTTGTGCTCCGGCTACCTAAACGACGGCGGAGCACACCTACGGGCAGCTGGGAGTGAGCCGCGTCGAGTGGTGGTGGTGCCTGGCCTCGGGGTCACCGGAAATGACGCCGGCGGCGAGTCCAGCGGCTGCCGGAGTTCGGGCGAGGGCGAACTCGTCGATGCGGTGCTCGTGGAGACGCGTGGAGTGACCCTACAGCACCTATGCGGGACGGTGAAGCTGGTGGGCACGATGGCCGGGCCGTTAGGTGGCCGGAGCCTGGTCTACGACGAGCTCCGCGGCGGCGCGTGCAGGTGAGCATCGTGCGGTGCGTACGGTGCAGGAGAGAGCTAACAGAGAGGGGGAGGACGGAGCTGAGCTCACGGCGGTTGCAGTAAACGTCGAGGCGGGCTCGGGGATGGTCGGAGCTGAGCGGGGCGGCGATGGCGATCTCTGCGGCCGGAGTTGGGGAAGACGGGGTCGGCGGTGACTCCAGAGCGGGCGAGCGCTCGGGGCTCAGCCTGCTCAATGTAGTCGATGACGACGGAGCGGACGGACACGGTGACGGAGCACGGGGATGGTGGTGGACGTGGCTATCACGACGGCGTGAGCACGGCGGCGCCGGCCATGGTGCGGGGAAGGCAAGGGAGAGGAGCTGGGGAGGGTTGAGCGTGTCGGCGAGCTCGGGGGAGGAGTGGGTGGTCGAACCCGACCGCCAGAACTGCGAGGGGATGAAGCAGGGCGGCGGGCAGCTGCGTGGCGCGCGCTGCGGCCGCCGTCGAGCACCTGCCTGCCTGCCTGGCCGAGCCAAGCAGCTCACTGGAGCGGTGGCTGGGCTGGGCCGGCAGGTGGGCATGTTAGGCGCCAGGTAAGTTTTTCTCTCTCTCCTCTCTTTTCTATTTTCTTTCTGTTTCATTTCTTTTGCAACTTTGTTGAATTAATAAAAATGCTAGAACATTTTGATAGCTCATAAAACTAGTCATGCCCATTGTATATAATATGAACAGTATGGAACATTTTAGTTTATGATTATTTGGGCACATAAAATATTTTATAGCATTTAAATGCCCAAATGCAATTACAATATGAATTAATCCAGAGACCTTTGGATGTCCTAGAAAATTGTGCACCATTTTTGGCAGAGGTTCAAGACCAAGGCAAAGATGATGAACATCTTTGAAGGGCCTTTTGGGTACATTGGAAAAGATTTTATCAAACCCTAGTTGTTTGAAGAGGGGTGCTGGGGTTTCTGTCATTCCCATTTCAAGTTTCTGTGGAAAGTAAACATGATGCACACTCTAGCTGGTCCTAATGCAAGCACTAACTAGGGATGTGACAACTCACCCCCACTCAAAAGAATCGTGTCCCAAGATTCGGATTCCTCCGAAAAGAGGGTGGGGTACTCAAGTCGAAGACGATCCTCCCTTTCCCAAGTGGCTTCACTCTCGGAATGATGTGACCATTGAACCTTGAGAAACTTGATATTACGACATCGAGTGGTACGCTCGGTTTGATCAAGAATACGAACGGGGTATTCTCGATATGTGAGATTGTCCTGGAGATCAAGCGTTTCGTGGTCCACTCCGCGGATAGGATCCGAGAAGCAACGCCTGAGTTGAGATACGTGGAAGACATCATGAACTCTGGAAAGGTGCGGAGGTAGTTCCAATTGGTAGGCAACTTCTCCTCGTTTGGCAGGAATGCGAAAAGGACCGATGTAACGAGGAGTCAATTTGCCTTTGATACCGAAGCGATGGGTTCCCTTAAGAGGGGTAAACTGAAGGTAAGCCTTATCGCCAACTTCAAAAGTCACAGCCTTATGATGACTATCATATTGGCTCTTCTTGCGAGACTGGGCTGTTTTCAATTTCTCACGAACGATGCGAACTTGCTCTTCTACTTCCTGGATCATATCCGGACCAAAGAATTGTCTTTCCCCGGTTTCTGACTAGTTAAGAGGTGTTCGACACCTTCGTCCATATAAAACTTCGAAGGGAGCCTTGCCCAAGCTGGCTTGATAACTATTGTTATAAGCGAATTCGGCAAATGGAAGACATTTCTCCCAATCCATACCGAAAGATATGAGAGAGGCTCGAAGCATATCTTCTAGAATTTGATTGACTCGCTCCACTTGACCACTTGACTGAGGATGAAAGGCGGTGCTGAAAGAGAGATGAGTTCCCATAGCATTCTGGAAACTTTCCCAAAATCGTGAAGTGAAAAGACTTCCACGGTCTGAGTTAATCTCCAACGGCACACCATGAAGTGACACTATCCGAGAGATATACAAGTCTGCTAGCTGGCTAGCGGTTATACTCTCTCGAACAGGCAGGAAGTGGGCTACTTTGGAGAGGCGGTCGATAACGACGAAGATAGCATTATTCCCTTTCCTGGTCCTGGGAAACCCGGTAATGAAGTCCATACCGACCTTGTCCCATTTCCATTCAGGAATAGCTAAAGGTTGAAGGGTACCAGCAGGCCGTTGATGCTCTGCTTTGACTCGACGACAAACGTCGCAGTTAGCAATGAATTGAGCGATTTCTCTCTTCATCCTAGTCCACCAGAACCTCTGACGTAGGTCCTTATACATTTTGGTACTACCGGGATGAATCGTGAGAGGAGATTCATGAGCCTCCTTAAGGATCATCTGTAGTAGTTGTTGTGTCTTGGGTACCACCAAGCGGTTCTCGAAGTACACAACCCCTCGATCATCCATAGAGAAACTTTTAGCAACACCGCTAGCAATGTTCTCCTTGATCCGAGATATACCTCTATCATACCGCTGGGCAGCTATGATTTGATCCATAAGGGTAGGTTTGGCCACCAAGCTGGAAAGGAATCCTCGAGGAACAATGTGAAGGTTAAGCTTACAAAATTCCTCGTGGAGAAGTGGTTGTCCTTGTTGTAACATCAAGTTGTTACAATAAGACTTACGACTTAGTGCGTCGGCCATAACATTGGCCTTCCCATGGGTGTAAGTGATTCCTAAGTCGTAATCGGTGAGCAACTCAACCCAACGTATTTGTTTGAGATTCAAATCTGGTTGGGTGAAGATGTTTTTCAGACTTTGGTGATCGGTGAAAATTTCACAGCGATTACCAAGAAGGTAATGTCGCCATGTTTTGAGTGCGTGGACTACAGCTTCAAGCTCTAGATCATGTGTAGTATAGTTATCCTCATGTGGACGCAACTGTCGAGATGCGTATGCGATCACTTGACGATCTTGCATGAGTATGCAATCTAGTCCTTGTCGCGAGGCGTCACAATAGATAATAAAATCCTTGGAAAAGTCTGGTGGTACCAGTACGGGTGCAGATGTCAGGCGTCTTTTCAGTTCCTGAAAGCTGGACTCGCACTGTGGGGTCCACTCAAACTTTTTATCTTTCTTGAGGAGTTCAGTTAGAGGTTTAGCAACCTTGGAGAAATTCTCGACGAAGCGTCGGCAATTGCTCGCTAAGCCAAGGAAACTCCTAACTTGCTTGACCGATTCCGGGGGAGTCCAATCAAGGACGACTTGAAATCGCTCGGAGTTGACGGCAATACCCTTACCAGAGATCACATGACCTAGATAGGGTCACTTCCGGCAACCAGAATTCACATTTAGAGAATTTGGCATAAAGGCGGTGCTCTCGAAGTTTCGTCAATACCAGACTTAGATGCTAGGCATGATCTTTCTTGTTCTTGGAGTAGATGAGTATATCATCGAGGTATACTATGACGAATTTATCCAAGTACTCCATGAATATAGAATTCATTAGCCGGGAGAAAGTGGCTGGGGCATTGGTTAACCCAAAGGACATGACGGTGTACTCATATTGGCCATAACGAGTAACAAAGGCCGTCTTAGGAATGTCCCCGTTCTTGATTTTGATTTGATGGTAGCCCAACCTCAAATCCATTTTGGAAAAGACTGAGGATCCAGCGAGCTGGTCATACAGATCGTTGATCCTGGGGAGCTGATACTTGTTCTTTATGGTGACCAGATTGATAGGTCGGTAATCTACAACCATCCGTTCCGTTCCATCCTTCTTCTTGACGGGGAGGATGGGACAATCCCAAGGGGAAGAACTAGGACGGATGAAACCCTTTTTCAAGGACTCATCGAGTTGTTTCTTAAGCTCAGCTAATTCTAGGGGTGCCATCTTATAAGGTCTCCTAGAGATTGGAACAGTTCCTGGAATAAGATCTATAACGAACTCGACATCTCTGTCAGGTGGAACACCTGGCAGTTCTTACGGAAAGAGATCCGGAAAGTCACGGACTACCGGAATATCTTCGAGTTCTGGTAGAGGGCTGGCATTAAGAGAGTAGAGCTGACGCTCAGCCATTCGAGTCAAGACATTGACTGTCTTGCCGGATGGGTGTGTAAGTTGAACGGTCCTAGTGTAACAATCAATCTTGGCGTAATGAGTTGTCATCCAATCCATACCCAAGATGATGTTTATGTCCGAGGACTTGAGAGCGATTAGTGATGCAAGGAAAACAAGTCAATCGACAAGAATTTCATTTCCATGGCTTACCCTAGAGGTTTGCCACTTTGAACCAGGAGTTTGAATAACCATGGAAGTGGGCATGTCACAAAAAGTCATGTTGTGCATTCGAGCATAGCTCTCAGATATGAACAAATGAGATGCTCCAGTATCGAAAAGAACAGATGCCGGATGGCAGTTAACGAGAAGCGTACCAAGGACGACGTTAGGATCCTCATAAGCTTCCTCAGCAGAGACATAGTTGACATGACCACGTGCACTGGGGATTGGCTTGACATAACTCACCTTGTCGGTTGGCTTACCACGGCCACCGGGCTTTCCTGGCTGGTTCTGGGGACACTCACGCATGTAGTGCCCCGGTTCTCCACACTTGAAGCATGTCACAGTGCCAGTGCGTGGAGCAAAGTTGGTAGGTGGTCCTCCATAAGTCTTGGCAGGTGCATACTGTTGAGTTGGGCGAGGCGCCTCGTAGGATGGCCTCGGCGTGTACTTGGGTGGCAGAGCAGTGTTAGGAACCCACACACGGCGCTTGTGAGAGCCAGAGCCGGATGAGGAACCAAAATCACGAGGATGCTTGCGTGTGGCTTAGAAATCAGTCTGGCCTGTCTCAGCACTGATAGCTTTGTTCACAAACTTCTGGAAGGAGGTGCACTCATGCAGACGTAGATCTCGGCGAAGTTCATGGGTGAGTCCCTTGCGGAACCTTGCCTGCTTCTTGGCATCGGTGGATAGTTCCGCGGGTGCATAGCATGCCAAGTTGCCACACTCGCGACTATAGCCATCCACTATTAACCGACCCTGGGTGAAATTGCAGAATTCCTCCCGCTTGCGATCCATGAGACCTTCCGGAATGTGATGTTCACGGAATGCCTGATTGAACTCAGCCCAAGTAGTGACTTGGCCAGCAGGACGCATAGCCTCAAAGTTTTCCCACCATAGACTGGCAGGGCCCTCAAGATGGTAGGCGGCGTAGATAACCTTGTCAGCTTCGGCCACACGGGCAGAGTGTAGCTTGTGGGTGATACTACGATGCCAGTCATCCGCATCCAGAGGTTCGGTGGAGTGATGGAACTTCGGTGGGCACATCTTGATATAGTCATTGATTGACACCACGTCATTCCTCTGACGAAACCCAGTGTTCTGCTCTATGCGTTCCAGCAGACGGTTGGTCTCTCTCTTGTTCCGTTCTGCCTCGAGCATAACTTCAGCCAAGGAGGGTGGCTGGGGCAGATTCTCACATCTAGCCCCACTAGCCTCACCCTGCTCCTAAGCAGCAGGAGTGCTGCGAGTGTTGACCATCCTAGGAAAACAAAACAACGGTTTAGACAAGGATGACAAAAACTTGACATAGGAGTGCAGAATGTAATGGATGACACGGAATGCAGAGATGTTCATCTGTACGACATGGTAATATAGAAACTGCCATATATACACCAGTGGTCATACACACCAAACATAGTTTAGTAAAAGCCAAGGCTAAAGTACAACTGCGGTGAAAGACGATACATCTCATCAGAGGCATTCCAAGCTCCTAAACATTATTTAACTACACCTCCGGGACTCAGTACAAACTAAGTCATATTCCACAAGACGCACAGGACTGTGGAAATACAACTGCTACGATACTACTACTGCCACGGTCTGGCTCAGACATTCCCGTAGTAATCTTCGTAAAGATTACCACCGTAGCCTCGAAGTGGAACAGATGGATCTTGAAACTCTCAAGCACTCAAAGGCTGTGGACCATAGGGACATGGATGTGGCCTCGGTCCCGATGCTGGTGGTAACCGACGCCCACGTGGAGGTGTAATACCCCCAATGTCACGCCAATCCATACGATCAGGCAGACGAGTCCGCACGGGATACAAATCCCGCATATCCAGATATCCGGCGTGCACAGCAGGTGCAAGCCGTGTCAAAGTAGTCCAGTGGGCGGCTCGAGTGTTATACAGCTCCATCCGGAGAGCACGGACCTCACGGTCCTTATCCTCCAACATCTGGACAGTAGTCTGAAGGAGTGGCTCCTCATGAGCAGCATCAGTATACAGACCAGTGTAATAGCCTTCCTCTCCGGGAAGTGAGGCTGGCATGTAACAGAACTCGGTGTTCAGCAGCAGGGCATGCCTAGCCCGGATGATGGTCATCATCGAATAAGCGGCATCCTGCACTGCAATCTCGATAGTAACCCCGAGTCCATAAGACCAATGGATGGGGTCATTAGCTCCGGGATATGAGGGGTATATCCGGACTGTGCAGAAATACTGACTCTGATTGAAATCCCGGTACTGTTCCTCCACGATGTACTCAGGATACCAGCGGTAACCGGTCTCAGTCAACACACGGAGTAGCATGGCTGTGTGACCGGGCACATTAATGCACCGAGTCAAACGAACCACTTGGTGAGGTGTGTGGCCAGACATCTGAAACACGAAGTAATGCAAAGGCATTAGTATTTCTGGAAGAACTCGGGCGGCATAACAACTGTAAATGCTCAAAAAAGATTTTGAGACATCATACAAATGATAGCATAGCCACTCAACAATATCATATCAAGGTTCCAGGTCCAACTAATCATCATACTAGAAGGGTAGAAACTGAACTGAGGCTTGAAACCAACAACCCTAATAGTCTACGGATTAGTAACACGTGAACCTAGCAAGGATAAGAGGCCTAGTCCTAAACCCTCGTAGAAAGAATAGGCTGACTCAGATCAGAAGGGAATAAGGTAAAGAAGTAAAAAGAGCCTTACGTTCCCTTCCACAATCAATTCCCCTACATATAACTAAGATTTTTTCTAGACTCACCATCGACCAGTTTGGCTTGAGAAACCTACAGGCAGTCCGGCTCTGATGCCAACGCTGTTAGGACCCCGATCCTAAGTCACACCGATCTAGCTTGTAACATGTCATATCACTTTGCGGCCTCACGCACGGTATCCCCACGGGTGCCACCTTACCTGGACCGGGACCGTTTGCACATTTTGGCACACGTATACGACAGTGTCGCTAGCATCCATATGACAGAGAACCCTGGCCGACATGGCTAGTTATAAACCAAAAGTGGCACTAAATTACAGAGACAGGCATCCATGACCCAGCAACGAACGTGTCGGTCATCAATGTATGAACCCAAGTCGTAGCAAGCTACATGGACTTAAGGGACAACGCGTGACATTTCCCCTAAGGGACAGACACAGGAACGAAGAAGGACACATGCCGGCCATCCTACGTGTTCCGAGCAGTAGCAAGCTACCAAGGCTCATTGGAAACACTAGGAGGCATTTCCTTGTAAGATAGGCTACCAAAGGAAAACAACTAGGTGTCGGATCCCACACATACCAAGCATTTCAATCATACACACAATATTCTCAATATGTGCAAATACAACATTGCATCGCAACAGAACTCTATGACTCAAAGTACTTTATTTAAGAGGCTCCAAAGAGCCATACATAACATATCCATACAGGTAGGGGTCACATGACCCAACACTCAAGTCATACAGTCATACAAGCACAAGCGGAAGCTAACATGTCTGAGTATAGACAACTTGGAAAATAAAACAGGCTTGGTGTAGCCTGACTATCTACAAGGCCCTTCACAAGCTCCCGATCTCCGTCTGGGTAGCAAGCTACTCGTCGACGTCAACGTCTATGTAGAACCCATCAGAAGGGGCAGGGTTCTCCTCTACAACAGTTATTAAACAAACATGAGTACAAAGGTACTCAGCAAGTCTTACAACAGAACCTATTATACATGCAACATTATCAACAGGGGTAGTGGAGTTCATAGCAGAAAGCCATCTTTGACTCTTGGCTAACCTATACTACGACTCCCAACAGATTGCAAGATAATACTACGTACACGAGTGCTCTACTCACCATAACAATACACCACCGAGGATCCTCTTCCGTCATCCTACGGAAGGGCCATCCACGGCACTCACACTTGTCTTGAGGCTTTTAGTAGTATCCATCAACTTGTCTATGAACTATAAGAGTAATCAAGTAGTCCATACCGCGAACAACGGCTATTCGAATAGATTGGTAACCCTGCAGGGGTGTACTTCTTCACACACGCTTCCACCACTTATCGCCGTTTATTCGACATGTACTCGGCAACCTTCAAGTGGAAGCCCAGCGAGGGTGTCGGCCACGACCTGACTAACTACACAAGTCTCTCGTCCAGGTTTATCGCCTATTTGGGTTCCATCCGTGGGGAGATCCGACCGGGGTGTCGCTCACGGCCCCGAACAATGTGTACAGGGTTCCCGAGTCACCAAACGGGTAACCGGTACACCGTGCCACGTACCTGTCGCATCACAGCCCACCCCGAGGGTCAGCGCTGTGCACGACCACCAGTAAGCTACAAACACCAGAAACTAGTTGCAACTCCTGGACAGAGATCAAGGGTAATTAATAAGTCGAGAGGGTCAATTAAGGATCCCAACGTGTGGTAGTAGCTGAAACTTGAACCATACATACAGATCTCGGGTCCTATGGATGGTTCCAATGAAAGAACCCACCACGTACTCCTACATGGCCTTTCATTGATACCTTTACCAAACATGCTCCACACTTCCCTCTCTTTACCGTTATGATTGTTTCACTCTGATCCATCACCCAGATGAACCAGACCTGACACAACTCTAAGCATAGCAGGTAACATAAACAAATGGCATGGTGGATCACACATCACATGGCTCAATCAACTCCTACACATGCTAGTAGGTTTCAACTATTTACTATGGCAATGACAGGTCATGCAAGGGAATAGGGTTCAACTACCGTAGCAAGTAGTCCACACGCTGTTGCCTTAATGCAGTAGAAGAGAGCAGGAGCGAGAAGATGGGTTTGTATCGGAATGATCAATGGTTGCTTGCCTGACAGAGTGGTTGTCGGGTACTGCTCTTCAGTTGGATACGCAGAAGTATCCTCGGGAGCAGGACCTAACACGGAGAACACCGGCGATACAATCAATAAGCAAACAGATGCAACAATATGATGCATGCTCATGATATGGCAAGATGCATGTGTTTTGGGCTAATGCATCTATAAACATAAGGGTTTGAGCCCATTTGAATCAAAGATTCAAATTGAAACCCAAACTATTATTTATTTAAATGCATTATCATGTTTTAAGGTGAACAACAAGGTTAACTTGCTCAAACATGCATGAAACAAGTGCCATTGGAAAGATTGGATTTTTCTAATCAATTTTCATATATAAAACTTTTCCATCTGAGGTACTATTGAATTTATATGATTTTTTGAAGTTTAAAGCATTTTCTGGAATTTCCTGAATTGTTTTAAATCAAATAATCCCAGAAAATCCTTTACAGCGTCAACATGACATCATGCTGACGTCAGCAAGTCAACAGAGTGGCCCAGGTCAAACCTGACCAGTGGGACCCACTGGTCAGTGTCTCAGTTAGTTAACTAACTAATTAAGATTAGACTAGACACTAACCTAGGTTTGACTAACAGGCAGGGCCCACATGTCAATGACCTAAGGGGGTCAAACCCTTGGTCAAACGGGGCTAACTCGCTGACATTTAGCCGCTGGCGAGGCCAAACGCGGCGGTGAGGTGCGGGATTTGTGCTCCGGCTACCAAAACGACGGCGGAGCACACCTACGGGCAGCTGGGAGTGAGCCGCGTCGAGTGGTGGTGGTGCCTGGCCTCGGGGTCCCCGGAAACGACGCTGGTGGCGAGTCCAGCGGCTGCCGGAGTTCGGGCGAGGGCAAACTCGTCGGTGCGGTGCTCGTGGAGGCGCGTGGAGTGACCCTACAACACGTACGCGGGACGGTGAAGCAGGTGGGCACGATGGCCGGGCTGTTAGGTGGCCGAAGCCTCGTCGACGACGAGCTCCGCGGCGGCGTGTGCAGGTGAGCATCGTGCGGTGCGTACGGTGTAGGAGACAGCTAACGGAGAGGGGGAGGACGGAGCTGAGCTCACGGCGGTTGCAGTAAACGTCGAGGCGGGCTCGGGGACGGTCGGAGGTGAGCGGGGCGGCGATGGCGATCTCTACGGCCGGAGTTGGGGAAGACGGGGTCGGGGGCGACTCCAGAGCGGGCGAGCGCTCGGGGCTCAGCCTGCTCAACGTAGTCGATGACGACGGAGGGGACGGACACGGTGACGGAGCACGGGGACGGTGGTGGACGCGGCTATCACGACGGCGCGAGCACGGCGGCGTCGGCCATGGTGCGGGGAAGGCAAGGGAGAGGAGCTGGGGAGGGTTGAGCGTGTCGGCGAGCTCGGGGGAGGAGTGGGTGGTCGAACCTGACCACCAGAACAGCGAGGGGAGGAAGCAGGGCGGCGGGCAGCTGCGTGGCGCGCGCTGCGGCCGCCGTCGAGCACCTGCCTGCCTGCCTGGCCGAGCCAAGCAGCTCGCTGGAACGGTGGCTGGGCTGGGCCGGCAGGTGGGCCTGTTAGGCGCCAGGTAAGTTTTTCTCTCTCTCCTCTCTTTTCTATTTTCTTTCTGTTTCATTTCTTTTGTAACTTTGTTGAATTAATAAAAATGCTAGAACATTTTTATAGCTCATAAAACTAGTCATGCCCACTGTATATAATATGAACAGTATGGAACATTTTAGTTTATGATTATTTGGGCACATAAAATATTTTATAGCATTTAAATGCCCAAATGCAATTTTAATATGAATTAATCCAGAGACCTTTGGATATCCTAGAAAATTGTGCACCATTTTTGGCAGTGGTTCAAGACCAAGGCAAAGATGATGAACATTTTTGAAGGGCATTTTGGGTACATTGGAAAAGATTTTATCAAATCCTAGTTGTTAGAAGAGGGGTGCTGGGGTTTCTGTCATTCCCATTTCAAGTTTCTGTGGAAAGTAAACATGATGCACACTCTAGCTGGTCCTAATGCAAGCACTGACTAGAGATGTGACACCTGCGTCGCATTTTCCCCTCCCTCCCTATAGCTTATCTCATCTACTTCTCCCACAATCGCCAATGGCACCGGTCCGTCGTCGTCACTCAGCCACTCCACCGTCATCAGAGGACAGCTCCGGCTGGGAGGCTACACCATAGTGGCGCAGTCCCCGATGTAGTGTAGTGCGCGTGGCGTCCCTGTTGGGTGTGCATGGAACACTGTGACGCCCGAGACCGACGTCCCAGAAGATTCCCGAAGATTCCAGATGTTCCGGGTTGCCCGTGTGTTCTTTTGTGCTTGCGTTATTTATTTTTTGCATTGCATCTTGTCATCATGCCATCATGTCATATTTATTTTTGCATCTCAACCAAATAAATTGTGTGGACCTTCGGTCCATTTAAATCGAGGGAAGGTGACTTCTCTTTATAACATATAAAAGCCTCTCAATATTTAGGGAGCTATATAATAAATATTCCATTGCTTCGGAATCACCGTAACACACTTGCAATATTTTCCCCATGTCTTTTCCACTTCGAGTTTCTCCTTTGAAAACCTTGCCAATATTTCTTTTCCCTTGTTTCGAGGTTCCTCCAAAAATTCGAACATTTTTAGACACTTCTATAATCAAGTCTTAGTTCAAACCCATTTGAATTAAATTCAGATATGTTTGAATTATTTTCCGATCTGGCCTTTTATATTTTTCTCCGGTCGTGCTCATTTTTACGAGCCCGAGAAATTTGACCTCATGTCCTAATTCCTTCCCTAACCTCTTTTACTTTCTTTCTCTTCTTTGTTGTTTTTTTTAAAAGGAGAGAGGCCCAGCCTGCTGCCTCCTTTTAGCCATTCCTCAAGCCCAGCCGGCCTGCGGCCTCCCTCAGCCGGACCTTCTGCTCCCTGGCCCATCAACCAACCCTAGCGCTTCGATCCCAGCCGACCGCTCGCCCCATCGCTCTCCCTCTCGTCCCGACCCCGCCGCCAGTTTCCCTCGAGCGCCTCGCTCTCCCTCGCATTGGTCTCCCTCGTTCTCCCCTCGACGCCCGCTCCCTCTCCCCATCGTCTCGCTCCCTCCTCCGCGATCTCCCGCGCCGGCCAGGAGCCGCGCCCCTCCGTCGACGTCCGGCGTGCCAGGCCGCAGCGCCGACCCCTCGTCCAGGCCGCGGCCTCGCCTCCTCGCCTCCATCCCCAGCACCCGCGGCCCCCTGCGCCTGGCCTGCGTCCGCCCTGCTTCGTCCAGGCGTCGCCGGCCGCCGTCCTGCTGCCTCCATCGCCAGAGCCCGCGCCCTCCAGGCGAGCGCCGTGGCCAGCCTCCTCCTCGCCATGGCCTCCCCCAGGCCTCCCTCCGTCCGCGCCCTGCCGTCTCCAGCACGTGCCGGCCTCATGCCCTCCTCCTCCATCGTCAAGGCCTTGCCTCCAGCACCTCGTCGCCGGCCTCCTTTCGGTGCTATCTTGCTGTCGTGGCCTCGTCGCCCCGGCGTGCTGCCGCTTTTGTTCTTTTGTTTGCTTGTGCTGTTTAACTTGACAGGGAACTCGTGTACGCCTACACGACAAGTCGGCAAGACCGCAACGACCCGAACATCTACTTAAAACAAGTTCAACTACGTGGTTTCCGTCAAGTACCTCTACATGACCATCAAGTACCACTACAACCGTGAACATCTTCGGATCGTCAAGTTCATCTACGTGGATTCGACAAGTACCCCGCCGGCGAGTACCTCTCCGATGAACGTGAACAACTACCGTCGCCGAGACCAAGTACCACTACATAACGTGTACCCCGACGTCGCAAGTACCACCGACACGGGATGTGAACGACTACACGTGTACCTCTACGGAACAACTACTTCCTCTTCGGAAACGTGAACCACTACTTCCTCTACGAACCGCGAGAACGCCTACTTCCCCTACGTTCCTCGACGATCTCGAACCGCCCCGAAACGCACGCTTCGAAGGTATAACCCCGAGACGATGACCCGTGGTTGTTGCTCGTGTTGTATGAGATGTTTCACTTGTGCTTCGTGCCCGTGTCGCCTTTTGTCATGTTCCTCGGTTGCCTCGTCACCGACTCGTGGGAACACGGTAACGGGATCACCCCACCTTTCTTCTTGTTCCGCTCGATCTCCGTCATCTTTTGCACCGGTCTCTCAACGAGTTACCGGAACCGAGTTGTTGCCTTTGCATCATTTCAGATCATTGCCGTGGCACCTTTTCTTTCCACCACGGTGACAAATGCTTCATATCACTTATGTTAACCTTTTAATAAAAATTAAATAAAACTTGATCATGTCATCCGCATCATATTGACAACATTAATATGTGTGAATTGTTGTTGCTTTAATAATTATTAAACATTCTCATGGGGATTTTTCGGACATGTTGTTGTTCTTTTCCGGCCTCATTTAAAATGTCTAAATAGTGTAGTTTCTTTATGCTTCACCTCTTGCCATTTTAACCAACATTTAATCTTGTCTTGTAAATAAACGAGAGTCAACTAAATAATTAAATGTGGTGTTCCGTCAATATGCAACTCGTTGCATATTGAGCTCCACTTAACTTGTAGTGTTGTTTGTGCACTTTGCCATGCCATGCATATTTAAACCGGACATGCATCATACTTGGATGTGCATCGTATGCCATGCTTATGCTTGTGTGTTTACCGAGTTGTTTGTTTCTTTCTGGTTTGCTCCTCTTGATAGCTTCGGTTTCGTTCCGGAGTTGTGAGGATTCGCTCGACTGTGTTGCTTCGTCTACTTCGTGGATCCGTTCTTCTCCCTTGTGGAATTCCAGGCAAGATGACCGAACCCGGATACCATTACTATCTTTGCCTATTGCTTGTAGTTCCGATCTATAGTATTGCTTCGATGCCCATGTTTTCCTGTCAGCCTCCTATTGTAACCATGATCCTGTCTAACCACCCTACCTATGTAAACCATTGATTGGCTATACGTAGGCTTGCTTAGCCCCTCTTATAGCATTGTTAGTTGCAGGTGAAGATTGAAGATACTTGCTTCATGTTGAAGTTTGTTGGGTTATATCACTCTATATAAATGCTTAAATGAAATCATCTATATATTGGCAAGGGTGGAAGGCTAAGCCTTTTGCTTGGTGATTTGTTCCACTCATGCCGTTAGGAACCGTATAAACCGGTGTTATGTTCCTTGATTATGCGTTCCTAACACGGTTGGGGTGTATGGGACCCCCTTGATAAACCGCTAAGTGCTAAGTCTTTTCCAGCAAGTCCCAACATTGGTACTATTTGCCTAATAACTAATAAAACTTGCATGGGGACTAGCTATCCCTTTTATTTTAATTCAACAACCCCGGGCCAGTGCTCCACATGAGTGTTGGTCCGAAACGGGGGTCCTGCAGGGCCACCTCGAGGAAACTCAAGGTCTGGTAAAAACCTGTAGCATCGCCCATCCGGTCGTGTCCTGAGACTAGATATGCGCGGCTACCTATCAGGGTGTCGACACGCCGGGAGGATTTGCTGGATTAGCCTTACCTTAGTTCGGTTTAACTTGAGCACGGGATTCCGAGAATACTCGGGTCTTCCCACCTATGGAGTTGCGACTCCGCGGATCGTGGGCTTGTAATGGGTCAAGTTGGAACACCCCTGCAGGGTTTGAACTTTCGAAAGCCGTGCCCGCGGTTCTGTGGCAGATGGGAGCTTGTTAATATCCGGTTGTAGATAACTTGACACAATGTTCTAATACACTACCAGCGTGTGTACCGTGACTGTCAATTTCCGAATAGGGATTCGGGAGTTGAACACGGTGGGGTTATGTTTGACCGGCTTTAGCTAGGATCACTTCGTGATCATCTTTCGACCGATGCTCTTCTCTTCTCGCACTCTTTCACGTAAGTTAGTGCTAGTTGCTGCTGCAGACTCTTGTTGTTCCTTCACCTCTTATTCTTTCTCCAGCCTTGTTCCTCACCCAAGGCGTAAATAGTCTTGTTACCCGGGAACGGGATTGCTGAGTCCTCTGTGGCTCACAGTTACTTCACCACACCAGATGCAGGTTCAGCCGAGTTTGATGCAGGAGATGGATCAGTACTTCACCAGGAGCTCGATGAAGAGTTTGGCCGTATGCTTGTGACGTTTCGACGATCAGTAGTGGTTTCTACTAGGATTCGATCCTGACCTGTGGCTTTATGTTGTTTTGGTATCTTTCTTTTGGATCTTCACCCGTAGTCGGGTTGTGATGTTCTGAATGATGTTTTGCTCATGTAATGTATTGTGTGAAGTGGCGAGTGTAAGCCAACTATCTCCTTTTGCAATTTAATCCCTCTTTTACATGAGTCGTGCAAAGATACCAAACTTGAGATCATTCTAGGATGGGCTTATATCTTTAAGTCGTGCCTCGACACGTAGGAGATATAGTCCCATCCTGGGCATTACAAGTTGGTATCAGAGCCTTCTCCGACCTAGAAGCCCCCACTGATTGATCGAATCGTTGACGGTTGAGTCTAGGCACACACTTGAAAATGTTTTGAGTCCTATATATATATCGGAGAGTAGGATTTCTTTTGCTTCTCATCCCCTTTCACTCTGGTGAGGACTCCTGACGATTAATTTTATCTCTTCTATTCTAAAAATTGCACCAAATTTTTTTTTAGGATCTCGCGAGTATTGTTTGGATTGTTTCGATGTCTTTGTGACGAGAACATTGTTCTCGATGCCTCCTGTCATTAGGGGTTGTGGCAGTGTCCCGGGGAGTTGAGCTCCGAGGTGTTGTCGTCACAAATCCATCGCGGCAGTACTAGAATACTTAAGACGGCCGACATCGAAAATCTCTCCTATACGACCAGTGGCAAGATAACCCCGACATCACCCAGTACTGGGGAGGTAGTTCGAGAGTATTGCCATAGCTTGTATAGTGGATGCGTTTCGAAGGTCCGAGGTAAACAGTTTCCGAGAAAGACTGGTTATGTGTTGAAGGATGGATACACCTGGATGTAGGTTTAGAGTTGATTGCGCGGTGCTTCCCGTGTATCCCCAACACCTGATTGCATAACTGGAAACTTTCGGAAATCTATAGGTGGGTTCATCTAGTAATTCTAGGCATTCTTCCAACGAGTGCATGATATGAAGTTCGGGGTTCTACATTGAGTGAAGTGGTTTTATGGACTTGTTCTGATCGGGAGTTGCATCTTAAAGGGTCCTTGGCTATGCTGATCCGGGGATTGCAAAACCCTTTTGTAACACGTTCCATGAGCTTTCAGCACGAATATGTCGAACGAAGCTTCTATCTTGTATTTGTTCTATCTGATCCTTGTTCCTTTTTATTTATCTTTTTCTTCTCCCAAGTGGCTTCTCGTCTAGTTGATGTACCTGCGGAATTCATTCATTCAATTCTCTGTTCGGATGATATTGTGAAGATCATGTTGCATATCTACCCTTTGTTTTTTGTTTTGATTCTGGTATTCGAGTTGCTTCGATGTCAAATGTTTATTCCATAACCTTCCTAATTGGTGTTCTCATATTTCTATGAGAGTGCTAATTCTTCTTGACCATCGAGATGGTCATGTTAAATCCTTTTCAACCGGTGTGCCTTCTTTTCAAGTTATTCCATACGGACACCGTTGAGAAATCTGACGGTTTGTCTGTTTCATTCACCCCAAGTTGTCTTTGTTTTCCCCACCCTCCCACCCTTCTTCTTCTTGGAGCTGGAATTCCCAGATGAAGTATCCATTTTATTCATGTGAGGTTCTTCATTCATTTCCTTCAATGTTCTTTTCCGGTGATTCTCGTGAAGATGCTCAAGAGCTTCAAGTTCGTCATTCTTTTGTTCTCGTATTCTTCCGATGGATGTAATTCAAGATTTCGGTGTTGATCTTATCCTTTTCCTCATTTCACAATGTTTTCTTATTCCGGTGCACCAATTAATCATTCTCCTCTTGCTATTCATATCCGGAGTGCTGAAGATTCATAATTCCATTCTTAATCCATTCAAATTATTTTGAGGATTGTCATCTTATTCAAGCCATTTAATTCAACCGGTGCAATATCTCTTAAGCAATCTTTTCAACGGTGATTTCTTTGAGTGGGCCCTAACCCACAGGTTTTTCCCAGGATCTTACCTGACTCTTCTATTTTTTCTGGAGTTATACTCAAATTCTTTTCAAAGTGTGACGTAAGAATGATTTCCATCAGTCACATGCCTTCTCCAAGATCGCTTTCAAATTCTTTCCATCGTTGGTTCAACCTTTTTAATTCTTCATTCCGGAGTGCTCAACAATTCTTATGGCATTTCTCGTCTTCATTCTCAACATTTCAAGATCGGAGAAGTGTTTCTCTTAAATCTTGGCCCGTTCTCATGAAGATTCGTGGTTTTAGCTTCATGCCATCCTCATTATTGTTCCGTTTGTGAGGAATTCTTTTTGTACTCGTCCGGAGCATTTCATGAATTATTTTCCTTGTGTTCCTCCGAAGGCCATCATTTCAGAAGATTTCTTCGTTCTCAGTTTTCAACTTCGTCCTCCAAATATTCTTCATTGATGCCTCTTCGTTCGTCTCCATATTCTTACGGTGGTTCTTTCAAGATTACCCTTCCGTTGTTTTCGTTTTAATTCACTCGTTCTTTCATAATCCTACCGATGGTTCGTTGAAGATTTACCCAAGCTTGTGCTAGATCTCTCTTTAATTCTTTCAAATGAGAATAAGTAGTATGCCAAATTCTTTGGTTGTCATCAATTTAAATTGGTGAAGGAGATGCATGACATAATTCTTATTCTTATTACTTCAAGGTGATTTAATTCTTTTGTCTGGAGCTTGTTCATCATATCATATTCTCGGTTCTAAGTTCTTCATCTTGTTTTCCGGAGCTCCAAGTTATTTCAATTATATCATTTCAAAGCTCCATCTAATTCATCGCAGGCCTTGAATCTTATTATTTTCATCTTTCACTTCTCATGCTTTCATTACCGGAGTTCTTCATGGTGGTTTATCATGTTTTAATTCATCCTCGAAGTTTTCTTCAAGATTCTTGTTGGAGCTCAACCATTCTTCATCATGCTTTCCAATTGCAATTCTTGCTCCCTTATCTTTGAGATGGTGTTATGTCATTCTTGACAACATGAATCACGAGTATCAAGAATGAGATATTTAAACCCATCATTTTCCTTGTTCAGGAGATCCTTTCAACCCCTCATTTTTATTTCTTGGAGTTATCTTGGGTTGTATTTCACCTAAAAAAAGCTTCCCTAAGGATTGTTGCTAGTTATGGTGCTTATAAATGACCCAAGTTCTTCATTTATCATTCCGGTGAAATAAGTTTTCATCCCCTTGTTGATCTGTATCCAATCAATTGTTTTCGTTAGTGGCTGGTTGTCACCTCTTAATTTTGAGATGTTTTCCATAAGCCCACAACGAGCTTATTCTTTCGTTGTTGAATTTCCAAAAACTCTGTTCAACCCTTCTTTGTAAGGAGGATTTCCTAATTCATTTGTGGGAGAAGTTGTCTTTTTTCTCCATTCATTTCTTTCATTGATATATATTCTATTCTTTCATTCCGGAGGCTTTGTGATGTTGCTATCTCCAAACCATCATATCGTTTTATCGAGATCATATTCTTCCCTTGCTTGTCTATTTAACCGGAGGTTGTATTCTTCAATTCAAGTTACGTCATCTTATCTAGTTTTACCTCTCTTTTCAACCGGAGTGCTGTCTGAAATCCTTCTTACCCTTGTGCCATACTTTTATTTGTTTCGGAGGCTATATGTTGTTCATTTCATCAAGTATCAATCCATCTACTCAATTTCTTGTTAATTCCTTCCATTTTCGGTCGGAGTGCTGCCCAAATTTTGTCATTCTTATTCCTTGGTTGTACCATTGTAGTTTCATATTCTTTTGGTTCGTGAGCTCTTGTTTCATGTCCTTCAAACTACAAGGTTCCTTTTAACGGAGTGCTCTTATCTTCGCTCATATCCGTGGTTTTCTTCTTTCAACTTGTTCAACCTCTCAGGTTCGTGGTTTCACTCGTCTGTCAAAGAAGCAACTTTGTGTTACCTCTTCTCTTCCGTTTTTACCCGGTGCTATCTCCAGGATCTCGGGTCGAGATCCTCTGTTAGTGTGGGAGAGTTGTGACGCCCGAGACCGACGTCCCAGAAGATTCCCGAAGATTCCAGATGTTCCGGGTTGCCCGTGTGTTCTTTTGTGCTTGCGTTATTTATTTTTTGCATTGCATCTTGTCATCATGCCATCATGTCATATTTATTTTTGCATCTCAACCAATAAATTGTGTGGACCTTCGGTCCATTTAAATCGAGGGAAGGTGACTTCTCTTTATAACATATAAAAGCCTCTCAATATTTAGGGAGCTATATAATAAATATTCCATTGCTTCGAAATCACCGTAACACACTTGCAATATTTTCCCCATGTCTTTTCCACTTCGAGTTTCTCCTTTGAAAACCTTGCCAATATTTCTTTTCCCTTGTTTCGAGGTTCCTCCAAAAATTCGAACATTTTTGGACACTTCTATAATCAAGTCTTAGTTCAAACCCATTTGAATTAAATTCAGATATGTTTGAATTATTTTCCGATCTGGCCTTTTATATTTTTCTCCGGTCGTGCTCATTTTTACGAGCCCGAGAAATTTGACCTCATGTCCTAATTCCTTCCCTAACCTCTTTTACTTTCTTTCTCTTCTTTGTTGTTTTTTTAAAAAGGAGAGAGGCCCAGCCTGCTGCCTCCTTTTAGCCATTCCTCAAGCCCAGCCGGCCTGCGGCTTCCCTCAGCCGGACCTTCTGCTCCCTGGCCCATCAACCAACCCTAGCGCTTCGATCCCAGCCGACCGCTCGCCCCATCGCTCTCCCTCTCGTCCCGACCCCGCCGCCAGTTTCCCTCGAGCGCCTCGCTCTCCCTCGCATCGGTCTCCCTCGTTCTCCCCTCGACGCCCGCTCCCTCTCCCCATCGTCTCGCTCCCTCCTCCGCGATCTCCCGCGCCGCCCAGGAGCCGCGCCCCTCCGTCGACGTCCGGCGTGCCAGGCCGCAGCGCCGACCCCTCGTCCAGGCCGCGGCCTCGCCTCCTCGCCTCCATCCCCAGCACCCGCGGCCCCCTGCGCCTGGCCTGCGTCCGCCCTGCTTCGTCCAGACGCCGCCGGCTGCCGTCCTGCTGCCTCCATCGCCAGAGCCCGCGCCCTCCAGGCGAGCGCCGTGGCCAGCCTCCTCCTCGCCATGGCCTCCCCCAGGCCTCCCTCCGTCCGCGCCCTGCCGTCTCCAGCACGTGCCGGCCTCAGGCCCTCCTCCTCCATCGTCAAGGCCTTGCCTCCAGCACCTCGTCGCCGGCCTCCTTTCGGTGCTATCTTGCTGTCGTGGCCTCGTCGCCCCGGCGTGCTGCCGCTTTTGTTCTTTTGTTTGCTTGTGCTGTTTAACTTGACAGGGAACTCGTGTACGCCTACACGACAAGTCGGCAAGACCGCAACGACCCGAACATCTACTTAAAACAAGTTCAACTACGTGGTTTCCGTCAAGTACCTCTACATGACCATCAAGTACCACTACAACCGTGAACATCTTCGGATCGTCAAGTTCATCTACGTGGATTCGACAAGTACCCCGCCGGCGAGTACCTCTCCGATGAACGTGAACAACTACCGTCGCCGAGACCAAGTACCACTACATAACGTGTACCCCGACGTCGCAAGTACCACCGACACGGGATGTGAACGACTACACGTGTACCTCTACGGAACAACTACTTCCTCTTCGGAAACGTGAACCACTACTTCCTCTACGAACCGCGAGAAAGCCTACTTCCCCTACGTTCCTCGACGATCTCGAACCGCCCCGAAACGCACGCTTCGAAGGTATAACCCCGAGACGATGACCCGTGGTTGTTGCTCGTGTTGTATGAGATGTTTCACTTGTGCTTCGTGCCCATGTCGCCTTTTGTCATGTTCCCCGGTTGCCTCGTCACCGACTCGTGGGAACCCGGTAACGGGATCACCCCACCTTTCTTCTTGTTCCGCTCGATCTCCGTCATCTTTTGCACCGGTCTCTCAACGAGTTACCGGAACCGAGTTGTTGCCTTTGCATCATTTCGGATCATTGCCGTGGCACCTTTTCTTTCCACCACGGTGACAAATGCTTCATATCACTTATGTTAACCTTTTAATAAAAATTGCATAAAACTTGATCATGTCATCCGCATCATATTGACAACATTAATATGTGTGAATTGTTGTTGCTTTAATAATTATTAAACATGCTCATGGGGATTTTCCGGACATGTTGTTGTTCTTTTCCGGCCTCATTTAAAATGTCTAAATAGTGTAGTTTCTTTATGCTTCACCTCTTGCCATGTTAACCAACATTTAATCTTGTCTTGGAAATAAACGAGAGTCAACTAAATAATTAAATGTGGTGTTCCGTCAATATGCAACTCGTTGCATATTGAGCTCCACTTAACTTGTAGTGTTGTTTGTGCACTTTGCCATGCCATGCATATTTAAACCGGACATGCATCATACTTGGATGTGCATCGTATGCCATGCTTATGCTTGTGTGTTTACCGAGTTGTTTGTTTCTTTCCGGTTTGCTCCTCTTGATAGCTTCGGTTTCGTTCCGGAGTTGTGAGGATTCGCTCGACTGTGTTGCTTCGTCTACTTCGTGGATCCGTTCTTCTCCCTTGTGGAATTCCAGGCAAGATGACCGAACCCGGATACCATTACTATCTTTGCCTATTGCTTGTTGTTCCGATCTATAGTATTGCTTCGATGCCCATGTTTTCCTGTCAGCCTCCTATTGTAACCATGATCCTGTCTAACCACCCTACCTATGCAAACCATTGATTGGCTATACGTAGGCTTGCTTAGCCCCTCTTATAGCATTGTTAGTTGCAGGTGAAGATTGAAGATACTTGCTTCATGTTGAAGTTTGTTGGGTTATATCACTCTATATAAATGCTTAAATGAAATCATCTATATATTGGCAAGGGTGGAAGGCTAAGCCTTTTGCTTGGTGATTTGTTCCACTCATGCTGTTAGGAACCGTATAAACCGGTGTTATGTTCCTTGATTATGCGTTCCTAACACGGTTGGGGTGTATGTGACCCCCTTGATAAACCGCTAAGTGCTAAGTCTTTTGCAGCAAGTCCCAACATTGGTACTATTTGCCTAATAACTAATAAAACTTGCATGTGGACTAGCTATCCCTTTTATTTTAATTCAACAACCTCGGGCCAGTGCTCCACATGAGTGTTGGTCCGAAACGGGGGTCCTGCAGGGCCACCTCGAGGAAACTCAAGGTCTGGTAAAAACCTGTAGCATCGCCCATCCGGTCGTGTCCTGAGACTAGATACGCGCGGCTACCTATCAGGGTGTCGACACGCCAGGAGGATTTGCTGGATTAGCCTTACCTTAGTTCGGTTTAACTTAAGCACGAGATTCCGAGATTACTCGGGTCTTCCCACCTATGGAGTTGCGACTCCGCGGATCGTGGGCTTTTAATGGGTCAAGTTGGAACACCCCTGCAGGATTTGAACTTTCGAAAGCCGTGCCCGCGGTTATGTGGCAGATGGGAGCTTGTTAATATCCGGTTGTAGATAACTTGACACAATGTTCTAATACACTACCAGCGTGTGCACCATGACTGTCAATTTCCGAATAGGGATTCGGGAGTTGAACACGGTGGGGTTATGTTTGACCGGCTTTAGCTAGGATCACTTCGTGATCATCTTTCGACCGATGCTCTTCTCTTCTCGCACTCTTTCACGTAAGTTAGTGCTAGTTGCTGCTGCAGACTCTTGTTGTTCCTTCACCTCTTATTCTTTCTCCAGCCTTGTTCCTCACCCAAGGCGTAAATAGTCTTGTTACCCGGGAACGGGATTGCTGAGTCCTCTGTGGCTCACAGTTACTTCACCACACCAGATGCAGGTTCAGCCGAGTTTGATGCAGGAGATGGATCAGTTCTTCACCAGGAGCTCGATGAAGAGTTTGGCCGTATGCTTGTGACGTTTCGACGATCAGTAGTGGTTTCTACTAGGATTCGATCCTGACCTGTGGCTTTATGTTGTTTTGGTATCTTTCTTTTGGATCTTCACCCGTAGTCGGGTTGTGATGTTTTGAATGATGTTTTGCTCATGTAATGTATTGTGTGAAGTGGCGAGTGTAAGCCAACTATCTCCTTTTGCAATTTAATCCCTCTTTTACATGAGTCGTGCAAAGATACCAAACTTGAGATCATTCTAGGATGGGCTTATATCTTTAAGCCGTGCCTCGACACGTAGGAGATATAGTCCCATCCTGGGCATTACAAACACCCACCACACGCTCTGCCGCCGCTGCCCGTCGGCAGCTGTTCCCAGCCGCCATTGCCTCCACACCACCGTCGAAAGCCAGGGCCATCTCCCGCTCCGTCATCGTGGCCCGAAGGCGGGAGGTGGCCTTCGTGGCCGCCACCCCACTGCCGGCCACCATGGCCATCACCCGCTCTGCCACCGCGGCCCGAAGGCGGGAGGTGGTGGTCGTGGCCACCACCCCATCGTCGGCCGCCGTGGCCGCCAGCCCACCGTCGACCGCCGGGATCATCACCCGCTCCGCCACCGCTGCCCAAAGGAGGGAGGCGGAGGTGGAGGGCCGCACGTGCGTCAGCGACCTTGCGTGCTACATCGAGTTCGTGTAGGAGGAGGAGGAGCGCCTCGTTGAGCACGCAAAGAGCCTTACCGTAGTTGTCACGGCCCTAGAATACTGCTTGTAATTAGTTGCACTTGAGTGCATCATGCATCATGTTTAATGTCAAAATAATTTGAATTGGGGAAGCTGAAACCCTAGCACCAAATGAATTCAAATAGGTTCAAATAAAACCTTTTTCAAAGAACCAAAATGCCCTTTGAAAATGTTCATGATTTCTGATAATGGTGAAAACCTCTGCCAAAAATGATGAGCATACTTGTTGGCCATTTATGGATTTTTGAATTAACCCATATTGTATTTGAGTTGGGGCATTTGAATTCTATAAATATTTTAAATGCTCCAAAACTTTCTGGAATCATTTGTGGGCCTTTGGAATAAACCAACTAGTGTCCACAATTTGTCTTGGAAGTTTAAAAAGAATTAGTATTTTTACTAATTCAAACATAGTGGAATAAAAATAGAAAATAGAAAGAATTAGAAAAGAGAGAGAGAGAAAGGAAAACTAACTTGGGCTTTTACATGTAGCTAGAGACGGCTCAGCACTGTTGGCTCAGCCCACTGGCCTCCTCCTGTTGTCATCCTCCTTGCCAAGAGGACGGGCGCATGCCCGACGCGCGCACACAGCCATGTGGCCACCTGCTTCCTGCCTGGCTGCCCCCTCGTCGCCCTGGACCTCCCTCGCGATGCCACGCACCCCCTGGTCGCCTCTCTCTCTCTCGAGCTCACCCTCCTCCTCTTCTCTCTCTCCCTCTCATGCCCGAGCGCAGCCGTCGCCGCCGCTCGTCGTTGCCGCGAACACCGGCCCTCCCTCGCTTCCCCGACTGGCCCACGAGCTCCGCAACGTCGTCCTCAACCCCCTCACCGAGCCACGCCCCGCTGGAAGCCCTCCAGCGTCGCCCCCAAGCTCATCTTCAACCTCCGGCTGCTGGCAACCTCGCCGCGGATTCGCGAGCTCCAGACCACCCGGCCTCGCGGTTGCCTCTCACTACAAAAAAAAGACACATCCATGACATTTTGGGCTGAACGAATTTTTTCTGTCATACTTATGACACTTCTATGACAATAATTGTGACAAAACACGGTATCATCATAGATGTGGTGGGGTCCTACTTCTATGACAAAAACTCATGATAGAAAATGGGCTTTTCGTCCTGGGCGGGCCGGAGACGCAGCTGCATGACATTCTTTGGGCCGTTCATGACGGAAAAAACCGTGGTAGGAGCGAGGGCAAGGAAAATATCGGGGTGTTCCCGGTTACGGTGGGTGGTCTGGGCCGAGCGATGCACGTTTCTCTCGTACACGCACGCGCGTGGGTGCGAGGCGTTGGGCTCTAACTGAACCCGAGCGATTGCACTGCAGGCTACGCGTTACTGAACCCGAGCGATCGATCAATGGCTGTTAACTGAACCCGATCGAGCGATTCCTTCGCTACTGCTGCTAACTGAAGTCGATCGATGCTGCCTCTGGATGAACAGTTAGCGTTGCTGGGGGGGGGTTGGATGTACAGTTCCCGGTGGGGGTGGATGAACAGGACCCCGATCGATCAAGCCGGTTGGGGCTGGATGAACAGGACCGCGTGGAGGGCTGGATGAACAGGACCACCCCGTGGAGGGCTGGATGAACAATAGACGATGGAGGGCTGGATGAACGGTAGCCCGTGGAGGGGTGGTTGAATAGGAGCCTGTGGAGAGGGCCGGTTGAACAGTAGCCGGTGGAGTACCGCGTGGTGGAGGCTGGATGAACAGGAGCCCGTGGATGAACAGTCGCAGGTGGAGGCAGGAGGAGGTCGACGGTGGATGAATAGTAGCCCGTGGAGGCTGGAGGGGTTCGACGGTGGAGATGAACAGTATCCCGTGGAGTCCCGTTTTGCGGTACGCCACACCCCGCCGATGAACAGGACCCCCGTTTCGACCGTAGCGCTCCAACACAAGTCCGTTTCCTCCGTTTTGCGGTACGCCACACCCCTCCCGATCAACATGACCCCCGTTTCGTCCGTAGGAGGTCCGTTTCCTCCGTTTTGCGGTACGCCAGACCCCCCCGATGAACAGGATCCTGTTTCGACCGTGGACGGTCGAACACAAGGCCATTTCCTCCATTCTGTGGTACGCCATGCCTCGTTTCCATCGGCTGTTCTGTCCAAGCCCTCCCGATGAACACGACGCATTCCGTTCTGACGCAGCCGGTTGGCTCCCTATGAACACGGCGACGGCGCTGTTTCTCCGTTCCGACCCAGCCATGTACACGAGCCCTGGCCGTACGTACGCGCGAGTAGGCGTTCGAGACCCCGCCCGTATGTACGTACGTGGCCGTATTTACTTTCTTGCACCCTGGTGATATGTCCATTTTGCATCATGCTAATATGTTGATATCTATTGCATTATGGGCTGTTATTACACGTTATGTCACAATACTTATGCCTTTTCTCTCTTATTTTACAAGGTTTACATGAAAAGGGGGAATGCCGGCAGCTAGAATTCTGGGCTGGAAAAGAAGCAAACTCTGGAAACCTATTATGCACAACTCAAAAAGCCCCGAAACTCCACATGACTCCATTTCAGAAAATATAAAAAATATATGGCGAAAGAAGATCACCAGGGGGGCCACCAGCTGTCCACGAGAGTGGGGGGGGGGGCGCCCCCCTCTCTGGGCGCGCCCCCTGCCTCGTGGGCCCCCCGACGGCCCCCCGATGCCCATCTTCTCCTATATGAGGTGTTTTGACCTGGAAAAAAAATCATAAGGAGGCTTTCACGACCAGACGCCGCCGTCTCGAGGCGGAACCTTGGCAGAAACCAATCTAGGGCTCCTGCAGAGCTGTTCTGCCGGGGATACTTCCCTCCGGGAGGGGGAAATCATCACCGCCGTCATCACCAACAACTCTTCCATCTTGGGGAGGGCTATCTTCATTAACATCTTCACCAGCACCATCTCCTCTCAAACCCTAGTTCATCTCTTGTATCCAATCTTTGTACCCAAACCTCAGATTGGTACGTGTGGGTTGCTAGTAGTGTTGATTACTCCTTGTAGTTGATGCTAGTTGGTTTATTTGGTGGAAGATCATATGTTAAGATCCATTATGCATATTAATACCCCTCTGATCATGAACAATATTATGTCTTGTGAGTAGTTACTTTTGTTCCTGAGGACATGGGAGAAATCTCGCTATTAGTAGTCATGTGAATTTGGTATTTGTTCGATATTTTGATGAGATATATGTTGTCTCTCCTCCAGTGGTGTCATGTGAACGTCGACTACATGACACTATACCATTATTTGGGCCTAGAGGAAGGCATTGGGAAGTAATAAGTAGATGATGGGTTGCTAGAGCGACAGAAGCTTAAACCCTAGTTTATGTGTTGCTTCGTAAGGGGCTGATTTGGATCCACTTGTTTCATGCTATGGTTAGGTTTACCTTAATACTTCTTTTCTAGTTGCAGACGCTTGCATTAGAGGTTAATCATAAGTGGGAGGCTTGTCCAAGTAAGGACATCATCCAAGCACCGGTCCACCCACATACCAAATTATCAAAGTACCGAACGCGAATCAAATGACCGTGATGAAAACTTGCTTGACGATAATTCCCATGTGTCCTCGGGAGCGCTTTCCTTCATATAAGAGTTTGTACATTCTTGTCCTTTGCTACAAACAGGATTGGGCCACCTTGTTGCACCTTATTTACTTTTATCTTTTGTCACTTGCTACCAATTACCTTATCACAAAACTATCTGTTACCTATAATTTCAGTGCTTGCAGAAAATACCTTACTGAAAACTGCCTATCATTTCCTTCTGCTCCTCGTTGGGTTCGACACTCTTACTTATCGAAAGGACTACGATAGATCCCCTACACTTGTGGGTCATCAAGACTCTTTTCTGGCGCCGTTGCCGGGGAGTGAAGCGCCTTTGGTAAGTGGAATCTGGTAAGGAAAATTTTATATAGTGTGCCGAAATACTATGGCTCATAATCCTTTGAGGGGCTCCTTCGGGGTATCTTCACCCCGACCAGAAGAGCAAAGAGTTGCTCCTCAACCTACTGCACCTACTGAAAATGTTTGCTTTGAAATTCCTTCGGGTATGATAGAGAAACTGCTAGATAATCCCTTTAGAGGAGACGGAACACTGCATCCCGATTTACACCTAATCTATGTGGATGAAGTTTGTGGATTATTTAAGTTTGTAGGTATGCCCGAGGATGTTATCAAGAAGAAGGTCTTCCCTTTATCTTTGAAGGGAGATGCATTGACATGGTTTAGGCTATGTGATGATATTGAATCATGGAACTATAATCGTCTGAAGTTGGAATTTTATCAGAAGTTCTACCCTATGCACCAGGTTCATCGTGATCGTAATTATATCTATAATTTTTGGCCTCGCGAAGGAGAAAGCATCGCTCAATCTTGGGGGAGGCTTAAGTCAATGTTATATTCATGCCCCATTCATGAGCTCTCAAGAGAAATGATTATTCAAAATTTTTATGCTTGGCTTTCTCTTAATAATCGCTCCATGCTCGACACTTCTTGTTCTGGCTCTTTTATGATGAAGACTATTGAATTCAAATTGTATTTATTGGAAATAATTAAACACAACTCCGAAGATTGGGATCTCGACGAAGGTATGGAGTCAAGTATGACCCCTAAGTTTGATTGTGTTAAAGCTTTTATGGATACCGATGTTTTCCGTGAGTTCAGCACTAAGTATGGACTTGACTCTGAGATAGTATCTTCTTTCTGTGAATCATTTGCTACTCATGTTGATATTCCCAAGGAGAAGTGGTTTAAATAACATTCTCCCATTGAAGTAAAAGTAATTGAACCTGTTAAAGTTGAAGAAAAGACTATCACTTATAATGTTGATCCTATTGTTCCTACTGCTTATATTGAGAAACCACCTTTCCCTGTTAGAATAAAGGATCATGCTAAAGCTTCAACTGTAGTTCGTAAGAGTAATACTAGAACACCTACACCCCCTGAGCAAATTAAAGTTGAACCTAGTGTTGCTATGGTTAAAGATCTCTTGGTAGAAGATTTAGATGGACATGTTATTTACCTCCAGGAGGAATCTGCTAGAATAGCCAAACCCGATTCTAGGAATAAACACAGACCTATTGTAGGCCTACCTGTTATCTCTGTCAAAATAGAAGATCATTACTATCATGGTTTATGTGACGTGGGTGCTAGGGCGAGTGTAATACCTATATCCTTATATGATGAAATTATGCACGATATTGCACCCGTTGAGCTAGAAGGTATAGATGTTACTATTAAGCTTGCTAATAGAGACACTATCTCACCAATTGGGATTGTTAGAGATGTTGAAGTCTTGTGTGGGAAAGTTAAATACCCTGTTAATTTTCTTGTTCTTGGCTCCCCACAAGATGACTTTTGTCCCATTATATTTGGTAGACCCTTCTTGAATACTGTTAATGCTAAGATAGACTGCGTGAAAGATATTGTAACTGTTGGTCTAGGGGATATGTCTCATGATTTTAACTTTGCTAAATTCCGTAGACAACCCCTTGATAAAGAATTACCAAGTAAGGATGAAATTATTGGTCTTGCTTCTATTGATGTGCCTCCTAATGATCATTTAGAACAATATTTGCTAGATCA
Source organism: Secale cereale (assembly GCA_902687465.1). NCBI lineage: Eukaryota > Viridiplantae > Streptophyta > Magnoliopsida > Poales > Poaceae > Secale > Secale cereale. The sequence continues at coordinate 318,759,748 of LR738715.1, forward strand.
TGAAAATGATATGCATATGAATGAGAGAAGGGAAATAGATGAAATATTCTTTAATCAGGGACCCGTATTGAAAAACAACTTGCATGTTGAAATCCTAGGGGATCCTCCTCCACCCAAGGGTGATCCCGTGTTTGAACTTAAACCTTTGCCGGATAATCTTAAGTATGTTTATCTTTATGAAAAGAAGATATATCCTGTTATTATTAATGCTAACCTTTCAGAGCAGGAAGAAGAAAAATTATTGAAAACTCTGAAGAAGCACCATGCTGCTATTGTATATACTCTGGATGATCTTAAGGGCATTAGTCCCACCTTATGCCAACACAAGATAAAATTGGAAGAAAATGCTAAACCAGTTATTGATCATCAACGACGGTGAAACCCCAAGATGAAAGAACTGGTAAGGAAGGAAATACTAAAGCTTCTAGAGGCAGGTATTATCTATCCAGTTGCTGATAGCCAGTGGGTAAGTCATGTCCATTGTGTCCCTAAGAAGGGAGGTATGACTGTTGTTCCTAATGATAAAGATGAATTGATCCCACAAAGAATAGTTACAAGTTATAGGATGGTAATTGATTTCCGCAAATTAAATAAAGCTACTAAGAAAGATCATTACCCCTTGCCTTTTATTGATCAAATGCTAGAAAGGTTGTCCAAACATACTCACTTTTGCTTTCTAGATGGTTATTCTGGTTTCTCTCAAATACCTATGTCAAAAGGGGATCAAGAAAAGACCACTTTTACTTGTCCTTTCGGTACCTTTGCTTATAGACGTATGCCTTTTGGTTTATGAAATGCACCTGCTACCTTTCAAAGATGCATGATGGCTATATTCTCTGATTTTTGTGAAAAGATTGTTGAGGTTTTCATGGATGATTTCTCCGTTTACGGAACTTCTTTTGATGATTGCTTAAGCAACCTTGATCAAGTTTTGCAAAGATGTGAAGACACTAATCTTGTCTTGAATTGGGAGAAGTGCCACTTTATGGTTAATGAAGGCATTGTCTTGGGACATAAAATTTCTGAAAGAGGTATTGAAGTTGACAAAGCTAAAATTGATGCTATTGAAAAGACGCCATGCCCCAAGGACATCAAAGGTATACGAAGTTTCCTTGGTCATGTCGGGTTTTATAGGAGGTTCATAAAGGACTTCTCCAAAATCTCCAGGCCTCTGACTAATCTATTAGAAAAAGATATTCCTTTTGTCTTTGATGATGATTGTCTATAAGCATCTGAAACACTTAAGAAAGCATTGATCTCTGCACCTATTGTCCAGCCTCCAGACTGGAATTTACCTTTTGAGATTATGTGCGATGCTAGTGACTATGATGTAGGTGCTGTCTTAGGGCAAAGAGCTGATAAGAAATTGAATGTTATCCAATATGCTAGTAAAACTCTAGACAGTGCCCAGAGAAATTATGCTACTACTGAGAAAGAATTTTTAGCAGTTGTATTTGCTTGTGATAAGTTTAGACCTTATATTGTTGATTCTAAAGTAACTATTCACACTGATCATGCCGCTATCAAATACCTTATGGAAAAGAAAGATGCTAAACCTAGACTTATTAGATGGGTTCTCTTGCTGCAAGAATTTGACTTACATATTATTGATAGAAAGGGAGCTGAGAACCCCATTGCAGATAATTTTTCTAGGTTCGAGAATATACTTGATGACCCACAACCTATTGATGATAGCTTTCTTGATGAACAATTAGCTGTCATTAATACTTCTCGTACTGCTCCATGGTATGCTGATTATGCTAATTACATTGTTGCTAAGTTTATACCTCCTAGCTTCACATATCAGCAAAAGAAAAAGTTCTTCTATGATTTGAGACATTACTTCTGGGATGACCTACATCTTTATAAAGAAAGATTAGATGGTATTATTAGATGTTGTGTACCTGAGCATGAACAGGAACATATCCTACGCAAGTGCCACTTCGAAGCTTATGGAGGACACCATGCTGGAGATAGAACTGCACATAAGGTATTACAATCCGGTTTTATTGGCCTACTCTCTTCAAGGATGCCCGTAAGTTTGTCTTATCTTGTGATGAATGTCAAAGAATCGGTAATATCAGTAGACGTCGAGAAATGCCTATGAATTATTCACTTGTTATTGAACCATTTGATGTTTGGGCCTTTAATTATATGGGACCGTTTCCTGCCTCTAATGGGTACACACATATCCTGGTTACTGTTCATTACGTTACTAAGTGGGTAGAAGCTATTCCAACTAGTAGTGCTGATCACAACACTTATATTAAGATGCTTAAAGAAGTTATTTTTCCGAGGTTTGGAGTCCCTAGATACCTAATGACTGATGGTGGTTCACACTTTATTCATGGTGCTTTCTATAAAATGCTTGCTAAGTATGATGTAAATCATAGAATTGCATCCCCTTATCACCCACAGACTAGTGGTCAAGTAGAACTAAGTAATAGAGAGTTGAAATTAATTTTGCAAAAGACAGTTAATAAGTCTAGAAAGAATTGGTCCAAGAAACTTGATGATGCATTATGGGCCTATAGAACTGCATACAAAAATCCTATGGGTATGTCTCCATATAAAATGGTTTATGGAAAAGCTTGTCACTTACCTCTTGAGCTAGAACATAAGGCATATTGGGCTATTAAAGAGCTCAATTATAATTTCAAACTTGCCGGTGGGAAGAGATTATTTGACATCAGCTCTCCTGATGAATGGAGAACCCAGGCCTATGGGAATGCCAAGCTGTTTAAAGAAAAAGTTAAAAGATGGCATGACAAAAGGATACAAAAGCGTGAGTTTAACATAGGTGATTATGTCTTGTTATACAATTCTCGTTTAAGATTTTTTGCAGGAAAACTTCTCTCTAAGTGGGAAGGACCCTACGTTATCGAGGAGGTCTATCGTTCCGGTGCCATAAAAATCAACAACTTCGAAGGCACAAATACGAAGGTGGTGAATGGTCAAATAATCAAACATTATATCTCAGGTAACCCTATAAATGTTGAAACCAATGTTATTGAAACCGTAACCCCAGAACAATACATAAGGGACACTTTCCAGAATGATTCAGACTCCGAAAAGGAAGAGGTACATGATACGGTAAGTAAGCTGACTCCAAAATAGTTCTAAATGCAATTTTTCTCCGTATTGGAATATTTAGAAAAAAAGAAAAAGAAGTGGCAGCCCGGAAGAGACACGAGCCGTCCACGAGGGTGGAGGGCGCGCCCCTTCCCTGGGCGTGCCCCCTGCCTCGTGGGCAGCTCGTGTGCCTCCCAAACTCCGATTTCTTGTATGTTACTCCTTTTGGTCGGTAAAAATTCATTATATATACTCCCAAAGGTTTTGACCTCTGTATCACGCAAAAATCCTCTGTTTTCGTTTCGAGCTGTTGTTTTTGATAGATCTAGATCATCATGGCGTCTTCCAACACCCCCAAGGACAAGTTCTTCGAGAAGGTCATCAACCCCTACCTTGCGGAGGTGCTGCACCATCCTCAAACCATGGAGTTGCATTAGGGGGTGCTGCACATCCACGATGTTGAGGGGCCAAGGAGGACCGAAAGCGTGGAGACAAGACTTGAAGCAATGGAGCAGCAAGTTTTCAAGTGCCAAGGTATGGTGGAACGAGGACTCAACGCCAACCACATGATGATCTCGGAGCTCGCCAACAACCTAATGCTGGAATCGAGGATATTCGGGGAAGCTATCTCCAATCTTCAAGAGAGATTCGAACACCTCCAAGCCCAAATCTATGACCTGCAAAACCAAAACTGTGAGTATGAATATAGATTCAAGAAGATGAGTTTGGCTGCAGATTTGAGCATCCCGGAGACTCGATCATCCTTCTACGATGGTGAGCCCATGCCTTGGAAGGTGGACAACAAGCCTACATCATCAACAACTCCATCATCACCACCTCCGAAGAAGGAGACATAATCATATGGGTATGGGCACTCCCCTTGGCAACTGCCAAGCTTGGGGGAGTGACCACGGTATCGTATCACCATCACTCCTATCTTTACTGTTTTTCTTAGTTCGATCCTTTTGGTTGTATCTTGATCTAGTAGAATAAAGTTAGCATGATCTAGTTGTGAGCTTTTGCTTTATGATCTTTACCCTTTGTAATCGAGTCCGTGAGCTATATAATAAAGATTAGTGTTGAGTCAAGGGCTTGATTTCCTCACTTTGGTCATGATAAAAAGAAAGAAAACATAAAGAGTATCCAAGAGATCATATTGATCTTATGGGAAGTAATGAATTCACATATAAAGAGTATGATGAATAAAAGTTGTTGGGAGTTGACAAACATAGTTTTGGTCATCGTTGCAATTAATAGGAAGTAATAAAGAAAGAGAGGCTTCACATACAAATATACTATCTTGGACATCTTTTATGATTGTGAGCACTCATTGAAATATGACATGCTAAAGAGTTGATGTTGGACAAGGAAGACAACATAATGGGTTATGTTTTCTTATATCTGAAATAAAGTATATTGTGATGGATCATCCAACATGTTGAGCTTGCCTTTCCCCCTCATGCTAGCCAAAACTCCTTGCACCAAGTAGAGATACTACTTGTGCTTCCATACATTCTTAAACCCAGTTTTGCCATGAGAGTCCACCATACCTACCTATGGATTGAGTAAGATCCTTCCAAATAAGTTGTCATGTTGCAAACTCGCTAAAATATGTATAATTTATTAGTGTGGAGGAAATAAGGTTTATACGATCTTGTGATATGGAAGAAATAAAAGCGATAGACTGCATAATAAAGGTCCTTATCACAAGTGGCAATATAACGTGACGTTCTTCTGTGCTAAGACTTTGTGCTTCCAACCATAAAAACACATGACAACCTCTCCTTCCCTCTGCGAAGGGCCTATCTATTATTCTTGCCTTACAAGAGTCAAGGTGAAATTCACCTTTCCCTTTTACATTTTATCCTTTGGAAAGCACACTGTGTTGGAAAGATCTTGACATATATACCCACTTGGATGTAAGTTTTTATGGTCTATTACTGTTGACATTACCCTTGAGGTAAAAGGTTTGGGGGCAACACCATAAGCCCCTATCTTTCTCTGTGTCCGATTAAAACTCCATAACCATAAGTATTGCGTGAGTGTGAGCAATTGTAAAAGACTATATGATAGTTGAGTATGTAGGCTTGCTGAAAAGGTCTTATATTGACTCTTTCCGATGTTACGATAAATTGCAATTGCTTCAATGACCGAGATCGTAGTTTGTTGGTTTTCAATGAAGTTTACGGTTCATGCTCGATATTGTGAATGAATTGTTACTTTAGCATAAGAATCATATATATATATATATATATATATATATATATATATATATATATATATATATATATATATATATATATATATATATATATATATATTGCTGTTATGAGAATGATCATGATGCCCTCATGTTCGTATTTTATTTTTTATCGAGACCTCTATCTCTAGACATGTGGGGCATATTTTTCGATATCGGCTTTCGCTTGAGGACAAGCGAGGTCTAAGCTTGGGGGAGTTGATACGTACATTTTGCATCATGCTTATATGTTGATAATTATTGCATTATGGGCTGTTATTACACGTTATGTCACAAAACTTCTGCCTTTTCTCTCTTATTTTACAAGGTTTACATGAAAAGGGAGAATGCCTGCAGCTGGAATTCTGGGTTGGAAAAGAAGCAAACTCTGGAAACATATTCTATACAACTCAAAAAGCCCCAAAACTCCACAGGACTCCATTTCAAAAAATATAAAAAATATCTGGCAAAAAAGATCACCAGGGGGGCCACCAGCTGTCCACGAGGGTGGGGGGCGCGCCCCCCTCTCTGGGCGTGCCCCCTGCCTCGTGGGCCCCCGACGGCCCCCGATGCCCATCTTCTCCTATATGATGTATTTTGACCTGGCAAAAATCATAAGGAGGCTTTTGGGACTAGACGCCGCCGTCTCGAGGCGGAACCTTGGCGAAAACCAATCTAGGGCTCCGACAGAGCTGTTCTGCCAGGGATACTTCCCTCTGGGAGGGGGAAATCGTTACCTCCGTCATCACCAACAACTCTCCCATCTTGGGGTGGGCTATCTTCATTAACATCTTCAACAGCACCATCTCCTCTCAAACCCTAGTTCATCTCTTGTTTCCAATCTTTGTACCCAAACCTCAGATTGGTACTTGTGGGTTGCTAGTAGTGTTGATTACTCCTTGTAGTTGATGCTAGCTGGTTTATTTGGTGGAAGATCATATGTTCAGATCCATTATGCATATTAATACCCCTCTGATCAGGAACAATATTATGTCTTGTGAGTAGTTACTTTTGTTCCTGAGGACAAGGGAGAAGTCTCGCTATTAGTAGTCATGTGAATTTGGTATTCGTTCGATATTTTGATGAGATGTTGATAACCCTCAACCGTAAGGGATCGAGATAGTCTTCGCGGGTAAGAATAACCCAATTTAGTGATTCGACACACGGGGAGCCAAAGAGTATTTATAAGCTTTAACAGTTGAGTTGTCAATTCAACCGCACCTGAAATATACTTACTTGCAACAAAAGATAAGTGGTAACAGTGATATGATAGTGATGATAGTAATAGTAAAAGTAAACAGCAAAAGTAAATAGCAGTAGTAAATGGCAAAAGTAGCAACTAGTGACAAGCAGGATTTAAAACACTGTAGGCTAGGGAGATGGATGGTTGGGCGCTGCATGGATGAGATAGATTCTAACTTGGGGCACGGCACACGGAAAAGTAATGATCATCTAGGCAAATATCAAACATTAGGCATGTATCCCGTAGGTAGTTGTACGTGCTTGCAATAAGAACTTGCACAACATCTTTTGTCCTACCATCCCGCTACGAACGGGGCCAAAAGGAACTAATGGATATTAAGGTTCTCCTGTCAAAGAGCACCGGAACAAAGCAATGAACTCAATGGATACATGTAATCCTCAAACTACGGACCATCCCCTTTGGTGTCCCAAGCTGTCACTTTTGGGATCGCCGGTTCCGAACTGTAATAGGTGCAAACAACTCATAGATAGGATCACGAACACAAATATATTCATACAAACACATATGGTTCAGATCTGAAATCATGGCACTCGGGCCCTAAGTGTCAAGCATTAACAGTAATAAGTTGAAGCAAAGATGATAAACACCATAGTAGATGATAGGCAACATGCCCCCAACAATCTGACAAACTATTACATGATCTAACTCATCCAATCCCTACCACCCCCTTCGCCTACAGCGGGGGAATTACTCACACATGGAGGGAGAAGTCATGGAGGGATGATGGAGTGGTGATGATGATGACGATGGCGACGATCTCCCTCTCCGGAGGCCAATTCAGCCTCCATATTAGCCCTCCCGAGGAAGAACAAAGGGTGGCAGCGGCTCCGCGACGGAAAACTGCGAAAGAACTTCTGATCTGGGGTTTCTGCGTCGGGAGTAAAAATACGGGCTAAAGTAGGGCACCAGGGGGTGTGGGCCCCACCCAGGCGCCCCCCGGCGCGGCCCAGGGGGGGTGCGCCCACAGGGCGCCTGGGCACCCCCTGGCCCCCCTCTGGCCCCACTTCTGGTTCCTGGTTCCTTCGGATGCGTGGATTTTCTGTGATTTTTCGTGGATTTTTCTGAGGTACCTAAAAATCCGTTTTCTTGCACACAAATAAACCATACAGGCAGCTCTGCTGAAAACAGCGTCAGTCCGGGTTAGTTTAGTCCAAATCATGCAAGAATGAGGTCAAAACAATATCAAAACTGTTTGGAAAAGTAGATACGTTTGAGACGTATCAACTCCCCCAAGCTTAGCATATTGCTTGTCCTCAAGCAATTCAGTTCAACGAACTGGACGCGACAAAGAAAACTTTGACAAACTCTTTTGCTTCATTAGATGTATATAAGCATGTACTACGAAAAGAGTTTAGCAAGTATTGAAACAGTACTATGAGGACAATGCAAGGAGCAATCCTTCTTTCAAGTGACCAGTCACAAATACTTAAAAGTAAATAATATATTACTGAAAATCAAGACAAGATTACATTGCACATAGCTTGAGCATATTAGGGTGGTATCTCGCTAGCCTCCATGAGTGAAGCAAAACATAAATGCAGAGACTCCTCCAGAGTTTTAAAGGAGACTAGAACTAAGAATTTCAGAATAAATCATATCACAAGTATGCAGAAGACAATGTAATACTTTGGAACAATGCACATTACACTCAGAATGACAATTATGCTCTCCCAGTTAGTGCTTTGAAGAAAGAAGGTGAGACTCTCGAACCGTGGCTTTTATTGGCAAGGTTGAAAACCCGTGGTCGGAAACAAAAACTAAACATGTACCAGAGCTCTTGGTTTTAAAAACAGAAGTAAACATGTTTTGAGAAGTGCATATTTCGTCAACGAATGCTAGCAGATAACTCAATCACCTTTTAAGTGGACAAGTCTCGAGGAACGGCTCCCGCATGAGGACGCTCACATCCTCTTAATCTCCTTTGTTTATCACTGCCAAAGTTTTCTGATTTCTCATGATCAAAGCGTGAAGGAGGGTTTGTTTGTTATATTATCTTTTTGAGCCGGGCGCACTCAATGCCAGTTCCTTCTCGTATTAGGGGTTTGCACATTATACATGCAATCCAGGGGTGAAACTTGTCCAACTTAAAAAGATCATGAATTAACTACTACTTCCTCATGAGCTAAAACATAGGCACAAAAAGAGAATTGCTTTTGAATAATTTCGAGATGGTACATGAAAGTCTTCGTTAGGGATGGCAGGTAAATACCATGTATAGGAAGGTATGGTGGACTCATATGGCATAACTGGTTTAAAGGGTTTGGATGCACAAGCAGTCATTCCGCTTAGTACAGGTGGAGGTTTAGCAAAAGACTGGGAAGCGACCAACTAGAGAGCAATAACGGTCATAATCATGCAGAGCGACAAAGCAACATTGAATCGGGCATGAAAGTGATATAACTATTCGAAAACTCAAAGATCATCAAGGAAAAGTAGACTTTTTAGTCTTAACATGTGTAAGCATGTGCCAAGTCAATCAAAAAATTCTCTAAAGGGAAATACCACCTTAGTATACCAGACTATGAACAGTGCAATGCATGTAGATCATTTCAATAACACATTATATACTCTAGTTATTCGGGACTAGCCACAAGGAAAGCATGAACCACTGGAAGAGCTTTGTAAACATAGCACTATGTCGCTACAAGCTGGTCTCTAGATCATAAGTACAGGCATATGTACAAAAGTAGAAACAATAAGAGTTCATACCGGTCTTCCTTGTTGCTTCCTTTCAGTCGTTCTTCGTCATCACTGCTTGTCACTTGCACGATCGAACGTAGGAAATATAATCAAATGCCATCACGGACTCGAGCTGATCTCTGAAAACAAAGCAAACTAAAGAGAGAAAGGAAATATTTTTGGTTTTCTTCAAAGGTTGAATAAAAAGCAAAAGAAAGAGAAAATCTTTTTGTTGTTTTTGTAAAGAGAGAAATAAAGAAGAATGGGCAAAAACTTTGAAAAGATCAAAGTGAATAAAACGGATAATACAATGGAAAAGTGAGAAGGGCACATACTCCCCCAAGCTTAGGCTTTTGGCCTAAGTTGGTAGCAGCTACTGCCCCGAGGAGCCTCCTGCTCCAGGGGTATGGTGGTGAGTCCAAGGGTCGTAGAAGGATGCTGGCGCGTACACCGAACTCCTCGGAGTCTCCCACGAGGAAGGCTCCGAACGCCAAACAAAGGAAGACCCTTCACCAAACTCGGTGGCGGTCTCTTCCTGAAAATGTGGTATCTTACCGTGCCTCTCCTCGTCGGGCACAACCCCCTCCATGGGGTTATGGAACTGATGCTGGACCATGAACTCATCGAACTGAACAACATCAAAGGACCATCCGTTCCTGCGAGAAAAATCAAACAAAAGAGGTGCAGGTAGACGGATCTCGCGTTCCGCGGCAGTTCCGAAACGCAAGATATAGATAAGATTATTAAGTTCAGAACCCATGGTAACAAACTTATGTATTTTCATAGCAGCAAGATCAAAGCTTAAATAAGTAAAAGGAGTATCATCAGGGTGTGGGGTGCCTCCAAGATGCTCTAAGATAAGTGTGGCGTAAACGCCACCATATAAGTCCCCCTTGTTACCGTTCATAGCAAGGCGTCGAGCAATTAAGGTACCCAGATTATAATCAGACCTCCCTGAGAGGGCTGCTGCCAGGATAGCAATATCCGGAGCAGAAATGATGCTCGTGTTGTCACGAGCTAACACCCCTCTAGCAATATAATATGCAAAATACCTGAGGTGAGGAAATAAGATGCTGGAGATCTTCGACCGATGAATATCCCTCGTACCCATGTTGCAGAGAGAGTTGATGACGGTTTTCAGCTCGGAGGGCTGAGTGGCCATCCTAGCCGTCCTCCCAACGTTCGGCACACCTATTATTTCACAAAAATTTCCCAAAGTCATGGTGATAAGATCATTATAAATTTTAAACTCAATAGCACCTGAATCAGGATTATATCTAAAACTGTTAATGAAATTGGAGGTGAGTTTTTGATACTAAGTAACACGGCTCGTGACGAGTCGTGTCAAACCTGCATTAGCAAAGAGATTATAAAACTCATCCTTGATTCCCGCAGCTTCCATGAATTCATCACATGGAAACGTCATCGCCCGTGCTGGACTTGTATCTTCCAACAACTCCAGGGGTACATGATCTTCATTATAGCTCACCCTAGCAGTCGACGGTGAAGCTGCGGCTCTAGTAACTCGATCGGAGTGCGCGGGCCTCCTCTTCTCAAGCCACCCTTTTGCCCTTCCTAACAAACTCATTTCTGAAATTTTTTACAATTTACAAAAACGAGGATTAAAACAAAGTGAGCTAAGGCAAACTACTCAACTCACTTGCCCAAGGCATAAACTTGCATCAAAACTTGGAAAATAACTTTCTACACATGCATGCAAGCTCATCTCTACAGCACCAAGAACTACTAAATACTCACAAATGAGGCCACCAATCAAAAATCTAATTGGAGGGGTGGAGGAGTCACATACCAGGGAGTATTTGCTCAAAATTTCAGCTCAAATGATGGGCTGTAGAGAGAGATCGAAGAATCGCCTCCAAGAACAGCAAGAACACAAGAACAAGAGCAGAACTCGTGTTTTTGGAGAAAGAGAGAGAGGGAGGAAGAAGAAGTACCTGGAGGGGAGTCCCGTGGGCCCCAGGCGCCCTGTGGGCGCGGCCAGGGGCTGGGCCGCGCCAGCTGGCCGCCTGGGCCACTGGTGGCCCCCTGGCTGGCCCCAGGCCCCTCTGGGTCTCTTCCGACGTGGAAATTTTTATTATAATTTTTTTGGATTTTTTCTGAAAACTTCACTGTTGAAATTTTTTCGAAGTTCAAAAAGCTGTGAAACTCTCTGAAAACTTGAAGCAGTTAGTAGTATTGTGAAGCTTCAAAAACATAAATACTTGGTACAGCAAGTAGGACAAAACTAAAAACAAGTGAAAACATAACAGGCTCAACTTTTTATCCATATAAAACATATTTGTTAATAAGGTTGATCAAGTCTTACCAACAAACATGCGATATATAGAGCAAAAAGTCTCACCTCTCACGAAGTAATCACTGAACCTTTACCTTGATGGACATTGTCCCTACCATGATAGTTTTGTATTTGTGAGGCACATGTAGTGGACAATCCCATTCTTCAATCTTCACGGTCTTGATATTCTCTATAGAGTTGAGGGCATGCCTCCTGTCGGTCTTCTTCGGAAAATATACCGTGTGTTCTTTATCATTCACATGGAAGGTAACCTTCCCTTTATTGCAATCAATAATAGCACCTGCAGTGTTAAGGAAAGGTCTACCAAGAATAATGGACATGCTCCCATCCTCGGGCATATCAAGCACAACAAAATCAGTAAGAATTAAACAATTAGCAACTTCAACTGGAACATCCTCACAAATACCTATCGGAACAGCAGTTGACTTGTCAGCCATCTGAAGCGAGATATCTGTTGGAATTAGTTTCTCTAAACAAAGCCTCTCGTAAAGAGAGAGAGACATAACACTCACTCCTGCTCCAAGATCACATAAAGCAGTTTTGACATAATTATTCTTTATGGAGCAAGGAATGGTGGGTATAACTGGATCACCGAGCTTCTCAGGAATCTTTCCACTGAAAGAATAGTTAGCAAGCATAGTAGATATTGCATCATTAGGAACTTTTCTTTTATTAGTGACAATATCTTTCATATATTTTGAATAAGGAAGTAACTTAATAGCATCAGTCAAGGGTATCTGAAGAAAAAGAGGTTTAATCCACTCACAAAACTTATTATAATGCTCCTCTTCTTTAGATTTGATGGACTTACCTGGAAAGGGCATGGGTTTCTGTACCCATGGTTCTCTTTCCTTCCCATGTTTTCCTGCGATGAAGTCTTCTTTAGTGTACCTCTTACGTTTGTCAGGTGCTTCTTCTTCTCGAACTTCAGGCGGATCATTCTTCTCATTATTATTACCTTCAGGTTCAGCACCGTCTTCAATCTCAGCATCGGAGATAGATACACTATTGGGATCAATAGCTGGTTCTTTATCTGCAATAGGATCATTAGAATTGTCAGTCTCCTTATGTTTCTTCTTTTTCTTTGGAGAGCCAACAATTCCTTCTTCCTGTATTTGAGAATCCTGCTCGATTCTCTTCGGATGCCCCTCTGGATAAAGAGGATCTTGAGTGCTAGTTCCTCCTCGGGTCTTAATCCCGAAAGCCTGCAAATTATCTTGTTTGGCATTGTTAGCAAGCAAATCTCTTTGCACATTAGAAATTTGATCAAGCTGAGTTTGAACCATATGAAAATGCTTCACAAGACACTGAACATCATTAACTGTTCTATCTAAAACATCAAGCAGTTTTTTTATAGCAAGGGAATTATCATGCAACTGACTTTCTATCCTCTCATTAAAATGATTTTGTTTCATAATAAAATTATCAAACTCATCTAAACATTGATCAGGAGGCTTACCATGAGGGATGTCACTTGCGTTGAAATCTAAAAGCGAGTGTACCTCTACCATAGGAGGGTGAGTAGTAGGCTCGCACAGCTTCTCAATAGGGGGTAGATTCTTCACGTCTTCAGCTTTAATACCTTTCTCTTTAATAGACTTCTTTGCTTCTCGCATATCCTTGGGGCTCAGAACAAACATGCCCCTCTTCTTTGTTGGTGGAGGTGGTTCAGGGACGGACCAATCTTCATGGTTTTTGGCAATCCTGCCCATTAAGTCTTCCGCATCGTCCGGTGTTCTTTTCCTGAAAACACAACCAGCACAACTGTCCAAATAGGACCTGGATTCATCAGTTAGACCAGCATAGAATATATATCGATTAATTCATTCTTAGGGATTTCATGTCCTGGTCTAGCCCGAATCAGACCGCAATACCTCCCCCAAGCTTTAGGGAGGGACTCATCCTGCAACTGTTTAAAGTTATAAATTCTTTGTAAAGCAGCATGTTGCATGTGAGCAGGAAAGTACTTATCAACAAAAGAGTGAGCTAAATCCTGAGGACTCTTAATGGAACCGCATGGGAGTGAATCATACCATGCTTTAGCACCTTCCTTCAACGAGAAAGGAAGAAGCTTGGTCACATAAAAGTATCGTATCTTCTCATCTGTGGTAAACAGGCTACCCAACTCACCGAGTTTAGTCAGGTGTGCAATAGCATCATCATTTTCTCTGCCATAAAAGGGGTCAGCTTCAACCATAGGTATAAGTGAAAGATCAACAGAGAAATCAAAATCAGGATCATCAATGCATATAGGAGATGTAGCAAATTCAGGATTAGGAACGGTTTTGTTCTTCAGAGAGTGTTTTTCAAACAACTTCTTAATAGCTTCAGGGTCAGAGCCAGAAAACTATGTCAGTTCCCTGCATAATTCTTCATCTAGTATATAGTAATCATCATCAAGGAGCCTCTCTTTAAGTTTACTCAAATCAGGATAATCATAAGTTTTACCAATAGGGTAGCGAGTAACAGGAAGTTCAATTCCAGACTTTTTAGCAGCAGCAACAATTTTTTCTCAAGAGCATAACCAAGCGAACTAATATCATCATCAAAAGTAGTAGAAGCATCATCAAGAGTATCAGACATAGTAACAGATTCAGTAGGAGCATCATGTGGTGGTTGTGAGGCAAACTTACTCATAACGGAAGGTGAATCAAGTGTAGCACTAGTGCTCAGTGCAGTACCTCTTCTTGTAGTAGATAGTAAGATCGGAACCTTGGGGTCTCCTTTCTTACCCATAGTGAATAAAGTGCAGCAGGTAGGATACCTCAAGTAGTATTGTAAATATTGCTATGCTCCCCGGCAACGGCGCCAGAAAACGGTACTTGATAACCCTCAACCGTAAGGGATCGAGATAGTCTTCGCGGGTAAGAATAACCCAATTTATTGATACGACACACGGGGAGCCAAAGAGTATTTATAAGCTTTAACAGTTGAGTTGTCAATTCAATCGCACCTGAAATATACTTACTTGCAACAAAAGATAAGTGGTAACAGTGATATGATAGTGATGATAGTAATAGTAAAAGTAAACAGCAAAAGTAAATAGCAATAGTAAATGGCAAAAGTAGCAACTAGTGACAAGCATGATTTAAAACACTGTAGGCTAGGGAGATGGATGGTTGGGCGCTGCATGGATGAGATAGATTCTAACTTGGGGCACGGCACACGGAAAAGTAATGATCATCTAGGCAAATATCAAACATTAGGCATGTATCCCGTAGGTAGTTGTACGTGCTTGCAATAAGAACTTGCACAACATCTTTTGTCCTACCATCCCGCTACGAACGGGGCCAAAAGGAACTAATGGATATTAAGGTGCTCCTATCAAAGAGCACCGGAACAAAGCAATGAACTCAATGGATACATGTAATCCTCAAACTACAGACCATCCCCTTTGGTGTCCCAAGCTGTCACTTTTGGGATCGTCGGTTCCGAACCGTAATAGGTGCAAACAACTCATAGATAGGATCACGAACACAAATATATTCATACAAACACATATGGTTAAGATCTGAAATCATGGCACTCGGGCCCTAAGTGTCAAGCATTAAGAGTAATAAGTTGAAGCAAAGATGATAAACACCATAGTAGATGATAGGCAACATGCCCCCAACAATCTGATAAACTATTACATGATCTAACTCATCCACTCCCTACTATCCCCTTCGCCTACAACGGGGAATTACTCACACATGGAGGGAGAAGTCATGGAGGGATGATCGAGTGGTGATGATGATGACGATGGCGACGATCTCCCCTCTCCGGAGGCCAATTCAGCCTCCAGATTAGCCCTCCCGAGGAAGAACAGAGGGTGGCGGCGGCTCCGTGACGAAAAACTGCAAAAGAACTTCTGATCTGGGGTTTCTGCGTCGGGAGTAAAAATACGGGCTAAAGTAGGGAACCAGGGGGTGTGGGCCCCACCCAGGCGCCCCCCGGTGCGGCCCAGGGGGGCGCGCCCATAGGGCGCCTGGGCACCCCCTGGCCCCCCTCTGGCCCCACTTCTGGTTCCTGGTTCCTTCGGGTGCGTGGATTTTCTGTGATTTTTCGTGGATTTTTCTGAGGTACCTAAAAATCCGTTTTCCTGCACACAAATAAACCATACAGGCAGCTCTGCTGAAAACAGCGTCAGTCCGGGTTAGTTTAGTCCAAATCATGCAAGAATGAGGTCAAAACAATATCAAAAGTGTTTGGAAAAGTAGATACGTTTGAGACGTATCAGATGTATGTTGTCTCTCCTCTAGTGGTGTGATGTGAACGTCAACTACATGACACTTCACCATTATTTGGGCCTATAGGAAAGCATTGGGAGGTAATAAGTAGATGATGGGTTGCTAGAGTGACAGAAGCTTAAACCCTAGTTTATGCGTTGCTTTGTAAGGGGCTGATTTGGATCCACTTGTTTCATGCTATGGTTAGGTTTACCTTAATACTTCTTTTGTAGTTGCAGAAGCTTGTATTAGAGGTTAATCATAAATGGGAGGCTTGTCCAAGTAAGGACAACACCCAAGCACCGGTCCAGCCACATACCAAATTATCAAAGTACCGAACGCGAATCAAATGATCGTGATGAAAACTAGCTTGACGATAATTCCCATGTGTCCTCGGGAGCGCTTTCCTTCATATAAGAGTTTGTCCAGGCTTGTCCTTTTCTACAAAAAGGATTGGGTCACCTTGCTGCACCGTATTTACTTTTATCTTTTGTCACTTGCTACCAATTACCTTATCACAAAACTATCTGTTACCTACAATTTCAGTGCTTGCAGAAAGTACCTTACTGAAAACTGCCTATCATTTCCTTCTGCTCCTCGTTGGGTTCGACACTCTTACTTATCGAAAGGACTACGATAGATCCCCTATACTTGTGGGTCATCACCTGGCTTCTGCTACGACACGTGCGCGCCTCTACATCGACCAGTATGTACGTACACGTTCGCAACCAGAATGACAACGCTACATACGCTTTGACCAAGTGGGTCCCGACTGTCAGGCACTTCCTTGGGTGCGAAGATGTAGCTGGTGGGTCCCAGCAGTCAAGGGGGTGAATCGTTTTTTTGCCCGGACACACTTCCTTGCGTGCGAAGATGTAGCTGGTGGGTCCCAGTAGTCAGGGGGAAACGTTTTTCCGTGAAATACGGTGGCCCGTCCGGTGGGTCTCCGCTGTCACGTGGAGGAATAATTATTTTGCACGTAATAAGGAGGCACTTCCTTGCTGCGGCCGTGGACCCAGCTGTCAGCCTCTCCATGTACAGTCCACGTCCAATGGAAGCCGTTCCTTCACCACGTTGACCACGCCGCGCCGAGAGCACCAGGGCGGTGGACGACGGCGAGGCCTAGGAAGGGGAAGACGGGGAGCCAGGGAAGACGCAGCAGTGGATGCCCACACGTAGAGGAGTATGAGGGTTCACCGGTTCGCTGCGGTGTGAGGCTGCCGCCGCCACATAATAACAGGGGGTGTGGGTGAGTAGAGGGATGGCCTGGCCAGCGGTGGGAGTAGTAGGTGTCGGATTTAGGGCTCCGCAAAACCTAAGAAGTTCGAACACAGGGGCGTGAACGAAGATCTCTCCCACTCACGTCTACCTAGCGCCTCGCTCTCGTCTCGGTGGCGGGATTCAAGCAAACAACAGATATAACACACAAGATTTTATCCAGGTTCGGTCCACCGTGTGGTGTAAGACCCTACTTCGGGCGAGCTGGAATATGAGCTAGTACAATGGTTCCTGAGCTCAGGAGGCGAGCTTAGGAGGGTCAGGAGGAAAGTGTTCTTGCTCCTTGTGTGGTGGCTAAGTGTATGGATCTGCTCTAATTGGCTAGACTTTGTTCGACTTGTCCTAACTTGTTCTCCTTCCACCTAGCGGGGGTTCTAGCTACTTATATAGGCGGCCATGGTCTTCTTCCCCCGAAATGTTTAGGCGGGAAGGGATCCCACAACGGCCATTTTTGAGCTGGAACACGAGGATGTTCTTATCCTGACAAAAGCGGTCTTTGCCTGCAAAAGGATCAGGCGGTGACACGGTGTGGGCTCGACGGTGACATCCTCCTTGTCGTCCATGCGGTCTTCGGTCTTGTTGCACCAAAGGGGAACCCTTTGCCCCGCTCCTTGGAAACCAGCGGCTGCGCTGTCCCCTTTGCACCAAAATGTCAACTGTGCCGCTGGCGGACGCTGGCACCCGCTGACGCTGTGCGTCACTACTGACATCACTGCCTCCTCCTGAGGCAGGCTTGGCCTTGGATTCTCCGCCCCTCCGGAACACCTTGCTGAGGCCGCTACCGAGGAGGTCTTGACGTCGTTCTCCTCACGAGGCTTAGCCCCCTCGCGAGGGTCTTGGACAGCCGATCGATCAGCTGGGCCGTACCTGGCCACTTGTTGAAGCGCGTCGCGGCCCGCAGACAGGCAAGTCTGGGTACCCTGGTTCCCAGGACGTCGACTGTAGCCCCCGGGCCCATGGCGCACACGGAGTTGGCTGCGGGGCGAAGCCTTGGCCGAGGATGAAGCGCCGCGGGCCCTAAAAAGGCTGCGGGCCAGGCTGGCGCGTGACGGTTGGATGGGACGCGGGCGACCCCGCTCCCCATGTCATCTCGACAACCGTGCATCTTGACAAAAGGGGCCTTCTCCGCTGGGGGAGTTATCGCTCTCTTTCCTCCCTGCTCAGATTTCTCCACCTTGCGTCTACTGCCTTCCTGAATCCCCTGCGTCCTTCGGCTCCCTCAACCATGGCGAAGAGGAACAAGAGTGTCGCACTGGCGTCTGGATCTGCTTCTTCCCTCGATGCGGCGCTCGAGGAGTCTTCCATCACCAGGGAGGAGGACTACTCAGAGGTCCAACCTTTCTTGTCGAGCCCCCACAACGAACATGGCCCGACGCGGATCTAGGCCCGATCCACCATGGCGCAGACCCTGTCGAAGTCATGCTGCCCCTTCTTCCTCCACAACATCTCCGTGGGGCTCGTGCCACCTTTCTCGGAGTTCTTCTACGCCATCCAGGAACATTACCAGGTGCACGCTCTCCACATCAAGCCTCGCTCCATCTTCGTCCTGTCACTCTTCGCCTTTTACTGTGAGGCGCTCGTGGGGGTGAGGCGACCGTCGCCCTCTTCCGCCATTTCTTCTCATGCGCCGGTACGACGATGGACCGTGCTCGGGCTGCGTTTCTTTCGTCTTCCAGCACCAGGGCTGTTGGCTGATGATGGCCGGGAAGAAGATAGTGTCCCACCGGAAGAGGTGGGTCTATCTGGATGCCCAGCGCGTCCATCCTCTGCTGGCGCTGCCTACTGCCCGTCCGGAGAAGCGCGCTGGCTGGAGCTACGCAAAGCTCACCGACCCCCTTGTCGGGCCTGTCCTGGCAAAGATTGTGGCCGACCTAAGCTCGAGGCTCGAAGGGGGCCAAATCGTGAAGGAGTTCTTGAGGCAGCGTCTGGCGCCGCTGCAGGCTCACTCACGCCCCATGTGGGAGCTGATGGGCGACGACGACGGGCTCCGGCTGCACCCAGGGGTGCTGGCCGAGGCCGATCTGGAGTTCACCTCGGCAACACTCTTGGGGATGGTTCCGGAGGATCTCCCCGGGGCCCACCTACCGCTGTACAGCCGCCCCGACAAGGCCGAGCTGTTGAAGGCCGTGTCGGGATTTGGTGCGCCCATGGGCGCTCCGCCCATGTTTGACGTGTCTTTTGGTGCTGACGATGAGAGCGATGAGGGGGGCTCAGAGGATACCATAGACGACGAGGGGGACTCCTACGAGGCATTCGCTGGAGCAATGACGCCACGCGCCGGTGCCGCCGGACGGTCCCAGGCAGCCACTCCGCGTTGATCCGGACGCGCTGTGTCCGGGGGAAGCAAGGTGGCAACTCCGCCGAGGAGTACCGTGCCAGCGAACCCGGCGACCACGGCCGCGTCCAGGACTGTGGCCTCATGCCTCGCCCAGGCCCGGGCTATCAGCACGCCCATGGCGCCAGCGGCTGCTGCTAACTTGCTGGCGAAGAGAAGGGTGTGCCTCGCCTTCGACGAGTAAGTGTGCAATTTCTCGCTTATCCTTAGTTGTCGTGTCCCTGATGTGCTTTCCCTGACGCAGCAGCCTGGGAGGCGCGATGAAGAAGGCGAAGGGGGAGGTCACGCTGTGATGCCCTGCCCCTCCTGCTGCTGATGCGAACTCGGGGAAGGATGCCGCGGTGCTGGGCGCCTCGGTCGACCAGGCCACTGAGCATGCGGCGGTGGCGCCGCTCGAGGACATCCCCGCCTCCTGCGAGGTTGCGGTGGCTTCTGCTCCGGCTGCTCTGGCGAGGGGGGGGGGGCGGAGCCCCCGAGCCCCTGGTCAAGCAGTCGGTCTTGTCGGTGCCCGTGCGCCAGCCGGCGCAGCCTGGTCTTGAGACCTTGGAGGCTGCCTCCACCGTGCTGGGTCATCCTCGCGTCGAAATGCAAGATGGTGATGGCTGCCTGATGGAAGGGCGCCTGGGGCTGATCCGCGGGTGGCTCCTGGCAGACGAGTCTACGCGGACCTCCTGGGACCAGGCCTCGGCCATCGCTGCCAAGGGCCGAGAGGAAGCTATGGCGGCCACGCTGGCTCGCGACACCGCGCGAGCCGACGCCACGTCATTTGAGAAGTGCTGCCTTAAGGCGGAGGGCGAGCTGGAGGCCCTCCGCGAGGAAGGCATTGGGCACGCCCTAGAGCTCAAGAGGTTATAAGACTGAGACGTCCCGGCTGCAACAGGAGCAGCTTGCCGACCGTGCAGCCCTGGAGAAGCTGAAGGTTGAAGTTGACCAGGCCAAGGCGACCCAAGCCGCTCGCGACAAGGAGGAAGTCCTTGCAGCCTCGGCAGTGGTGAGTCCCAAGGCCCTTGCCGCCCTTGACCTTGAGGCCCGCAAGGCGCTGCATGCCGCCTACGGGGAGGAGTTCAAGGAACCGCTGCCGCCCCGGAGGAAGGCCTCGCCGGCCTTTCTTGCTGCGCTTGTGAAGTCCCTGCGCGATGTTGCGGCCGCAATTGGCCAGTTAGCCGACGTCGAGAGCCGCACGCTCCTTACCTTGGTCCTAACGCAGGTGTGCAGCCACCTAAGTCTTCGCGACCCCACCCTTGACCTGGCCTCACTCTCTGAGCCCGTGACCAAGGTCATGGAGGGCGCGGCTGCCGAGGCCCTGAGGGTGAAGGTCACGTCGCTGGTGGAGGCGTTCCTCCAGGCCACTGCTACCGCAGCTGAGGAGGTGGAGACCAGTGATGATGCGCTCGGCAATGCCTGATCCGTTCATGTTCAGAGAGGGAAGCGCGAGTGCCTCGAGGAGGCGTAAGAACTTTGCTTGAATTTGAAAAACTTGGTGTTATTGTAATAGCTAGATGATTTCCATGCTTGCTTCCTTTCATGTTTGCTTGGGTGCTCTGCGTCGGCAAGGCCCAACCCCGCGCATACCTCAATCGCCATTGAGCCCTCTGGATGACCGGGGTTACCGTAGTAACTAGACTCAAGGGATGAGGGGCTACGTGGCTAGTGAGGCCCTTGGGTCGCGATGCCCAAGGGTCCCCCTTGACGTTCAAGCAATCCTGTTTTCATTCTGTGTCGGCAAGGCCCAACCCCGTGCATACCTCGATCGCCATTGAGCCCTCCAGATGACCGGGGTTATCATCATAACTAGACTTAAGGGATGAGGGGCTATGTGGCTAGTTAGGCCCCTGGGTCGCGATGGCCAGGGGCCCCCCTTGACGTACGAACGGCTCTCATGAAGGAGAACGAGCACCATACCTTGCCCATGATCCTTCACCTAGGATGGGGGCACGAGAAGGCCAGGTGTTTGGGCACCTGGTAGGGTGGCGTCTGCCAGGCGTGACCTGAGCATAGCCCCCGTGCCTAGCCCCCCTCGCGACACCCATCTAAGGAGAAGTTGTGAGCGTCGTGAGCTGAAAAGCTCCTTGAGGTTGGTGCGACCACTGGGGGCCACCCTCAGTTGTTTATAACTAGCGCGGAGCATAGAGCTACCACACTTGCGCGGAGTGTGGGCATAACCGCGCCTCAGTCGTAGCGGCCAGTGCGGATCTTGGTGCTTCCACTGGTTCGTGGGCATAACCGCACTTCGGTTGGATCTGCCAGCGCGGAGCTTGGTACTTCCACTGGACCGTGGGAGGGAGCCTCCCACCGGGAGAGACTCCGGGGCGTGTACAGCCCCGTCCTGACACGTGGCTTGCACGGGAGGACAGCCAAGGTGTATATGGGCCCTCCTCAGGACGAGCTGAACGACTCTGAGGAAGTTCTCATGAGCATACGCATCACTCACGAGACCCTACCCTGAGGCGGGTTGCGCCTAAGTCTTCTTCTGCAAAATGTGAAAAGAGAGGTGTTGTGTCAACCTGCGCCGAGTGCATCTCTAGAGGGTATCGCATGAGAAGGCCGCAGCACCAGCGACCCCAGGAGGTGACGTCACGGGAATGGCCCGCGAGACAGAGCTCAGCCACTGGATTTGTCGACGCTGCAGGGACGGACCCGAGCACAGACGTCGTGCCCAGTCTTTTCATGCAACGATCCAAAAGAAAAACAACCGGCACGCGGTTCCCACGTGAGCGAGGCACCTGCCACGGGCCCCTACTTACCCATCCACGATTAGCCCATGCGAGAACAAGGCACCAAGGACCATGGGAGGTGACGTCACGGGAATGGCTCGCGAGACAGAGCTCAGCCCTTGGGTTTAGCGACGTTGCATGGACGGACCCGAGCACAGACGTTGTGCCAGTCCTTAATCATGGGGCGGTCGCGAGTGGGCTCACAAGGGCTCATGACCTTGGTGGCGGTGAGGACGCCAAGCATGTAGATAATGCGAATGGAAAGAAACAACTAGCGTTGATCATGCAAAAAGGGAGACAACTGCGGGGGAACAGCCCCTAGCAGTCCGAGGATGATGTAGCCCGAGAGGCGCCCTTGATTGGATACCCGAAGTGTCACCTAATACTTGTCGAAGAAGAGTTGGGGTAGCTGAAGACGCGAGCTACGTGGGTGGCTCCTGAGGATCGTCGGGCTCCTGAGGCCTAGGGGCTCTAAAGGCTCTCAGTGGTCGCGGGGGTCCGGTTCTCGCTCCGTCCGGACCGCCTGCCACTGAGCCTCCCGAGCCCCCAAGGCCTGCTGTGCGAGATGCTGGAATGTGGCAGCTGTGTTGCGGAAGCCGAAGAGTGTGCGGACGTAGCTGCAGGGGAGGGCCCTCCTTCGGCCGACCGCCGTCAGAAGGGCTCCTGAGAGGCGGCTCGGTTGAGACCCACGATGTCGATGCAGACGCGGAAGCGGTTGCTCGGGCTGCGAGCAGGTGAACTTAGGGTTGTGCGGTTACGCTCACCGCGAATGAGTCTTGCGTACTGAAGTTCCTCGGTAACTTGGTTGATGAAGTCCTGAGCCCCCAGCGCTGAATGGTTCACGCTGGGCTCACAAAAACGCGCGTCAAGACATGCTTGCACGTGGTGCTCGAACACCTCCCTCGAGACGCCGGTTAGCCCGGAGACACTCCAGAGGAGAGACCCCGAGCCCGTCACGATAGGGGCGTCGAGCGCGCCTCCCTATGCGAGGGTGGAGGGTGCCTCATCAGTAGGCGCAAGTCCTGAGGCCAGGCCGTCGGGAGCCACTGCGTCCTGAGGTCCGTTGACGGGTAGGTTCTTCTTCTTCTTGGGGGCGGCCTGCAGGGCGAGGATGGCTCCATACTCATCGGAGCATTCGACCGCCACGGTCTAGTAGGCGCGCTCCAGGGAACGCACCGGTTCCTTCTTGTCGGAGGCGATCGTGATGACTGCACCCCTCCCGGGCATGTTGAGGACGTTGTGGCCGTGATGGGTCGCCACCATGAACTTGGCGAGGGCAGGATACCCGAGGATGGTGTTGTACGGGAGGTGGATGTTGGCGATGTCGAAGTCGATGAGCTCGGTGTGGTAGTTGTCACAGTCACCAAAGGTGACGGGGAGGCGGACCTGCCCCATCGGGAGTGTGGAGCCATCCGTGACTCCGTAGAATGGCTTGGTCGGGTGGAGCTGATCGTAGGGAACCTGGAGCGTCTCGAAGGTCTGGACGGAGAGGACGTTGAGTCCTGCTCCGCCGTTGATGAGGGTCTTGGTCACGAGGACATTGCTGATGGTTGGGGTGCAGAGCATCGGGAGGGCGCCTGGGGCCGCAGTGCACTTGAGCTGGTCTTGGGGTCGAAGGCGATGACTTTCTTGGTCCACCTGAGGTTGTGTGCGGCGTCAAGCCTGGGAAGCGCCGCGTTCACCTCACGGGCAAACTGCTTGAAGATGCGATGGGAAGCCGGGGCATGGGCTCCTCCCAAGATGCATGCAACTGCACGCGGCTCCTGGAAGCCCCCTGCCCCGTCTCCCTAGCGGTCGTCGTTGTTCCTCCTTGGCGGTGGTGGCAGCGGAGGTAGCCCTCCATTGCCCTGAGGGCGACCCTCACGAGGCTGGTCGTGCCAGGGGGCATCACGAGGCTGCTCCTGCCAGTGGTCCTCACGAAGCTGTTCGCGCCACCCTTGGCGCAAGTTCCTGCCATCCCAACGTCCTCCTCCACGGCCGTAGCCGCGGTTGTCGCGCTTAGGGCGTTGCCCGACGCGCCCGCCGCGCATCACCTTGAGCTCCTGGCAGTCGTTAGTGTTGTGGCTGTGGACGTTATGGAAGACGCATTATGGTCGGTTGTCTCTAGGGAGGTCATCGTAGCCACAGCTACGCTTCACTTCTGGCTCCGCAGCCAGCACGGCGAGTCCCTTACGCTTTGATTCCTTGACCTTGGTCTTCTTGTCGCCTGCCTCCGCCTCAGGCAGCTCCTGGAGGGAGAGGCGTCCTTCCTTCGCCCTGGCGCACCTTGCCGCGAGCTTGAACATCTTGAGGGCTGTGCACAGGTCCTCGTGAATGGCGAGCTCCTCCCTCATCCTGACGTCACGGACGCCGTTGAAGAATGCCGAGATGATGGCCTCGTCCGAGACCATAGGGATCCGGAGGCGCATGGTGTTGAAGCGTTGGATGTACTTTTGCAGAGTCTTTCCCGGCTGCTGCCTCACGCGACGCTGATCAACAGCTGCCGGGGCTCGGCCGCGGGTGCCTTGGAAGTTGGCGATGAAACGCTCACGAAGCTCTTCCCAGGAGGAGATGGATCCCACGGGGAGGTTCAGGAGCCAGGAGCGTGCGCCATCTTTGAGAGCCATGGGGAACCAGTTCGCCATGACCTGCTCGGTGCCGTTGGACGCCTCAATGCTCAGCTCGTAGAGTTGGAGGAACTCCGTGGGGTCGATGGTGCCGTCGTAGCGCGGAGGCAGGTCCGGCTTGAACTTGCCGGGCTAGACGAGGCGCCATAGCTCAGGAGCTAGGGTGCGGCACGCAGCCACGCTCACGATCGCAGGCGCCCCCTGCGCCTGCGGTGCTGGTTCTTGAGGTGATGGCGCCACCACCTCCTGTGGCGCGTGGTCTGGGCGCTACGGGCCAGGGGGCCCGCGAGCCCCTGCATGGGGGTGCGGAATCACCTGGCAGCTCTCCTCGTCGAGCGCATGGGTTCTGCGGGGTTGCTCACGTCGAGGGGCCTCGCGCTGGACCTCCTGGCCGGCGTGGTGGAGTGGAGGCGGGGCCGGTACCACGTGGCCTTCGTTCCCCGCCGGGGGCGACGGAGGACGTGAGGAGTGCATTGGTGCAGGTGCTTATCCAGCGGCGTTGACGAGCTCGGTGATGCGGTGGAGTCACTCGTCATAGAGGTCATATGCCGGGCAGTAGCGCAAGAGCTCCCGCGCCATCAGCAGCGCAGGCTGCTAGTAGACCGGCCCACGGCGGACCAACGAGGACGACGCCGTGGCCGGCGAGGGTGAAGGCGTTGCCGTGCGGCCATCCCGCCGCACGGACGGTGGCAGCGACGAGTCCTGCTGTTCGTGGACGGCCGGGTCGGTGGCGGCGTTGGCGACCGGCGAGTTGGGGCGGAGCGGTGCACCATTGCCCGCGGGCGCCGTCTGAGCGACGTTCGCGGCGCGGCGGGCGGTGCGAGCTTGGCATGTGTCCACCATGGCTGTGGAGCGGAGTCGGCGACGAGAACGCGACGAGGTTGTTGGAGAGGCGAGATTTCGACACGCCCCCTACCTGGCGTGCAAAATTTCAGATTTAGGGCTCCGCAAAACCGAAGAAGTTCGAACATAGGGGCATGAACGAAGATCTCTCCCACTCACGTCTACCTAGCACCTCGCTCTCGTCTCGGTGGGGGGATTCAAGCAAACAACAGATAGAACACACACGAGTTTATCCAGGTTTGGGCCACCATGTGGTGTAAGACCCTACTTCCTGCTTTGGTGGATTAGCCTCGGACGAGCTAGAATATGAGCTAGTACAATGGTTCCTGAGCTCAGGAGGCGAGCTCAGGAAGGTCAGGAGGCAAGTGTTCTTGCTCCCTATGTGGTCGCTGAGTGTATGGATCTGCTCTAATTGGCTAGACTTGGTTCGACTTGTCCTAACTTGTTCTCCTTCCACCTAGCGGGGGTTCTAGCTACTTATATAGGCAGCCAGGGTCCTCTTCCCCCGAAATGTTTAGGCGGGAAGGGATCCCACACGGCCGTTTTTGAGCCGGAACACAAGGACGTTCTTATCCTGACAAAAGCGGTCTTCGCCTGCAAAAGGATCACGCGGTGACACGGTGGTGGGCTCGACGGTGACATCCTCCTTGTCGTCCCTGCGGTCTTCGGTCTTGTTGCACCAAAGGGGAAACCTTTGCCCCGCTCCTTGTAAACCAGCGGCTAGGTTGTCCCCTTTGCACCGAAATGGCAACTGTGCCGCTGGCGGACGCTGGCACCCGCTGGCGCAGTGCATCACTGCTGACATCACTGC
Source organism: Secale cereale (assembly GCA_902687465.1). Classification (NCBI taxonomy): domain Eukaryota; kingdom Viridiplantae; phylum Streptophyta; class Magnoliopsida; order Poales; family Poaceae; genus Secale; species Secale cereale. Next base: position 318,786,114 of record LR738715.1, read on the forward strand.
CTCCTCCTGAGGCAGGCTTGGCCTTGGATTCTCCGCCCCTCCGGAGCGCCTTGCTGAGGTTGCTCCCGAGGAGGTCTTGACGTTGTTCTCCTCGCGAGGCTTAGCCCCCTCGCGAGGGACTTGGACAGCTGGTCGATCAGCTAGTCCGTACCAGACCACTTGTTGGAGCGCATTGCGGCCCGTAGACAGGCAAGTCTGGGTACCCTGGTTCCCAGGACGCCGATAGTAGGGGTGGTGAGGCCTCCGCCGCATCGCAGCCGGCCACGGGAGGCAGGAGCACGAGGCACGATCGGCGCTGGTTTGGGCGGCTGGAGCAAGAAGACCAGAGGTTGAAGAAGCACTACGGTCGTTGGATGGACATCGTACGGTCACTGGAGCTAGAATCGTGCATATTGACTAAGTTGACAAAGTCCTCCATCCCCGTCAACTTAGTAGGCCCACAAGTCAGCCTGCTACTATACTGGGTCCCAGCTAGCAGGGGGAGTATTCATTTTTTGTGCATAATAAGGAGGCACTTCCTTGCGTGCGAAGATATAGCTGGTGGGTCCAAGCTGTCAGCGGCGGTAACATTTTTTTCGCAAAATACAGAGGCCCTTTCGGTGGGTCCCAGTGTTAGGTGGAGGAATCATTATTTTGCGCGTAATAAGGAGGTATTTCCTTGCGTGCGGCCGTGGACCCAGCTGTCAGCCTCTCCATCTACAGTCCACTTCAAATGCATGTCGTTCGTTGGCCATGTTGACCAGGCCGCGTCGAGAGCACAGGGGCGGTGGACGACGGCGAGGCCTAGGAAGGGAACGACACAGAGGCAGGGAAGACTCGACAGTTGTTTCCCACGTGGAGGGGAGTACGACTGTACGAGGGTTTACTGGTTCGTCTGTCGTCGCCGGAGAATAACAACAGGTGTGGGTGAGTAGAGGGATGGCTAGGCCAGCGATGGGAGTATGGTGGGGCGGTGAGGCCCGCGCGGCAGCACAGCCGGCCGCGGGGAGGAGGGAGCAGGCATTCCCGCTGGCGCTTGTTTGAGCGGCTGCAGTAGGAAGAGCAGAGATTGAAGAAGCACGACGACTGTTGGATGGAACTCCAACAGTCACTGCTTGTGCGTCATCCTTTTTTAGGAAAGCCTCAAATCTGTGGAAAACAGCATACATCCCATATGCCATTATTTCTAATAATTTACAGCCCATTTGCTAATTCTTAAGGTTTTTTTGGAGCCCATATTCTTTTTGTTAGCATTACAGCCCATATTGTGGCCACAGTTAAAAAATTATACAAAATTTTGCATATTTCGGTGCGGTCCGAACTGTTTTAATCCTGAAATTTCGAGTCACATTCAAACTGATTTTAAAAATAAATGTATATCAATATAAAATCCAACAAATTGTCCACGCATAAAAATTAATGCAATTTAAAATCTCGGAATGAAAAAAAGAAATTTGAAACTAATTGCCAGTTTGATCTGTTTAAAAAATGTGCATCCCATTTCTCATTACCGATAGGCCATTTTCTAGGCCATCCGAATGAAGCTCTCCTCATCTTGAAAGATTTGCAGCCCAATAGGCCTCACAAAACGACTTACTTGGCAAACCACAAAAAAACTGGGCTGTGGCCGTGGCCCAGCTGCGGCCGTGGACCGAGCTGTCAGCCTCTCCACGTACAGTACACTTCTGATGGACGTCGGTCATTGACCACATTGACCACGCCACACCGAGAGCACCGAGGCGGTGGATGATGGCGAGGCCTAGGAAGGGGACGACGTTGAGGCGGGGAAGACGCGGCAGTGGATGCCCACGTGAAGAGGAGTACGAGGGTTCACTAGTTCGGCTGCGGCGTGAGGCTGTTGTCGCCGTAGAATAACAGGGGGTGTGGGTGAGTAGAGGGATGCCCTGGCCAGCGGTGAGAGTAGTAGGGGGCGGTGAGGCCTCTTTGGCATCACTACCATCCACGGCAGGAGCACGTGGCACAACCGGTGCTGCTTTGGGCGGCTGGACCAAGAAGACAAGAGGTTGAAGAAGCACTATGGCCGTTGTATGGACATCGTACGATCAGTGGAGCTAGAATCGTTCATATTGACTAAGTTGACAATGCTCTCCATCCCCGTCAACTTAGTAGGCCCACAAGTCAGCGACCCACTATGATGGGTCCCAGCTAGCAGGGGTATTCATCTTTTTGTGCGTAATAAGGAGGCACTTCCTAGCGTGCGAAGATATAGCTGGTAGGTCCGACTTGTCAGCGGGGGGGGGGGATGTTTTTTTCGCAAAATACAGAAGCCCTTCCCATGTACAGTCCATGTACAGTGCGTAATAAGGAGGAACTTTACTTGCGTGCGACCATGGACCTCGTGGGTCCCAGCCGTCAGGCTCTCCACGTATAGTCCTCTTCTGATGACTCTTGTATGTTGACCAGGCCGCGCCGACCGCACCGAGGCGGTGGACGACGGCGAGGCCCCAGACTAGAACAACCCGGAGATGGGGAAGTCGCGGTAGTGGAGTCGCAGACAGAGAGGAGTGGGAAACTTGATTGGTTCGGGTGCGGGGTGGGCCTACACTCGGCACAGAATAACAGGAGGTGTGGAGTGAAGGGATGGCCTGGCCGTCGGTGGGGTAGCGTTTTGCTGAGGAGTGCCAAACAATGCCGCTGGACGTCGAAGGCTGGAGCAGGCGGTCTCGGCATCGCTGGGGGAAGAAGATGAGAGATTGAATAAGAATGCCGGCCGTTGGATGTAAATCCAATGCCTTCTTAGGCCTCGACCTACTGGCCCAAATGACAGACAGTCCATTTATTTTTAGTCCATTTGATGGTCTGGGTGAAACAATAGCATCTATGTAGCCCGTTTATATATATGGTAGAATTTAAAGCCCATTTGCATTTTTCTCGAAATCCGCGGACTTGCTGGGCTAGGTGAAAATATCATGTTGGGCTAGATGGAGAAATGTTATAAAAACATAAACACATGATTGCACATCTATTACTGCATTGGTCAGTAAAATCTTTGCAACTTATGTACGCAATCACTAGGAGTTAACTTGCGAAGTTATATATAAACAATTATTATTATTATTTTGTAAGAACTTTCAACTTACGAAATAAAATTCATCTTGGCTAGCCGTGTCATACAACCCAAGAACTTGGTGAATGCTCTTGACCATCACAACATCTGTAATTGAGTATTCCTGTTTGCACAGATAAGAAAGAGCATGATTACTATAATAGTGGCACTAGTTGAAGCAAACTTTATTTCCCAAACGAGAAAAGATTGTGATAGAATAGCTTTAATTAAAAAATAGAACATTAGCACATTATGAAAAAGCACAATCATGTTGATAAAGGACAGTTCATCACCGGTGTGAGGGGCCCTATGCCGCCATGACTCGATGGGGTTAACCTGCAAAATCCACTCGGATGAGGCCAACCTGGAGATCCATGATTCAATTCATGCGCCCTTTTCTGCAGTTTACCTGAAATGAAGCAAAGAATGCATCATTGAGCTAGCAAGAAGTACTTGCTCTTATGAGATGGCATGTTCTTCTTTAGTAGTTACACAAAAAGTGAGCAACATTAAGGTTGGTTGTCCTGCTCATGTAAGGTGCAACAATAATTTGCTTATCCTTTTGTGCAGTTCCACTAAAATAAAGTGCCATTGTGATGACAGTGATCTTGCAAAGACTAATAAAATATTTCACGAGATTACCAGCAGAATTTGACGGAGATTTTGGAAACTCCAATCACCATTTTGTGCGGTTCCACCAAAATTGAGAGATGTTGCCCACGTGACATTTTGGTTGAACTACACAAGACACTCATTCCAAAAAAACTGTTTTGTGCAGTTCACCAAAAGGTCACAATAGCAACAAGGTGAAATGGATATCCCTATCTGCACAAAAAGATAGAAAGTAAATAGTTGCTGGTCAATTAGAATATACGAAACATATACGAAATGAAAAGAAGCATCTTAATTATGTTCATGGCAATCACGCAAGGACAGTAGAAATTTTAAAACGTCAGCAATGCTTCATGTTACCAGAAGCATTACGATCAACAATGAGATTCCTCAAATATGGGATTACTTTACTGGTGGGATTGCTTGTTTACCAGATACAGTAAATCAACAGCAGCTCAAGAGTTGGTTTAAGGGCATGGGACCATGGGGACACCAGGACACTCAGCAGCGTAAAGGAGCAACTTACTTATCATACTGGGGGAAACAGCAGGAGTGCCATTTGTAACACAGTTTAATTGCATCTTATCACTGGAGGCATTAGATTAACAATAACACTGGTTAGACATGTCCCTAAGGTAACAGTGTGATCGCTTCATTTTACATGCGCCCTTACATTAACAACAGCAAAAGGTTCGTATAAGGACATGCGACAGTGGACGCATCAGCACAATGTACCTACAAGGAGGCATAAGGTGGTGATGCCGAGTTTGTTCATGCTATGTTAGGGCAGCAAATCTAATCCTGGTGACCTTTTACTATGTGAGGGCAGCAAACCTAATCCTGGAGACCTTGTACTATGTGAGGGTAGCAAATCTAATCCTGGAGACCTTTTCCTATGTGAGGGCAGCAAATCTAATCCTGGAGACCTTTTACTATGTGAGGGCAGCAAATCTAATCCTGAGACCTTTTACCATGTGAGGGCAGCAATTCTAATCCTGGAGACATTTTACTATGTGAGGCAATAAATCTAATCCTGGACATACTCTGTTGGCTTGTCCACCAGCCGCCACTTTCTATCCTTTTTTCAACCAATAATAGATATGTTCCGTATCGAGTTTGTACTGCGTTTTCCCATTATTTCCCTTTCAACCAAGAGACCGGTTGGGTATCCGGTCTCAACTACTTTCACCATATTATTTCCTCTTTGAATCAAGTCCTAGATTCATGCTACAACTTTCGCCCCTTTCTTAACGAAGCCCTAGATTCGAATGCATGAAGTAGCTTTACCTCTAATAATACTAAAAATTTAGGTGGCTTTGAAAGAGTTGATGGGAGTAGAAAAAGATGCACATGCAGACACGTGGGGAGCTGGGGCAGTAGAGCATGGCCACTTTCGAAGTACTTATACCTGAGGGTCGTCGGGGTGTCGACGGCGGCAGGTCGGATCTGCGGACAATACGACAGGGAGGAAGAAGAGTCGGAGGACCTCCCGAGCCGGCGCTGTGTCCGAGAGAACAACACGGGCAGAGGATCGGGCCCCTCCGACAGTTGTGGGTTTCCTCCCTCGCCAGCGATGACCACATGAACGATGCACCTTTTAGTCCTCTACACACACCGGCCGAAGGAATCTGTCCGGATCTGTGACCAGCGGTGAGCAGAGAGAAAATGTTGCTATCGTTGTCTTGTTTAGATTTGGAGAGGATGAGAGAATGAAGAGAGCAAGACTAGTAAAGCAAGCGCTCATGCCCCTGCGTACATATATAGCAGAGTGATTATCTTTTTCTCTCCACAACAAGCGTTTCAATTTGTGTACATGGCATTAAAGAAAAGAAACTCTCTATTTAAGGTACGCTTATACTGATCCATCGTCGATCGGCCAATAGCCCAAGCTCCTAAAATTGTAGGCTTAGCGATCGATCAGACAATAGTCAACACAGATACATTCAGGCCTCATTTGGTTCATAGGGTAGGAAAATCATAGCAAAAGTACAGAGACGTACACCACATAATCATAGCAGTACAGAGACATCCCTCCGTTCCAAAATAGATGAGTCAACTTTGTACTACTAACTTTGAAACGGAGGGAGTACAAATCCTAGGCGGGCTAGTTTGGCCTAGTGGGTTTTAGTGATATGACGTGGCACAGTGCCGTCCAGTCTTCGCGTGTGGTAGCAGTACTGCGGGTAGAGTAAGTTTTAATGAAGAAGCGGAATTCAACGAAGTCATGATGGTTCCTTCGTCCGACTAACTTTGTGCATGGCAGGTGGACCAGGATAATTTTGTGCATGGCAGGTGGACCAGGATGGTCGACGTGCCACATGTCAGCGAATGAAAGTACTCTTTTTGATATAGTGGACGAGCAACGAGTATTCATTGTTTATTTTTTATGAAACCTATTGTCTCCACTGTTACGATGGAGGAGTGTGAAACACGGCAATCCAGTGAACTTGACATGTGCACCACTCCCTTCTTCCTCATGTAATACTACCATAGTGTTGACTATAAGGTTACAACTTTTTCTCACTCTCTCTCTATATATTTCCTCTCAAATGTTTTTTACCTTTCTTTTTTAGACAAAATTGTTTTTTATGCCTCTTTTTTGGAATTAGCTTTTTTATACCTAGGAGCATGTGTAGAGATGGGCTCCTGCAGATCCCACTCCTTGACTTTGGCAATGCCTCTCTCTCCTCCACATAAGCGGGCTTGTCGAGAAGACAAGAGATGATCTCTTAGCACAATATGTGTCACCATGTTTTTAGGAATAACTAGTTATTGAAGATAAGGCTAAGAGATGATCCATTGTACACATGTTTTTTGTCATCTCTAAATTACATGCAAGACTTATGATAAGACTATCTTATCAACCATTGTACATGCCCTTTATAGGCCAGAATTTTACTAGTACTACTTGCTATGAATGCGGGCAGCTGGCCTCTGAGGGGGAGCGCGCACGGGGAGGTGGTGGGGTGGGGGAGGGGTTCTGGTGGGCCAGGGCCGTAAGAAGTGGGCTTGGAAGCGGTGCGGACTCCCGCATGGCCCACCTCATATTATCACCACATATTTCTTGGAGTCCGTGCACGGCGGGCGGGCGATCTCTTCTCCCTCCCCCGTCTCTCTCCTCTCAGCCGACGCCCGCCGAGCGATTAGATTTCGGCTATCGATGGTTTATTCAATTGCAGTCCCACATGTTGGTGAAAATGCAAGACAATGCGTGTCCCTCTGGCGAGCGGCGTGCGAGCCGGACTGTCGGGGGTGCGACGTGAACGCGACGCGTACGAGTTGTAAGTGTGCCGCCTTTTCCTTTTGAACTTGCAAAGCGTAACATTTTCGTGCGATCGATTGATAGAAATCCAGAACAAAATGATGAGGGCGGTGCTTTCCCGTGTGTTAGGCAGGCTAGTTTGAGTGATATGACGTGCTTTGAGTGATATGACGTGCTACAGTGCCGTCCACTTGCTCCATTTTTATGTAAGCAAGAGTCTACACACTTCAGTAGGAGGAGTGCGAAACACGGCGGATCTGATTTTGTTCGAGGGATAACTGTTCCCTGCGAAATAATGGAGCACTGTTAGCGATTATAGCATGATAGTTAGGGCATCTCTAGCGCTGGCCCTCAAATTTACACCAGCATTTGTCCGAGGACACTGATGGATGCCATCCAATGCTGCCCGCATACCTTTCGACAACTATATGAACTAACCGGACGAAATTCGTGCGAACAAAGCAAATTTCAAATTGACTAGATGAAATTCATTACATTTCGAGAACTTTTCCTATAAACTGGACGAAATTCATTACATATTTCACACAAACCATACTAAAACCTACTGTAAACCTGATCTAAACGATCGCCGGGGCCCGGCCACCATGTCCGGCCATGAACCCGAGAAAGTCGGCCATTGCCTTTGCCTCCTCCTTATCCGCCTCGATAACCTCCTCCTTCGGAGCATAAGGTTATGAAGATTTCCGCCTCCACGTCACCGTCAAGCAGCTAATCGGCCGCCGATTTTGATCCCACCAAGCTTGGCGTCGACTGAGTGGAGGAGCAGTGGCGACCTACCATGTACTACTCTTCCTCGCTGCTGGCTGCGCCCGCGCACGCGCGCCGGCTTCGTGGTCGTGGCGGCGGAGGGCGGCCGGGGGAGGAGCTGGCGATCTCCTTTCTCTGCTCCTGCGAGAGTACGTCCAAGAGAGCTTTGGAGCGCACCCGGAGCGGAGCCACCGATGTCATTCGTCTGCTCCTGCGACAGTACATCCAAGAGAGCTTTGGAGTGTCCGGAGGCCATGGTTGTAGTGGTGCCAACAGAAGGAAGGGACCGGAGGAGAATGAGTGTGGGTCTTTGGCTATGGCTGGGAGCTGGGGCTCAAGTTAATATAGTGGGAGAATGGCAATGAGCCGCGGCAGATGGATGGACGGCTGGCACCGGAGTAGGTTCGTCGGCAACCGTGGTGTCATTAACGCGGAGCAGTCGCTTGAAGCGGGATGCCGCGCGGGTGGCGCTCTCTCAGCCGCCGCGCTCCTGCAATGCTGGCGCCAGTGAGAGGTCGCATCGGGCGTGAATGTGGATGCTGCTTCAGTGATTTAACCGCAGGTGCGTTGTCTCACTGACATGTGGGCCCAACGGGCATCGGGCCCGCATGTCAGTGACACACCAACTGCACCTGCTCTGTTAAGGCCGGTGAATGCGGCATTGACGTTCTGGAGAGACGGTGATCGTTTTAGGCGGGAAGCGTGCGCTAGCGATGGAAGGGGTTTCGGTAGGCCAGGGCGATCAGACGCTGGCGTGGTGGTAAAATGTTAACTCATGGATGACGAGCCTTTGAAGCGTATGCGGCACATATTGACAACCAGGCGTCCACGCAACCGCTCTTGTCGCTAGCTAGCATTCGACGACCACCATTAGACACCACACAACCATACATAACTTACGAATAATGGACGAATCGATCAGACACACACTCATGTGCAGTGGCACTATGATCGGTTGCTCACGATAGTACATGGAGTACTCCGCACCATAGTACCCTCTCTAGCTAGGCTTTTTTTATTGATTGTCGTTGTGATGGACGATATACATGAGCAAGGCGCCGAGTCACGAGTATGACCGTTAATGTTGAGCCAGGTGAATACATGCTCGGTGTTCGCGGAGGCCTCCAGCAAACGTCTAAACAGTAATGTCACATACGCATAATTTTGGTTTTTATTTATTTCTCCACTGACAGGTAGGCCCGCATTGATAGATAGATAAAGAACACGAGCTGATGAGGCGCATGCGGACTGTTTGACTTGTCAACCAAACAGATACAGAGCTATACGCTGAGCCAGTGACCGTATAATCACCATATCTCGTATACAATGATCAAAGTGAGCTATCAAGACAAGTTCAATGACAGCCAGTGCATTTTACTTGGTAATAAATGACCAGGATTTAAGGGGAATCCAAATTTCCTTCGTCTTCTATCCTTGAGCTCTTGACAAACCAATGCACTTTACGGTTGTCCGACCACTCCACCCAGAGCTATCACCAAGCGTCGTTCATGCCTCTGCGCCGCACACTAACCAGTAAGGAAGCGATGGCATCCCACCACGCCGAGTTCCTCGCCGCCCACGACCGCACACAAAATGGTAGGCAAGAGGTGGCATCTGGCCATGCCGAGTTCAACGCCGCTCGCGACCTCACACCTATGTGGGCGGAATTTGAAGCTGCCAAGGCCGAATGGGCCGTAGAGCAAGAGGCGGCCAAAGCCGCACAGAGGGAGCGGAAAAGTCAGAAAAATCTCAAGAAAAGAGAGGCCCGCCGCCGCAAGAAAGAAGTGGACGCACGCGCTACTGCGAAGAGGTCGGCGAAGATCCATGCACGGTGTGGTGTCGCCGACAAAGCCGGGAAGGAGAACGACGGCGTCTGGCCAGCATGTGAGAAGTAGTAGTACTAGTAGTTAGTGTGTGTGTCTATGTCGCACGTACGTTTGTTTAATTAATTACGAGCATGTAATAGTACTACTAGTTACTACTGTAGTTTTTAGAGCAAATTACCAGTAGATTAGCCTAGACTCAATGGAAAAATTCCTATCCTATGCATCAAATGGCATCTATTTCTCTATATGAATTGAGATGCATGTCATCTCACTTCCTATGATTTTCATATTCCTATAAAATTCCTATCCTATGAACCAAAGGAGGCCTCTGCTGGAGTAACTACTGTAGCTAGCAGTACTGCCGGTACAGTAGTTTTATTCAAGAAGCAGAATTCAACGAAGTCATGATGGTTCCTTCGTCCAAGAAACTTTACGGTGGGTAAGGTTGGGCCTGTGATTTGATGGCTCATTAGTAATTACTGTGGCGCGGCGACCGGGGTGACTCTCCCTTGGAGTTCTGCGGGCATGGCAAGTGGACCAGGATGGTCGACGTCCCACATGTCGGCGAGCGGAAGTATTCTTTCCGATATCGAGGAGCAAGGAAACCGCGTGGTATAGTATCACTGGTGATTTATATTTATTTTTTATTTCTAATGAATGCTAGCGTTTCAATTCTTACGACGAAGGAGTGCCAAACACATGGCACGTGCTGGATGTCGCACACGTCAGCAAAAGGAGTGGTACATGAACATCATGGTAGAGCATCTCCACTTCTGGGTCGGAGACCACACGTAGTAGTGCTAATGCACTAGTGGTATGAACGATACAAAGTGCGACCCGGACAGAAAGACACGTCTAGTTGGAAGGTCTTGGGGCATACACGTAAACAAATATAAAACCTAATATGTGCTTCCAATTAATATAGTAGTAGTAGAGTACTTAGTCACGTACTCCATAACATCACCGGGCATTGCACGTACAACATTTAGTGGTAGTAAGAGACAAATGCCTATATGCCACGCATGTTCATACTATTTGTGTCTTTCTACTTCACTTACTACGCTATGTTACATAGGTTCGCACGTCCACTCCTGGGTACATGTCTGTCTCGTAGTTCTAGTCCTACGTGTTCTTCATATAGATGGAACGATCCTTGCATGACACGTGCACCTTGATGCTAGATGTGTCGCGTGTTGGCAAAAGAATGAACAAAGCTCACGTAAAAAAATAGAGTGGAAGAATATAGATTCCCAACGACCGAGAAGGAGCAAGGAACCTCGGAGTGGAGCATCTGCACTCATAATATTTTATATTATTCAGCGATATAAAATCAACCAATCATCTCCACAGTGGACTGGAAGAGTACGAAACACGGCAGCCCAGTGTAGTTACATCATACTAGTACATGGCTAACCCACGCTATCACCATATTTCTTGGCTTCCGTGCGACACCTATCTCTAGTAATCCAGCACCCTGTATCGCTTCTCCCTCCTCGTCTCTCTCAAAGTGCGGCGGGCTGGCGTTTTTGCCATCTATTAAGGTCGGTTAACTCATCACATGTTAGCGACATGCCAAGAGCATTCTAAAAATTTTTCCTTTCACGTTCCGTTTTCAAAAAGAAAAAAATCCTTTCACGTACGAATTTGACTGTATGCTTTGAGCAACTTGCATGTTCTATACTGCTCCTGTTTGGATACTCTAACTTAGCTAGAGGTTAGACTAACTCATGACTAACCCTGAACTAACTGTAGCCAAAGAGGTGTTTGGGTGATCGGGTTAGATTGATAATAAATGCACTTGATGGAGAGAGAGAAGTGATTTTTTAGTGGTCCCAATGAGAACTATCTCCAGTTAGCACCTCTTGGGTGGGATAGTTTTTTTTGGTGGGTTCGGTGCAACTTGCTCCAATTTAAACCCTCATGCTTGTATACTTTAGGGCTATTTGAGCCCCAACTAGTTCAAATTAACTCTAACCCATGGAACCAAACAGGGACTATGGCTAGCCTCGACGCGGAGCAGTCGGTGCACCGGGAAGCGGCGCTCTCTCGGCCGTCGTGCCACTTCAAAGCCGACGCCATTGAGAGGTCGCCTCCGCTCTGGCCGGGCATTAATGCAGCACTGACGCTCTAGGGCGACGTTGACCGTTTCATGCGGGAAGTGCGCGCAGGCAATGGAGTATAGGTATTGAACCGTTTCATGTGTAGTACTGGTAGTTTGCAAAACTACTCAATTATTGCACTCAGTTTCCTAAGAAATTTTGGTAAAAAACGTTACTCCACAGCCCGCTTGCCTTCTCCTTCCTCTTCCACCGCCCGCGCACGTCCACGGGAAGCGACCGGTCAACCCTTATATAGGAGTGCTAGCACAAAAAGATGCATGCATGACCACTAAAATTTCTAGATTAAAGAGCCGCTCCCGCGGGAGTATGGCGTATGTTGTTACCTTCGGCCGGGCCATGGCTACACGGCGACGGCGACCAGAGAAGAGACGGTGGGAGGGAAATGAATGCAGCTACTGTTTAGGTTCGCCGTCCGGCATAAATAAATGCGCAGCATCACGTGTACCCGCGGGTGCACAGATTGTAACATACGTATCTGCTTAAGTAGGCGTCACGTAACTGGTGTGTGTGTGTGTGTGTGTGACATTCTGAGAGACAGAGTGCGTGTGTGCGACTCTACTCTTCGGACATGTACTCAACCTTTTGCATCGGGATATATGTATAATGGTATTTACTTTAGCTAGTGATTTACGTGTCCATGTTAACGTGGTTGTGTAAAAAAAAGTCACTTCCTGCTCGTGATTTGTGTTATATAATTACAAGTAAGATGCTCGTGCATTGCACAGAACATCAATATGCATTTTTTTTACAAAACGCATGTTGTGATTTACCCATGCAGGAGTAATCCCATGTGTAAAAACTAATGATATTTCAAGAATTTTATTGGAAAACTGGTATCTCGAGAATGTCATCGAAAAAGTGAAAGATGAGAGATAAGGTGAGGAGGAGTGGAGCGTGGTGGTGACTGGTGGTCGGAATGGGCGGAGGTATGGGGATGGACGGCGCCGACAGGCGGCAGCGGCCACCATGCTAGATTGTTCCGGAGACTTTATTTTTAATTGCTCGGCAATGAGGTGTGGCAGATAAGAATGTGGAGAGAGGTGTGGCTATCTTTTGTAAAATTATCATAGTTTGCTTTCTATCCATCAGATATAGATCAGACGGTCTATATTACAAGATGGCAGGCACACCATCATCGCCAACTCGGTTTTTTTAAAAGGGTACAGATGATAAGTTTGCTAACTACTAAAGTAAAGTGGAATTTGTCCATGTTATACAAGTAAATTAAGGTGATTGTTTATCATACGAGTAAGGGTGGATGAAGGGTGGTAGGAACAAATGCTCCGCCTAGAGCATGTGTGTGTGTGTGATGGAGTCTCAGTGTGTGTGTGTGTGTGTGGGAGAGAGAGAGATTGATAGATGGAGTCTTAG